>JARQOD010000001.1:396857498-397018033 GCA_033576555.1 Oophaga sylvatica
TGTTCCCATCCCCCAAATGATGTCTCCATATATGTGGCCCACACCCCTTAGATGCCAGTCCCCCACTATAGATGTCCCAGTCCCCAAAGATGGGCTCCCGTCCCCCCACTGTATATGCCCCAGCCCCCACAATATATATGGTTCCACAGCTCCCCACAAGTATGTGTCCACAGTCCCCCCACTATTATGATGGTCTCCACAGCTCCCCCCACAAGTTGATGGCCCCACAGTCCCCCACACTATATGATGGCCCACAGCCCCACATTAGTATGATGGCCCCCCGCCCACATATAGTATGATGGTCTCCACCCCACATATTGATGGCCCCTCCCAATAGTATGTGCCCGCCCCAAATTGGTTCACGCTCCCCCACATATATGTGGCCCACAGCTCCCCACATTATGATGGCCCACAGCTCCCCCCACAAGTATGATGCCCAAGCTCCCCCCAATGTATGATGCCCACAGCCCCCACAATAGTATGAGGTCTCCACAGTCCCCCAATAGTATGATGGCCCCACAGCTCCCCACTATATGATGTCTCCACACTCCCTCACATAGTATGAGGCCCCACATCCCACACATATAGATGCCACAGCTCCCCCACATAATATGATGGCTCCACAGTTCCCCCACATATAGTATGTGGCCCCAACTCCCCCATATATGATGGCCCACTCCCCCACATGTATTGGCCAGTCCCAATATAGCCCACAGCCCCATATAATGTGGCCCACAGCTCCCCCATAATATGATGCCCCCCAGCTCCCCACATATATATGAACCCCAAGCTCCCCCACAAAGTATGGCCCCCCAGCCTCCCCACTCATTATGAGGCCTTACCGCCCACAGTATAGGCCCACGCCCCCAATAGATATGGTCCCATCCCCCAAAAGTAGATGGTCTCCACAGATCCCCCCCATAGTAGATGGCCCGCTCCCCCAAAGATTGCTCCAATCCCCCACATAGTTGAGGCTCATCCGCCCACTATAGTATGATGGTCCCACAGTCCCCCCACATATAGTATGATGGTCCCTCCACAGCTCCCGCCCACATATAGTATGATGGCCCCCAGCTCCGCCCACATATAGTATGATGGTCTCCCGCTCCGTCCACAATAGTATGATGGCCCCACAGCTCCCCACCGATAGTATGATGGTCTCCACAGCTCCCGCTCACAATATAGTCATAGAATGGTCTCCACAGCTCCCCCACACATAGTATGATGGCACCACAATCCTCCCCACAATATATGATGGCTGCCACAGCTTCCACCCACATATAGTATGATGGCCCCCACAGCTCCCCCCACATAGTATGATGGGTCCACTCCACCAGATTCCCCCCACACATAGTATGATGGTCTCCACAGATCCGCCCACATATAGTATGATGGCCCCACAGCTCCCGCCCACATATAGTATGATGGTCTCCACAGCTCCCGTCACATATAGTATGATGGCCCCCCACAGCTCACCCACACATAGTATGATGGTCTCCACAGCTCCCCTCACATATAGTATGATGGTCTCCACAGCTCCGCCCACATATAGTATGATGGCCCCCACAGCTCGCCCACATATTAATTTATGATAGATGGCCGCCACAGCTCCACCCACAATAGTATGATGGCCCCACAGCTCCTCTCACATATAGTATGATGTTGCCCCCACTAGCCTCCCGCCGCCCACATATAATATGATGGCCTCCACAGCTCCCGCCCACATATAGTAGTAGTATGATATCAGGTCCCTATGCCAACAGCTCCCCCTGTCCCACATATAGTATTGATGACCCTCCACAGCTCCGCCCACATATAGTATGATGGTCTCCACAGCTCCCGCTGTTGTGAATGTTAGAAATGAATTCTGAGCAGAAGCTCCCTCTGGTGGTTACAAACAGTACTGAACCATTCAATGAGGATTGGCAATCAGGAGTTACAGACTGGTCTTATATAAGGGAGGTTCCCTCCCATCATGGTTGCCGGTGATCAATTGTTCTTGTCTCAACTGTGGTTCCTGGTTCACTTGGAAGCTTGCTGAGTCTTGCCTGCATCTTTTGCTATCAGATAAGATATTTTCTGCTTTTATTTTTGTGCTTGCTTTTTGCATTGTTCCCTGCACTTCTGTGGAGGTCAGCCAGGTCCCCTCCGGGGGCTTGTGCTCCTCTCAGTTTATCTGAGCCACTGTTATTTGTTCATTTGCCTTTTCCAGTTTTTCTGTGGCTGCGGCTTAGTTTTGTGACACCAGAGAACTAATTTAGGTGGTAGAGGTCGTGTGATCTCAGGTGTTTTTGCAATTAGTAGAGTTGGTATTTTTAGGGTTTTTTGGATTGCAGTAAGTGTCCTTCGTATCCTTTTCTGTCCAGGTAGATTGGGCCCCAACGTTTGCTCATACTATTTTCTGTCTGTGTCTGTATTGCCTCTTGTCTAACCGCCATTACATGTTTGGGGGCTTCCTATGTTCTTTGGGGATCTGCTCCGGGGCAGATAGCTTTCCTCTTTCTATCTTTAGGTGTAGTTAACCTCTCAGGCTGTGATGAGGCGTCTAGGACCAATGTAGGTATGCTCCACGGCTGCCTTTAGTTGTGGTGGTTAGTCAGGGTACTGCAATCCAGGAGATTCCAACCTCTCTGGTGTATTGCCGTTTTTGCCTGCTCTCCTCAGCTACCAATCGTAACAGTATCACCGGCCAAACTGAAAATTATATGGTACTCAACAGAAGGGAAAAATAGTAAAAGAAAAAAGGAAGTTGTCAGAAATTTTTTTTTTCTCTGTTTGTTGCATTTTTCCCTCTATTTCTCTGGGTGCTGAGGAGGATTTTTTTTTTTTTCTCTCAATGGAGTTTGCACAATTGTCTGGCCGTGTGGATCAGCTTGCCACTGAAGTTCAGAGTATTGCTACCTATCTTGCTAGGTTGCCGGTTGTGGAACCTAGGATCCCCATGCCAGATTTATTTTTGGGGGATCGAGCTAAATTTCTGAATTTCAAAAATAACTGTAAGTTGTTTTTTGCCTTAAAACCTAAGTCCTCAGGGAACGCAGCACAGCACAGCAGGTTCAAATTGTCATCTCTCTCCTGCGCGGCGATCCTCAGGATTGGGCTTTTTCCCTGACACCTGGGGACTCTGTTTTGAGTAATCTTGATGCATTTTTTCTGGCTCTGGGGTTATTGTACGATGAACCTAATGTCACTGATCAAGCTGAAAAAACCTTGTTGGCATTAAATCAGGGGCTTGAGGACGCTGAGTTGTACTGTCAGAAATTCCGAAAGTGGGCAGTCCTGACCAAATGGAATGATGATTCTTTGGCAGCCCTTTTTCGGAAGGGTCTGTCAGAGAATGTAAAAGATGTTATGGTGGGTTTCCCTGCTCCCTCTGGTCTCAATGATTCTATGTCATTAGCGATTCAAATTGACAGACGTTTGCGTGAGCGTAGAGGTATGCGTGGAATAGTGTTGCCTTGTGAACCAGCTTCTGAGTCCATGCAGTGTGATAGAGTGGCTTCTGGGCACAGCGTTATGAGTTTCGAAAACGCAATGGGTTATGTTTCTACTGTGGTGACGCCTCTCATGCTATTTCAGTCTGCCCTAAGCGGGGAAGACGTTTTGCACGCTCAGTTGTCTTGGGTAGTGTTCAGACTAAATTTCTGTTGACTGTTACCCTGATTTGCTCCCTGTCCACATTTTCTGCTCAGGCTTTTGTTGATTCGGGAGCAGCTATTAACCTGATGGATTTTGATTTTGCTAAACGTTGTGGGTTTCCCTTGATACCCCTACGGAAGTCTATTCCCCTACTGGGGATTGATTCTACCCCTTTGGCTGAGAATAAACCCCAGTTCTCTACTCAGGTGATAATGAGGGTTGAACCTGATCATCAGGAGAGTTGCAAATTTTTGGTGCTGTATAATCTGCATGACATTATTGTACTGGGTTTCCCTTGGTTACAGTCTCATAATCCTGTTTTGGATTGGAAATCTGTGTCTGTGACCGGTTGGGGCTGCCAATGTGTTGGTGCCAACACTCCTGTTTTTTCTGCCTCTCCCCAGGCTCAGGATGTTCCTGACTTTTTGACTGATTTTTCTGATGTGTTTAGCGAAAGTAAATCTGCATCCTTGCCTCCCCATAGGAGCTATGACTGCGCTATTGAATTAGTGCCTGGTAGTAAATTCCCTAAAGGTCGCCTTTTTAACTTGTCTGTACCTGAACATGACGCTATGCGGTCTTATATCAAGGAGTCATTGGAGAAGGGTCATATCAGACCATCCTCTTCACTCTTGGGTGCCGGTTTTTTCTTTGTGGCCAAAAAGGATGGTTCATTAAGGCCGTGTATTGATTATCGTCTCTTGAACAATATCACAGTGAAATATCAATATCCGTTACCCTTGATTTCTGACCTGTTTTCCAGGGTGAAAAGTGCTACTTGGTTTACCAAGCTTGACCTCAGGGGGGCGTATAACCTTATTCGCATTAAGCACGGGGATGAATGGAAGACGGCGTTTAATACCCCAGAGGGGCATTTTGAGTACCTAGTGATGCCCTTTGGGCTCACTAAGGCTATTTCCGTCTTCCAGTCCTTCATGAATGACATTTTCAGGGATTTTGTGGATAAATTTCTGATTGTTTATTTGGATGATATCTTGATTTTTTCCAATGACTGGGACTCTCATGTGAAACATGTTCGGACTGTTTTCCAGATTTTGAGAGAGAATGCTCTGTATGTGAAGGGAGCAAAGTGTCTTTTTGGCGTACAGAGGATCTCATTTCTGGGATTCATTTTGTCCCCGTCTGTTATTGAAATGGACCCGGTCAAGGTTCAGGCCATCTGTGATTGGGTCCAACCTACTTCATTAAAGGCTCTTCAGAGATTCTTGGGTTTTGCCAATTTTTATCGTAAATTTATTGGTAATTTCTCTGTTATTGTTAAACCATTGACTGATTTGACCAAAAAGGGTTCTGATGTGGTGAATTGGCCTCCTGAGGCAGTCTCTGCGTTTCAGGAACTTAAGCAGAGATTCACTTCTGCTCCTGTTCTACGGCAGCCTGATGTTTCTCTGCCATTTCAGGTGGAGGTTGATGCCTCTGAAATTGGGGCAGGTGCCGTTTTGTCCCAAAAAGATCCAGAGACCTCTAAAAGTAACCCTTGTGCCTTTTTCTCTCGAAAATTTTCTCCAACTGAACGTAATTATGACGTGGGTAATCGGGAGTTATTGGCCATGAAGTGGGCTTTTGAAGAGTGGAGACATTGGCTGGAGGGAGCCAAACATCAGGTGGTGGTCCTCACGGACCATAAGAATCTGGTTTATCTGGAATCAGCCATGCGACTTAATCCTAGACAGGCCAGGTGGGCCTTGTTTTTCACACGTTTTAATTTTGTGGTTTCCTTTCTTCCTGGCACTAAGAATGTTAAGGCGGATGCCCTCTCGAGGAGTTTCCTTGCAGACTCTCCTGAGTTATCTGATCCTGCTGTTATTTTGAAAGAGGGTGTAGTTCTTTCCGCCATCTCGCCCAATTTGAGACTGGCTCTGGAAGGGTGTCAGGAGGATAAACCCGAGCGCTGCCCTATTGGGAAATTGTTTGTCCCAGACCGGTGGAAAAAGAGTCTGAGATTCATTGTTCCGCGTTGGCCGGTCATCCCGGAATTGTTGGTACCAGAGACTTGGTTAGTCGGTCCTTTTGGTGGCCTACTTTGTCTTGTGACGTCAGGGAATTTGTGCAGTCCTGCGGGACTTGCTCTCGCTCCAAGCCTTGCTCTCGCTCTAGTGGTTTGTTGATGCCATTGCCTGTGCCCAAGAGACCATGGACCCATATCTCTATGGATTTCATTTCCGACCTCCCTGTTTCTCAGAGAATGACCGTTATCTGGGTGATTTGTGATAGGTTTTCCAAAATGATACATCTTGTGCCATTACCTAAGTTGCCTTCCTCCTCCGAATTGGTGCCTTTGTACCTTCAGCACGTGGTTCGGTTACACGGCATTCCTGAGAACATTGTGTCTGACAGAGGAGTCCAGTTTGTTTCCAGATTTTGGAGGACTTTTTGTTCTAAACTGGGTGTTCAATTGTCTTTCTCCTCGGCATTTCATCCTCAGACCAATGGTCAAACTGAGAGAACAAACCAGACATTGGAGACTTATCTAAGATGCTTTGTGTCTGCTGATCAAGATAACTGGGTCTCTTTTTTGCCTTTAGCTGAGTTTGCTTTTAATAATAGGGCTAGCTCTGCCACTTTGATGTCTCCATTTTTCTGCAATTTTGGGTTTCACCCTCGATTTTCTTCGGGACAGACGGAGGCTTCTGTCTGTCCAGGTGTTGACTCTGTTGTGGAGCGTATGCAGCAGATTTGGGACCAGGTAGTGGAGAGGTTGTCCTCTCTCAGGAGAGGGCCCAGCGGTTTGCACACAGGCATAGGACTGATGGTCCTCGGTTTGAAGTGGGGGACTTGGTCTGGTTGTCCTCAAGAAATATCCCTATGAGAGTTGCATCTCCTAAGTTTAAGCCTAGGTTCATTGGACCTTATAAGATCTTGGAGATTCTTAATCCTGTTTCCTTTCGTTTACTTCTTCCAGGGACATTTAAGATCCATAACGTATTCCACAAGTCCTTATTGAAGAGGTTTGTCGAGCCAGTGGTTCCTATGGCTGCGCCTCCTGACCCTGTTTTGGTTGAGAGCAATCTGGAGTATGTGGTTGAGAAAATATTGGATTCTCGTTTTTCTAGACGGAAACTCCAGTATTTGGTTAAGTGGAGAGGTTATGGTCAGGAGGACAATTCTTGGGTGTTTGCTTCGGACATCCATGCTAGGAGACTGATCCGTGCGTATCACAGAGCTCATCCTGACCGACCTGGTGGCCCAAATGAGGGTTCAGTGACCCCTCCTCAAGGGGGGGGTACTGTTGTGAATGTGTTAGAAATGAATTCTGAGCAGAAGCTCCCTCTGGTGGTTACAAACAGTACTGAACCAGTCAATGAGGATTGGCAATCAGGAGTTACAGACTGGTCTTATATAAGGGAGGTTCCCTCCCATCATGGTTGCCGGTGATCAATTGTTCTTGTCTCAACTGTGGTTCCTGGTTCACTTGGAAGCTTGCTGAGTCTTGCCTGCATCTTCTGCTATCAGATAAGATATTTTCTGCTTTTATTTTTGTGCTTGCTTTTTGCATTGTTCCCTGCACTTCTGTGGAGGTCAGCCAGGTCCCCTCCGGGGGCTTGTGCTCCTCTCAGTTTATCTGAGCCACTGTTATTTGTTCATTTGCCTTTTCCAGTTTTTCTGTGGCTGCGGCTTAGTTTTGTGACACCAGAGAACTAATTTAGGTGGTAGAGGTCGTGTGATCTCAGGTGTTTTTGCAATTAGTAGAGTTGGTATTTTTTTAGGGTTTTTTGGATTGCAGTAAGTGTCCTTCGTATCCTTTTCTGTCCAGGTAGATTGGGCCCCAACGTTTGCTCATACTATTTTCTGTCTGTGTCTGTATTGCCTCTTGTCTAACCGCCATTACATGTTTGGGGGCTTCCTATGTTCTTTGGGGATCTGCTCCGGGGCAGATAGCTTTCCTCTTTCTATCTTTAGGTGTAGTTAACCTCTCAGGCTGTGACGAGGCGTCTAGGACCAACGTAGGTACTCTCCACGGCTGCCTTTAGTTGTGGTGGTTAGTCAGGGTACTGCAATCCAGTAGATTCCAACCTCTCTGGTGTATTGCCGTTTTTGCTGCTCTCCTCAGCTACCAAATCATAACATCCCGCCCACATATAGTAATGAGGCCGCCACAGCTCCCACCCGCATATAGTATGATGGCCCACACAGCTCCCACCCGCATATAGTATGATGGTCCCCACAGCTCCCGCCCACATATAGTATGATGGCCTCCACAGCTACCGCCCACATATAGTATGATGGCCTCCACAGCTCCCGCCCACAGATAGTATGATGGCCCCCACAGCTCGCCCACATATAATATGATGGCCGCCACAGCTCCCACCCACATATAGTATGATGGCCCCCACAGCTCCCACCCACATATAGTATGATGGCCCCTACAGCTCCCGCCCACATATAGTATGATGGCCCCCACAGCTCCCGCCCACATATAGTATGATGGCCTCCACAGCTCCCGCCCACATATAGTATGATGGCCCCCACAGCTCCCACCCACATATAGTATGATGGCCCCCACAGCTTCCGCCCACATATAGTATGATGGTCTCCACAGCTCCCGCCCACATATAGTATGATGGCCCTCACAGCTCCCGCCCACATATAGTATGATGGCCCCCACAGCTCCCGCCCACATATAGTATGATGGTTCCTGGGATACGAGAAGAGCCTTAACGTGGCTCCCAGGTACACATAAATTGGCCTTTTCATGCGCTAAGACTTCTCAGTTATTCATATTTCTAAGGCAGTGATGCAATTCATTTTTCATATTTTGTGTCTGTAAGCTATAGCGCTACAGTGTGTTACCTTTTTTTCTTGCACATATAGTATGATAACCCCCACAGCTGCCACCCACATATAGTATGATGGTCTCCACAGCTCCCGCCCACATATAGTATGATGGCCGCCACAGCTCTCGCCCACATATAGTATGATGACCCCCACAGCTGCCGCCCACATATAGTATGATGGTCTCCACAGCTCCCGCCCACATATAATATGATGGCCGCCACAGCTCTCGCCCACATATAGTATGATGGTCTCCACAGCTCCCGCCCACATATAGTATGATGGCCCCCACAGCTCCCACCCGCATATAGTATGATGGCCCCCCACAGCTTTTTGCCTGCTCTCCTCAGCTACCAAATCGTAACAGTATCACCGGCCAAACTGAAAATTATATGGTACTCAACAGAAGGGAAAAATAGTAAAAGAAAAAAGGAAGTTGTCAGAAATTTTTTTTCTCTGTTTGTTGCATTTTTTCCCTCTATTTCTCTGGGTGCTGAGGAGGATTTTTTTTTTTCTCTCAATGGAGTTTGCACAATTGTCTGGCCGTGTGGATCAGCTTGCCACTGAAGTTCGGAGTATTGCTACCTATCTTGCTAGGTTGCCGGTTGTGGAACCTAGGATCCCCATGCCAGATTTATTTTTGGGGGATCGAGCTAAATTTCTGAATTTCAAAAATAACTGTAAGTTGTTTTTTGCCTTAAAACCTAAGTCCTCAGGGAACGCAGCACAGCACAGCAGGTTCAAATTGTCATCTCTCTCCTGCGCAGCGATCCTCAGGATTGGGCTTTTTCCCTGACACCTGGGGACCCTGTTTTGAGTAATCTTGATGCATTTTTTCTGGCTCTGGGGTTATTGTACGATGAACCTAATGTCACTGATCAAGCTGAAAAAACCTTGTTGGCATTAAATCAGGGGCTTGAGGACGCTGAGTTGTACTGTCAGAAATTCCGAAAGTGGGCAGTCCTGACCAAATGGAATGATGATTCTTTGGCAGCCCTTTTTCGGAAGGGTCTGTCAGAGAATGTAAAAGATGTTATGGTGGGTTTCCCTGCTCCCTCTGGTCTCAATGATTCTATGTCATTAGCGATTCAAATTGACAGACGTTTGCGTGAGCGTAGAGGTATGCGTGGAATAGTGTTGCCTTGTGAACCAGCTTCTGAGTCCATGCAGTGTGATAGAGTGGCTTCTGGGGCACAGCGTCATGAGTTTCGAAAACGCAATGGGTTATGTTTCTACTGTGGTGACGCCTCTCATGCTATTTCAGTCTGCCCTAAGCGGGGAAGACGTTTTGCACGCTCAGTTGTCTTGGGTAGTGTTCAGACTAAATTTCTGTTGACTGTTACCCTGATTTGCTCCCTGTCCACATTTTCTGCTCAGGCTTTTGTTGATTCGGGAGCAGCTATTAACCTGATGGATTTTGATTTTGCTAAACGTTGTGGGTTTCCCTTGATACCCCTACGGAAGTCTATTCCCCTACTGGGGATTGATTCTACCCCTTTGGCTGAGAATAAACCCCAGTTCTCTACTCAGGTGATAATGAGGGTTGAACCTGATCATCAGGAGAGTTGCAAATTTTTGGTGCTGTATAATCTGCATGACATTATTGTACTGGGTTTCCCTTGGTTACAGTCTCATAATCCTGTTTTGGATTGGAAATCTGTGTCTGTGACCGGTTGGGGCTGCCAATGTGTTGGTGCCAACACTCCTGTTTTTTCTGCCTCTCCCCAGGCTCAGGATGTTCCTGACTTTTTGACTGATTTTTCTGATGTGTTTAGCGAAAGTAAATCTGCATCCTTGCCTCCCCATAGGAGCTATGACTGCGCTATTGAATTAGTGCCTGGTAGTAAATTCCCTAAAGGTCGCCTTTTTAACTTGTCTGTACCTGAACATGACGCTATGCGGTCTTATATCAAGGAGTCATTGGAGAAGGGTCATATCAGACCATCCTCTTCACTCTTGGGTGCCGGTTTTTTCTTTGTGGCCAAAAAGGATGGTTCATTAAGGCCGTGTATTGATTATCGTCTCTTGAACAATATCACAGTGAAATATCAATATCCGTTACCCTTGATTTCTGACCTGTTTTCCAGGGTGAAAAGTGCTACTTGGTTTACCAAGCTTGACCTCAGGGGGGCGTATAACCTTATTCGCATTAAGCACGGGGATGAATGGAAGACGGCGTTTAATACCCCAGAGGGGCATTTTGAGTACCTAGTGATGCCCTTTGGGCTCACTAAGGCTATTTCCGTCTTCCAGTCCTTCATGAATGACATTTTCAGGGATTTTGTGGATAAATTTCTGATTGTTTATTTGGATGATATCTTGATTTTTTCCAATGACTGGGACTCTCATGTGAAACATGTTCGGACTGTTTTCCAGATTTTGAGAGAGAATGCTCTGTATGTGAAGGGAGCAAAGTGTCTTTTTGGCGTACAGAGGATCTCATTTCTGGGATTCATTTTGTCCCCGTCTGTTATTGAAATGGACCCGGTCAAGGTTCAGGCCATCTGTGATTGGGTCCAACCTACTTCATTAAAGGCTCTTCAGAGATTCTTGGGTTTTGCCAATTTTTATCGTAAATTTATTGGTAATTTCTCTGTTATTGTTAAACCATTGACTGATTTGACCAAAAAGGGTTCTGATGTGGTGAATTGGCCTCCTGAGGCAGTCTCTGCGTTTCAGGAACTTAAGCAGAGATTCACTTCTGCTCCTGTTCTACGGCAGCCTGATGTTTCTCTGCCATTTCAGGTGGAGGTTGATGCCTCTGAAATTGGGGCAGGTGCCGTTTTGTCCCAAAAAGATCCAGAGACCTCTAAAAGTAACCCTTGTGCCTTTTTCTCTCGAAAATTTTCTCCAACTGAACGTAATTATGACGTGGGTAATCGGGAGTTATTGGCCATGAAGTGGGCTTTTGAAGAGTGGAGACATTGGCTGGAGGGAGCCAAACATCAGGTGGTGGTCTCACGGACCATAAGAATCTGGTTTATCTGGAATCAGCCATGCGACTTAATCCTAGACAGGCCAGGTGGGCCTTGTTTTTCACACGTTTTAATTTTGTGGTTTCCTTTCTTCCTGGCACTAAGAATGTTAAGGCGGATGCCCTCTCGAGGAGTTTCCTTGCAGACTCTCCTGAGTTATCTGATCCTGCTGTTATTTTGAAAGAGGGTGTAGTTCTTTCCGCCATCTCGCCCAATTTGAGACTGGCTCTGGAAGGGTGTCAGGAGGATAAACCCGAGCGCTGCCCTATTGGGAAATTGTTTGTCCCAGACCGGTGGAAAAAATGATGTCTGAGATTCATTGTTCCGCGTTGGCCGGTCATCCCGGAATTGTTGGTACCAGAGACTTGGTTAGTCGGTCCTTTTGGTGGCCTACTTTGTCTTGTGACGTCAGGGAATTTGTGCAGTCCTGCGGGACTTGCTCTCGCTCCAAGCCTTGCTCTCGCTCTAGTGGTTTGTTGATGCCATTGCCTGTGCCCAAGAGACCATGGACCCATATCTCTATGGATTTCATTTCCGACCTCCCTGTTTCTCAGAGAATGACCGTTATCTGGGTGATTTGTGATAGGTTTTCCAAAATGATACATCTTGTGCCATTACCTAAGTTGCCTTCCTCCTCCGAATTGGTGCCTTTGTACCTTCAGCACGTGGTTCGGTTACACGGCATTCCTGAGAACATTGTGTCTGACAGAGGAGTCCAGTTTGTTTCCAGATTTTGGAGGACTTTTTGTTCTAAACTTGGTGTTCAATTGTCTTTCTCCTCGGCTTTTCATCCTCAGACCAATGGACAAACTGAGAGAACAAACCAGACATTGGAGACTTATCTGAGATGCTTTGTGTCTGCTGATCAAGATAACTGGGTCTCTTTTTTGCCTTTAGCTGAGTTTGCTTTTAATAATAGGGCTAGCTCTGCCACTTTGATGTCTCCATTTTTCTGCAATTTTGGGTTTCACCCTCGATTTTCTTCGGGACAGACGGAGGCTTCTGTCTGTCCAGGTGTTGACTCTGTTGTGGAGCGTATGCAGCAGATTTGGGACCAGGTAGTTGAGAGGTTGTCCCTCTCTCAGGAGAGGGCCCAGCGGTTTGCCAACAGGCATAGGACTGATGGTCCTAGGTTTGAAGTGGGGGACTTGGTCTGGTTGTCCTCAAGAAATATCCCTATGAGAGTTGCATCTCCTAAGTTTAAGCCTAGGTTCATTGGACCTTATAAGATCTTGGAGATTCTTAATCCTGTTTCCTTTCGTTTACTTCTTCCAGGGACATTTAAGATCCATAACGTATTCCACAAGTCCTTATTGAAGAGGTTTGTCGAGCCAGTGGTTCCTATGGCTGCGCCTCCTGACCCTGTTTTGGTTGAGAGCAATCTGGAGTATGTGGTTGAGAAAATATTGGATTCTCGTTTTTCTAGACGGAAACTCCAGTATTTGGTTAAGTGGAGAGGTTATGGTCAGGAGGACAATTCTTGGGTGTTTGCTTCGGACATCCATGCTAGGAGACTGATCTGTGCGTATCACAGAGCTCATCCTGACCGACCTGGTGGCCCAAATGAGGGTTCAGTGACCCCTCCTCAAGGGGGGGGGGTACTGTTGTGAATGTGTTAGAAATGAATTCTGAGCAGAAGCTCCCTCTGGTGGTTACAAACAGTACTGAACCAGTCAATGAGGATTGGCAATCAGGAGTTACAGACTGATCTTATATAAGGGAGGTTCCCTCCCATCATGGTTGCCGGTGATCAATTGTTCTTGTCTCAACTGTGGTTCCTGGTTCACTTGGAAGCTTGCTGAGTCTTGCCTGCATCTTCTGCTATCAGATAAGATATTTTCTGCTTTTATTTTTGTGCTTGCTTTTTGCATTGTTCCCTGCACTTCTGTGGAGGTCAGCCAGGTCCCCTCCGGGGGCTTGTGCTCCTCTCAGTTTATCTGAGCCACTGTTATTTGTTCATTTGCCTTTTCCAGTTTTTCTGTGGCTGCGGCTTAGTTTTGTGACACCAGAGAACTAATTTAGGTGGTAGAGGTCGTGTGATCTCAGGTGTTTTTGCAATTAGTAGAGTTGGTATTTTTTTAGGGTTTTTTGGATTGCAGTAAGTGTCCTTCGTATCCTTTTCTGTCCAGGTAGATTGGGCCCCAACGTTTGCTCATACTATTTTCTGTCTGTGTCTGTATTGCCTCTTGTCTAACCACCATTACATGTTTGGGGGCTTCCTATGTTCTTTGGGGATCTGCTCCGGGGCAGATAGCTTTCCTCTTTCTATCTTTAGGTGTAGTTAACCTCTCAGGCTGTGACGAGGCGTCTAGGACCAACGTAGGTACTCTCCACGGCTGCCTTTAGTTGTGGTGGTTAGTCAGGGTACTGCAATCCAGTAGATTCCAACCTCTCTGGTGTATTGCCGTTTTTGCCTGCTCTCCTCAGCTACCAAATCATAACATCCCGCCCACATATAGTATGATGGCCCCCACAGCTCGCCCAGATATAATATGATGGCCGCCACAGCTCCCACCCGCATATAGTATGATGGCCCACACAGCTCCCACCCGCATATAGTATGATGGTCCCCACAGCTCCCGCCCACATATAGTATGATGGCCTCCACAGCTACCGCCCACATATAGTATGATGGCCTCCACAGCTCCCGCCCACAGATAGTATGATGGCCCCCACAGCTCGCCCACATATAATATGATGGCCGCCACAGCTCCCACCCACATATAGTATGATGGCCCCCACAGCTCCCACCCACATATAGTATGATGGCCCCTACAGCTCCCGCCCACATATAGTATGATGGCCCCCACAGCTCCCGCCCACATATAGTATGATGGCCTCCACAGCTCCCACCCACATATAGTATGATGGCCCCCACAGCTCCCACCCACATATAGTATGATGGCCCCCACAGCTTCCGCCCACATATAGTATGATGGTCTCCACAGCTCCCGCCCACATATAGTATGATGGCCCTCACAGCTCCCGCCCACATATAGTATGATAGCTCCCGCCCACATATAGTATGATGGTTCCTGGGATACGAGAAGAGCCTTAACGTGGCTCCCAGGTACACATAAATTGGCCTTTTCATGCGCTAAGACTTCTCAGTTATTCATATTTCTAAGGCAGTGATGCAATTCATTTTTCATATTTTGTGTCTGTAAGCTATAGCGCTACAGTGTGTTACCTTTTTTTCTTGCACATATAGTATGATGACCCCCACAGCTGCCGCCCACATATAGTATGATGGTCTCCACAGCTCCCGCCCACATATAGTATGATGGCCGCCACAGCTCTCGCCCACATATAGTATGATGGCCGCCACAGCTCTCGCCCACATATAGTATGATGGTCTCCACAGCTCCCGCCCACATATAGTATGATGGCCCCCACAGCTCCCGCCCACATATAGTATGATGGCCCCCCACAGCTCACCCACACATAGTATGATAGTCTCCACAGCTCCCACCCACATATAGTATGATGGCCCCCACAGCTCCCGCCCACATATAGTATGATGGTCTCCACAGCTCCCTTCCACATATAGTATGATGGCCCCCACAGCTCCCGCCCACATATAGTATGATGGCCCCCCACAGCTCACCCACATATAGTATGATGGCCCCCACAGCTCCCGCTCACATATAGTATGATGGCCTCCACAGCTACCGCCCACATATAGTATGATGGCCCCCACAGCTCCCACCCACATATAGTATGATGGCCGCCTCCGCTTCCGCCCTCATATAGTATGATGCCCCCCACAGCTCCCGCCCACATTGTATGATGCCCCCCACACACACAGTTTGCTGCCCCCACAAGTACTAACTGATAATATATAAAAATTCTTACTTCTCCCAATTTCCCTTGCCTTGCTATGTGGCTTGCACTGAGGCTCCTCCTAGCAGGCACACTGTTCCTCCATTGTACTCTGCTGTATCTGCCTCCTGGAGAAGTCAGTACAGGAGGGGATGGAGAGGGATCTGGCTGCATGCTGTGGAGAGTCTCTGTTTCCATCCTCTTATTTGTTTTGGAGCAGACAGGGACTCCCAGAGGTCTGCTGTAAACTATGCATATGGGCATATGGTATAGTTCTGAGAAGACCTTGCTTGATGCCTACAGCAACCAGTTATACATCTGCTTTCATTTTTGTAACTGTTGTAGAAACATGAAAGCTGCACCGTGATTGGTTCTTACAGGAGCAGTTTTAGTCCAGATGTTGGGTGTTGCACTGCTGGACATCTGGGCTATACACTTGGAGGATATCGGGGGGCTGTGTGATCAGGGGTGTGGGCAGTAATGGTGCGGTGTTTGGATGTCTGTATCTGCAATGCTTTTACCTGATTATTTCCTCCCGACCCCATGTCCCCCTTCACGTTGCACTCTTAGGAGCCGTCTGCTCAGATTGCTCACAGTAAACCCAATGTGACTTCACAAGGTGACACCGAGCACCAGTGACTGGAGAAGAGCATGAAATGCTCTTCAGAAATAACATCTTAATTACAAGGCATGTCTCCGGAAAGATTCACCAACAGCAGAATAATCAGCCGCTCCGGCGCGGCCCGCTACACAGGTCAAGAGCGCATTAAATTGCTTCTTAGCGTTCACTTTTTATTGGCAAGTTACACATTTCTGTGTAGATAAAGAACACTTTCAGCAGGTTTGTGGGTCGCTGACTGATTCTTCCTGACACTCCCCTGTTGTCTCCAGGATGAGGAGATGTTATTAGATGAAGCACAGGTCGGGTTGTCAGGTTTTCTGCCACATGTTCATTGTCACTGCACGTGAGCAGGGCGTCCTAGAATTTCTGTCTCCCACTGTGATGAGTGATAGACAGTGCGGACTATAAGACATGACCCCTGTATAGAAGGCAGGAAAGTGGATCAATCCTAATAATGAAAGCTTTCCTGGTGATAGAAAGACGTGAAGGTCAGTATCACTAATGGCTGCTTCTTATACAGCACAGTTATTCTGTCCACTCCCTGCCACACACACACGTACACAGCTCTGCTGCACGCTTGGTACAAGCACGCTCAGCACTGCTACACATCTAAAACAGTAATCAAAAAATATAATTGATGTATTGTGGCCGAGAGCATATTAAAGTACAGCTCTCCCAAAGTATGGCAAAGATATAGTTACTATAGTGGAGTGCTCCCAATAATATGGCAAACTAGAGACAAAACGGAGTAAATCGACATCCACCAAAGGATAATATAAATCAGGTAAATTTTATTAGGACATCATATTAAAACCATGTCAGACAAAAAGTACATAATGACAATAAAAGAACAGAGGAGACATGAAGGTAGGCAAAGGAGAGAATAGAAGTCAGAGTATGGACTTAAGGGGGCAGGACCAAAAAGATCACTACAGCGTGAATATGGGCAGCACCAAGATAGTGGACAATGCAATTAAATGGAGTGTATAACCTGTATACCAGTAAAGTGTGCTGCCATTAAAACATAAAGCCTGCTTACCCATAGTGAGTCAAGACCACTGATGCCCTCCTTGCGGCCCCTGACGCGCATTTCGCGTATCTGCTTTATCAAAGTGGTGTACTGCCTATATTCACGCTGTAGTGATCTTTTCGGTCCTGCCCCCTTAAGTCCATACTCTGATTTCTAATCTCTCCTTTGCCTACCTTCATGTCTCCTCTGTTCTCTTATTGTCATTATCTACTTTTTTGTCTGACATGGTTTTAATATGATGTCTTAATAAAATTTATCTGATTTATATTATCCTTTGGTGGATGTCGATTTACTCCGTTTGGTTTCTAGCTTGCCACATCTATACATACACACGCTGTGTACACCTTGGCCTGAAAAGATCTTCTGCTCCTTGGTCATGCAACTCCTTGCAGCTTCATCTCCTGCCCTGCACAGATGCGATGGATCAGGGTCGGCCAGGAGGAGTCAGCCGCTCAGTGATCAGAAAGGACACAGTGTCGGCGTTCTTCTTGATCGTAAGATGCTGCCTCCAGACCAGTGGCGTAGCAACTGTTTGTGGCGCCCGGGGTGGCAAATTTTAGGCCACACCCCTAGCCACACCCATATCCACGCCCTGACCACACCCACTTAGCACTGCTGATCACACTGTTTCATAAACAATAATTATAAGCACATACCTCTCAATCGTCCCGGTTTCAGCGGGACAGTCCCGATTTCGGGACCCTGTCCGCTGTCCCGGCCAGGCGGTTTACTTTCCGCATTAGAATCGTACATACGGAAACCCCGGGGACCTCCCACACATTCTGGCAGCCACAAGTCACGTTCCATCGCTGACTTCATTTCCCCAGGATGTGGGGATCTCACCAGCTATGCAGCGCTCCATTCAATACCCGGCTCTCACTGAGCGAGACAGGCAGGATCTGGGGATCTCTTCATCTGTTGAACAGATCCCATGTTGAGATCCCCACATCCTGCTTGTCTCGCTCAGGGAGAGTCGGGTATTGTATGCAGCGGTCCGTACAATACCCGGCTCTCACTCCAACAGATCCAGCGGCTCGATGCGTCGCCGTTCTGAAGACTCTCCCGAGAACGAGTTACAGTACCTGCTGCTGTAAGCTGACCGCCGGAAATGAGGTCAGCGGCCATTTCCAGCGTTCAGCTGACTTACAGCACGTCACCTCCGGTGGAACGTGACATGTGGCTGCCAGAACGTGTGGGAGGTCCCCGGGTTTCCGCATGTACGATTCTAATGCGGGAAAGTAAACCTCCCGGCCAGGACAGCGGGACAGGGACCCAGCCCTACACAGATAACAGCATTCGCTCCGTCCGCACGCAGACCCATGCACATAATGGCACCCCTCCTTCCCCCCTGCAGCCCCCAAGCACACAGATCCCGCAAGTAACAGGACCCTTGTACATGCGCGGCTCCGCTCTTTGTGGCCCTGTACACACACGGCTCCGCTCCACACACCTCACACGCACAAGGCTCCGCTCCGTACACACACGGCTTTGCTCCGTACACCTCGTACACACACGGCTCCGCTCCGTACACCTCGTACACACACGGCTCCGCTCCGTACACCTCATGTACACACGGCTCCGCTCCGTACACCTCATACACACACGGCTCCGCTCCGTACACCTCGTACACACACGGCTCCGCTCCGTACACCTCGTACACACACGGCTCCGCTCCGTACACCTCGTACACACGGCTCCGCTCCGTACACCTCGTACACACACGGCTCCGCTCCGTACACCTTATACACACGGCTCCGCTCCGTACACCTCGTACACACACGGCTCCGCTCCGTCCACCACGTACACACGGCTCCGCTCCGTACACCACGTACACACGGCTCCGCTCCGTACACCACGTACACATGGCTCCGCTCCGTACACCTTGTACACACGGCTCCGCTCCGTACACCTTATACACACGGCTCCGCTCCGTACACCTCGTACACACACGGCTCCGCTCTGTACACGGCTCCGCACACCTTGTACACACACGGCTCTGCTCCATACACCTTGTACACACACGGCTCTGCTCCGTACACCTCGTACACACACGGCTCCGCTCCGTACACCTCATACACACGGCTCTGCTACATCCACACTGTAAACCCAAGTCCCGACCCCCACACACACACACAAACTTACCCTAATCCAGCACCATGACAACATCACAGCAGAGTCTTGCACACAAGGGGGACACTGATCATCTGACCCCTGACTCCTCCCCTCCTGTGACCTCATCACAGGTCCTGTGGGCACAGAAGACTACAGCAATAGTAGCGTCATTGCTAGCTGCTGTGAGGCTAATGCTGTAGAGACGGAGGGCAAGGAAAGGGTGCCGCCCCCACACACACGTGCCGCCTGGGGCGGACCGCCCCCCCCACGCTACGCCACTGCTCCAGACTAGGAGACTCCACACACAGATCAGTGAGATTTTGGGGCATATTCTACTCCATAAGTTTGGGCGTACATTTGCCTTATGCCGGGGTCACACTTGCGAGAAACTCGCACGAGTCTCGCACCTCAATACCCGACATTGCCGCCAGCACTCGGACCGGAGCGTTCAGCTACATAGAAATACATGCAGCTGCACGCTCCGGTCCCGAGTGCCGGCGGCAATGTCGGGTATTGAGGTGCGAGACTCGTGCGAGTTTCTCTCAAGTGTAACCGCTGATTACCTGAGTGGAGCCTGGAGTTTGCTCCTGGGGTCGCCATTACCATGGAGGCGCAGGTCATGATGTAACTTTGTTGCTCATTTATCCTCCTGTCCTGCAGACGCCGGGGTTGTTACTCCGAGATTCCTCCACACTGTTTGTGCTCGGTCTGTTGTAGACTGCGTTCATGTCTCTCCGTACCGATGGCCTGCGGCTCCGCTGCCTGTGTCATGGCCATTATATCAGTGACTTCTCACCTAGTCATAATGGGCAGTTTCATCACAGTCATAAATTGTTACATTTACAGAGTTCTGGTAAAAACAAAGAACTTTGTGATGTTTGTCTTATTAAATATCCTCTCCGTTCTAAAGAATAGCGGGGTTTTTAATTTTCTAGTGCACTACTTGTTGCCGAGGTTACCAGCTACCACTGCAGTCTGAGGTGGCTGGTTTCCTAGGTGAGGAGCATGCGCTTTGTTTCAGAACTTGCCAGCGATGATCTGGAGCTGTCCGGATGGCGAGATGCTGCACCCCTACTCCCCTTCCATCTACATAAGCAGCTTTGCCTTCGTTTGCATCAGGGGGGATCACAGCTCCAGCAGGAGTGGTCCTCCCTGGTCCTCGGAGTGGTCGACTCCTGAGGGAAGATTAACCCCCAGCCTTCTCTGGGGCCTATAAACTGCTGGTGTGCATTGTGACATGTGCGGCTTCTGCAGAGGTGACCTTCATGGCTCCGGCAGAGCTGATAATCTGCAGAGCCTCGTTCTTCTAGATCACAGCTACATAAATACCGGGGATGACAAGCTATCAGTAGTGTGTTCCTAGCCCGTGTTTAGGACACAGCGTCCGCTCTCGTCTCCAGCCCGCTCACTAGTGATGGATGCCGCTGAGCGGTGCGGGAGGAGGTTGGGGTGCTGCAGATTAGTGTTATTATATGAAGGATCTCCCATTGTGGTCCTGGAGGACAGCTGAAGGGAAGTGTGACTAGAACGAATGCGCTGTGGGATCACCGTGCACCATGCAGGACGCCGGCTATTTCTATGGTAATGACTGCCTGCAGTACAAGAGACACCTTGGAAATAATCCTGAGCATTGCCTCCATGAGCGTGCATAACATATCTAGCGGTCAGCGTCTGCATACAGCTGGTTGTGCAGTGGTTGTCGTTGTGCACATTGTAGATTCAGACTGAAGGCAGCAAAACCACGAAGGTACACATATGGAACAAGAAATAAGGAAACAGAAGTCGGAATGTGTTAAATGTTCCTCCCAGTCCCCCCTACTGCTCTGATCACGACGGCGTTGCTTCCTCTGCATTCTCTCCGCAGCTTCATCAGGTCATCGCCTGGAAGAGGGTGCAATCAGCCGACACAAGGTTGATGGTTCCATGCGATGCCGGTTAGGCCTCTTTCACACATCCGGCGGGCGCCTAAACGGCGCCCCCGGCATTTTACCGCAGCGCCGCATGTGAAAAGCTTTCACACTTCCGGCGCCCAAAATGCGTTTTTTTGCCGGATGGTTTCTGATGCTTGGAGAGATAAGAAACCATCCGGCAAAAACAAAAAACGTTACATGCAGCGTTTTTTCCGGACGCCGCAATGTACATTTGCGCCGCATCCGGACAAAACCGCATGCAACGCATTGACATGCGGCGCCATCCGGCGCTAATGCATGTTAATGCGAAAAAAGCCGCATGCGGCGCATCAGATTTTCAGATGCGGCGCTGCGGGAAAATGCCGGGGGCGCCGCAAGGCCCCCGCCGGATGTGTGAAGCCAGCCTTAGAGATGGTGCACATCAGTTTGCAGTACCCAGTCCAGCGGCCATGTCGGTGATATGTGGCTGCCAGATGGGAGCCCAGTGGACGAACTCCTACCTGACTGCATCTTCTGCTCTTCTTTTTCTTAGCTGTCCTTAGGCTACATCACGCTAATCAAGAGGCGCTGGGGATGTCGTCAAGTAGGACGTGGTCCGCTAGGCTCCAGTTTGGCTGCCAAAGATGACATGGCTAAACACACCTCCAGGTGATGTGACCAAGAAGGAGAGGAATAGAGGCCGCACAATCCCTGGCTTCAAGCCAACTGACATGGTTGTGGATGAGTTGGACGGGGAGTGAACTGAAACCGGCCAAGTGCTCAGCAACTCTGGGAAATCTGAACGCTTGCCATGAGGGGGGTATAAGGCTATTTATCTAGTAAATTGGGGGTACTTTAAGGTACAAAACACTTTCTGGTTTGTTTCACACGTTTCTTTACTCCTTGTCTCTATATGTGCGCCTCCATGTGCTTGCTGCCCTCAGTCTCAATGTACAATGCGCACATTCCATTAAGAACAAGAAAAATCATTAACATCAACTAACAAAATGCAAAGTGACTGAAGAAAATTTAAATCCCATCAATGTCTGGTGTCCACACGTCGCCTCCATCATCCGTATCCGTGACTGCCCGTCACCTCCATCATCCATATCCGGTGACTGCCCGTCTCCTCCATCATCCATATTGGGTGACCCCACCCGTCGCCTCCATCATCCATATCCGGTGACTGCCCGTCTCCTCCATCATCCATATTCGGTGACCCCCCCCGTCGCCTCCATCATCCGTATCCGGTGACCAGCCGTCGCCTCCATCGTGCGTATGCTGTGACTGCCCCTCACCTCCATCATCCATATCTAGTGACTGCCCGTCGTCTCCATCATCCATATCCGGTGACTGCCCGTCGCCTCCATCATCCGTATCCGGTGACTGCCCGTTGCCTCCATCATCAGTATTCGGTGACCAGCCGTCGCCTCCATCATCCGTATCCGGTGACTGCCTGTCGCCTCCATCATCCATATCTTGTGACTGCCCGTCGCCTCCATCATCCATATCCGCTGACTGCCTGTCGCCTCCATCATCCGTATCCGGTGACTGCCCGTCGCCTCCATCATCAGTATCCAGTGACCGACCGTCGCCTCCATCACCGCATCTGGCGACCAGCCGTCGCCTCCATCATGTGTATCCGGTGACTTCCTCTTGCCCTCATCATGCGTATCCGGTGACTACCCATCGCTCCCACCATCAGTATCTGGTGACTGCCCACCGCTCCCATCATCAGTATCTGGTGACTGCCCGTCACCTCCATCATCAGTATTTGGTGACTGCCCATTGCTCCCATCATCAGTATCTGGTGACTGCCCACCGCTCCCATCATCAGTATCTGGTGACTGCCCGTCATCTCCATCATCAGTATCTGGTGACCGCCCGTCACCTCCATCATCAGTATTTGGTGACTGCCCATCGCTCCCATCATCAGTATCTGGTGACCGCCCGTCACCTCCATCATCAGTATTTGGTGACTGCCCATCGCTCCCATCATCAGTATCTGGTGACCGCCCATCACCTCCATCATCAGTATTTGGTGACTGCCCATTGCTCCCATCATCAGTATCTGGTGACTGCCCACCGCTCCCATCATCAGTATCTGGTGACTGCCCGTCACCTCCATCATCAGTATTTGGTGACTGCCCATCGCTCCCATCATCAGTATCTGGTGACCGCCCATCACCTCCATCATCAGTATTTGGTGACTGCCCATTGCTCCCATCATCAGTATCTGGTGACTGCCCACCGCTCCCATCATCAGTATCTGGTGACTGCCCGTCACCTCCATCATCAGTATTTGGTGACTGCCCATTGCTCCCATCATCAGTATCTGGTGACTGCCCACCGCTCCCATCATCAGTATCTGGTGAGTGCCCGTCATCTCCATCATCAGTATCTGGTGAGTGCCCGTCACCTCCATCATCAGTATTTGGTGACTGCCCATCGCTCCCATCATCAGTATCTGGTGACCGCCCGTCACCTCCATCATCAGTATTTGGTGACTGCCCATCGCTCCCATCATCAGTATCTGGTGACTGCTTGTCGCCTCCATCATTAGTATCTGGTGACCGCCCATCGCCTCCATCATCCGCCTTCATCCCTTTTTCTTGATACTTGTACACAGGTTATGGAGGATTTCGGCAGGAGGCTGTACAAGAGGTCTTGGAGACGTGACCCCAGATCTTTGTTGTCTGAGGCTTGTGCTTTTTGCACAGTGTTGTACATAATGGGGTTACATTACGTTCTGCACTCTACAGTAAGTGACATATCCACTGTCTCCGTGCCTGAATATAGTAGTCTGCTTGCCTGGAACACGAGCCCTGTATCGGTGTCCTGGTATTGGGGCTGGTTTACTGGTGATTATTGAGGCTTACAGATCATTGTATTTCCCCATGTGACTGCCCTCAGTGTTGGCTCTCATGCAGCCATTAATGAGTGCTGGCCGCTGCTTGCTGAGAGTTATAGCTAATCAGCCTCCTTCGTGTATTCTCCATTTAAAAAAAAAACCACAGAGGATAAAACTTAGTGAAGGAGTGAATGGTGAAAGAGCGCATTAAAGAAGACGTAAGTCAGCGCTGGCAGAACACAAATCACCGAGTGACACAAGGACTTTGCCAGACCTGGGAGCTGCAGATTTATCTCGCACTTTCAGGAGGGCACTGATAAGTTCCTGACTGCTCGCAGTGAGCATTAAAATGAGGGATGGCTCCTTTTGCCAGCACCCTGGACTCCTCATCAGTCCCTCATAAAGGAGCTAATTCTCTCGCTGTCCCGGCTACTTAGCTCTACCCACTGCAGGTGTAACGCTGCTCATGTGGTGCTGGATCAATGGACCCGTGTATACTTTCAAATTTTCTTGCGGTCGTCTTACTATGTGAAGGTTTAGCCCTTTGATGTCAGGTTTATGGCTCTATAGTGCGGAGATATGGACCTGACCCAGTGTAAGGCGGCATACACACACCCCATGTACACGTCAATGCACGGTCCATTTTCTGTAGCACACGGATCTATGGAGTTTCATCGACTGATACACATTATACAGTACAGATTCTGTTTCCAGTCCATGGGACTCGGAGCGCGTCTTGTACGAGGCGGTGGACCATCAGGATTAGGGTATTATCTGGGTCTATAGCAGGCTGTACATCACATTGCCAGTAGTACCTGTCAGCACGGAATAAAGATCCCGTGCCCCGCTCCCTTTGTGTGTCGGGCTAAGCGCATGGAGCAATGCACGATGACGCCTGGCCTGATACACCATATCCCAGCGCAGACACCGCTGTCAGATCCAGAGTCTCCAGTCCTCACATCTCAAGTAAGACCATGGAAAGGAGTGGGAGGTGACAGATACATAGTAACTTGATCTGCAGCAGCACAGAGTATTTCAGCAGTGTAGCCTAGCTAGTCCTTGTGACTCTGTCCTCACATTACCCGTTGGAGTGGCAGAATTGCTGCTTGGTTCGTACAGGCTGATGTCGGTGTGGCGGTCATTGCAGGGAATCACTGATTACTATGTGGTGTCGGCTTATTGCAGCAGGCGTCTGATTAGCGCAGCTTGTGTCTGGCTTTAATGTGGCTCCTCTACATGTGGCCCCTCTACATGTGGCCATTGCTGAGATCCTCTGGGGAATTAGCCGTGAATGCGCTAATCACCGCCGAGCCGGAGGAGCGGTGTAATGCCATAATGTGAAGATTACAAGGAATAACTAAAGTCGTAATTGCAGCAGCTCTTGTTAAAGCTTTTCTGTAAAGTGATTCCCTTCAGGGTGACTGTGCTACAAGAGAGCGCACTTCATCTCTGCGGAGATGGAAGGCTCAGGGGGCAGGTGGGACCCCGCACTTTACTGTGCAGACTCCGCGCTGGCACTGAACCGCCAGCAGGCTGTAATCTGCGGCTGTCCCCCAGCAGCTCCTGCACAAAGGGGGGATACATGAGCCCCCCAGTGGTCTGAGAGGTTTATCGGGGTGGGAGAGAGACTCACTGGAAGAGACAGTAATCAACAAGAAAAATACGTCAGTAAATGCTCTGATGGTCGCCATGAGTAGTAAATAAGGAGGATAAATCTGGGCAGAAATGGTGGCTGGGTACCAGCGATCTGCGGCTGAGAAGCGGCACAATATTAGTTCATCCAGATGATTGCTCTAATTTTCCAGTAATGTCTGCGGCGAGGATCGGAGTTCGGCTTCTACACTGCTGATCGGAGGAGCATGGATTCCTGGCGATTGCTCCCGCCTGCACTCTCCGCCATTAATCTTCCCGCAGACTCAGGTCGGTTGCAGATGCCGGTGGTCTCCAGCTCCTCTAACATTTCAGGTCTTTTCTTCTTCACAGCCAACGGATGACATTGTGTCGTCAGCAGAATGTTCTATCGGCAGTGATGATGAAGATGCGGCAGAATGTGAAACTGGCACAGGTACGTCAGGTCAGTGTACTTTCTGCTTGCTAATTCTCCTAAGTCTGAGTTATTTCTTGCATGTGAACAGGAGCCTGCGGTTTTCTACAGCTGCCCATGATAGTTGTAGGTCTCTATAAACTCCCATCCCGTAAAGAGGAGGCTCCGTTTTTGGGATGGTGACGGAGCCGTACTCTAGACCTGGCTTACAATCAGCTCAGATGGGGGGATTATCAGCCAGATTGAATCATCTTCTATTTATGTCTCAATGTTGAGGGGCAGCTCTTCATGGACTCAGAGCGGACACCATCCCTCTTCTACAAGCTGAAATACAGAGGCAAAAATACTGGATCCTGTGTTTAGAGAAGGTTTTATTTTTATTTTTTTTTCTTCTAACTAAAAAAAAAAACCCACAGAGCCAACATTATGCCTCTTTAGCACACAGCAAGTGCTAGTGCTGGTAGAATGCTTTGTGCTGCTCCTTCCTTGCTGCTCATTACTTGTTGCCAGCCCCTCTGCCTCCGGTGCCCCAAATCTGCCCACGGCCCTGACTGAGCTCCTGTCACCACAGCAGTGAACCCTTCATGTGTGACCAGTGAAGAACATGGTGATACCCAGAAGGGTTGTCATAGGGCCGTGTGCAAGAGTGAGGCCTGACCACTCAACTTGTTACATCATACATACCAAACAGGGACCAGGGCATTAACGGACACTAAAAACAAATCTGCACACCCTCCCAAGGAGAATGATAGCCTTGTAACCTGGAGTATGGAGAACAACATAGACAGGAAAGACCCCCAACTCCACTGATCTGTCTCACAGCACCCACTAGGTCCGAGCTGAAGTGGACAAATTGTGAGATTGTGCAGACTGATGAATGTAGGCATCGCTTCCCTCATTCTTCATCATTTCAAGTTTAGTGTCTTTGATGTTTTGGATCTAAAATCCATGTGAAAGATATGATCAATGCCCCCGAATCCGTCACTATCAGCCAAGAGGTAGAGCACCCTGGTCCCTCTACTGAGGCCTGCAGGCCATCTGGTCCACGGCCACCATCTGTCGGGTTGAGTATACAAGAATTGGTACGTCGCCGAATAAAGCTTCCAGATATTAGAGTTTCAGTCCTTAAACCCCAGAGTGGCTGCAACATAGTGACGGAGCAGGAGCGAGCGGGGTCTGATCCTAGCGGCCGAGCCTTGGCCAACCACAAAGTGTAACGTTTCTGGTCCCTGTATATAGGTGATGAGTCCCAATGGATGAAATATATGCAGCATCTGTATATATTTACTGACCGCCTCTTCATATTGGACCGCATGACTTTGTGATTGCCGACCTTCCATACGTCTGTGGATGTCGCCCGCTGTTCACTCATTTTCTGCTTGTTTCTACCTTCTCATTCACTGTCTCTATTTTCATTACATCCAATTTCTGAACAAAGTCAGTAAAATTGTTCTCGTGCCATTTGGGGAATTGGCATCTCTAATATTAACAGTAATGCATCATCCGATGGGGGCCACAAAGCGAATGTCTGCCCGCCACCTATTTCGTAGGGCACAGGATGTGTTCTCAGGGGGCAGATCATCGCCATCCTTTTATTTTCATACCTCACATGTAGAATTAGGTGGTCCACATGCCCCCATAAGGCTGACAAATGACCGCACATCCCCAGTACTGGAAACTGATGCACAATATGATCTTCTTTACTTTATATATGGAGGAATCACGAGGAGAATTTTACTGCCACGTTTAGTGCGTCATTTTCATATGTGACCACGAAGTATATGTGGGGATACTATTCATTACCTGGCTGAGTCCTGCAGCGCAGGGGGGAGGGATGTGCTGCTGGCACCGCGGGAGTTGTGCCTGCTCACGCTTTATGTCAGTGTCCTATTCTTTGGTGTGAGCTGCATTATGCTCTGCTGTATGCATCGCTCTGCTGTCTGTACCGCTCTGCTGTCTGTACCGCTCTGCTCTAATGGTCCATAGATCTGTTGATTTCTCCCATCCTCAACTCCGTAGTAGAAGATTCCACAGTGGGGAATGTTTTGGGGGGATGGGCACCATATGGAGCTCAGATGTGGGGGACGCGCACCATGTGGAGCTCTGATGTGGGGGACGTGCACCATGTGGAGATCTGATGTGGGGGACGCTCACCATGTGGAGCTCTGATGTGGGGGACGCGCACCATGTGGAGCTCTGATGTGGGGGACGCGCACCATGTGGAGCTCTGATGTGGGGGACGCGCACCATGTGGAGCTCTGATGTGGGGGACGCGCACCATGTGGAGCTCTGATGTGGGGGACGTGCACCAGTGGAGCTCTGATGTGGGGTACCGCCCATGTGAGCTCTGATTGGGAGACGGCACCATTGAGCTCTGATTGGGGGACGCGCACCATTGAACTCTGTAGTGGGGACGCACCATGTGGAGCTGTATTGGGGGATTCTCACCATGTGGAGATCGATGTGGGGGACGCGCACCATGTGGAGCTCTGATGTGGGGGACGCACCATGTGGAGCTCTGATGTGGGGGACGCGCACCATGTGGAGACTCTGATGTGGGGGATCTCACCATGTGGAGCTCTGATGTGGGGGACGCGCACCATGTGGAGCTCTGATGTGGGGGACGCGCACCATGTGGAGCTCTGATGTGGGGGACGCGCACCATGTGGAGCTCTGATGTGGGGGACGCGCACCATGTGGAGCTCTGATGTGGGGGACGCGCACCATGTGGAGCTCTGATGTGGGGACGCGCACCATGTGGAGCTCTGATGTGGGGGACGCGCACCATGTGGAGCTCTGATGTGGGGGACGCGCACCATGTGGAGCTCTGATGTGGGGGATTCCACCATGTGGAGCTCTGATGTGGGGACGCGCACCATGTGGAGCTCTGATGTGGGGGACGCGCACCATGTGGAGCTCTGATGTGGGGGACGCGCACCATGTGGAGCTCTGATGTGGGGGATTCTCACCATGTGGAGATCTGATGTGGGGGACGCGCACCATGTGGAGCTCTGATGTGGGGGACGCACACCATGTGGAGCTCTGATGTGGGGGACGCGCACCATGTGGAGCTCTGATGTGGGGGACGCGCACCATGTGGAGATCTGATGTGGGGGACTCTCACCATGTGGAGATCTGATGTGGGGGACGCGCACCATGTGGAGCTCTGATGTGGGAGACGCGCACCATGTGGAGCTCTGAGGTGGGGGTCACCACTAGATCTGATAGGAGGACCGTGCTTGATGTGGGGGACGCGCACCGCGTGGAGCTCTGATGTGGGGGACGCGCACCACGTGGAGCTCTGATGTGGGGGACGCGCACCACGTGGAGCTCTGATGTGGGGGACGCGCACCATGGAGCTCTGATGTGGGGGACGCGCACCATATGGAGCTCTGATGTGGGGGACGCGCTAGCCGATATAGAGCTCTGACAAGGGGCAGAGTTTACTGGTCATCAGGATTTTCCGCTGTTGTTTCACATAGATTTTTCAGATTCCATAAATTTTATTGTAGGAAAGTTGCAACACTACGAACACAACGCCTGAAAGCTGACAGGCCTAATTATAGTCAATGGGACCTGTTGCCATTTGTGTCCCTCATGTGACAGATCTATCCGCTGCACTATTTAAATTTTAGTGGTAAGAAAACAGAACGCGGACAGGAACGTAGCCCTAATGGGATGGGCATGGCGGTGCTAGCTGTATTTCTCGTCTAGAAGCTGTACCAGGGAGGCCTCCTGACCATGACGGCTTCTCACCCAGAGGATTTCCAGCTGCAGAACCACAGAACGCAGGCACGGTGTCACTTGTATTCAGGTGGGGTGGACTTGTTGGATATTTTTGTAGAATGATTTGTGTATAAAAGATATTGATAAATCTTGTTCTGGACAGCACATGATGGAGGGCTTGTACCACCATGGTGCACACTTGTCACTATACGCATTGCTTCCTTTACACTAATATATTGTGACACATGCTGTTAATAACTGGTCATCATGTTAGGACCCCTCTTAGCTGTGCCTCCTTTTCTAAAATACTTCTAGACCTTTTTTGCTCTTCAGTATTCATTTTTTAAACACATAATTTTAGCAGTTTTTGGTACAAATTGAGAAAAAGTGAGTGATCAATGATTGGAACAGGCAGCCATGAGAGGTGGTGAGTTTTCCTTCACTGGAAGTCTTCAAACAGAGGTTGGACAGACATATGTCTGAGATGGTTTAGTGACTCCTGCATTGAGCAGGGGGTTGGAAACTATGACCCTGGGGGTCTCTTCCAACGCTGACATTCTAGGATTCTGTGATCCCTGGCTGAGTACTATTGATGGTCAGTGGTGGCAGCAAATTAGTATCCGTGGCGTCTTCGGTGAGAAGCACACTGAGGGTTTACTGAAAAGCCGTTTCCTTACCTTTTACTAATGGCCATGATAAGAGCTCTGATTTTTTTGCTCGTCCACGTTCAGAGAGATGTGGCTTAAGATGCTCAAAAGAAATAGATTTCAAGACCAACAGCCTAAAGGCGAGAGGACGAGGAGTCACTGACCCATCTAAAATTCCCTGTTTGTTCGCATCTGGAGAATACGGTGTCCTCATTTGGCCTCTATGGGACCAGCGCGGCCTGTAGTCAGTGATGGCGACAAGGATGGTCGCCTCTTCAGGAGCCATTCTGACGTGCAGCTTTGCCTGGAGCAGCGATTGTCACATCTCCATCCGCATTACTACGGTTGTGCCACCAGAGACCCCGGGCAGTGAGATCTATGACTGGCAGCGTGGTCTCTTGTAACTCAGTCACCATCTTCATATAGACAGTGGCTTTGCATCGCACAGCTGAGACCACCTGAAGACATCGCCAGTCACTAGATGTGGAGATGTCCGGTCTAGCACCCACTTATAATGCCAGAGAGACCAGGCTCCATACACAATTGTGGATATTCCCATTCATTGACTGTTCATTTTTGAGATCTCTGCTTGCTGAGAAAGTTACCAAGATTTTCATATGATTAAACTTTAACCTACAGACACCTTTAAAAAAAAGTTAAACCAGTAAACCGTTTTTTTTTCTGGATTTTCTGCTTAATTTTTTTTTCAAACCCCCAAAATTTTGTGTATTTTGCATAGACTGAACCGACCTAATTGACAGTTGTTCTTAGATTTCTATGTGGATCTGGAAACAGCAATACCGTTTTTGTTTTGCTCATTATCCCACCACTCCACCCGGGTACGTGTATGATACAATCAGTAGAAATACAAGCGAACGTGATGATAAGCGAACTCTGCGCCACTAACAAGACCATCATGTTCAGATTTTGCGGGACAAGAAATTCGCTCCCATTACACCAGGTTCATTTAGAAAGGAAGACGGAAAGAAACATTCAGAAATTGCTTCAATTTAACTCCAGCAGCTTGTAAAAGTTACTGTGAAGAATCTGCCGCCTGCAGCACATCTGCCTTCAACAAGCAGCTGTTTGAAGATTAAAGGGTCTCTGAGTGTTAAATGGGAAAGCGAGTGATTCCCGAGTCTGCGCCGCCGCTAAAAATACGGAGAGGAGATATTCATACCGCGGCTTCAAGACTGTTCTGCTAATTGAGATGTTATTTTTTTAATGAAATGGAGAGAAGGGAGGGAGAAGACGCCGCTCATGAAGAAAGTTCACGTCAACTTCAAACTGTTGAAATCCTTTCATTTGTTGTGGCCCAGATTCAGGGCTCCGCACCAGTTAATTAGGCTTTTCAAACCTTCTACTAAAGCCACCATCACCGGCCCTTTCTTCTTTCTGAAGTCTCTGTCCTGAGTGGGTCGGCACAGCTATTAAATCTGCATTCTCCACACACAACAGTGAAATCAAAGCACCAAGATTCGTCTCATTAACAGTCTGTAATTATTGGAACCAAAGCTGATTGCTCCTCTTGGAATTAATAAGAAAAGTCAAGAAAGTGGCGTAAGAGCAGTAGTCCCCTGTAAGAGCAGTCCCTCTAAAAGCTGTAAGATCTGTAGTTCCCGTGAGAGCTGTCCCCCATAAGAGCTGTCCCCCTGTAAGTGTAAGAGCAGTCCCGCTAAGAACTGTAAGATCTGTAGTGCCCATAAGAGCAGTCCCCCTAAGAGCTGTAAGATCAGTTGTACCCTGTGACAGCAGTCCCCCATAAGCGCAGTCTCCGAAGAACTGTAAGATCTGTAGTGCTCGTAAGAGCTGTACCCCATAAGAGCAGTCTCCCTAAGAGCTGTAAGGTCTGTAGTCCCCCATAAAAGCTGTCCCTGTAAAATCTGTAGTGCCCATAAGAGCTGTATCCCCATAAGAACAGTCCTCCTAAGAGTTGTAAGATCTGTAGTCCCCCGTAAGAGCAGTCCCCGTAAGAGCTGTAAGATCTGCAGTCCCCTTGAGAGCAGCCCCAATAAGAACTGTAAGATCTGTAGTCCCCCATAAGAGCAGTCCCCCAAAGAGCTGTAAAATCTGTAGTGCCCATAAGAGCTGTATCCCCATGAGAGCAGTCCCCCTAAGAGCTGTAAGATCTGTAGTCCCCCTAAGAGCTGTAAGATCTGTAGTCCCCCGTAAGAGCTGTCCCCTTAAGAGCTGTAAGATCTGTAGTCCCCCGTAAGAGCTGTCCCCCTAAGAGCTGTAAGATCTGTAGTCCCCGTGAAAGCAGCCCTGCGTAAGAGCTTTTCCCCTTAGATCTGTAGTGCCCGTAAGAGCAGTCCCCCTAAAGGTATGCCACACTAAACGAGATCGCAAACGAGATCACTTAAACGTCACTATTTTGCGATCTCGTTAGCGACTTAGCTGTGTGTGGCATGTAGCAAATATGTGGCCCCTGCTGTGATCTCGTTGGTCGTTCACTAGAGTTCTGGACCGTTTTTTGATCGTTGGCGTCCCGCTGGTGAGCCTATATCGCTGTGTTTGGCACCTTTTGCGAACGACCTCGTTTGTGACGCATATGGGTTTAGCGTCACGGAGTGGATCGCAATATCTGTAAGTTCTCTTTTGCGTCACAGAGAGGATCGCAGCAGTTGCAAAGCAGGCTAGCAGGACGCAGAGAGCAGGAGCAATGCTGGAAATTCCTATGAATCAGAAGCGCTCAGTACATGCTAATGACATCCTAACGACCGCCAAAGTCGTTAAAGAGATCGCTGACCGCTGATGAGTCGTTTATGAGATCTCCTGTTTGGCAGCTACTAGCGACCTAAAAGAGATCTCACAAACGATCTCATTAGCTTGCGTCGTTATTGAGATCGCTAACGAGATCACTAAGTGTGGCAGTACCTTAAGAGCTGTAAGATCTACAGCCCCCCCGTAAGAGCTGTAAGATCTACAGCCCCCCGTGAGAGTAGTCCCCCTAAGAGCTGTAAGATTATGTTCACACTGGGCGTTTTTGCTGCTTTTTTTTCTGCAGCAAAACCTGATTTCTTGGCAGGAAAGAAGCTGCGGCAAAAACATAGGTTTAGGTTCGTTTTTCGTTGTGGTGTTGGTGTTTTTTGGTGCTTTTTTTGGGCTAACTTGTGTCTTTGTGCATGCTTGCTGTCCATGACTTTTCTGCATCAAAAACGCTGCAAATAATGATACCTGCGTGTTTGCAGCTTTTTTTCAACACCCATTCAAGCCAATGGGTGAAAAACGTTGAAAGAAGTGACATGCTCTATGTCCAAAAAAAGCAGCAAAGCACAAAATCCTGATGACAAAAAAAAACAATGTGTGTGCATGAGATTTCTGAAATCTCATAGGCTTAGCTGGTACTGTAAAAAGCAACTGAAAATTAGCATAAAAAAGCAGCAAAAATGCCAAGTGTGAACATACCCTAAGATCTGTAGTCCCCTGTAAGAGCAGTTCCTTGTAAAAGCTGTCCGCCGTAAGAGCTGTAAGATCTGCAGTCCCCCGTAAGAGCTGTTGGCAGGTGCTTTTAATAATCCCTCTTTGGGTGTAATCACATTATTTTATGTACACAGATGAAGTGCAGTCTCAGATTCCCAGGTTTCGGGTATGAAGATTTCCACATTAAATGGTTGCTGGGCAACTATCCCGGGGGCCTTCGTGGCTGCCGGGTGGTGTGTGTGGTCATGGTGGTGACATTTCTTCATTACCCCCTGTTCTTGGTTCTGCAGTTGGACTTCTATACTCTGTACCATCTTCTTTAACACCTTCATGTCCAGACCAGTTTGGACATTGCCTTTTTTGTGGACCGTTTGCCATTTCCACGGCACAGTGACCGCTTATCTCTACCTCCGGAATGCACGCCATCTACTTGTCTACAATTAGTCAGTGACCCAGATTGCAGTAGGGGGGCCTGAGGTGACAACTGTGGATGAACACGCCTCGAGTGATCTCGGAGCGGCAATGATTAGTTTTTAGAAAAGCCCCAAAGCCAGGCTAGCAATGAGACTGAGACATGTGCTGCACCAACATTGTGGAATCTTCTATGGGGGCACCTGGCAACTCAGACATTTTTCTCATTGGATTTGTGGATAGAAAAAGCAGAGCGTTGGTTTGTCTTGTAGCCTAATCCACCTGTTTTGTGGCCATGAGACCCTTCTCTGTTTGTGGCTGGTTCCTGGCTCCAGTGAATGAAAGCAGCATATGAGACATTGCTAGGAATACGACCCCAGGAACACACAGCACATATACGTCTTCAGGCCACCGAATGCCACATAGGATCTATAGGCAATATAGTATGCGGTGATGAGCATTGGCCAGGTGCCTCATTAGTTACATGCAGGCGGGACTGGGACCCTCCGGAGATTGTTCCTTGTAGGAGCCAATAACGGAGAACTCCCAGATCACATCAAGGGTTGTTCAGGATTAGGAAATGCTTCTACCCGTGCCCCAGAACACAGCACCTCTGCGCACTACGGCTCTGTCCACTAGTCACTGGAATGGGAATGATACCAGAGACATGGACCTAAGGGTGACGCTCTTTCTGGAGGACAAAATCTACTTCTGGACAATTCATAGTGTTAGAATAAAGTATTTTTGTTTTAGCCTTGTGAGATGTCAGCTGCCGACAGGAGCATTTACGATGGGTAATTATCAGGAGCGGTTTCTAGGAACGTTTTATTTCCTGATGTGTGTCCTGACAGGTGAAAAATCATTATTGTTGGCAGCACATCATCCTCTGTATAATGCAGTCTACTAAGGTGTGAGGAGAGGTCTTCTGCCCTGTGTATGAGGTGTGAGGAGAGGTCTTCTGTCCTGTGTATGAGGTTTGAGGAAAGGTCCTGTGTATGAAGTACGAAGAGAGATCTCTGCCCTGTGTATGAGGTACAAGGAGAGATCTCTGCCCTGTGTATGAGGTGTGAGGAGAGGTCTCTGCCCTGTGTATGAGGTGTGAGGAGAGGTCTTTGCCCGGTGTATGAGGTACGAGGAGAGGTCCCTGCCCTGTGTTTGAGGTTTGAGGAGAGGTCTCTGCCCTGTGTATGAAGTGTGAGGCGAGGTCTCTGCCTGGTGTATGAAGTGTGAGGAGAGGTTTCTGCTCTGTGTATGAAGTGTGAGGAGAGGTCTCTGCCCAGTGTATGAGGTTTGAGGAGAGGTCTCTGCCCTGTGTATGAAGTGTGAGGAGAGGTTTCTGCCCTGTGTATGAAGTGTGAGGAGAGGTCTCTGCCCAGTGTATGAGGTGTGGGGAGAGGTCCCTGCCCGATGTATGAGTTGTGAGGAGAGGTCTCTGCCCTGTCTATGAGGTGTGAGGAGGGGTTTCTACCCAGTGTATGAGGTACGAGGAGAGGCCCCTGCCCTGTGTTTGAGGTTTGAGGAGAGGTCTCTGCCCTGTGTATGAAGTGTGAGGAGAGGTCTCTGCCCGGTGTATGAGGTACGAGGAGAGGTCCCTGCCCGGTGTATGAGGTTTGAGGAGAGGTCTCTGCCTTGTGTATGAAGTGTGAGGAGAGGTCTTTGCCCGGTGTATGAAGTGTGAGAAGAGGTTTCTGCCCTGTGTATGAAGTGTGAGGAGAGGTCTCTGCCCTGTGTATGAGGTGTGAGGAGAGGTCGCTGCCCGGTGTATGAGTTGTAAGGAGAGGTCTCTGCCCGGTGTATGACGTGTGAGGAGAGGTGTCTGCCAGGTGTATGAGGTACGAGGAGAGGTCCCTGCCCTGTGTTTGAGGTTTGAGGAGAGGTCTCTACCCTGTGTATGAAGTGTGAGGAGAGGTCTCTGCCCGGTGTATGAAGTGTGAGGAGTGGTTTCTGCCCTGTGTATGAAGTGTGAGGAGAGGTCTCTGCCCAGTGTATGAGGTTTGAGGAGAGGTCTCTGCCCTGTGTTTGAGGTTTGAGGAGAGGTCTCTGCCCTGTGTATGAAGTGTTAGGAGAGGTCTCTGCCCGGTGTATGAGGTACGAGGAGAGGTCCCTGCCCGGTGTATGAGGTTTGAGGAGAGGTCTCTGCCTTGTGTATGAAGTGTGAGGAGAGGTCTTTGCCCGGTGTATAAAGTGTGAGAAGAGGTTTCTGCCTGTGTATGAAGTGTGAGGAGAGGTCTCTGCCCTGTGTATGAGGTGTGAGGAGAGGTCCCTGCCCGGTGTATGAGTTGTGAGGAGAGGTCTCTGCCCTGTGTATGATGTGTGAGGAGAGGTGTCTGCCAGGTGTATGAGGTACGAAGAGAGGTCCCTGCCCTGTGTTTGAGATTTGAGGAGAGGTCTCTGCCCTGTGTATGAAGTGAGGATAGGTCTCTGCCCGGTGTATGAAGTGTGAGGAGAGGTTTCTGCCCTGTGTATGAAGTGTGAGGAGAGGTCTCTGCCCAGTGTATGAGGTTTGAGGAGAGGTCTCTGCCCTGTGTATGAAGTGTGAGGAGAGGTCTCTGCCCGGTGTATGAAGTGTGAGGAGAGGTTGCTGCCCTGTGTATGAAGTGTGAGGAGAGGTCTCTGCCCAGTGTATGAGGTGTGAGGAGCGGTCTCTGCCCTGTGTATGAGGAGAGGTCTCTGCCCTGTGTATGAAGCGTGAGGAGAGGTCTCTGCCCGGTGTACGAGGTGTGAGAAGAGGTCTCTGTCCGGTGTATGAGGTGTGAGGAGAAGTCTCTGCCCGTTGTATGAGGTATGAGAAGTCTCTATGAGGAGTGAGGAGAGATGTCTGCCTGGTGTATGAAGTGTGAGGAGAGGTTTCTGCCCGGTGTATTAGGTGTGAGGAGAGGTTTCTGCCCGATGTATGAGGTGTGAGGAGAGGTCTCTGCCGGTGTATGAGGTGTGAGGAGAGGTTTCTGCCCGGTGTATGAGGTGTGAGGAGAGGTCTCTGCCCGGTGTATGAGGTGTGAGGAGAGGTCTCTGCCCGGTGTATGAGTTGTGAGGAGAGGTCTCTACCCGGTGTATGAGGTGTGAGGAGAGGTCTCTACCCGGTGTATGAACTGTGAGGAGATGTCTCTGCCCTGTGTATGAGGTGTGAGGAGAGGTCTATACTCGGTGTGTGAGGAGAGGTTTCTGCCCGGTGTATGAGGTACAAGGAGAGATCTCTGCTCTGTGTATGAGTTGAGGAGAGGTCTCTGCCCAGTGTATGAGGTCCAAGGAGAAGTCTCTGCCCTGTGTATGAGGTGTGAGGAGAGGTCTCTGCCCGGTGTATGAGTTGTGAGGAGAGGTCTCTGCCCGGTGTATGAGTTGTGAGGAGAGGTCTCTACTCGTTGTATGAGGTGTGAAGAGAGGTTTCTGCCCTGTGTATGAGGTACAAGGAGAGATCTCTGCCCTGTGTATGAGTTGAGGAGAGGTCTCTGCCCAGTGTATGAGGTACGAAGAGAAGTCTCTGCCCTGTGTATGAGGTGTGAGTAGAGGTCTCTGCCCTGTGTATGAGATGTGAGGAGAAGTCTCTGCCCTGTGTATGAGGGTGAGGAGAGATCTCTGCCCGGTGTATGAGAGGTCGCTGCCCTGTGTATGAGGAGAGGTCTCTGCCCGGTGTATGAGGTGTGGAGAGGTCTCTGCCCTGCGTATGAGGTGTGAGGAGAGGTCTCTGCCCTGTGTATGAGGTGTGAGGAGAGTTCTCTGCACCCGGTGTATGAGGTACGAGGAGAGTTCTCTGGACCCGGTGTATGAGGAAAGCTCTCTGCCCGGTGTATGAGGTGTGAAGAGAAGTCTCTACCCTGTGTATGAGGTGTGATGAGAGGTCTCTGCCCGGTGTATGAGGTATGAGGAGAGGTCTATGCCCTGTGTATGAGGTGTGAGGAGAGGTCTCTGCCCTGTGTATGAAGCGTGAGGAGAGGTCTCTGCCCGGTGTACGAGGTGTGAGGAGAGGTCTCTGTCCGGTGTATGAGGTGTGAGAAGTCTCTGCCCGTTGTATGAGGTATGAGAAGTCTCTATGAGTAGTGAGGAGAGATGTCTGCCTGGTGTATGAAGTGTGAGGAGAGGTTTCTGCCTGGTGTATTAGGTGTGAGGAGAGGTTTCTGCCCGATGTATGAGGTGTGAGGAGAGGTCTCTGCCCGGTGTATGAGGTGTGAGGAGAGGTTTCTGCCCGGTGTATGAGGTTTGAGGAGAGGTCTCTGCCCGGTGTATGAGTGTGAGGAGAGTTTCTGCCCTGTGTATGAAGTGTGAGGAGAGTCTCTGCCCAGTGTATGAGGTTTGAGGAGAGGTCTCTGCCCTGTGTAAGAAGTGTGAGGAGAGGTCTCTGCCGGTGTATGAAGTGTGAGGAGAGGTTTCTGCCTGTGTATGAAGTGTGAGGAGAGGTCTCTGCCCAGTGTATGAGGTGTGAGGAGAGGTCTCTGCCCTGTGTATGAGGAGAGGTCTCTGCCTGTGTATGAAGGTGAGGAGAGGTCTCTGCCCGGTGTACGAGGTGTGAGGAGAGGTCTCTGTCCGGTGTATGAGGTGTGAGGAGAAGTTCTCTGCCGTTGTATGAGGTATGAGAAGTCTCTATGAGGAGTGGGAGGATGTCTGCCTGGTGTATGAAGTGTGAGGAGAGGTTTCTGCCCGGTGTATTAGGTGTGAGGAGAGGTTTCTGCCCGATGTATGAGGTGTGAGGAGAGGTCTCTGCCCGGTGTATGAGGTGTGAGGAGAGGTTTCTGCCCGGTGTATGAGTGTGAGGAGACGTCTCTGCCCGGTGTGTGGAATGACGGTAGTGTGAGGAGAGGTCTCTGCCCGGTGTATGAGGTGTGAGGAGAGGTTTCTACCCGGTGTATGAACTGTGAGGAGATGTCTCTGCCCTGTGTATGAGGTGTGAGGAGAGGTCTATACTCGGTGTGTGAGGAGAGGTTTCTGCCGATGTATGAGGTACAAGGAGAGATTCTCTGCCTGTGTATGAGTTGAGGAGAGGTCTCTGCCCAGTGTATGAGGTCCAAGGAGAAGTCTCTGCCCTGTGTATGAGGTGTGAGGAGAGGTCTCTGCCCGGTGTATGAGTTGTGAGGAGGTCTCTGCCTGGTGTATGAGTTGTGAGGAGAGGTCTCTACTCGTTGTATGAGGTGTGAAGAGAGGTTTCTGCCCTGTGTATGAGGTACAGGAGAGATCTCTGCCCTGTGTATGAGTTGAGGAGAGGTCTCTGCCCAGTGTATGAGGTACGAGGAGAAGTCTCTGCCTGTGTATGAGGTGTGAGTAGAGGTCTCTGCCCTGTGTATGAGATGTGAGGAGAAGTCTCTGCCCTGTGTATGAGGGTGAGGGAGATCTCTGCCCGGTGTATGAGGTCGCTGCCCTGTGTATGAGGAGAGGTCTCTGCCCGGTGTATGAGGTGTGGAGAGGTCTCTGCCTGTGTATGAGGTGTGAGGAGAGGTCTCTGCCCTGTGTATGAGGTGTGAGGAGAGTTCTCTGCACCCGGTGTATGAGGTACGAGGAGAGTTTCTGCACCCGGTGTATGAGGAAAGCTCTCTGCCCGGTGTATGAGGTGTGAAGAGAAGTCTCTACCCTGTGTATGAGGTGTGATGAGAGGTCTCTGCCCGGTGTATGAGGTATGAGGAGAGGTCTATGCCCTGTGTATGAGGTGTGAGGAGAGGTCTCTGCCCTGTGTATGAAGCGTGAGGAGAGGTCTCTGCCGGTGTATGAGTTGTGTGGAGAGGTCTCTGCCTTGTGTATGAGGTGTGAGGTAGGTCTCTGCCAGGTGTATTGAGGTACGAGAAGAGGTTCCTGCCCTGTGTTTGAGGTTTGAGGAGGGTCTCTGCTGTGTATGAGGTGTGAGGAGAGGTTTAGCCGTGTATGAGGTGTGAGGAGAGGTCTCTATCGTTGTATGAGGTGTGAGGAGAGGTTTCTGCCCTGTGTATGAGGTTTGAGGAGAGGTCTCTGCCCTGTGTTTGAGGTTTGAGGAGAGGTCTCTGCCCTGTGTATGAAGTGTGAGAGAGGTCTCTGCCGTGTATAAGTACGAGGAGAGGTCCCTTCCCGGTGTATGAGGTTTGAGGAGAGGTCTCTGCCTTGTGTATGAAGTGTGAGGAGAGGTCTTTGCCCGGTGTATGAAGTGTGAGAAGAGGTTTCTGCCCTGTGTATGAAGTGTTAGGAGAGGTCTCTGCCCCGTGTATGAGGTGTGAGGAGAGGCCCCTGCCCGGTGTATAGTTGTGAGGAGAGGTCTCTGCCCTGTGTATGAGGTGTGAGGAGAGGTGTCTGCCAGGTGTATGAGTTGTGAGGAGAGGGGTCTGCCAGGTGTATGAGGTTTGAGGAGAGGTCTCTGCCCTGTGTATGAGGTTTGAGGAGAGGTCTCTGCCCTGTGTTTGAGGTTTGAGGAGAGGTCTCTGCCCTGTGTATGAAGTGTGAGGAGAGGTCTCTGCCCGGTGTATGAAGTACGAGGAGAGGTCCCTTCCCGGTGTATGAGGTTTGAGAGAGGTCTCTGCCTTGTGTATGAAGTGTGAGGAGAGGTCTTTGCCGGTGTATGAAGTGTGAGAAGAGGTTTCTGCCCTGTGTATGAAGTGTTAGGAGAGGTCTCTGCCCTGTGTATGAGGTGTGAGGAGAGGCCCCTGCCCGGTGTATGAGTTGTGAGGAGAGGTCTCTGCCCTGTGTATGAGGTGTGAGGAGAGGTGTCTGCCAGGTGTATGAGTTGTGAGGAGAGGGGTCTGCCAGGTGTATGAGGTTTGAGGAGAGGTCTCTGCCCTGTGTATGAGGTTTGAGGAGAGGTCTCTGCCCTGTGTTTGAGGTTTGAGGAGAGGTCTCTGCCTGTGTATGAAGTGTGAGGAGAGGTCTCTGCCCGGTGTATGAAGTACGAGGAGAGGTCCCTTCCCGTGTATGAGGTTTGAGGAGAGGTCTCTGCCTTGTGTATGAAGTGTGAGGAGAGGTCTTTGCCCGGTGTATGAAGTGTGAGAAGAGGTTTCTGCCCTGTGTATGAAGTGTGAGGAGAGGTCTCTGCCCTGTGTATGAGGTGTGAGGAGAGGCCCCTGCCCGGTGTATGAGTTGTGAGGAGAGGTCTCTGCCCTGTGTATGAGGTGTGAGGAGAGGTGTCTGCCAGGTGTATGAGTTGTGAGGAGAGGGGTCTGCCAGGTGTATGAGGTTTGAGGAGAGGTCTCTGCCCTGTGTATGAAGTGTGAGGAGAGTGTTATGTGTGCATCGCCACGAAGATCGTCGCGGTTGCACATTCTGACTTCTCACAGCTGAGTTGCTGTTTCTTTGTGTTTGGCAGTTAGGGAGTTAATTCTGTCTGTGCTCAGTTCTGGGACTGGGTGCAGTTTTCTCCCGGCTGCAATTAATTATTTGTTGATTGGTTTCCTTTAAATCTCTGGTTGTCTGTGTTGGGAGTTGCCAGTGAAATTCTTCATGCAGACCACAGATAGGATTGTATCTGTATAGACTTAAGGTACTGCCACACTAAGCTATCCCGCTAGCGATCTCGTTAGCGTTGCATACTAATGAGATCGCTAGCGGGATTGTTTCTATATCGCTAAATGCGGCCACATTTAGCGATATAGTTAACGACGCTATCGCCGTTAGCGATCTTCTTAACGACTTTAGCGGTACAAAAGTACCGCTAAATCGCTAAGAAAAGGTGCCACACTAGCGATATATACTTACCCAGCGGGAGCGCCGACGAGAAAATAGGGTCCGGAACGATTCCAGCGACGAGCGAGATCACAGCAGGAAGCTCGTCGCTGGAAGCTGCCGCACTGAACAATATCGCTAACGGGATCGCTAAATAGTGACGTTTTTTAGCGATCCCGTTAGCGATATTGTTTAGTGTGGCATACCCTTTAAGTTAAAGAGCTCCTTAGTTGTTTTAAGCTCACCTTGCTTAGAGTTTAATATCCCAGATCATTTATGTTCCTTCTGTGTTTGAGTGTGTATGCAAGTCTGTGTTTTCTCCAGTCTGTCTTATATGTCTAATCTGTGTATTTAGCAGAGATCAGCCCATATCCCTTTGGTGGTAATCAGAATCCTTCTTAGGACTGATTACAGGGTTCAGGGACTGATAGGAGACAGGGTTAGGCTGGAGACTTGGACCTCTGAACCATTATCAGTACCTCCAAGGTGAGCGATTAGTTAGGACCCCAGTTTAGGGTCAGGTTAGACCCCCGGTCCTCCTCTTTCCTGTGACAGTGTATCAAGTCCTCAAGATTAACCCTGAGTTCAACGGATATCGTGTCAGGTAAATCTATTCTATATTTACATGCTGATGTTGCTAATCTATATGTTGTGTAGAGTGTTGTTCTTTTAAGAATAGTTTACTGACATCGTACACATATCATAAGACCGCGTGACATTTTCACTGGCCATAAAATTATTCCCAGTTGCCATGGATCCAGTAGCCCAGCTGGCTCTGCAGTTGCAGGGATTATCCATGGAGCTGACGGACATTAAGTCCAAAGTTTTGTCTCCCTCGGAGAAAACCAGATTTGAACCTAAAGTAGCTCTCCCGGACAGGTTCACTGGTGGGCGAGACAAATTTTTTACCTTCAGGGAAGCATGTAAATTGTATTTTCGGCTTCGGCCTCGATCATCAGGGAGTGAAGAGCAGAGAGTGGGAATTGTTATCTCGCTCCTACAAGGGGACCCTCAATCCTGGGCCTTCTCCCTTCCTCCGGGATCCCCGGCTCTACAGTCAGTAGATCGATTTTTTACTGCCCTGGGTTTGGTATATGATGACCCAGATCGGGTCTCTCTTGCTGAGACAAAATTACGTAAGATACAGCAGGGAGATCGTCCGGCGGAGGAATTTGCTTCTGAGTTCCGTAGATGGGCCACAGATACTCAGTGGAATGACCCAGCTCTTAGGAGCCAGTTTTGTCATGGGCTTTCTGACAAATTAAAGGACGTTTTGGCTCAGTATGATTCTCCTCCATCACTGGAGGCTGCTATGGCCCTAGCTATCCGTACTGATAGACGGCTCCGGGAGAGGTGCGAGGTAACTCCGCCCCCTGTTGTTACTCCACCTACTACTAAAGTCCCTTATGTTGAGGTTCCCCTTGTCTGTTCGGAGGAGCCTATGCAGTTGGGAGGGACATCATTTCGTAGGAGGGGATTGGCGGTACGCCGCAGGACTAGAAGGTGTTTCTTCTGCGGGAAAGAGGGACATTTTGTTGGGGGATGTCCATCCCGTGCCCTGTTGAGCAAAAAGTCGCCGGAAAACTGTTAATCCCAGGTTGTGTGGTGGACAACAACCTGGGAGTATGTATTTCGTCCGCTAGTTCTTCTCAGTTCCTTGTACCAGTGGAGGTGGTGGTTGGTACGAGAGTGGAGAGATTTTCTGTTCTTCTTGATAGTGGGTCCGGGGCTAATCTGGTTGACGCTCAGTTTGCTCAGGCTCAAGGTATGCATCTGAGTGTATTGGTCAAACCGATCCCTATATTCTCCATTGACGCCAGGCCTCTCGGCCAAGGTAGCTTTGTTCATGAGGTTCATAACATTGACCTTCGGGTAGGGGCAATACATAGGGAACTATTATCTTGTTATGTGTTGGAGGGTCTACCTACTCCTATTGTGTTGGGACTTCCTTGGTTGGTTAAACATAACCCTGTGATTAATTGGCAGTCCAGAGATATAAGCCAATGGGGGGAGTTTTGCAAAAGTAACTGCATGAACACAGTCATCAGTGCGGTCGTGCCTAGTACTTTGCCTCCTTTTTTGGAGGACTTTGGGGATGTGTTCTCTGAGGAGGGGTGTCAGGAGTTGCCTCCTCATCGCGTGTATGACTGCTCTATTAATTTACTTCCTGATGCTAAGTTACCTAAAGCTAGGTTATATAACCTTTCTGGTCCTGAGAGGCAGGCTATGAAAGATTATATTTCGGAAAGTCTGGCCAAAGGGCATATTAGACCTTCATCTTCCCCAGTGGCCGCGGGGTTCTTCTTTGTGAAGAAAAAAGATGGAGGCCTACGCCCTTGCTTGGATTTCCGCGAACTTAATCGGATTACTGTTCGAGATCCGTATCCACTCCCTCTGATTCCTGATCTCTTCAATCAAATTGTTGGCGCCAAATGGTTCTCTAAATTGGATCTCAGGGGGGCGTATAATCTGATTAGGATAAAAGAGGGGGATGAGTGGAAAACGGCGTTTAACACGCCGGAGGGACATTATGAGAACCTTGTCATGCCTTTTGGTCTGACTACTGCACCAGCAGTATTCCAACATTTTGTTAATGACATTTTTCGTCATCTGGTGGGGCTGTTTGTGGTCGTATATTTGGATGACATTTTAATTTACTCACCAGATCTTGTGTCTCACCAGGAGCATGTGAGACAGGTGTTGCAGATCTTGCGAGACAATAAACTATACGCCAAACTGGAAAAGTGTGTATTCGCCGTACAGGAACTTCAGTTTTTGGGTTTCTTGGTGTCAGCCTCCGGTTTCCGTATGGACCCTGTAAAGGTGAGAGCAGTGCTTGAATGGGATCAGCCAGAGGATCTTAAGGCTCTGCAGCGTTTTCTGGGGTTTGCTAACTACTACCGGAAATTTATTTGTAATTTCTCATCTGTTGTCAAACCTCTCACTGACATGACAAGAAAAGGGACGGATTTTTCTAAATGGTCGGACAAAGCTTGCCAAGCTTTTTCCTCTTTGAAAAAATGTTTTGCTTCGGCACCCGTTCTCATCCAACCAGATGCATCACAGCCGTTCGTTGTGGAGGTGGACGCGTCTGACATAGGGGTGGGTGCAATATTGTCTCAGGGTCCGTCCCCTGGTAAATGGCATCCGTGCGCTTTCTTTTCTAAAAAATTGTCGTCCGCCGAAAGGAATTATGATATCGGCAATAGGGAACTTTTGGCCATTAAGTTGGCTTTTGAAGAATGGCGTCACTTTTTGGAGGGGGCAGTCCACCCGGTCACCGTCATTACTGATCACAAGAACCTGCTGTATTTGGAATCTGCTAAGCGTCTGAATTCCAGACAAGCTCGATGGTCGTTGTTTTTTACCAGGTTTAATTTTGTTGTCACTTATCGCCCTGGATCTAAGAATGTTAAGGCGGATGCCTTGTCTCGCAGTTTCCCAGGGGCCGGGAAAATGGATGACCCGATTCCTATCCTTCAGGAGGGGGTGGTAGTGTCGGCTGTATGTTCTGAGCTTGAGGAGGAGGTGTTAGAGGCTCAGGGGGACGCCCTGCAGGACCTCCAGGGAGACTGTTTGTCCCAAATCAGTTGAGACAAAAGGTTATTGAGGCACATCATAATTCTGCTTTAGCAGGACATCCAGGGAGTAAGGCTACTTTAGATCTCCTTTCTCGCCGGTTTTGGTGGCCTAACGTTAATAAAGATGTTTTAACTTTTGTCGCGTCCTGTGGGGTTTGTGCTCGCTCTAAGACCCCTCATACCCGTCCGTCTGGGACCCTCTTACCCTTGAAACTTCCGGAGCGTCCATGGACTCATTTGTCTATGGACTTCATCACGGACCTTCCTCAGTCGTCAGGGAAGACTGTCATACTGGTGGTTGTTAACAGGTTCAGTAAGATGGCACATTTCATTGCTCTTCCTGCCCTCCCTAATGCTAAAACTCTGGCGCAGGTGTTCATTGGGGAGATTGTGAGACTTCATGGGTTGCCTTCTGATGTGGTGTCAGATAGGGGGTCTCAGTTTGTGTCCAAGTTTTGGAGGGCATTTTGTTTACGTCGGGGGATGCAATTGTCATTTTCCTCGGCTTTTCATCCGCAGACCAATGGTCAGACAGAGCGTCTGAATCAAAGCCTAGAGACTTATCTTCGGTGTTTTGTCTCAGAGAACCAGGAGGACTGGTCTTCTTTCTTGCCTCTGGCAGAGTTCGCTCTTAACAACAGGCGGAGCGAGTCCACTGGTAAGTCCCCGTTTTTTGGGGCATATGGTTTTCATCCCCAGTTTTGTACATTCAATGGGGGGGGCCCTTCTGGGGTTCCTGAGGAGGAGCGTTTCTCGTCGTCACTTGCTTCAGTGTGGAGAGGTGTATTGAATAATCTGAGTGCTATGGGGAACCGTTATAAACGTATGGCTGATAGGAGGAGAGTTTCTGGTCCAGATCTTAATGTGAACGATCTGGTATGGTTGTCTACCAGGAATATAAAACTTAAAGTTCCCTCCTGGAAGCTGGGCCCCAGATTCATCGGGCCGTACAGGATCAGTTCCATAATTAATCCTGTGGCATTTCATCTGGACCTCCCTCCTACGTTTAAATTCATAATGTGTTCCACAAGTCATTACTTAAGAGGTACGTGGCACCAGTCATACCATCACCTCTACCTCCTCCTCCAGTGGTGGTCAATGGTAACTTGGAGTTTCAAGTGTCAAAGATCATTGACTCACGTCTGAATCGCCGGTCCCTTCAGTACTTGGTGCATTGGAAGGGGTATGGTCCAGAGGAGAGGACGTGGGTTCCTGCGTCTGACATTAACGCAGATCGTTTGGTGCGGACCTTCCACAGAACTCACCCGGGCAAACCTGGCCCTGAGGGTCCGGAGGCCCCTCGTAGAAGGGGGGTACTGTCATGTGTGCATCGCCACGAAGATCGTCGCGGTTGCACATTCTGACTTCTCACAGCTGAGTTGCTGTTTCTTTGTGTTTGGCAGTTAGGGAGTTAATTCTGTCTGTGCTCAGTTCTGGGACTGGGTGCAGTTTTCTCCCGGCTGCAATTAATTATTTGTTGATTGGTTTCCTTTAAATCTCTGGTTGTCTGTGTTGGGAGTTGCCAGTGAAATTCTTCATGCAGACCACAGATAGGATTGTATCTGTATAGACTTAAGTTAAAGAGCTCCTTAGTTGTTTTAAGCTCACCTTGCTTAGAGTTTAATATCCCAGATCATTTATGTTCCTTCTGTGTTTGAGTGTGTATGCAAGTCTGTGTTTTCTCCAGTCTGTCTTATATGTCTAATCTGTGTATTTAGCAGAGATCAGCCCATATCCCTTTGGTGGTAATCAGAATCCTTCTTAGGACTGATTACAGGGTTCAGGGACTGATAGGAGACAGGGTTAGGCTGGAGACTTGGACCTCTGAACCATTATCAGTACCTCCAAGGTGAGGGATTAGTTAGGACCCCAGTTTAGGGTCAGGTTAGACCCCCGGTCCTCCTCTTTACTGTGACAGTGTATCAAGTCCTCAAGATTAACCCTGAGTTCAACGGATATCGTGTCAGGTAAATCTATTCTATATTTACATGCTGATGTTGCTAATCTATATGTTGTGTAGAGTGTTGTTCTTTTAAGAATAGTTTACTGACATCGTACACATATCATAAGACCGCGTGACAGAGAGGTCTCTGCCCGGTGCATGAAGTGTGAGGAGAGGTTTCTGCCCTCTGTATGAAGTATGAGGAGAGGTCTCTGCCCAGTGTATGAGGTTTGAGGAGAGGTCTCTGCCCTGTGTATGAAGTGTGAGGAGAGGTCTCTGCCCGGTGTATGAAGTTTGAGGAGAGGTTTCTGCCCTGTGTATGAGGTGTGAGGAGAGGTCTCTACTCGTTTTATGAGGTGTGAGGAGAGGTTTCTGCCCTGTGTATGAGGTACAAGGAGAGATCTCTGCCCTGTGTATGAGTTGAGGAGAGGTCTCTGCCCATTGTATGAGGTACGAGGAGAAGTCTCTGCCCTGTGTATGAGGTGTGAGGAGAGGTCTCTGCCCTGTGTATGAGATGTGAGGAGAAGTCTCTGCCCTGTGTATGAGGGTGAGGAGAGATCTCTGCCCGGTGTATGAGTTCGCTGCCCTGTGTATGAGGAGAGGTCTCTGCCCGGTGTATGAGGTGTGGAGAGGTCTCTGCCCTGTGTATGAGGTGTGAGGAGAGGTCTCTGCTCTGTGTATGAGGTGTGAGGAGAGTTCTCTGCCCGGTGTATGAGGTACGAGGAGAGTTCTCTGCACCCGGTGTATGAGGTAAGCTCTCTGCCCGGTGTATGAGGTGTGAAGAGAAGTCTCTACCCTGTGTATGAGGTGTGATAAGAGGTCTCTGCCCGGTGTATGAGGTATGAGGAGAGGTCTATGCCCTGTGTATGAGGTGTGAGGAGAGGTCTCTGCCCTGTGTATGAAGCGTGAGGAGAGGTCTCTGCCCGGTGTACGAGGTGTGAGGAGAGGTCTCTGTCCGGTGTATGAGGTGTGAGGAGAAGTCTCTGCCCGTTGTATGAGGTATGAGAAGTCTCTATGAGGTGGAGGAGAGATGTCTGCCTGGTGTATGAAGTGTGAGGAGAGGTTTCTGCCCGATGTTATGATATGGTAGCTGAGGAGAGCAAGCAAAAACGGCAATACACCAGAGAGGTTGGAATCTACTGGATTGCAGTACCCTGACTAACCACCACAACTAAAGGCATCCGTGGAGCGTACCTACGTTGGTCCTAGACGCCTCGTCACAGCCTGAGAGGTTAACTACACCTAAAGATAGAAAGAGAAAAAGCTATCTGCCCCGGAGCAGATCCCCAAAGAACATAGGAAGCCCCCAAACATGTAATGGCGGTTAGACAAGAGGAAATACAGACACAGACAGAAATTAGTATGTTTGGCTCCCTCCAGCCAATGTCTCCATTCTTCAAAAGCCCACTTCATGGCCAATAACTCCCGATTACCCACGTCATAATTACGTTCAGTTGGAGAAAATTTTCGAGAGAAAAAGGCACAAGGGTTACTTTTAGAGGTCTCCGGATCTTTGGGACAAAACGGCACCTGCCCCAATTTCAGAGGCATCAACCTCCACCTGAAATGGCAGAGAAACATCAGGCTGCCGCAGAACAGGAGCAGAAGTGAATCTCTGCTTAAGTTCCTGAAACGCAGAGACTGCCTCAGGAGGCCAATTCACCACATCAGAACCCTTTTTGGTCAAATCAGTCAATGGTTTAACAATAACAGAGAAATTACCAATAAATTTACGATAAAAATTGGCAAAACCCAAGAATCTCTGAAGAGCCTTTAATGAAGTAGGTTGGACCCAATCACAGATGGCCTGAACCTTGACCGGGTCCATTTCAATAACAGATGGGGACAAAATGAATCCCAGAAATGAGATCCTCTGTACGCCAAAAAGACACTTTGATCCCTTCACATACAGAGCATTCTCTCTCAAAATCTGGAACACAGTCCGAACATGTTTCACATAAGAGTCCCAGTCATTGGAAAAAATCAAGATATCATCCAAATAAACAATCAGAAATTTATCCACAAAATCCCTGAAAATGTCATTCATGAAGGACTGGAAGACGGAAGGAGCATTAGTGAGCCCAAAGGGCATCACTAGGTACTCAAAATGCCCCTCTGGGGTATTAAACGCCGTCTTCCATTCATCCCCGTGCTTAATGCGAATAAGGTTATACGCCCCCCTGAGGTCAAGCTTGGTAAACCAAGTAGCACTTTTCACCCTGGAAAACAGGTCAGAAATCAAGGGTAACGGATATTGATATTTCACTGTGATATTGTTCAAGAGACGATAATCAATACACGGCCTTAATGAACCATCCTTTTTGGCCACAAAGAAAAAACCGGCACCCAAGGGTGAAGAGGATGGTCTGAAATGACCCTTCTCCAATGACTCCTTGATATAAGACCGCATAGCGTCATGTTCAGGTACAGACAAGTTAAAAAGGCGACCTTTAGGGAATTTACTACCAGGCACTAATTCAATAGCGCAGTCATAGCTCCTATGGGGAGGCTAGGATGCAGATTTACTTTCGCTAAACACATCAGAAAAATCAGTCAAAAAGTCAGGAACATCCTGAGCCTGGGGAGAGGCAGAAAAAACAGGAGTGTTGGCACCAACACATTGGCAGCCCCAACCGGTCACAGACACAGATTTCCAATCCAAAACAGGATTATGAGACTGTAACCAAGGGAAACCCAGTACAATAATGTCATGCAGATTATACAGCACCAAAAATTTGCAACTCTCCTGATGATCAGTTCAACCCTCATTATCACCTGAGTAGAGAACTGGGGTTTATTCTCAGCCAAAGGGGTAGAATCAATCCCCAGTAGGGGAATAGACTTCCGTAGGGTATCAAGGGAAACCCACAACGTTTAGCAAAATCAAAATCCATCAGGTTAATAGCTGCTCCCGAATCAACAAAAGCCTGAGCAGAAAATGTGGACAGGGAGCAAATCAGGGTAACAGTCAACAGAAATTTAGTCTGAACACTACCCAAGACAACTGAGCGTGCAAAACGTTCTCCCCGCTTAGGGCAGACTGAAATAGCATGAGAGGCGTCACCACAGTAGAAACATAACCCATTGCGTTTTCGAAACTCATGACGCTGTGCCCCAGAAGCCACTCTATCACACTGCATGGACTTAGAAGCTGGTTCACAAGGCAACACTATTCCACGCATACCTCTACGCTCACGCAAACGTCTGTCAATTTGAATCGCTAATGACATAGAATCATTGAGACCAGAGGGAGCAGGGAAACCCACCATAACATCTTTTACATTCTCTGACAGACCCTTCCGAAAAAGGGCTGCCAAAGCATCATCATTCCATTTGGTCAGGACTGCCCACTTTCGGAATTTCTGACAGTACAACTCAGCGTCCTCAAGCCCCTGATTTAATGCCAACAAGGTTTTTTCAGCTTGATCAGTGACATTAGGTTCATCGTACAATAACCCCAGAGCCAGAAAAAATGCATCAACATTACTCAAAACAGGGTCCCCAGGTGTCAGGGAAAAAGACCAATCCTGAGGATCGCCGCGCAGGAGAGAGATGACAATTTGAATCTGCTGTGCTGCGTTCCCTGAGGACTTAGGTTTTAAGGCAAAAAACAACTTACAGTTATTTTTGAAATTCAGAAATTTAGCTCGATCCCCCAAAAATAAATCTGGCATGGGGATCCTAGGTTCCACAACCGGCAACCTAGCAAGATAGGTAGCAATACTCCGAACTTCAGTGGCAAGCTGATCCACACGGCCAGACAACTGTGCAAACTCCATTGAGAGAAAAAAAAAATCCTCCTCAGCACCCAGAGAAAAAGAGGGAAATGCAACAAACAGAGAAAAAAAAAAAATTTTGACAACTTCCTTTTTTCTTTTTCCTTTTACTATTTTTCCCTTCTGTTGAGCACCATATAATTTTCAGTTTGGCCGGTGATACTGTTATGATATGGTAGCTGAGGAGAGCAAGCAAAAACGGCAATACACCAGAGAGGTTGGGAATCTACTGGATTGCAGTACCCTGACTAACCACCACAACTAAAGGCAGCCGTGGAGCGTACCTACGTTGGTCTTATACGCCTCGTCACAGCCTGAGAGGTTAACTACACCTAACGATAGAAAGAGGAAAAGCTATCTGCCCCGGAGCAGATCCCCAAAGAACATAGGAAGCCCCCAAACATGTAATGGCGGTTAGACAAGAGGAAATACAGACACAGACAGAAAATAGTATGAGCAAACGTTGGGGCCCAATCTTCCTAGACAGAAAAGGATAGGAAGGAGACTTACTGCAATCCCAAAAAACCCTAAAAAGTACCAACTCTACTAATTGCAAAAACACCTGAGATCACACGACCTCTACCACCTAAATTAGTTCTCTGGTGTAACAAAACTAAGCCGCAGCCACTGAAGAAAAACTGGAAAAGGCAAATGAACAAATAACAGTGGCTCAGACAAACTGAGAGGAGCACAAGCCCCCGGAGGGGACCTGGCTGACCTCCAAAAAGTGCAGAAAACAATGCAAAAAGCAAGCACAAAAATAAAAACAGAAAATGTCTTATCTGAGAGCAGAAGAGGCAAGATTCAGCAAGCTTCCAAGTGAACCAGGAACCACAGTTGAGACAAGAACAATTGATCACCGGCAACCCTGATGGGAGGGAACCTCCCTTATATAGGACCAGTCTGTAACTCCTGATTGCCAATCTTCACTAAATGGTTCAGCACTGTCTGCAACCACCAGAGGGAGCTTCTGCTCAGAACTCATTTCCAACACATTCACAACAGCCCGGTGTATTAGGTGTGAGGAGAGGTTTCTGCCCGATGTATGAGGTGTGAGGAGAGGTCTCTACCCGGTGTATGAGGTGTGAACAGAAGTATCTGCCCTGTGTATGAGGTGTGAGGAGAGGTCTCTGCCCGGTGTATGAGTTGTGAGGAGAGGTCTCTACCCGTTGTATGAGGTGTGAGGAGAGGTCTCTGCCCTGTGTAGAACTGTGAGGGGAGGTCTCTGCCCTGTGTATGAAGTTTGAGGAGAGGTCTCTGCCCGGTGTATGAAGTGTGAGAAAAGGTTTCTGCCCTGTGTATGAAGTGTGAGGAGAGGTCTCTGCCCTGTGTATGAGGTGTGAGGAGAGGTCCCTGCCCGGTGTATGAGTTGTGAGGAGAGGTCTCTGCCTTGTGTATGAGGTGTGAGGAGAGGTCTCTGCCAGGTGTATGAGGTACGAGGAGAGGTTCCTGCCCTGTGTTTGAGGTTTGAGGAGAGGTCTCTGCCCTGTGTATGATGTGTGAGGAGAAGTTTCTGCCCGGTGTATGAGGTGTGAGGAGAGGAATCTACTCGTTGTATGAGGTGTGAGGAGAGGTTTCTGCCCTGTGTATGAGGTACAAGGAGAGATCTCTGCCCTGTGTATGAGTTGAGGAGAGGTCTCTGCCCATTGTATGAGGTACGAGGAGAAGTCTCTGCCCTGTGTATGAGGTGTGAGGAGAGGTCTCTGCCCTGTGTATGAGATGTGAGGAGAAGTCTCTGCCCTGTGTATGAGGGTGAGGAGAGATCTCTGCCCGGTGTATGAGTTCGCTGCCCTGTGTATGAGGAGAGGTCTCTGCCCGGTGTATGAGGTGTGGAGAGGTCTCTGCCCTGTGTATGAGGTGTGAGGAGAGGTCTCTGCTCTGTGTATGAGTGTGAGGAGAGTTCTCTGCCCGGTGTATGAGGTACGAGGAGAGTTCTCTGCACCCGGTGTATGAGGTAAGCTCTCTGCCCGGTGTATGAGGTGTGAAGAGAAGTCTCTACCCTGTGTATGAGGTGTGATAAGAGGTCTCTGCCCGGTGTATGAGGTATGAGGAGAGGTCTATGCCCTGTGTATGAGGTGTGAGGAGAGGTCTCTGCCCTGTGTATGAAGCGTGAGGAGAGGTCTCTGCCCGGTGTACGAGGTGTGAGGAGAGGTCTCTGTCCGGTGTATGAGGTGTGAGGAGAAGTCTCTGCCCGTTGTATGAGGTATGAGAAGTCTCTATGAGGTGTGAGGAGAGATGTCTGCCTGGTGTATGAAGTGTGAGGAGAGGTTTCTGCCCGATGTTATGATATGGTAGCTGAGGAGAGCAAGCAAAAACGGCAATACACCAGAGAGGTTGGAATCTACTGGATTGCAGTACCCTGACTAACCACCACAACTAAAGGCATCCGTGGAGCGTACCTACGTTGGTCCTAGACGCCTCGTCACAGCCTGAGAGGTTAACTACACCTAAAGATAGAAAGAGAAAAAGCTATCTGCCCCGGAGCAGATCCCCAAAGAACATAGGAAGCCCCCAAACATGTAATGGCGGTTAGACAAGAGGAAATACAGACACAGACAGAAATTAGTATGTTTGGCTCCCTCCAGCCAATGTCTCCATTCTTCAAAAGCCCACTTCATGGCCAATAACTCCCGATTACCCACGTCATAATTACGTTCAGTTGGAGAAAATTTTCGAGAGAAAAAGGCACAAGGGTTACTTTTAGAGGTCTCCGGATCTTTGGGACAAAACGGCACCTGCCCCAATTTCAGAGGCATCAACCTCCACCTGAAATGGCAGAGAAACATCAGGCTGCCGCAGAACAGGAGCAGAAGTGAATCTCTGCTTAAGTTCCTGAAACGCAGAGACTGCCTCAGGAGGCCAATTCACCACATCAGAACCCTTTTTGGTCAAATCAGTCAATGGTTTAACAATAACAGAGAAATTACCAATAAATTTACGATAAAAATTGGCAAAACCCAAGAATCTCTGAAGAGCCTTTAATGAAGTAGGTTGGACCCAATCACAGATGGCCTGAACCTTGACCGGGTCCATTTCAATAACAGATGGGGACAAAATGAATCCCAGAAATGAGATCCTCTGTACGCCAAAAAGACACTTTGATCCCTTCACATACAGAGCATTCTCTCTCAAAATCTGGAACACAGTCCGAACATGTTTCACATAAGAGTCCCAGTCATTGGAAAAAATCAAGATATCATCCAAATAAACAATCAGAAATTTATCCACAAAATCCCTGAAAATGTCATTCATGAAGGACTGGAAGACGGAAGGAGCATTAGTGAGCCCAAAGGGCATCACTAGGTACTCAAAATGCCCCTCTGGGGTATTAAACGCCGTCTTCCATTCATCCCCGTGCTTAATGCGAATAAGGTTATACGCCCCCCTGAGGTCAAGCTTGGTAAACCAAGTAGCACTTTTCACCCTGGAAAACAGGTCAGAAATCAAGGGTAACGGATATTGATATTTCACTGTGATATTGTTCAAGAGACGATAATCAATACACGGCCTTAATGAACCATCCTTTTTGGCCACAAAGAAAAAACCGGCACCCAAGGGTGAAGAGGATGGTCTGAAATGACCCTTCTCCAATGACTCCTTGATATAAGACCGCATAGCGTCATGTTCAGGTACAGACAAGTTAAAAAGGCGACCTTTAGGGAATTTACTACCAGGCACTAATTCAATAGCGCAGTCATAGCTCCTATGGGGAGGCTAGGATGCAGATTTACTTTCGCTAAACACATCAGAAAAATCAGTCAAAAAGTCAGGAACATCCTGAGCCTGGGGAGAGGCAGAAAAAACAGGAGTGTTGGCACCAACACATTGGCAGCCCCAACCGGTCACAGACACAGATTTCCAATCCAAAACAGGATTATGAGACTGTAACCAAGGGAAACCCAGTACAATAATGTCATGCAGATTATACAGCACCAAAAATTTGCAACTCTCCTGATGATCAGGTTCAACCCTCATTATCACCTGAGTAGAGAACTGGGGTTTATTCTCAGCCAAAGGGGTAGAATCAATCCCCAGTAGGGGAATAGACTTCCGTAGGGGTATCAAGGGAAACCCACAACGTTTAGCAAAATCAAAATCCATCAGGTTAATAGCTGCTCCCGAATCAACAAAAGCCTGAGCAGAAAATGTGGACAGGGAGCAAATCAGGGTAACAGTCAACAGAAATTTAGTCTGAACACTACCCAAGACAACTGAGCGTGCAAAACGTCTTCCCCGCTTAGGGCAGACTGAAATAGCATGAGAGGCGTCACCACAGTAGAAACATAACCCATTGCGTTTTCGAAACTCATGACGCTGTGCCCCAGAAGCCACTCTATCACACTGCATGGACTTAGAAGCTGGTTCACAAGGCAACACTATTCCACGCATACCTCTACGCTCACGCAAACGTCTGTCAATTTGAATCGCTAATGACATAGAATCATTGAGACCAGAGGGAGCAGGGAAACCCACCATAACATCTTTTACATTCTCTGACAGACCCTTCCGAAAAAGGGCTGCCAAAGCATCATCATTCCATTTGGTCAGGACTGCCCACTTTCGGAATTTCTGACAGTACAACTCAGCGTCCTCAAGCCCCTGATTTAATGCCAACAAGGTTTTTTCAGCTTGATCAGTGACATTAGGTTCATCGTACAATAACCCCAGAGCCAGAAAAAATGCATCAACATTACTCAAAACAGGGTCCCCAGGTGTCAGGGAAAAAGACCAATCCTGAGGATCGCCGCGCAGGAGAGAGATGACAATTTGAATCTGCTGTGCTGCGTTCCCTGAGGACTTAGGTTTTAAGGCAAAAAACAACTTACAGTTATTTTTGAAATTCAGAAATTTAGCTCGATCCCCAAAAATAAATCTGGCATGGGGATCCTAGGTTCCACAACCGGCAACCTAGCAAGATAGGTAGCAATACTCCGAACTTCAGTGGCAAGCTGATCCACACGGCCAGACAACTGTGCAAACTCCATTGAGAGAAAAAAAAATCCTCCTCAGCACCCAGAGAAAAAGAGGGAAATGCAACAAACAGAGAAAAAAAAAAATTTTGACAACTTCCTTTTTTCTTTTTCCTTTTACTATTTTTCCCTTCTGTTGAGCACCATATAATTTTCAGTTTGGCCGGTGATACTGTTATGATATGGTAGCTGAGGAGAGCAAGCAAAAACGGCAATACACCAGAGAGGTTGGAATCTACTGGATTGCAGTACCCTGACTAACCACCACAACTAAAGGCAGCCGTGGAGCGTACCTACGTTGGTCTTATACGCCTCGTCACAGCCTGAGAGGTTAACTACACCTAACGATAGAAAGAGGAAAAGCTATCTGCCCCGGAGCAGATCCCCAAAGAACATAGGAAGCCCCAAACATGTAATGGCGGTTAGACAAGAGGAAATACAGACACAGACAGAAAATAGTATGAGCAAACGTTGGGGCCCAATCTTCCTAGACAGAAAAGGATAGGAAGGAGACTTACTGCAATCCCAAAAAACCCTAAAAAGTACCAACTCTACTAATTGCAAAAACACCTGAGATCACACGACCTCTACCACCTAAATTAGTTCTCTGGTGTAACAAAACTAAGCCGCAGCCACTGAAGAAAAACTGGAAAAGGCAAATGAACAAATAACAGTGGCTCAGACAAACTGAGAGGAGCACAAGCCCCCGGAGGGGACCTGGCTGACCTCCAAAAAGTGCAGAAAACAATGCAAAAAGCAAGCACAAAAATAAAAACAGAAAATGTCTTATCTGAGAGCAGAAGAGGCAAGATTCAGCAAGCTTCCAAGTGAACCAGGAACCACAGTTGAGACAAGAACAATTGATCACCGGCAACCCTGATGGAGGGAACCTCCCTTATATAGGACCAGTCTGTAACTCCTGATTGCCAATCTTCACTAAATGGTTCAGCACTGTCTGCAACCACCAGAGGGAGCTTCTGCTCAGAACTCATTTCCAACACATTCACAACAGCCCGGTGTATTAGGTGTGAGGAGAGGTTTCTGCCCGATGTATGAGGTGTGAGGAGAGGTCTCTACCCGGTGTATGAGGTGTGAACAGAAGTATCTGCCCTGTGTATGAGGTGTGAGGAGAGGTCTCTGCCCGGTGTATGAGTTGTGAGGAGAGGTCTCTACCCGTTGTATGAGGTGTGAGGAGAGGTCTCTGCCCTGTGTAGAACTGTGAGGGAGGTCTCTGCCCTGTGTATGAAGTTTGAGGAGAGGTCTCTGCCCGGTGTATGAAGTGTGAGAAAAGGTTTCTGCCCTGTGTATGAAGTGTGAGGAGAGGTCTCTGCCCTGTGTATGAGGTGTGAGGAGAGGTCCCTGCCCGGTGTATGAGTTGTGAGGAGAGGTCTCTGCCTTGTGTATGAGGTGTGAGGAGAGGTCTCTGCCAGGTGTATGAGGTACGAGGAGAGGTTCCTGCCCTGTGTTTGAGGTTTGAGGAGAGGTCTCTGCCCTGTGTATGATGTGTGAGGAGAAGTTTCTGCCCGGTGTATGAGGTGTGAGGAGAGGAATCTACTCGTTGTATGAGGTGTGAGGAGAGGTTTCTGCCCTATGTATGAGGTACAAGGAGACATCTCTGCCCTGTGTATGAGTTGAGGAGAGGTCTCTGCCCAGTGTATGAGGTACGAGGAGAAGTCTCTACCCTGTGTATGAGGTGTGAGGAGAGGTCTCTGCCCTGTGTATGAGGTGTGAGGAGAGGTCTCTGCCCGGTGTTTGAGGTGTGAAGAGATGTCTCTGCCCTGTATATGAGGTGTGAGGAGAGGTTTCTGCCCTGTGTATGAGGTACAAGGAGAGATCTCTGCCCTGTGTATGAGTTGAGGAGAGGTCTCTGCCCAGTGTATGAGGTACGAGGAGAAGTCTCTGCCCTGTGTATGACGTGTGAGGAGAGGTCTCTGCCCGGTGTATGAGGTGTGAGGAGAGGTTTCTGCCCGGTGTATGAGGTGTGAGGAGAGGTCTCTGCCCGGTGTATGAGGTGTGAGGAGAGGTCTCTCTCCGGTGTATGAGTTGTGAGGAGAGGTCTCTACCCGGTGTATGAACTGTGAGGAGATGTCTCTGCCCTGTGTATGAGGTGTGAGGAGAGGTCTATACTCGGTGTGTGAGGAGAGGTTTCTGCCCGGTGTATGAGGTACAAGGAGAGATCTCTGCCCTGTGTATGAGGTGTGAGGAGAGGTCTCTGCCCGGTGTTTGAGGTGTGAATAGATGTCTCTGCCCTGTATATGAGGTGTGAGGAGAGATCTCTGCCCTGTTTATGAGGTGTGAGGAGAGATCTCTGCCCTGTGTTTGAGAGGTCGCTGCCCTGTGTATGAGGAGAGGTCTCTGCCCGGTGTATGAGGTGTCAAGAGGTCTCTGCCCTGTGTATGAGGTGTGAGGAGAGATCTCTGCCCTGTGTATGAGGTTTGAAGAGGTCTCTGCCCTGTGTATGAGGTGTGAGGAGAGTTCTCTGCCCGGTGTATGAGGTACGAGGAGAGTTCTCTGCACCCGGTGTATGAGAAGAGCTCTCTGCCCTGTGTATGAGGTGTGATGAGAGGTCCCTGCCCGGTGTACGAGGTGTGAGGAGAAGTTTCTTCCCGTTGAATGAGGTATGAGGAGAAGTCTCTATGAGGTGTGAGGAGAGATGTCTTCCTGGTGTATGAAGTGTGAGGAGAGGTTTCTGCCCGGTGTGTGAGGAGAGGTTTCTGCCCGATGTATGAGGTGTGAGGAGAGGTCTCTGCCCGGTGTATGAGGTGTGAGGAGAGGTTTCTGCCCGGTGTATGAGGTGTGAGGAGAGGTCTCTGCCCGGTGTATGAGGTGTGAGGAAAGGTTTCTACCTGGTGTATGAGGTGTGAGGAGAGGTCTCTACCCGGTGTATGAGGTGTGAGGAGAAGTTTCTGCACTGTGTATGAACTGTGAGGAGAGGTCTCTGCCCTGTGTATGAGGTGTGAGGAGAGGCTTCTGCCCGGTGTATGAGGTGTGAGGAGAGGTCTCTGCCCGTGTACGAGGTGTGAGGAGAGGTCTCTGCCCGGTGTACGAGGTGTGAGGAGAGGTCTGTGCCCGGTGTATGAGGTGTGAGGAGAGGTCTCTGCCCGTAATATGAGGTGTGAGGAGAGGTTTCTACCTGGTGTATGAGGTGTGAGGAGAGGTCTCTACCCGGTGTATGAGGTGTGAGGAGAGGTCTCTGCACTGTGTATGAACTGTGAGGAGAGGTCTCTGCCCTGTGTATGAGGTGTGAGGAGAGGCTTCTGCCCTGTGTATGAAGCGTGAGGAGAGGTCTCTGCCCGGTGTACGAGGTGTGAGGAGAGGTCTCTGTCCGGTGTATGAGGTGTGAGGAGAAGTCTCTGCCCGTTGTATGAGGAGAAGTCTCTATGAGGTGTGAGGAGAGATGTCTGCCTGGTGTATGAAGTGTGAGGAGAGGTTTCTGCCCGGTGTGTGAGGAGAGGTTTCTGCCCGATGTATGAGGTGTGAGGAGAGGTCTCTGCCCGGTGTATGATGTATGAGGAGAGGTCTCTGCCCAGTGTATGAGGTACGAGGAAAGGTCTCTGCCTGGTGTATGAGGTACGAGGAGAGGTCTGTGCCCGGTGTATGAGGTGTGAGGAGAGGTCTCTGCCCGTAATATGAGTTGTGAGGAGAGGTCTCTGCCCGTAATATGAGGTATGAGGAGAGGTTTCTACCTGGTGTATGAGGTGTGAGGAGAGGTTTCTGCCTGGTGTATGAGGTGTGAGGAGAGGTTTCTACCTGGTGTGTGAGGAGAGGTTTCTGGTGTATGAGGTGTGAGGAGAGGTCTCTGCCCGTAATATGAGGTGTGATTAGAGGTTTCTACCTGGTGTATGAGGTGTGAGGAGAGGTTTCTGCCTGGTGTATGAGGTGTGAGGAGAGGTCTCTGCCCGGTGTACAAGGTGTGAGGAGAGGTCTCTGCCCGGTGTACAAGGTGTGAGGAGAGGTCTCTGCCCGGTGTACGAGGTGTGAGGAGAGGTCTCTGCCCGTTGTATGAGGTGTGAGGAGAGGTCTCTGCCCAGTGTGAGAGTTGCGGGCAGTGGGGCACAGCTCTGTCATACAGGGTACTGCTGAGAACAGTGACTTCTCCATCTTTCTGTGGACCGGACACTGAGTTAGTGGCATGAGCCGTTTTTTACCGCTGTGGTGGCCGATGTCGGTGCCGCGTGTGTCCTACTGACAAGACTTTTTGCCTCTGTGTTTGCAGACAGTCAGTCCCAGACAGTTTTGTGTTGTGATCGGGACAGGAGAGTGTCCAGAGGAAGTGCGAGCTGTCGTGCGGTCACAGGAGCACTCACAGGCCCGGCCACACGAGTGGCCACCTTAGGGGCCATAGTTTCAGGTGATCTGGGAGTTTTGACATTGGAGATGGAGACGTCTTGTGATACCACGTGGCCAGTGTTCACACCGCCATCACCCCGACTGTGGCATGATACATGATGATAAACATGTTGCAGGAGCCTCTTTAGTTGGCAGTCACTAAAATACTAGATGGAAGGGGGATGGTCCATGGGGGTTGTAGACTAGATGGAAGGGGTTGTGGGGGGGAGGAGGTTGAGGGGGCAACTTATATGGATCAGGCAGGCAGTGGAATGTGTTGGAGACCACCAGTCCCACCTGTTCCAGGCTATCACCGCATTAGACGAGCTGTCAGGTGCATGCTTCTTTGTGACCGCTGTGACGTGCGGCCCACCTGGAGGCAGGCATTGTACAGACGGCAGACTTGCCAGTCACACCCAAGCTCGGGCGAATCTGATAACAGGTGTTGTTACATGTAAACCATCTAGCAATTGTCTGCTCAATGCTGCGTTCACTCATCCTTGCCTTGTCGTACTCTGATGCACCCTTTACCCGACCCTCCCTAAAGCTTGCTGGGATTTTTAGTTGTTCTTTCTTGTATACTTTCCCTAAATGCAACTTTAAGCATGCATCGACATCCTGCAGCCAAGAACTGACCCACTGTCAATTGATAGCAACTTTCTTTAGTTTTTCCTGTTTATTTACCATGCACAAACAGACGGCGGTGTCAGGTGCAACCAAAAACACATTCCCTGACATGTGGACCTGCGTGTCCAAAGAACAGCGTGTGTCCACACCGCTACAATGTGCCACTGTCCTCATTCCAGAGGCCGTCTGCTGCCTACTCCTGATCTGAGAGCGGCGGCCGAGCACCTGTGCCGTCTGTGTGTGCATCAACTGGAAAATGGTGTCAAACATTCCTCATGTTCTGACATCAGAGGCCGGCGCCTCCTCTCCCCTGTGGGATAAGAATGTTTTTTGCCCCTTTGTGTGGTTTTGTCAGTGTAATTTTCCAATATTCTGTCCTATATTTGATGCTTGGTTTGTTTCCTAAATTCTCCCCTCCCTGCATTACAATGAGCCGCCAACCACGCTGCCATTTTTTTCTATCAAAGGAACAACTTTAGCTGCTTTCTCTGCTACATTGGGACCGGTGTCCAGCTCTGGACGGTAATCAGCGACTGTGCTGAACATGTCTCTGTGTGAACGTAACTCCCTGCCAATTGCTGACCCCCATCACAACTGGAGATCCCCCCTGCCTGCAGCTAAAATTGTTCCGTGTGCAGCCAGACCTCTCGGACTCGGCCGCGTCTGTTGTGACTTAATTTTGCTCTGCTATTTATGTTGTAATCTCACTATCATATTTTTTTCACTTCTAAATTTTATTTATTTATTTTTTTAGTAGAAGAAAAAAATAACTTTTTGAGGGTTGTTTTTTTTGTGCTTTTTTTTAGTAAGATAATGCTGTCTAATCTTTTTCTTGCTACTGTTTGATGTGGATTTGATTCGTTCTGGGTGGGTGATGAAGGTGAAGGAGATTTGCATGTCGGACAAGTTGCAGTTTAGGGTTTGTAATATCTGTCAGTGTTTAGAGTTTTGCTTTTTCTTTTCCTAGATGGGCATGCCAATGTTCATTTTGTTTTTTTTTTGTTTTTGTTCTGTATATTGCCTGTCCCTTCCTTACAGCCAGAAGTTCAAAAGCTGCTAGATCACTCCGTAACGCCTTATCATGGACATGGCAGCTGACTCACACCTTCGGCCTCCTCATTTTCATCAAATGTCTAGTCTCCTCATAGATCTGACCTCCCTTCCTTACAGATGCCCCTTCCCCCAACTCCTCTTTGCCCCATTCTTTAGGTGTTTGATTATTCACTTATTTTGGAAAAAAAAAATCAGAGAATCCAATTCCTCCAAGCTTTATACCTGCTATGAATTGAATAGCAACAACCGTGCAGCGGCCGTTCCCCACTATTAATTCATGACTTAAAAAAAGCAAAATTCTAAAAACTTTAGCGGTTTGATTTCCTCTCCATTTCTTTCTGTGTAATGCGAGTGGCGCTGAGAACAGCCACAGACGCCAGGAGTCGTGTGTGATTCTCTCCCGTGTTTTGTGCTGTGCGTCCTGTGTTCGTCACCTTTTACCTGTGTCATTTATTAGAACTAAAGTGACAACTCCAGATTATCAATTGTCTGCTAAAACTGCATTGATTTTTGGTAAAATGGAAAGAAAACAAACCTCGTGACGAGAATGTATCTCTGTGACATTCTTATACAACTCTGTTCTGTAAATTTTTTTTACATGCCAAAAAACATGCGGGCAATTTGTGGACGTAAGTCGACTGCACAGTAAAGTATTTTTTAACTTCTAATTCTTCCATTTTTTTGTCCGTGGTATTTTTGGTTCTCATTTTTATTCTTTGGTTGGGGCTCTTTATTTCGCCTTTTTTTCAGTTTCTTACGTTACATCTGTTTTTCCAACCTTTTTGTTTCCTTTTCTGGTTTCTGTGGTTCAGACATTTTATTTACTTGCATTTGCAGTGATTTATTTCTTTGTTTGAATTATTATGTGGGTCATTTGTAGGGGTTGGGGGTGTATCACAATTAAATTTATGGTATAACGCTCTAGAACGCTACAAAATAGGGATTATTGCTTTATGTTGTGAAGGAGGAGTAAACATAGTACTAGCCAGAGACTCCCTCACCCCCCAGCAAGCCTTTAGTGCCAGTAACACAACATTGATATTGACCTTTAGTGCCAGTTCCACAACATTGATATCGGCCTTTAGCGCCAGTACCACAGCGCTTAGGTCAGCCTTTAGCATCATGGGCTGAAGTCTGCCTTTATCGCCAGTACTACTACATTGATGTCTGACTTTAGCGCCACTACTACAACATTGATGCCTGCCTTTAGCGTCAGTACTAAGGCGCTGATGTAGGTCTTTAGAGTCAGTACCACGGTACTTGGGTCAGCCTTGTACATACATATGTATCTACATGCAATAACCTGTGCTCATGGATTGACCAAGCAGTGTTATGTGGCCACAAGACAGGAAACTCTTCCCTTTCTTAGAATGATTCTCACCTCTTACTCCTTCGCAGTGTCACCAGATAACATGTTACCACGGGTGTCATCACCCAGTGAGGGAAGATAACTTCTGCCCAGTCCTCCTATATGTGCTTTCATGTATGAATAATTATTAATTTTGTTCCTCTTGTTTCTTCTCCATTTTCTCTCTACAGGAGGTGAATTAGTTATACCCGTCCTAGTAGAGGATCCCTTAGACACCCCATCAATAGCTACACGTACACCCTCCAGCACTCTCTCCCCTACCTTCCGACCACTTCTCACCATAATTGAGACCACCAAAGATTCCCTGTCTGTGACCCCTGAGGCGGGGTTACCTTGCTTGTCGGACCAAGGCAGCGATGGTTGTGATGATGATGGCTTGGTGATATCGGGGTATGGCTCAGGGGAAACCTTCGACTCTAACCTGCCCCCTACCGATGATGAAGATTTTTACACCACCCTCTCCTTGGTAACAGATAAGAGCTTTTCCACATCATTCTTCGATGGTGGCTTCAAATCACAGGCGCCCAAATGGGGATCAAAGGACTTTAGACCTAACAAAGCCTTCGAACCTAGTAGGACTTCTACCACAAGTTTGCCCCCTGAGCTGATACGCTCCACGTCTGCATCTGGGATGGTGCCCATGGTGCCAGCTGGCAAAATGAATCACCATGAGCTCAAACCCCAGCCCGATATAGTGTTGCTACCGTTGCCCACTGCCTACGAGCTAGACAGCACAAAGCTCAGGAGTCCACTAATAACATCCCCCATGTTCCGTAATGTGCCCACAGCAAACCCCACGATGCCAGGAAGCAGACGGGTCCCGGGACCTTCCGAGGTGGTCCGGGAGTCCAGCAGCACCACGGGGATGGTCGTCGGTATTGTGGCAGCCGCTGCTCTCTGTATCCTGATCCTCCTGTATGCCATGTACAAGTACAGAAACAGGGACGAGGGGTCCTACCAGGTGGATGAGACAAGGAATTACATCAGCAATTCTGCTCAGAGCAATGGGGCCCTGGTGAAGGAGAAGCAGCACAGCTCTAAGGGAGGCCACAAGAAGCAGAAAAATAAGGACAAGGAGTATTATGTGTAAAATAAGAGTCAATATTCATATATGTAATCAAAGCAAATACAGATGTGAACTATCCAAAAAACTCAATCAGCAAAGGCAAAGCATACATTGCTATTGATGTGTAGTAGCATTAACACCAAGGACAGTCGCAGCAACGTCCTGAGCGTGTGTCCTGGCCGCTCGGCTGCCTTGTGCCTGAGGCCTGAGACTGCGGAACTGTTACTGTTCCTCCAGGATGGACACAGCTGACTGTCTGCTCAACTGTACAAAGCACACTTACTATTCTGTCTGCCCGGAGCGGCAAAGCCTACAGAAACCTCTAATATATATATATATAAATATATACACTAACATGAAAGCTATGTGAACTCCAGCTGACCAGTTCTAGGGCTCTCTTCTCCATGGTGTGGATCCAGGTCAGAGGAGCCCCTGGGATCCATCACGTCTCCACTCTGAGAGAGCCTTAAAATACTCAAAAAAGATTTAAAAAAAAGTCAAAGACTCTGAACCGAATCTTTCATTTCTTCGTTTGTTTTGTAATATGGGAGGTTTCTTTCTTTTCCTTGATTCATTTTTTTGCTCAGTGCTCTCCCATCTTAATGATACACAACACGTGGCCAATGTGGCCACGTTCAGCCAAGGAACTGTAGACTTCATGTGTAGGTGATGTGTGCGCCGAGTGCTTGTGCCGAGTGTCTGGCTGAAGACTGCCGCCATATCACCAGTCACGGTGTGTTCTCTCTTCATGTCCGGTTGTGGTGTCCATAGAACATGTTTGCAGTCTGGGCTCTGGCCCGGCACTTGTAGACGTGCAGAGTACCGTCGTCACCAGGCCAAAGCTGCCCGTGAGAGGAGGGCGAGGAGGCCAAGGTGGCCTCTGTCCTTCTGTCCTCGCAGCCGAACATCAATTAAAAGTCACCCGTAAAAGGGAGAAAATTCTTTATAGGACGAAAAACAAAACACTTCCACCAAGGAAGCAACAAAGACTTTTTCTTTGAGTTCTGGTTTTGTGACTTCCGGAGATGCATGCAAAAAATAATGAAATTGTAAAAAAAAAATAAAAAGAAAAAACATAAAAAACAAAACTGGTTCCGAGCTGAAGAGAAGTTGCCAGATTGTAGATGTGAGAGAGCGCAAGGTTGTCAGCCACACTGTGGGGTCGGCAGCGGGTGACTGGACCTGTCCGCCTTCTCTCAAGGACCTGACAACACTGAATCTAACAGAGAATAAAATGTTTTATTACAATTAGAATCTATATATACAGATATAAATATGCAGAGATATTTATTGAGATGACTGGATTTGTTTATTGTGCTTTAATGGAGTATTTTGTCATCAACCCCCTCTGTGCCAGCGGCCGTGCAGGTGACTGTGTGTTAGAGTAATGCTAATGGCCCCCAATTACGTATATTTTCCATAAATGTAGACTGACAGTGGAGGGGCCGTGTGATTGCTGGCCGGGCGCCCAATAATCAACCCCTGAGTTACGGACCCGGGGATCCAGGTGGGGGCAGGCTTCCGGCACTCGCCCCATATATGACGCCCAGCATAAGAAACGCTTCATCTTCAACCTGAATGCACTTTATCCAGCGTCACTAAGACAAAACTGCAGATTTAACCCCACCGCTGCTGAGTCGTTTCATGCGGCTCAAGTGTTTGTGTCCCTCGATGTCGCCGTAGACCCCGGACGCTGCTGCTAAATGTTTCCCTGGAGAATTTGTGCCTTTCTAATAAGTTACCAAACCTGAATCCCTCACACAATGATGCTGACCCAGCTGGTTCTGTCGGGGGGGTTAATGACAAAATGGCCTATTAACCCTTTCACCCCAGTAACTGTTTAGCACTGGAGGGATTGTCTGCGAATGAAGAAGGTAGCGTAAAGTTCCAGAAGTGCGATCACGACTATGTCCTAAGCACACTGTTCCTATAAGCCAGCCATGTTGTAATTCACACTGGTGTATCTGTACAACCCCCTAAACCACAATGACCCGACACCCGATGGGAGGTTTGTTTATTGCATCTGATCTCTTTTGTAAGCACAAACCATTATTTTGGGCCTCGTCATGGCTCGCCACATGCCCATATCTACAGCTTGTAGTGGAGGTGAAGGGGTTAATAGCACAGGGTGTAAAACACTTCAGATAATCTCTATTTTGTAATGTGTATTTTGCTTTTCTGCTTTGATATTCCTGTAATCTGTGCATGTATAAGGAGGAGTGTGCACTGAGCAATGAGACCGGCAATGGAGGGCGTCCAAATCCATTTGTGGAGCTGCAGCCACTGCTGTAATGAAGGCCGATGAGCGGCCAAATCTGCCGGCCATGATTATCACCCAACCTACACAGGATAGACAGATCCGTGTACAATCCTCAGCAGTCAGGGGACGTCCTGCTGCCATCCAGGATAGCCAAATCCGTGTGCAATCCTCCGCTGTCAGGGGACGTCCTGCTGCCGTCCAGGATAGCCAGATCCGTGTGCAATCCTCAGCAGTCGGGACATCCTGCTGCTGTCCAGGATAGCCAGATCCCTGTGCGATCCTCAGCAGTCAGGGGACGTCCTGCTGTCGTCCAGGATAGCCAGATCTGTGTGCGATCCTCAGCTGTCAGAAGACGTCCAGGATAGCCAGATCTGTGTGTAGCTGGATCCGTGTGCAATCCTCAGCTGTCGGGAGACGTCCTCCTGCTGTCCAGGATAGCCAGATCCGTATGCAATCTTTAGCAGTCGGGGGATGTCCTTTTGCTGTCCAGGATAGCAAGATCCGTGTAAAATTCTCAGCGGTCGGGAAACGTCCTGCTGCCGTCCAGAATAGCCAGATCTGTGTATGATCCTCATTGGTCAGGGGACATCCTGCTGCCATCCAGAATAGCCAGATCCGTGTACGATCCTGCTGCCGTCCAGGAAAGCCAGATCTGTGTACGATCCTCAGCTGTCCGAGGACGTCCTGCTGCTGTCCAATAAAGCCAGATCCGTTTGCGATCCTCAGCTGTCAGGGGATGTCCTCCTTCCATCCAGGATAGGCAGATCCGTGTACGATCCTCAACGGTCATTGGACGTCCTGCTGCCATCCAAGATAGCCAGATCTGTGTACAATCCTCAGCTGTCAGGGGACGTCCTCCTGCCGTCCAAGATAGCCAGACCCGTGTACGACTCAGCGATTGGGGGAAGTTCTGCTGCCGTCCAGTATAGCCAGATCCGTGTACGATCCTCAGCGGTCGGGAGAACGTCCTGCTGCCTTCCAGGATAGCCAGATATGTGTGCGATCCTCAGCGGTCAGGGGACGTCCCCCTGCCGTCCAGGATAGCCAGACCCATGTACGACCCTCAGAGATCGGGGGAAGTCCTGCTGCCGTCCAGTATAGCCAGATCCGTGTACGATCTTCACCGGTCAGGGGAACGTCCTGCTGCCTTCCAGGATAGCCAGATACGTGTGCGATCCTCAGCAGTCAGGGGACGTCCTGCTGTCGTCCAGGATAACCTGATCTGTGTGCGATCCTCAGCTGTCGGGACGTCCAGGATAGCCAGATCTGTGTGCGATCCTCAGCTGTCAGGGGACATCCTGCTGCTGTCCAGGATAGCTAGATCTGTGTGCAATCCTCAGCTGTCGGGACGTCCTGCTGCCGCCTGGGATAGCCAGATCCGTGTACGATCCTCAACGGTCAGGGGACATCCTGCTGCCATCCAGGATAGCCGGATCCGTGTGCAATCTTCAGCAGTCGGGAGACGTCCTTCTGCTGTCCAGGATAGCCAGATCCGTGTGCAATCTTTAGCAGTCGGGGGATGTCCTCCTGCTGTCCAGGATAGCAAGATCCGTGTGAAATTCTCAGCGGTCGGGGAACGTCCTGCTGCCGTCCAGAATAGCCAGATTTGTGTACAATCTTCAGTTGTCAGGGGTCGTTCTGCTGCCGTCCAGAATAGCCAGATCTGTGTACGATCCTCATTGGTCAGGGGACATCCTGCTGCCATCCAAGATAGCCAGATCCGTGTACGATCCTCAGCGGTCAGGGGACGTCCTGCTGCCGTCCAGGATAGCCAGATCTGTGTACGATCCTCAGCTGTCCGAGGACGTCCTGCTGCTGTCCAGTAAAGCCAGATCTGTTTGCGATCCTCAGCTGTCGGGGGATGTCCTCCTTCCGTAAAGGATAGGCAGACCCGTGTACGATCCTCAACGGTCATTGGACGTCCTGCTGACGTCCAAGATAGCCAGACCCGTGTACGACTCTCAGCGATTGGGGGAAGTTCTGCTGCCGTCCAGTATAGCCAGATCCGTGTATGATCCTCAGCGGTCGGGAGAACGTCCGGCTGCCTTCCAGGATAGCCAGATATGTGTGCGATCCTCAGCGGTCAGGGGACGTCCTCCTGCAGTCCAGGATAGCCAGACCCGTGTACGACCCTCAGCGATCGGGGGAAGTCCTTCTGCCGTCCAGTATAGCCAAATCCTTGTACGATCCTTACCGATCAGAGGAACGTCCTGCTGCCTTTCAGGATAGCCAGATACGTGTGCGATCCTCAGCAGTCGGGAGACGTCCTGCTTCTATCCAGGATGGCCATATCCGTGTGCGATCCTCAGCTGTCAGGGGACGTCCTGTTGCCATCCTGGATAGCCAGATCCGTGCATGATCCTCAGCAGTCAGGGGACGTTTTGCTGCCGTCCAGGATAGCCTGCTCTGTGTACAATCCTCAGCGGTCAGGGGATGTCTGCTTCCGATCAGTTCCTCACTGTGAAGTTTTGTCTCTATTTACACTGGGAGGCATATATATTCGACCAATATTTATGTTGTATCCTATAGTGTTGCAAGCTGCGCTTATCTGTCCATTAAGAGACCAGATGGTTGGACATGACCGGCGCTGACTGATGGAGACATTTCCAATCTTTAGTGGCTATTTTTGTGTGTGATTTATTTTTTGCCATCATAATGGGTCTCCACTCCTCTATCAGATTGCCCTTGTGTGCACACCACGCTCACATCTAATGTGTATGGGGGTTTATACTGCCGTTATGGCAGGGGTTGTGCCGAGTTCTCCTAATAAGCTGCTCCACAAATGTCTCCCCGATTATTAACATGTAGCCTATGAGGGGTTAGCCGGCACTTTTTTTTTTCTATGGGGCTATGCTCTTATCGGTAGCTAGGTAATAACTACCTGCTTTTCCGGCCATGCGCCAATCTTAACTGGCTCAGAGCAGTCATGTGACAACTTATGGCGGCTGCTCTCTTTCCTGTAACGTGGACAGAGGAGTTCCTTCGCTTCTGCTCTTTCCAGGTTGTTGATTGACAGCTGACTAGTGATGAGCGAGTATGCTCGTTGCTCGGGTTTTCCTGAGCGTGCTCGGGTGATCTCCGAGTATTTGGGCGTTCTCGTAGATTTAGTTTTTGTAGCCACTGCTGCATGCTTTGCGGCTGCTTGACAGCCTGAATACATGTGGGGATTCCTTAACAAACAGGCATTCCTCACATGTATTCAGCTTGTCCAGCAGCCACAAATCATGCAGCTGCGTCGACACAAACTAAATCTCCGAGCACACCCAAATACTCTGAGATCACTCGAGTGTGCTCTGGAAAACCCAAGCAACGAGTATACTCGCTTATCATTACAGCCGACTGTTGCCTTTGTGCAATTAGCATGGCATGAGCTGCACATGAGCAGTGCACAGACTTCTGCACAGGCCTCTGCCCCGGCGCCTCTGCTGGCCATCAATCACTATTCAGCTCATGCAATGTAAATCAGACAAACGCGGCACAGGGAGCCAGCTGTCAATCACCATAACAGTGCAGCGGAAGAGAAGGAAGTGCTCAGTTAATGTGATGTCACGGGAAGTGGGAGAATCGCGACCAACGGTGGTCACATGAGTCAGGAGAGATTGGTGCACGGCAGAAAAGGCAGGTAGTTATCCACTATCTACTGAGAAGAAAAAAAATCCCAGGTTCCGAAAAAAAAAATCAACTTGCCCCCCATCCATAGGACAGATGAATGGAGCTCCAAGCACTGGGACCTTCTGTGATCTTAATATCCCCACTCCATTCATTGTGAAATAACCATGTGCTGTGCTCGGCAGTCCTATAGGCAATGAATGGCGCAGCGGCCGCACAGGTCTCTGGATCACAGGAGGTCCCAATGGTCAGACCCCCAGCAGTCTGCTAGTTATCCTCATCACGTGGATAAGGAATGAGTGGATTTCTTGGAAATGATCTTGTGCCCAGTTGCATGCTCTGTGCTTCTAGGGGGGATGTTGGTGAACAGGTGGCCGTGCACCAGGTAGGGGGTTGTTATTCCAGGCAGACGCTTGGTCTTTGGTCCACACTAAGCCCCAATCCCAAATCTCTTTTTATTATCTCCCGTATCTATGATTGTTGCATTTTTTTTTCATAATTGTGGAGCGGTCATGGCACAAAGAGATCGTGGCCCAGCTTGTATCATCTCCGATGTCTGCAAGCAGCAGATCACAGCAGCACTAGATAGTCACATCTAGAAGATCCCGGGGACCAAACACTTCCCAAGTTTCATAACCTGAAAATGGATTTCACAGCCCAGATCTGTTGTATCTCCCCTTTTAATCTCGGTGACTTCTCGGAGGTATATCAGGGAGAATTATAATCGGGTTTGGACTCTGGAGTGGAGTTTTTGCAGAAAATGTTGGATCTTTTGATCTCTACAGTCTCTGTGTACTAGAGTACCACCTGCATAATGAGTTAGCAGTGAATGTATCAGTGAGCGCGTTCTGACCACATCTCTCTTCTCCTAAATAATCTTCTCAGCTGATTTATGACAAGTTCATAGTTGAACTGAATGTATTTCAGGAGAAAAGACATAAACGCGACGGATGCCACCTTCCTATAAGCTCACTGACCGGTTCACTGATGACTCGTCAGGCTGTTCACAACACACATGGACATGTGTCAAGCGGCCAAAAAACCTTGTGCAATTGTTGTTGCACAACTACTATAGAGCTTAGATTTTGCAGTTAAAAACAGAGCCAATTCACAATCGAGGGCACCTGAACTAGAAGTCTATGGTGAAACGGGGGGTGCACCGTAGACCCCACAGAGACGTTACGAGTCTGTAGCAGCAATGATGTCCAAAATTGGTCATGGAACCTTATTGCAAAAATCTATAGAAGGATCTCGGTATCCTATGAAAGATTTCTTTCCAGCCATGAAGATGCCTCACATTGTCTCATCCTCTGCTCATTCGCTCCTTCCTTATGATGCACAGAGACGTTCCCTGCTGGTTATGTACTGGGATTCTATATTCTGTAGACTGGTGTGCTTTATGAACGGCTGTGGTCAGTCCACAGATATAACTGTATGTGCGGACTGTGCCGTTCATCCAGCATGTTAGTGGGACGGTTGTCCAGCACCGTGTATAGCGTCAGTGTACAGCCCCAGCGTCCGGCGCTGCTGACCGCACATCTTCTTGGGATGTTTTCTTTTTTCTTTTCTGCCACAGTTAAGATCTGCACCGAGCGGTCAACAGCGTCTAATGTGTATGTGGCATTTCAGAAACTTATTTGCCAAAATCCAATCAGAGAAAAGTGTTTTATTTTTTAATGTCACTTCTAACAAAGAGAATGAAGAGACCACTAAAGGGACTTGTGTGCGTGCGCTTTTACTTTTTCAATGGATCGTAATGTCATTGCTGTGTACGTGTAAAGAATTTCTTTATCAAATTTCTTTTACTTTTTTTTTAATCTTATCTGAAAAATAAAACAAAACAGTAAAAGAAAAGGTTCCTTGTCTGCTCTTTCACCGTACAAGGATGATGCACGTGCCGCAGCAGCCTACAAGCACCATCACTAAATCTGAGGAACATTGCCATATTTTTATGATAAGATATAACACAACGTTTCTTACATTCCTTCTCTTTACAGCTCGTTGCCAAGGTGTCCGGCCACTACTGCTATCAGTGCGTCCTGACCAAGCTCATCGTCGTTGCCCTTCGGCTTGCATGGTACAGATGAGACGTGCGGATAAAACGTTCAGGATGAGACACGGTTAGGATGAGAAGTGGTACGGATGAGATGTACGGATGAAATGTTCGGTATGAGATGTGGGACGTAATACGGATGGGATGTGGTACAGATGGGATATGGTACAGATGAAACGTGGTTTGGCAGAGACGTGATACGGATCGGTCGTGGTACGGATGAGATATGGTGCGGATGAAACGATCGTGATGAGACATGGTTTGGATGAGGTTGCGGATAAAACGTTCGGGATGAGACGCGGTTAGGATGAGAAGTGGTACGGATGAGATGTACGGATGAGTCGTGGTACAGATGAAATGTTCGGTGTGGGACGTGATATGGATGGGATGTGGTACAGATGGGACGCGATTTGGCAGAGACGTGATATGGATGGGTCATGGTACGGATGAGATATGGTGCGGATGAAACGTTCGTGATCAGACGTGGTTTGGATGAGATGTGCAGATGGGACGTAGTACGGATGAGAAGTGGTTCGGTTGAGATGCGGTTCGGATGAGACGCGGTGCGGATGAGAAGTAGTTCAAATGAGATGTGGTACGAATGAGACATAGCTTGGATGACATGTGGTTAGCTCCTACTCCAAGCCAGCTTTAGCCCCATTCCTCTTCCGATGCTCCCTCATTAGCGGCAACAGGAGTACACACATTTCTAGACAGTGGTGAGTCGATGCTGCTGACCTAGTATCTGCCACCACTAAATTGGAATATTGGAGAGCTGTGTACCCCGGCTTAACAGATTACAATAATAAAGGGATAGTCTCTTGTTCTTTAAGGGTATGTTTCCACGTTCAGTATTGGCAGCGCTCCACCCAAAGCGCTGCCCCCTTTTGTACGCGCGGTGATATCGCAGGTGTTCATTGAACACATGCTTAATCACCGCATCCTATACATAGGACGGTGCTATTTATCGTGCGGAGACTGAGCGTCTCCGCACGATAAATAGACATGCTGCGGTCTAGAAAGACGCTCCGCGTGTGCAGATACACAGGTCTGCCACCTGAGTGTTTGAACGCATAGTGGAGATGGGATTTCATAAAAACCCCTCCTCTATGCTGTAACATCTGGACGCTGCGGACTGGATGCTGTGGATGTACGCAGCATCCAATCCACAGAAAATACTGAACGTGAAAACATACCCTAATTCTTAAAATTACAAACTGATTTAATTGTAAAGCCAAGCAAGTCTTTTTTCTTAAGAATAGTGGAATTTTTACTCTACATTACCAGCCATTGCTGCAGTCTAAGGCCGGAGTCACACTAGAGAGGAATACGGACGAGTGCTATGCATAGCACTCGGACCAATATTAATCTATGGGGCAGCTCCTATCATCCGTTTTTTTCTCAGCCGTTTTATACGTGCGAGTGAAATCACAGCAATCGGACAAGACTCACCAATGCAAGCCTATGGGTGCGAGAAAAAAACGGATTACACACTGACCAACAGTGAGACTTGCGAGAAATACGCACCGGTGTCCTTAGAAAATTCAGTGCGGTATACTGTAAAATCATACTGACAGGTTAAAATAGAGTACATGTATGCACATAGTATAGGTGTACACTGTGTGCAGAATTATTAGTCAAGTTGTACTTGATAGGATTCTTTTTATTATTGAACAACAACCCAAAAGACTCATAAATATCAAAGCTTAATATTTTTGGAAGTTGGAGTGGGTTTTTTTTAAATTTGGCTATCTTAGGAGGATATCTGTTTGTGCAGGTAACTATTACTGTGCAGAATTATTAAGCAACTTAATAAAAACCAAATATATACCCATCTCACTTGTTTATTTTCACCAGGTAAACCAATATAACAACACAAAATTTAGAAATAAACATTTCTGACGTTCAAAAACAGAAAAAAAAAATCAGTGACCAACATAGCCACCTTTCATTACGATGACACTCAGAAGCCATCCATCCATAGATTCTGTCAGTTGCTTGATCTGTTTACGATCAACATTGCGTGCAGCAGCCACCACAGTCTCCCAGACACTGTTCCGAGAGGTGTACTGTTTTCCCTCCCTGTTGATCTCACATTTTATGAGGGACCACAGGTTCTCTATGGGGTTCAGATCAGGTGAACAAGGGGGCCATGTCATTATTTTTTCTTCTTTTAGATCTTTACTGGGCAGCCACGCTGTGGAGTATTTGGATGCATGTGATGGAGCATTGTCCTGCATGAAAATCATGTTTTTCTTGAACGATACCGACTTCTTCCTGTACCACTGCTTGAAGAAGGTGTCTTCCAGAAACTGGCAGTAGGTCTGAGAGTTGAGCTTCACTCCATCCCCAACCCGAAAAGGTCCCACACGTTCATCTTTGATGATACCAGCCCATACCAGTACCCCACCTCCACCTTGCTGGAGTCGGAGCGGAGCTCTCTGCCCTTTACTGATTCAGCCACGGGCCCATCCATCTTGTCCATCAAGAGTCACTCTCATTTCATCAGTCCATAAAACCTTATAAAAATCAGTCTTAAGATATTTCTTGGCTCAGTCTTGACGTTTTATCTTATGTTTCTTGTTCAAAGGTGGTCGTTTTTCAGCCTTCCTTACCTTGGCCATGTCCGTGAGTGTGGCACACCTTGTGCTTTTTGATACTCCAGTAACATTGCAGCTCTGAAATATGGCAAAACTGGTGGCAAATGGCATCTTGGCAGCTTCACGCTTGATTTTCCTCAATTCATGGGCAGTTATTTTGCGCCTTTTTTTATCAACACGCTTCTTGCTACCCTGTTTGGCTATTTGCTATGAAATGCTTGATTGTTCGGTGATCACGCTTCAAAATTTTGGCAATTTCAAGACTGCTGCAAGACATCTCACAATTTTTGACTTTTCAGAGTCTGTCAAATCTCTCATCTGACCCATTTTGCCAAAGGAAAGGAAGTTGCCTAATAATTAAGCACACCTTATATAGGGTGTTGATGTCATTAGACCACACCCTCCTCATTACAGAGATGCAAATCACCTGATTTACATAATTGGCAGTCGGCTTTCAAGCCTATACAGCTTGGAGTAGGACAACATTTATAAAAAGGATGATGCGATCAAACTACTCATTTGCCTAATAATTCTGCACACAGTGTGTGTGTGTATGTATGTATATATATATATATATATATATATATATATATATATATACACATACACTGCTCAAAAAAATAAGGGAACACTCAAATAACACCTTCTAGATCTGAATGAATGAAATATTCTCATTGAATACTTTGTTCTGTACAAAGTTGAATGTGCTGACAACAAAATGACACAAAAATCATCAATGGAAATCAAATTTATTAACCAATTTAGGCCTGGATTTGGAATCACACACAAAATTAAAGTGGAATGTAATGTCCTTAAAACAAGTCAAAATGATGCTCAGTAGTGTGTGTGGCCTCTACGGGCCTGTATAACCTCCCTGTGCCTGTATGACCTCCCTAGAATGCCTGGGCATGCTCCTGATGAGGCGCTGGATGGCCTCCAGAGTAGAGATGAGCGACTTTGCCTTTTTTAGGGTCGAGTCGGGTTTCATGAAACCCGACTTTCTCAAAAGTCGAGTCGAACAAAATCGGCCGACTATCGGGAAAAGTCGGGGGTCCGACTGAAACACAAAACCCAATGCAAGTCAATGGGGAAGCAAAGTCGGCAGGGAGTGGAGGACAGTAAACACACCTACAGTGCCCATTTCAATGTAAACAACATCAATTCTTATTACTTAAGCTTGGCAACCTTCATTTACTTTCTAATAATAGTTACGCATTGAAAACTGGGGGTTATTTGGCTAAAGTTGTGGGGGGGAGTAGGACTGGCTCCAGGTTTTCGTGTGCCCCGGGCGAAAGAGTGTCAGTGGGCCCCTTTAACACATACCACAATTCATGATGCTCCGATATAGCAGAGAAATATAGGTATAGTACAATGCCAAATACTTCACTTCTTACATTACATTTCTGATATCTATTTTAAATTCTACAATAGCTCAAAAACCGGACAGTATATTACTCCTTACAGTATTATGGCCACCACATAGTGCGCCATACAGAATAATGAGCCCCATATAATGTTCCATACAGTATAGGACGGTCCCCATAGAGTAGAATGAGCCCCACATATTGCTCCATACAGTATAATGAGTCGCATATAAAGCACCATACAGTATATGATGGGCCCCATATATTGCTCCATACAGAATGGGCTCCATATAATGCTCAATACAGAATAGGCCCCATATTCAAACAGAGGCTGGACAGACATCTGTCTGGGATGATTTAGAGAATCCTGCTTTGAGCAGGGGGTTGGACCAGATGGCCCAGGAGGTCCCTTCCAACTCTACTATTCTATGATTCTATGTGCTCCATATGATGCTCCATACCCTATATGATGCCCCATAAGTAATGAACCCCATATGATGCTCCAGTATTTGATGGGCTCCATGGATGATGCTCCAGTGTATGATGGGCCCTGTAAATGCTGCTCCAGTGTCTGATGTCCCCCATTTAGAATGCTCCAGTATATGATGGGCCCCATGGATGATGCTCCAGTGTATGATGGGCCAAAATAATGCTCCATATATAATGGGCCCCATTTATAATGCTCCAGTGTATAATGGGCCCCGTAGATGCTGCTCCAGTGTCTGATGTCCCCCACTTATAATGCTTCAGTATATGATGGGCCCCATGGATGATGCTCCAGTGTATGATGGCCAAAATAATGCTCCATATATAATGGGCCCCATTTATAATGCTCCAGTGTATAATGGGCCCCGTAGATGCTGCTCCAGTGTCTGATGTCCCCCATTTAGAATGCTCTAGTATATGATGGGCCCCATGGATGATGCTGCAGTGTATGATGGGCCAATATAATGCTCCATATATAATGGGCCCCATTTAGAATGCTCCAGTGTATAATGGGCCCTGTAGATGCTGCTCCAGTGTCTGATGTCCCCCATTTAGAATGCTCTAGTATATGATGGGCCCCATGGATGATGCTCCAGTGTATGAAGGGCCAAAATAATGCTCCATATATAATGGGCCCTATTTATAATGCTCCAGTGTATAATGGGCCCTGTAGATGCTACTCCAGTGTCTGATGTCCCCCATTTAGAATGCTCCAGTGTATGATGGGCCCCATGGATGATGCTCCAGTGTATGATGGGCCAAAATAATGCTCCATATATAATGGGCCCCATTTATAATGCTCCAGTGTATGATGGCCCAATATAATGCTTCATATATAATGGGCCCCATTTATAATGCTCCAGTGTATGATGGCCCAATATAATGCTCCATATACAGTATAATGGGCCCCATTTATAATGCTCAAGTGTATAATGGGCCCGGTAGATGCTGCTCCAGTGTCTGAGGTCCCCCATTTAGAATGCTCCAGTGTATGATGGGCCCCATGGATGATGCTCCAGTGTATGATGGGCCAAAATAATGCTCCATATATAATGGGCTCCATTTATAATGCTCCAGTGTATGATGGCCCAATATAATGCTTCATATATAATGGGCCCCATTTATAATGCTCCAGTGTATGATGGCCCAATATAATGCTCCATATACAGTATAATGGGCCCCATTTATAATGCTCAAGTGTATAATGGGCCCGGTAGATGCTGCTCCAGTGTCTGATGTCCCCCATTTAGAATGCTCCAGTATATGATGGGCCCCATGGATGATGCTCCAGTGTATGATGGGCCAAAATAATGCTCCATATATAATGGGCCCCATTTAGAATACTCCAGTGTATAATGGGCCCCGTAGATGCTGCTGCAGTGTCTGATGTCCCCCATTTTGAATGCTCCAGTATATGATGGGCCCCATGGATGATGCTCAAGTGTATGATGGCCCAATATAATGCTCCATATATAATGGGCCCCATTTAGAATGCTCCAGTGTATAATGGGCCCCGTAGATGCTGCTGCAGTGTCTGATGTCCCCCATTTTGAATGCTCCAGTATATGATGGGCCCCATGGATGATGCTCCAGTGCATGATGGGCCAAAATAATGCTCCATATATAATGGGCCTCATTTATAATGCTCCAGTGTATGATGGCCAAATATAATGCTCCATATATAATGGGCCCCATTTATAATGCTCCAGTGTATGATGGCCCAATATAATGCTCCATATACAGTATAATGGGCCCCATTTATAATGCTCCAGTGTATAATGGGCCCCGTAGATGCTGCTCCAGTGTCTGATGTCCCCCATTTTGAATGCTCCAGTATATGATGGGCCCCATGGATGATGCTCCAGTGTTTGATGGGCCAAAATAATGCTCCATATATAATGGGCCCCATTTATAATGCTCCAGTGTATAATGGGTCCCGTAGATGCTGCTCCAGTGTCTGATGTCCCCCATTTAGAATGCTACAGTATATGATGGGCCCCCATGGATGATGCTCCAGTGTATGATGGGCCCCATATAACATTCTCCAGTGTATAATGCTCCCCTATATTGCTCCCAACTTTAAAAAAAAATGAAATACCTCTCCTCGCTGGGCACTGCTCTACTCTGGACTCCTTAGTGTCGCCATCTTCCAGCTCTCTGCACTTGGACTGTTTAGGCAGAGGGCGTACAGATGTGACGTCATCGCGCTCTCTGACCTGAATGTCACTGTCTGGAAACGCGGAAGACGTCACAGCGGTGGAGCAGGGAGAGGTAAGTATTGCAAGTGCTGTGGCCCTGAGCAAGCAGGGGGGCCCAGTCGTGGGCGAAGGCACTGGTACAGGGCCCCTCATAGTGCGCCAGTGTGTCTAAAGGCGAGTGGGCCCCCCACCGTCAGAGACACTTTTGCGTACTATGAGGGGCCCTGTGCCAGAGACTTCGCCCACGAGTCGGCCTCCCCCAGCTGCTCAGGGAACTGGCACTTGCCCGGGTGTGCCAGGTGCTGACGCCGGCCCTGGGGGGGGGACAGCCGAGTTAGGGAGGTGGAAAAACTGGCATATGATGAGGTGTAGGCTGGACGTTCAGCTGCTGCAAATGGAGGAATTGGAGAAGTCGGAGGAAGAGGAGGACAAAGCGAGCCATTTTGCTGGCAACCTATGTGTCATCAAGGGAAGGTGGTACAAAATCCTTTGAAACCCAGGCATGGTTCATTTTAATGAAGGTGAGATCACCTACATTTTGGGTCGACAGCCGTGTCCTTCTATCTGTCAGGATTGATCCAGCAGCACTGAAGACTCTTTCTGATAGCACACTACCAGCAGGGCAAGCGAGCTCCTTTAAGGCATATTGGGGAAATTCAGGACAGGTGTCCAGTTTACAGGCCCAGTAGTCAAAGGGGAATGAACTGTGAGGGAGAACATCGATAGGGGGGGAGAGGTAATTTTGAACCATAGTTGACAACTGCTGTCTGTTGCAATTGATTCATTATTACCATTATTACTCGTGGATCGAGGATGGTGGCCAACCAGTAGTCGTCATCCTTCATAATTTTGGCAACATAATCACACATGTGGGCCAATGTTCCAGGTGTCAATGATACACTGACAGTGGTGGATGGAGGAGCACTTTCTGCCAAATCCACATCCCTCCAGTCACGCACAAACACTGTACATGACCTTGGCAAGCCAACATTTTCTCTTGCCCCCTGAGAAGCATCCTCCCCAAAATAATCATCCCCCTCTTCCTCTTCTTCCTCCACCTCATCCAAGACAGTTCCCTGAGCAGACAATGCCTGACTGTCATCAAGGCTTCCCTCCTCCTCCTCCTCTTCCTCCTCCGCTGCAGACACCTGATCCTTAATGTGCGTCAAAGTTTGCATGAGCAGACGCATAAGTGGGATGCTCATGCTTATGATGGCGTCGTCTGCGCTTACCAGCCTGCACCACCAGGTCCAAGGTGTGAGCCAGGCAAGGTATGTGTCTGAGTTTTGCCAGGGCTATGGCCACCACAAAATTACGGCCGTTATCACTGACTACCTTGCCTGGCGCAAGATGTAGACTGCCCAGCCATCAGTTTCTCGCTGCAAGTAGTTGACCAGTACATCCACGGTGTGTCTGTTGTCGCCCAAAGACATCATCTTTAAAACAGCCTGCTGACGCTTACCACTAGCTGTTCGATAGTGGGACACCTCGTGTGCAACACTGGCAGCTGATGATGGAGTGTTCGTGCGACTGCGCTCTGTCGACAAGCTTTCGCTTCTGGAGGAGGAGGAGGGTCGAACGCCTACAGCTAACTGTTGCCTATACCGTGGGCTAGGCAGCACTGTCCCACCGCCGCTGTCCCCTGTGGACCCTGCATCCACCACATTAACCCAGTGCGCAGTGATGGACACGTGACGGCCCTCGCCATGCCTACTGGCCCATGCATCTGTTGTGAGGTGCACCTTTCCACTCACTGATTGTTTGAGTGCCTGGACAATGCGGTCTTTCACATGCAGGTGGAGGGCAGGGATGGCTTTTCTAGAAAAGAAGTGCCGACTGGGTAGATCATAGCGTGGGACAGCGTAGGCCATGAGCTCTCGGAACGCTGCGCTTTCGACCAAACGGAAGGGCATCATCTCTAATGAGATCAGTTTGGCAATGTAGGCGTTCAAAGCCAGTGTACGCGGATGAGAGGATGAGTGCTTTCTTGTCCTACTCAGAGTGTCTGGTAGGGTGAGCTGGACTTGAGAGCTGCATATGGGTGAACTACGGGTGGACATGACGGACTGAGAGGGGTTGGTGATGGTGGTGGTGATGGCCTAGATTCAGTCTTTCGTTGCAAAAACATTGTGATTCCCTGACTGCTTTGGCCTTGCGACGACATCTCAACATTTCTTGCTGGTGGTTTGCTAACCGGTGGGCTTACAGTGGGGAAAGCGATGGAGCGTTGCTGGCTACCTTCAGTCGGAGCAGGTGCACATGTGCTACCTGAGGTTTTGTAGTCCGTCCACGCTTGCAAGTGCATGTTGATTAAATGTCTAAGGCCTCTTTCACACTTCAGTCGTGCGACGTCAGTCAAAATCCGCCAAAGTGTGAAAAAAGCGGATCTGCCATTTTTTTTTTTTTGGCGGATCCGCTTTTTTCCCATTGACTTGCATTAGTGGCGGATTTTGACGGATGGTCGTCCGTTAGGTCAGTTTTTTTTATTTTAATCTCTTTTTATTGTTTTCAAAGAAAGAAATACAACTCAATATATAGTCATACATTAACCGAAGCAGTACACAATATGCAAACATGGTGGACTGTACAATCCACTTTTTCTAATATACATGAAATAATTTAGAAGAAGCTCCAACTTGTAGACTGTTATTAGAACTCACATAAAAAATATAAACCTTAAAGACCCCTAGCGGATCTACGTATCAATAGGACATATACAAGACGTACATACTAAATAAAACACAATAAAAGACAAAAAAAGGGGGGGAAGAAGAGGGAGGGGGATGGGGGGAAGAGGGGGGGTTGAGAAACACGGATGAAGAGGGGGGCCCAATCCCCTAAGCGAGCGGGGCTATGTACGGGGCCGCTCCCCAACTCCCCGGCCAGTCCCCAGCACCAATCCGGATCCACCTAGCCAGGCCGCCAGCCTTTCATTCAAACAGCGTATGAAACTCTGGTGAGTCCTGAAACAGAATCCACAGACTCCAAATTTCCCTAAATCTATCAGCACGGTGGGTCGGTCATTATAGTCAGCAGACAGCTCTTCCATTCTGCACATATTAACCATTTCCTGGTACCATTCCAGGATGGAGGGAACTCTGGTTGATTTCCAGTGTCGTGGAATTATTGTGCGGGCTGCTGGCAGAAACGCAAAATATCTTTTTTCAGATATTGAATTGACATAGGCAGGATAGAGAGCAGTGCAATCTCCGGGCTGCCCACCACCCCATTTTCAGTTATCAATTTATAATTCGAAAATATCTTCTCCCAAAATGGCATTATCTTATTGCACTCCCACCATATGTGGAGCATTGTGCCCCTCTCTTCTCCACAGCGCCAGCAATTGTCAGATGTTGCAGGGAACATAGCATGCAGCTTTACAGGGTTTTGGTACCATCGAGCCATAATTTTAAAATTTTTCTCTTGCGCATAACAAGCGGCTGACATTTTGTGTGTAAACAGAAATCCTCTATCCCAATCTTTATCAGGGATAACTGTTCCCAGTTCCCGTTCCCACAAATGCTGGTAATGCAACTTCTCTGAGGGGATCTTCCCAACAAGGTAATTATAGAGCAAGGATACTTTATGATTTGGAGGAGACTCCTTTAGAAACAATCCTTCAAAAGGAGATAGTACATATTGTGACAGAGGCGCCGATCCCTGTGAAGACAGGAAGGACTGTAGCAGCAGATATTCCATCCACAACGACTTCCTATATGGTGACCTCTCCTGCAGTGTAATGAAGTCCGGCAATCTGCCGTCCTCTAGCACCTGTGCAAATCAGGTATCATCCACTGCCCTCCAGCTTAAAAAAGATCCCCGCCTCTGTCCAGCAGGGAAGGATGGGTTAGAAAAAAGGGGAGCGAGCTGGCTAATTGTGTTCGGAAGACGCCAGTTCTTCCTGATTGCATGCCAAATTTTGATTGTTCCCCTGGTCATATCTGACAGCCCTTCTACCAATAAGGCATCCGAGGCAGTGAGCCAAGGAAGATGTTTGAGCGGCACATCCACCCCTGCCTGTTCAATGTGTACCCACTGTTTTGTCGATGCGTGAAAATGCCAATCTATGAGACGGCCTAAAACAGATGCCTGAAAGTATTTTTTGAAATTCGGGAATCCAGCCCCCCCATCCAATTTAGGATAATTTAGAATCTGCATGCCTATCCTTGGTCAAGTTTTGCCCCATATAAATCTGGTCAGAGCTGTTCGTAATGCACAAAAAAATCTACAGGGAGGAGAGATGGGGACGGTTTGAAAAATATACAGAAAACGGGGCAAGATGTCCATTTTTACAGAATTCATTTTCCAAAACCACGACAGCAGCAGTTTACCATAGTTCAAGAGATCCTTATGCGTGCGGTCCAAGAGGGATTGATAATTAAGTGCGAACAGCTTTGACAAGTCAGGGGTGATAAGCACTCCTAGATATTTTATGGCTTCCGATTTCCATTTGAATGGAAAGTTGCTTATTGCATGTTCAACCTCTCTCTGCGGCAACAAAACATTTAGGGCCTCTGTCTTTGAATAGTTGACTTTGAAATTGCTCAAAAATCCGAACCTGTGGAATTCTTTCATTATGGAGGGAATGGATATTTGCGGTTTGGACACGAAGAGGAGAAGATCGTCTGCGTACAATGCCATTTCATAGGCTGCTGGACCCCAATGTGATCCCATGAATGTCACTATTTTTCCTTATTGCATTGGCCAAGTGCTCCATTACTATCACATATAGAAGGGGAGATAGTGGGCACCCCTGTCTAGTCCCGTTCCGTATCACAAAAAGTGATGATAAAATCCCGTTAACCCTGACCCTAGCCGTAGGGCATGTATATAATGATAAGATCAATTGCAAAAACCGAGGCCCAATACCCATTTGACGCAAAGCTTCCCTCAAAAACCCCCAGAGCACCCTATCAAAGCTCATTCCGTGGCTCTGGCGCTCACCCTTTAATGTGGGATATTTACAGCGGAATTGAATATTGGTATGAGGATTCGTGACGCCACCTGTGGTACCTGGTCAGGGTGACCAGCGCTACAGTGCAGATCTACTGAAGGGTTGGTGTTGTGCAGCTATAGGTGTTAAGCCTCCCACAGGTGAGGCTGAGTCCTTCAGGGCAGATATATGGGTAAGGATGCAGGACGGAAGGGGACCCGGCAGTTAGGGGTAAGAAGAGGGACACACACACAAGTCACTTTGGTACCTTTACTGAAGATGTTGCAGGCACATCCCGGAGAACTGTAGGGTGAAGGGTGCACATCCAGATTCTCCCACTGAGTAGGTGTGTGGCCTCCTGTTCCTTGCCTTTCTGTATGAAGTCCTGGCCTGCATATAGCTGGGCCTAACTTAGTCTCCGTCTTGCACCTGGCTGACCTTGTGGTTGGACCTTTTCTTGAAGTACACAGTCTTGCTGGCAGTGCACTGCCTGACTCCGTCCTCCTGGCCCAGTTACGTATCAGCTCTCTGGTGCTCCTGGGACCTGTAGTCCTCCAGGAACTCCAGTGTTCTCCTAATGGGTCGTGGAGATCCCTATAGGCTCGGACCCCGGTGTCCGTTCAATACTTGTTGAGGTGAGCTATTACGGCTCCTCTGCCTCTTTACTTCTCTTTCCACTCGCCTTCGTCCTACCCGGGCCCTCACTCGATTACACACACTGGCAGTTCGTGATCCGCCTCTTCGCCGCTCTCTGAGCGTCGGCACGCTCCTGGCTCTTAACTTGAGCTCTGGAGTCCCTTGTTGCAAACTCCACTCGTCTGCTCTGTCTGCAGACTACTCGCTTGTTTCAGCTCTGACTAGACTGGGATGGATTCAGTTCCACTTTACTAGCCTCCACTTTGCTGAACTGAACTGCTCTGCAGTCTCTCTAATCTGAACTCTGAGCTGACTGAACTCACTTTCCTGTCTTCACCCTCCTTTTTATATGTGTATACAGCTCCCGCTGGTGGTCTTAGGGATGGGTGAAGGTGTGTGAATGTATATTGAGACCTCTAGTGGTGAATTCCTTCTGCGCACCCTTCTGGGAGATATGAATCCAGACGCAGCTGGGCTCCAAAAATGGATATGAGGCCCATGGGCAAGGAACAACTCTTAGCTTTAGATATCAATAACATAGTATTGTCCCTCGCTTCCCTTCCCTGCACGAATCCCACCTGATCTGTGTTGATAAAAGAGGGTAGTAACGGAGTGAGTCTTTCAGCTAGTATTTTAGAGAATATTTTGATAACTACATTTATTAATGATATAGGCCTGTAATTAGCCGTATTTGTGGGGTCTTTCCTGGTTTGGGGAGGACACTGATATGCGCCTCCAATGACTGGGGGGCGAATCCTATCTCATCGTTCAATGAGTTAAATATTTTATTCATAATGGGAGATAGCTGTGGTTTAAGGAATTTATAAAATGCTGGTGTGAATCCATCCGGGCCAGGGCTTTTACCAGGGGGTGTAGATTGGATCGCATGGTTAACCTCCTCCGTAATATCCTCCTCTAACGCCCCACGTATCTGACTATCTAAGGATGGTAAGGCAGTATCTCCAATATACTCCCTGATACGCTCTGCCAAGGCAGACGGGGAAAGGTCCGAATACTGTCCTTTAATATTATACAATTTCTCATAGTATGAGCGGAATATATCCACTATTCCTTTCCTTTAGGGCTGTGCACATCCTTCCCATTTGGTTTTTTGATAAATGGGACATATGTTGCCGCAGAATGAGGATGAAGCAATCTTGCAAGCGTTCGGCCGCATTTATCGGACGATTCATAGAAAAAACTTTTAATATGTTCCCTATGTCTCAAGTATTTCTGATCCAGCAGAGCCCTAAGATCGCTCCTCTTTTTGGTCAGATCTGCGAGAGTGTTAGGCAATAGTGATCTTTTATGTGACACTTCCAGGGTTTGTATTTCCCTCAGTAGGTCATCCACTCGCATGTTTCTTTCCCTCTTGAGTCTCGAACCATGCTTAATCAACACCCCTCTCATGACACACTTCAGGGTCTCCCATTGCATAGGCACTGAAGTTTGGTCTTTTTCATGAACCTGTAAAAATGATTCAATAGTGTCTTTCAGCTCTGTCATACAGATGCTGTCTTTCAACAGGTGATCATTCATCTTCCAGGTCCATGAACGTTGAATAAGGGAAGGAATAGATATGGATAAAAAGACTGGAGCATGATCTGACCACAGGATGTCGCCTATAGTAGGAGATGGGCTCCATGAAAGGGCATGGTGACTCAATAAGAGGAAATCAATACGACTGTATGAGCTATGTGCAGAAGAGAAATACGTATAATCCTTACCTGAGGGTTCAATATGCGCCAGACATCTGTCAGCCTGAGGGCGTGGATGACCCGCTTTAACAATTGAAGTTGCCTAAGGGGGACGGCGTCCCTGCCAGAAGAGGAATCTATTGTGGGATTCCAGGTGGAATTGAAGTCTCCTCCTACAATCATAGTTCCTTCTGCAAAATCAGAGAGAGATGTTAGAAAAGATCTACATACGGGAATCTGATCTTTGTTAGGAAGATATCAATTTGCTATTGTACACATTGTTTCTGCTATTTTGAGTTTGAGAAAGACATATCTGCCTTGATTGTCAACAAGGGAATCCACAAGAGTACATGCCAATGACTTGTGTATCGCTATAGACACCCCCTTAGAACGTGAGTCCGGATTAGTGCTGTGGAACCAACGAGTATAATATCTATCTCTCAACGTTGGCAAGTGACCATTTTTATAATGTGTTTCTTGTAACATGAGAATCTGGACTCTATGTTTGTGCATCGAGTACAGTATCTGCGAGCGCTTCTGAGGTACATTAAAGCCCCTGACATTCAGAGAGCTTATTTTAATGGATGACATGTTTGCTTGTATGATGGGAAGGAGGGATTAGGATCACAAATAAGGGAAACACACGAGGAGTGACAGGGTAAAAAGGCGATAAGAGGGGGATGAGAAGAGAGAAAAAAACAATAAAGAAGGAAAAAGAAAGAAAAAAAAAACAAAATTAACTTATCATAACCCTATTTATAGGGTACAATAGTCTGGTGAGGGGAAGTAAACAATTTTACACCTGCCAGTAGTGTGTAAACCCCTTGGGAGGACGGACTTTCTACCAAGGAGTACCCCCCAGACCAGACATCAGGCCACGCCATATCCCTTGCATTTTAAACAACTGACCACCCACCTATTACCTACATTAATTTTCCCATGAGCTTACTGAGCAAAGCCCAACCAACAACCTATAAAGAATGTAATAACATATGAACATAACGTTTCATTCCCGTTATACAATAAATTATCGTATTCATTTACACGCAACCAGAGATAATCGTCTGAAATATTTAAACTTTCTGAAATCTCTTATGAGAAGAACCAGCTATAATAGCCAATATGATGTATTAACCCGATTTTCTCATGCTATAGAGTGTTTCAGTCCGGCGGGTAAGGACCGCTAGCGCCAGAGTGGTCATTGCTTTTCCCTTTTCTGTTCCTGTCTCCTGGTCCTCTCTGGATTCGCCCGAAAGAGTCCGCCCCGGGGCTGTCAGATACAACCGACCAGTCCTCTGGCTTTATGGACACATGTGGGATTCCCAACCCCTCAATGAACGCCTGGACATCCTCCAAGCAGCAAACCGTATGCACAGCTCCCGACCGACAAACTTGCAGGCGAAAAGGGAAGCCCCAAGAATACAAGATGCCCTGTTGCCTCAAGGTTTCCACCAATGGCTTCAGCGCCTTCCTTACAAGTCAGATAGTAATTGGACAGGGTAATCCTGGTATAGAATAGAGTTCATTTTCCTGGCTTTCAACATGATGCTGTCTTTTATTTTATATTTGTGGACCCGGCAAATCACGTCGCGAGGCTTTGAAGCATCAGTGGGTCTAGGGCCTAGGGATCTGTGAGCCCTGTCCAGTTCGATCTCACTGTCCAGGGCCATCCCTAATATAGAGTTGAATAAATGACAGACAACTTCATCTAGGTTATTGTGCTCTATAGACTCTGGGAGTCCTCTTATCCTAATATTACGCCGTCCTCTATTTTCAATATCATCTATCAAGTCAGTCAAATATTCCAAGTGATGAGTTTGAGAGGACAGTGTCTGCTCATGGGTATTAACTTGTTGAGTAATTGACATTGTATGTGTCTAATTAGCAGAGACCTTTTCAATTAACTCTTGCATTTCGGCTCTGAGAGAAGCTGCCTCAGCCCTATAAGATGATTACAGCCTGGACATATAATTTTCCATGTCCTCCCTGGTTGGGATAGCTTGTATGCGGGCTCTGAGGTCTTTCCATACTGCCTCACTTTGTGATATATCCTGTAACTGGCTCCCTTCTGAACAACTGGGGGAAGGGGGACACTGCGCCTCGGAGGTGGGATTCTCTCTTGATGTGCTTTGAAGGCCTCCCGGGCGTGAGTACCCCTCTATATCTGCGTCCTCAGTAGCTCTAATCTTCCCCCCGTCCGCATGCTGAGGCCCCGCTGTGTCCACGCACCTGGTTTCTCTAGGCGCGGGTCCGGGATCCGCCATTTTATATCCTCCCGATTCCTCTCTCTCCGCAGTCCGGTCTCCAGTTCCCCCCTGGGGCCAGCATGTCGGTTCTCCAGCTTTCGGCGGGGTCTGCTTCACCATCTGCGGCCCCGCAGGGTGATCGTCTCGGATACCTCCGGCTTCTCTGGAAGGAGCCGAGGAGAGCCGAGCAGGAGCTGCCGCCGCCATCTTGGATCCTGTCCTCACAGCAGGAGTGAGAGCTTTGCTTCTCAGAAAGTGAGTAATGGTTGTTGGTGGGGTTTTTTGGGTGTCCACGCCGGTCTGTGCCGTGTCCTTTCTTTTAGCAGGCATCAGTGGAAATTGGTCCAATTTGTAAGGCTCTGCATGCCCCAAAGCTGGTCTAGGGACGGGAGCAACTGAAGGTGCTTCCTCACTCCTCCATAGCCAGGCCATGCCCCATAGGTCTGTTTTTTGACGGATCCGCCAAAAATTTGGCGTCCGCCGTTTTTGAAAAACGTCCAATGCAACATTTTTTGTGTGCGTCAAAATGGCGGATCCGTAAAAAAACGGATCTAACGGACGACCATCTGCCAGCGAATCCGTTGCTCCCATAGAAAATGCATTCAAAATGTCCAGAACACTGTCCGGGCTCTCTCTTTCTCTCTGCTCTCTCTCTCTCTCGGTCCGGACATGCGTACCTGCATTTTCCGGGTTGAAAAGTTCATGGCGGATCCATTTGCATCCGTTTTTCACATTTTCTGGCGAATCCGCCATTTTCACATTTTGGCGGATTTTAACTGACGTCAAGCGACTGAAGTGTGAAAGAGGCCTAAGAATGCAACTGGTATTCAAATTTCTGAGATTTTTCCCTCGGCTAAAGGTCCTTCCGCACTTCTTACAGATAACCTTTGCCTCATCAATAGGATTTTGGTCAAAAAAGTGCCACACTGGACTCTTCCTACTTTGGTATAAATTTTCAGAACTTGCACGCTGTGCTAATTTGACCGTCTGGCCAAGCTGTCCAGCAACTCCTTTTGTTTTTTTAAGACGTTTTTGGACTGCTACGGGCCTGCCAGATAACCGCTGCTGCGATGTCGATGCCTGCTGCGGATCCTTCTCCCCTTCTGAGCTATTGCCAGCGGCACCCTTTTCCCCCAATGGATGCCAATCCGGGTCAACAACTGGGTCATCCATCACCTCCTCTTCAATTTCATCTGCACCTTCCTCTGTGTCACCGTGTAAGGTGGTATAGTATGCGGGAAGGGGCACCTGAGTTTCATCAGGGTCAGATTCTTGCTCAGTAGACTGCGAGGGCAATGTAGTGCTCTGGGTGAATGTACCAGCAGAATCATCTAGCAGTGGCTGTGCATCAGTGCACTCCATCTCTGATTCATGTTGGACTGGTGAATTCAGGATTTGACTTGATAACCCAGGCAGGGTATGTGAAAAGAGCTCCATGGAGTAATCTGAAGTGTGGGCTGCCGCATCCTTCACTTTTGGTGGGGGTGAAGGACACAAGGAAAGGTGTTGTTCCTGACCAGGAGCCTGCACTGACGACTCAGTGCTTGCATTTTTTGAAACTTCAGAAGAGGAGGCGATAGAGCTGGAGGCTGTTTCGGCAAAGTAAGCCAAAAACCTGTTCCTGATGCTCCGGCTTTAATAGCGGTTTACTTACTTCCAGAAAAGGGAGCTTTCCAGGCCTTCTTGAGCCAGACTAGGACGCCGGCTCAACACCTCCTGCCTTAGGTGCTATTGTGCTTTTGGCACTTCCAGCCGATGCACCACCACCACCATCAGTACCAGCTGTGGCCCCCACGTCCGCGGCCTCTTCCACCATACTTCCTCATTTTTGTGAAAATGTACCCAAAATACCAGCAGATATATGGTAGTGTATCAGAAGCATACAGCTGTATACAGTCTAGGGATAATTGTAAATCTCCGTATATATTTCAGGAGTCAGACACAGACGCTCTCAGGCTCAGTATGGATTAGACAAGAATATAAAACGCTGAAAAAGGGTACTGTATCACAAGCGTACAACTATATACAGTCTAGGGGTAATTGTAAATCTCCGAATATATTTCTGGAGTAACACACAGACGCTCACAGGCTCAGTATGGAGTAGACCAGAATATGAAAAGCTGAAAAAGGGCACTGTTTCACCAGATACCAGGTATATATAGTATAGTGAAAATATTGTAAATCTCAGTTTATATTTCAGGAGTCAGACAAAGACGCTCACAGGCTCAGTATGGATTAGACAAGAATATAAAACGTAGAAAAAGGGTAATGTATTAGAAGCGTACAGCTGTATACAGTGTTGGGGTAATTTTAAATCTCCGTATATTTTTCCAGAGGCAGACACAGACTCTCACAGGCTCAGTATGGATCACACCAGAATATAAAAAGTAGAAAAAGGGTAATGTATCAGAAGCGTACATGTTATGATTTGGTAGCTGAGGAGAGCAGGCAAAAACGGCAATACACCAGAGAGGTTGGAATCTACTGGATTGCAGTACCCTGACTAACCACCATAACTAAAGGCAGCCGTGGAGCGTTCCTAAGTTGGTCCTAGATGCCTCGTCACAGCCTGAGAGGTTAACTACACCTAAAGATAGAAAGAGGAAAGCTATCTGCCCCGGAGCAGATCCCCAAAGAACATAGGAAGCCCCCAAACATGTAATGGCGGTTAGACAAGAGGAAATACAGACAGAAAATAGTATGAACAAACGTTGGGGCCCAATCTTCCTAGAAAGAAAAGGATAGGAAGGACACTTACTGCAATCCAAAAAAAACCCTAAAAAATACCAACTCTACTAATTGCAAAAACACCTGAGATCACACGACCTCTACCACCTAAATTAGTTCTCTGGTGTAACAAAACTAAGCCGCAGCCACTGAAAAAACTGGAAAAGGCAAATGAACAAATAACAGTGGCTCAGATAAACAGAGGAGCACAAGCCCCCGGAGGGGACCTGGCTGACCTCCACAGAAGTGCAGAGAACAATGCAAAAAGCAAGCACAAAAATAAAAGCAGAAAATATCTTATCTGATAGCAGAAGATGCAGGCAAGACTCAGCAAGCTTCAAAGAGAACCAGGAACCACAGTTGAGACAAGAACAATTGATCACCGGCAAACATGATGGGAGGGAACCTCCCTTATATAAGACCAGTCTGTAACTCCTGATTGCCAATCTTAACAATCTTCATTGAATGGTTCAGTACTGTTTGTAACCACCAGAGGGAGCTTCTGCTCAGAATTCATTTCTAACACATTCACAACAGTACCCCCCCCTTGAGGAGGGGTCACCGAACCCTCATTTGGGCAACCAGGTCGGTCAGGATGAGCTCTGTGATACGCACGGATCAGTCTCCTAGCATGGATGTCCGAAGCAAACACCCAAGAATTGTCCTCCTGACCATAACCTCTCCACTTAACCAAATACTGGAGTTTCCGTCTAGAAAAACGAGAATCCAATATTTTCTCAACCACATACTCCAGATTGCCCTCAACCAAAACATGGTCAGGAGGCGCAGCCATAGGAACCACTGGCTCGACAAACCTCTTCAATAAAGACTTGTGGAACACGTTATGGATCTTAAATGTCCCTGGAAGAAGTAAACGAAAGGAAACAGGATTAAGAATCTCCATGATCTTATAAGGTCCAATGAACCTAGGCTTAAACTTAGGAGATGCAACTCTCATAGGGATATTTCTTGAGGACAACCAGACCAAGTCCCCCACTTCAAACCGAGGACCATCAGTCCTATGTCTGTTGGCAAACCGCTGGGCCCTCTCCTGAGAGAGGGACAACCTCTCCACTGCTTGGTCCCAAATCTGCTGCATACGCTCCACAACAGAGTCAACACCTGGACAGACAGAAGCCTCTGTCTGTCCCGAAGAAAATCGAGGGTGAAACCCAAAATTGCAGAAAAATGGAGACATCAAAGTGGCAGAGCTAGCCCTATTATTAAGAGCAAACTCAGCTAAAGGCAAAAAAGAGACCCAGTCATCTTGATCAGCAGACACAAAGCATCTCAGATAAGTCTCCAATGTCTGGTTTGTTCTCTCAGTTTGTCCATTGGTCTGAGGATGAAAAGCCGAGGAGAAAGACAATTGAACACCAAGTTTAGAACAAAAAGTCCTCCAAAATCTGGAAACAAACTGGACTCCTCTGTCAGACACAATGTTCTCAGGAATGCCGTGTAACTGAACCACGTGCTGAAGGAACAAAGGCACCAATTCGGAGGAGGAAGGCAACTTAGGTAATGGCACAAGATGTATCATTTTGGAAAACCTATCACAAATCACCCAGATAACGGTCATTCTCTGAGAAACAGGGAGGTCGGAAATGAAATCCATAGAGATATGGGTCCATGGTCTCTTGGGCACAGGCAATGGCATCAACAAACCACTAGAGCGAGAGCAAGGCTTGGAGCGAGAGCAAGTCCCGCAGGACTGCACAAATTCCCTGACGTCACGAGACAAAGTAGGCCACCAAAAGGACCGACTAACCAAGTCTCTGGTACCAAAAATTCCGGGATGACCGGCCAACGCGGAACAATGAATCTCAGACATCACACTCTTTTTCCACCGGTCTGGAACAAACAATTTCCCAATAGGGCAGCTCTCGGGTTTATCCTCCTGACACCCTTCTAGAGCCAGTCTCAAATTGGGCGAGATGGCGGAAAGAACTACACCCTCTTTCAAAATAACAGCAGGATCAGATAACTCAGGAGAGTCCGTAAGGAAACTCCTCGAAAGGGCATCCGCCTTAACATTCTTAGTGCCAGGAAGAAAGGAAACCACAAAATTAAAACGTGTGAAAAACAAGGCCCACCTGGCCTGTCTAGGATTAAGTCGCTTGGCTGATTCCAGATAAACCAGATTCTTATGGTCCGTGAGGACCACCACCTGATGTTTGGCTCCCTCCAGCCAATGTCTCCACTCTTCAAAAGCCCACTTCATGGCCAATAACTCCCGATTACCCACGTCATAATTACGTTCAGTTGGAGAAAATTTTCGAGAGAAAAAGGCACAAGGGTTACTTTTAGAGGTCTCTGGATCTCTTTGGGACAAAACGGCACCTGCCCCATTTCAGAGGCATCAACCTCCACCTGAAATGGCAGAGAAACATCAGGCTGCCATAGAACAGGAGAAGTGAATCTGTGCTTAAGTTCCTGAAACGCAGAGACTGCCTCAGGAGGCCAGTTCACCACATCAGAACCCTTTTTGGTCAAATCAGTCAATGGTTTAACAATAACAGAGAAATTACCAATAAATTTACGATAAAAATTGGCAAAACCCAAGAATCTCTGAAGAGCCTTTAATGAAGTAGGTTGGACCCAATCACAGATGGCCTGAACCTTGACCGGGTCCATTTCAATAACAGATGGGGACAAAATGAATCCCAGAAATGAGATCCTCTGTACGCCAAAAAGACACTTTGATCCCTTCACATACAGAGCATTCTCTCTCAAAATCTGGAACACAGTCCGAACATGTTTCACATGAGAGTCCCAGTCATTGGAAAAAATCAAGATATCATCCAAATAAACAATCAGAAATTTATCCACAAAATCCCTGAAAATGTCATTCATGAAGGACTGGAAGACGGAAGGAGCATTAGTGAGCCCAAAGGGCATCACTAGGTACTCAAAATGCCCCTCTGGGGTATTAAATGCCGTCTTCCATTCATCCCCGTGCTTAATGCGAATAAGGTTATACGCCCCCCTGAGGTCAAGCTTGGTAAACCAAGTAGCACTTTTCACCCTGGAAAACAGGTCAGAAATCAAAGGTAACGGATATTGATATTTCACAGTGATATTGTTCAAGAGACGGTAATCAATACACGGCCTTAATGAACCATCCTTTTTGGCCACAAAGAAAAAACCGGCACCCAAGGGTGAAGAGGATGGTCTGATATGACCCTTCTCCAATGACTCCTTGATACAAGACCGCATAGCGTCATGTTCAGGTACAGACAAGTTAAAAAGGCGACCTTTAGGGAATTTACTACCAGGCACTAATTCAATAGCGCAGTCATAGCTCCTATGGGGGGGCAAGGATGCAGATTTACTTTCGCTAAACACATCAGAAAAATCAGTCAAAAAGGCAGGAACATCCTGAGCCTGGGGAGAGGCAGAAAAAACAGGAGTGTTGGCATTAACACATTGGCGACCCCAACTGGTTACAGACACAGATTTCCAATCCAAAACAGGATTATGAGACTGTAACCAAGGGAAACCTAGTACAATAATGTCATGCAGATTATACAGCACCAAAAATTTGCAACTCTCCTGATGATCAGGTTCAACCCTCATTATCACCTGAGTAGAGAACTGGGGTTTATTCTCAGCCAAAGGGGTAGAATCAATCCCCAGTAGGGGAATAGACTTCCGTAGGGGTATCAAGGGAAACCCACAACGTTTAGCAAAATCAAAATCCATCAGGTTAATAGCTGCTCCCGAATCAACAAAAGCCTGAGCAGAAAATGTGGACAGGGAGCAAATCAGGGTAACAGTCAACAGAAATTTAGTCTGAACACTACCCAAGACAACTGAGCGTGCAAAACGTCTTCCCCGCTTAGGGCAGACTGAAATAGCATGAGAGGCGTCACCACAGTAGAAACATAACCCATTGCGTTTTCGAAACTCATGACGCTGTGCCCCAGAAGCCACTCTATCACACTGCATGGACTTAGAAGCTGGTTCACAAGGCAACACTATTCCACGCATACCTCTACGCTCACGCAAACGTCTGTCAATTTGAATCGCTAATGACATAGAATCATTGAGACCAGAGGGAGCAGGGAAACCCACCATAACATCTTTTACATTCTCTGACAGACCCTTCCGAAAAAGGGCTGCCAAAGCATCATCATTCCATTTGGTCAGGACTGCCCACTTTCGGAATTTCTGACAGTAAACTCAGCGTCCTCAAGCCCCTGATTTAATGCCAACAAGGTTTTTTCAGCTTGATCAGTGACATTAGGTTCATCGTACAATAACCCCAGAGCCAGAAAAAATGCATCAACATTACTCAAAACAGGGTCCCCAGGTGTCAGGGAAAAAGACCAATCCTGAGGATCGCCGCGCAGGAGAGAGATGACAATTTGAATCTGCTGTGCTGCGTTCCCTGATTAGGTTTTAAGGCAAAAACACTACAGTTTTTTGAATCAGAAATTAGCTCGACCAAAAATTACATCTGGCATTGGATCAGTTCCACAATTCGCCGATCCTGCCAAAAATAACTGGCATGATCCTAGGTTACACCGGCAACCTGCAAATGTAGCAAACGTCATGGAGTGACCACACGGCCAGACAACTGTGCAAACTCCATTGAGAGAAAAAAAAAATCTCCTCAGCACCCAGAGAAAAAGAGGAAATGCAACAAACAGAGAAAAAAAAAAAATTTGACAACTTCTTTTTTTTTTTCCTTTTACATATTTTTCCCTTCTGTTGAGCACCATATAATTTTCAGTTTGGCCGGTGATACTGTTATGATATGGTAGCTGAGGAGAGCAAGCAAAAACGGCAATACACCAGAGAGGTTGGAATCTACTGGATTGCAGTACCCTGACTAACCACCATAACTAAAGGCAGCCGTGGAGCGTTCCTAAGTTGGTCCTAGATGCCTCGTCACAGCCTGAGAGGTTAACTACACCTAAAGATAGAAAGAGGAAAGCTATCTGCCCCGGAGCAGATCCCCAAAGAACATAGGAAGCCCCCAAACATGTAATGGCGGTTAGACAAGAGGAAATACAGACAGAAAATAGTATGAACAAACGTTGGGGCCCAATCTTCCTAGAAAGAAAAGGATAGGAAGGACACTTACTGCAATCCAAAAAAAACCCTAAAAAATACCAACTCTACTAATTGCAAAAACACCTGAGATCACACGACCTCTACCACCTAAATTAGTTCTCTGGTGTAACAAAACTAAGCCGCAGCCACTGAAAAAACTGGAAAAGGCAAATGAACAAATAACAGTGGCTCAGATAAACAGAGGAGCACAAGCCCCCGGAGGGGACCTGGCTGACCTCCACAGAAGTGCAGAGAACAATGCAAAAAGCAAGCACAAAAATAAAAGCAGAAAATATCTTATCTGATAGCAGAAGATGCAGGCAAGACTCAGCAAGCTTCAAAGAGAACCAGGAACCACAGTTGAGACAAGAACAATTGATCACCGGCAAACATGATGGGAGGGAACCTCCCTTATATAAGACCAGTCTGTAACTCCTGATTGCCAATCTTAACAATCTTCATTGAATGGTTCAGTACTGTTTGTAACCACCAGAGGGAGCTTCTGCTCAGAATTCATTTCTAACACATTCACAACAGTACCCCCCCCTTGAGGAGGGGTCACCGAACCCTCATTTGGGCAACCAGGTCGGTCAGGATGAGCTCTGTGATACGCACGGATCAGTCTCCTAGCATGGATGTCCGAAGCAAACACCAAGAATTGTCCTCCTGACCATAACCTCTCCACTTAACCAAATACTGGAGTTTCCGTCTAGAAAAACGAGAATCCAATATTTTCTCAACCACATACTCCAGATTGCCCTCAACCAAAACATGGTCAGGAGGCGCAGCCATAGGAACCACTGGCTCGACAAACCTCTTCAATAAAGACTTGTGGAACACGTTATGGATCTTAAATGTCCCTGGAAGAAGTAAACGAAAGGAAACAGGATTAAGAATCTCCATGATCTTATAAGGTCCAATGAACCTAGGCTTAAACTTAGGAGATGCAACTCTCATAGGGATATTTCTTGAGGACAACCAGACCAAGTCCCCCACTTCAAACCGAGGACCATCAGTCCTATGTCTGTTGGCAAACCGCTGGGCCCTCTCCTGAGAGAGGGACAACCTCTCCACTGCTTGGTCCCAAATCTGCTGCATACGCTCCACAACAGAGTCAACACCTGGACAGACAGAAGCCTCTGTCTGTCCCGAAGAAAATCGAGGGTGAAACCCAAAATTGCAGAAAAATGGAGACATCAAAGTGGCAGAGCTAGCCCTATTATTAAGAGCAAACTCAGCTAAAGGCAAAAAAGAGACCCAGTCATCTTGATCAGCAGACACAAAGCATCTCAGATAAGTCTCCAATGTCTGGTTTGTTCTCTCAGTTTGTCCATTGGTCTGAGGATGAAAAGCCGAGGAGAAAGACAATTGAACACCAAGTTTAGAACAAAAAGTCCTCCAAAATCTGGAAACAAACTGGACTCCTCTGTCAGACACAATGTTCTCAGGAATGCCGTGTAACTGAACCACGTGCTGAAGGAACAAAGGCACCAATTCGGAGGAGGAAGGCAACTTAGGTAATGGCACAAGATGTATCATTTTGGAAAACCTATCACAAATCACCCAGATAACGGTCATTCTCTGAGAAACAGGGAGGTCGGAAATGAAATCCATAGAGATATGGGTCCATGGTCTCTTGGGCACAGGCAATGGCATCAACAAACCACTAGAGCGAGAGCAAGGCTTGGAGCGAGAGCAAGTCCCGCAGGACTGCACAAATTCCCTGACGTCACGAGACAAAGTAGGCCACCAAAAGGACCGACTAACCAAGTCTCTGGTACCAAAAATTCCGGGATGACCGGCCAACGCGGAACAATGAATCTCAGACATCACACTCTTTTTCCACCGGTCTGGAACAAACAATTTCCCAATAGGGCAGCTCTCGGGTTTATCCTCCTGACACCCTTCTAGAGCCAGTCTCAAATTGGGCGAGATGGCGGAAAGAACTACACCCTCTTTCAAAATAACAGCAGGATCAGATAACTCAGGAGAGTCCGTAAGGAAACTCCTCGAAAGGGCATCCGCCTTAACATTCTTAGTGCCAGGAAGAAAGGAAACCACAAAATTAAAACGTGTGAAAAACAAGGCCCACCTGGCCTGTCTAGGATTAAGTCGCTTGGCTGATTCCAGATAAACCAGATTCTTATGGTCCGTGAGGACCACCACCTGATGTTTGGCTCCCTCCAGCCAATGTCTCCACTCTTCAAAAGCCCACTTCATGGCCAATAACTCCCGATTACCCACGTCATAATTACGTTCAGTTGGAGAAAATTTTCGAGAGAAAAAGGCACAAGGGTTACTTTTAGAGGTCTCTGGATCTCTTTGGGACAAAACGGCACCTGCCCCATTTTCAGAGGCATCAACCTCCACCTGAAATGGCAGAGAAACATCAGGCTGCCATAGAACAGGAGAAGTGAATCTGTGCTTAAGTTCCTGAAACGCAGAGACTGCCTCAGGAGGCCAGTTCACCACATCAGAACCCTTTTTGGTCAAATCAGTCAATGGTTTAACAATAACAGAGAAATTACCAATAAATTTACGATAAAAATTGGCAAAACCCAAGAATCTCTGAAGAGCCTTTAATGAAGTAGGTTGGACCCAATCACAGATGGCCTGAACCTTGACCGGGTCCATTTCAATAACAGATGGGGACAAAATGAATCCCAGAAATGAGATCCTCTGTACGCCAAAAAGACACTTTGATCCCTTCACATACAGAGCATTCTCTCTCAAAATCTGGAACACAGTCCGAACATGTTTCACATGAGAGTCCCAGTCATTGGAAAAAATCAAGATATCATCCAAATAAACAATCAGAAATTTATCCACAAAATCCCTGAAAATGTCATTCATGAAGGACTGGAAGACGGAAGGAGCATTAGTGAGCCCAAAGGGCATCACTAGGTACTCAAAATGCCCCTCTGGGGTATTAAATGCCGTCTTCCATTCATCCCCGTGCTTAATGCGAATAAGGTTATACGCCCCCCTGAGGTCAAGCTTGGTAAACCAAGTAGCACTTTTCACCCTGGAAAACAGGTCAGAAATCAAAGGTAACGGATATTGATATTTCACAGTGATATTGTTCAAGAGACGGTAATCAATACACGGCCTTAATGAACCATCCTTTTTGGCCACAAAGAAAAAACCGGCACCCAAGGGTGAAGAGGATGGTCTGATATGACCCTTCTCCAATGACTCCTTGATACAAGACCGCTGTAATACTATTGTAGGAACTCGAGGATTCTGATAGCGTGGGGCAATGAACAATCAGAGACGGGTTTCTTTGAATGCAAATAATGTATTTGTGAAACAGCAAAACACCCAAAAACAATATTCAAACAACCCGTAGTGACATGCAATGAGTCCATATATATATACACAAGTCCAGTTATATGAATCCGGAAATATAAGTCCTTGAACCTCTATAGCGAGGGTAGTAAAGTTCTTACGACGGAGTCCTCACACAAATGTGACCACAAGTAAGTCTGATGCACAGAAACGTGGCTGGATTTACACACCGCTGGTGTGTGAAGAGTCAGATCCAGGTATGCAGAAAACACAGGGAGGTCCAGGAACAAGTTAATCTCAGTTGTGGCTTAATTCAGTGAAGTCCAACAACAAGTTCATAAGTCAGTAAGGTTCCAGTAATAGTTCCAACAGCTCTCACCAGAGGTAATGCACAAAGGGTTAAACAGCAGCAGTCAGAAACACAGTTCTTATCAGATGGAGAGAACCAAGGGTTAAATTCCCAAGTCAACAGTTTAGTGACAACACAGTATGTGCAACTTACATATGCAGAGAATGTCCAGAGCCATGGGTAGCAACTGCTGTGGCAGAGAAACACCTGAAGATAACCTGGTTATGCACTTTCCTGGTAAATACACAACGATCTGTGAGGAACAAGCAGCTGGGTTGCAGAGAAACAGAAGCAGAATATTCCAGCAGTGAAGCCAGCACCTGAGCCGGGTTTTAAACAAATGAACAGGAAGTAGGGCACAGAAAACAGCAAACTCCATCTTAACAAAGGGCAAAATCATTGACAAAGTTACTAGAAAACCCGGAATACTGACATTACTCCCCCCCCTAAAGACGGCCTCCGGACGGTCCTGGACCAGGCCTGTCCGGGTATCTCCGATGAAACTGAGCAATCTTCAGAGGCGCATTGATGTTACTTACTGGTTCCCAAGAATCATTTTCAGGAGAGTAACCTTGCCATCTAACTAGATACTGAAGCCGATTTCTATGAAGTCTCGAATTAACAATATCCTGTACCACGAATTGTTCTTCGCCATCAACCAACACTGGTGGAGGAGGAGGTACGATACGTCCCTGAAATGTGTTAGGAGAGACTGGTTTTAATAAGGAAACATGAAATACTGGGTGTACCTTTAAAGTCCGTGGTAGCTTCAACCGACAGGCAACAGAGCTCACAATCCCCGTGATCTTGAATGGACCGATGAATTTCTGTCCCAGTTTCTGCGAAGGAACACCCAATTTTAGATTCTTGGTGGACAACCAAACTGAGTCTCCTACCTTATACATAGGTGCTGGTTTCCGGAATCTATCGGCCGACTTTTTGTAACGCTCCTGTGCTGTGGTCAGGGAGTCCTTCAAAACTTCAAGATTACGTTGCAACGCCGTCACTCTGTCTTCAACCGCTGGTACCGAAATCGTAACCGGAGACCTAGGCAAAATATTTGGATGATAACCCAGGTTGGCAAAAAAAGGCGTTACCTTCGTGGAACTGCTTTGGGAGTTGTTGTACGAAAATTCCGCTAGAGGAAGTAGCTTCAGCCAATCGTCCTGCAAATGACTGACGTAACAGCGTAGATATTGCTCCAAAGTTTGATTTGTCCGTTCGGTCTGCCCGTTGGTCTGAGGATGGTATGCAGAAGACAAGCAAACATTAATGTGGAGCGCAGAACAAAATCCTTTCCAAAATCTAGAGGTAAATTGTATTCCCCGGTCAGAAATGATGTCATCTGGTACCCCATGCAGCCGGAAAATGTTCTGGATAACTAGATCTACTGTCTCTGTAGCTGAGGGAAGACCAGCGCACGGAATGAAATGAGCAGCTTTCGTTAAACGATCTACTACCACCAAAATAGTATTTTTACCACCAGAGGTGGGTAACTCCACAATAAAGTCCATCGAAATAGACCCCCAAGGGCGAGACGGTACAGGTAGCGGTTTAAGAAGACCAGTAGGTGAAACACGAGGAACCTTGTACCGGGCACAAACTTCACAAGAGCGGACATAGTCATTCACATCTTTCAAGCAGGTAGGCCACCAAAAAAAACGAGTTAACAATTCCTGCGTCTTCTGTACCCCCCTATGACCAGCCAATTTAGAGTCGTGGATCAATCTGAGAACTCGAAGTCTTACAGCCTCTGGGACATAAATACATCGATCTCTAAGCCACACACCATTCCGAAGGACAAGATTCACATTGTCAGGTGGAGCTGCAAGAAATACGTCACCGTCATAGGCCAGCTTGATCTCCTGCCACAAGTCCCGGTTCCGGAGCACTCCAACGAAATTGGCCTCCGACAAGATGGTCTTCGACGGGGTCCCAGGCACGGAATCCACGGTATGGATTCGGGATAATGCGTCAGCTTTCCCATTACGTGAACCTGGGCGGTACGAAATAATAAAATTAAACTGGTTCAAGAACAAACTCCACCTAGCTTGTCGAGGAGAAAGACACCTGGCAGACTTAAGGAATTCCAAATTGCGATGATCCGTGAGTACTACTACCTGCTGAGTTGCCCCCTGCAAATGGTGTCTCCATTCCTTAAAGGCAGAAATAATTGCCAAAAGTTCCTTATCTGCCACATCATAGTTCAGTTCTGCAGAAGATAACCTACGAGAGAAGAAGGCACACGGGTGCAGCAAACCTTTGTCTCCGGTACGTTGTGAGAGGATAGCTCCCAATGCACAGTCAGACGCGTCCACCTCCACGATAAAAGGCTGTGCAGGATCCGGATGCATCAATATTGGAGCTGTGGTTAAAACAACCCTTCAGGCGATCAAAGGCTTCCTGAGCTTGCGAAGACCATTCAAACTTCTTCCCCTTCTTGGTGAGGAGAGTGATGGGACGGACAATTTCTGAAAAATTTCGGATAAACCGTCTATAAAAGTTAGCAAAGCCAATGAATCGTTGTACCTCCTTAATGTTTCCTGGTACCGGCCAGTCCAAGATTGCCTGGATCTTGCTGGACTCCATATTCAATCCCTGAGGCGAGATAACATAGCCTAAAAATTGAATTTCAGAACAATGGAACTCACACTTTTCGAGTTTGATGTACAAATGATTATCTCTCAAACGTCTAAGTACGGTCTTGACATGTTCCTGATGTTCCTGTAAGGAGTCAGAAAAGATTAAGATGTCATCAAGGTAAATTACCACATATTGGTCCAATAAATCCCTGAAAATGTCGTTGGCTAAATGTTGAAAAGCAGCAGGAGCGTTACAGAGTCCGAATGGCATCACCAAATATTCAAAATGTCCATACCGGCATCTAAAAGCTGTCTTCCATTCGTCTCCGGGCCGTATACGGAGTAAATTATATGCCCCACGAAGATCTAATTTGGTAAATACTTTGGCCTGGCGAACTCTTTCCAACAATTCTGGAATTAGGGGCAACGGGTACCTGTTACGAATGGTTACCTTATTTAACTCCCGGTAGTCAATGCAGGGTCTTAGAGTACCATCCTTCTTCTTTACAAAGAATATTGGAGCTCCCGCTGGTGAAGAAGATGGTCGGATAAACCCCTTGGCTAAATTCTCATCTATATACTCCCGTAAAGATTTTAATTCCGGAGCCGCCACGGGTAAACATGGCCGAAAGGAATCGCTGCTCCAGGAAGCAATTCTATGGGGCAGTCATATGGTCTATGTGGGGGAAGTTGATCTGCCTTCCTTTTATCACAAATGTCTGAGAATTCCTGATAAATCAGAGGGAGAGTAGGTACCTGTATCACCTCTTCCAAGTTCTGGGTAACTGGAGCCGCTACAGTTGGACTGATGGTAGAACTGCACTTCGGGAGAAAGGTTATCTCCTTGGTTTCCCAATTGATGATTGGATTTTGTGACCGTAACCAGGGAATTCCTAAAATTACAGGAAAATGAGGAGAAGATATTAACATGAATGAAAGTGTTTCTTGATGGTCTGGTTCCATCTTACACTCCAGAGGCACTGTCTCCCGATCTACTGGTCCAGAAACTAATGGGGAACCATCCACCGTTTCCATAGTGATTGGTGAAGCTCTTAGTTGTGTCTTTATACCATGTTTCTCTGCAAAAGAAGAATCCATGAAATTCCCACCTGCTCCAGAGTCTATCATGGCAGAACTTGATATCCACTGTTCCTCCCACTGAATCTGTATAGGGAGAGAACAATGTGAATATTTCTCCCCGTGATCTTTAGGGGAAGTCGGCATCAGTATTGGGGGAAAAACCGCATCTAGATGTAGACTGGTTTCTGAAACTTCAGACTCAGCGTCTGTGTTATCATAATCTCCTACTACCGCCAACACCTTGTTGGGTCGCCTAGGACATTTAGGACAATTGATGAGGAAATGATCCGATTGACCACAATAGAAACATAAGCGCTCACGGGAAACGGTGTTCGCGGCGTTCATTATTCTCACGTCTCTGCAGTGAGTCCACCTGCATAGGCACCTCCTCAGCCTCTCGCGGGTTTTTGCCTGTGGTTTCCCTGGACGGAAGAGAGTAATTAGTAATGCGATTTACAGCGGCCCATTTTTCTTGTCTGCGTTCAGTTAAACGGGTATCAATACGTACACAGTGCTGTATAAACAATTCAAACTCCTGTGGAGACTCTGAACGAGCTAGCTCATCCTTGATTACATTTGACAAACCTTTTCTAAAGATTGGTAATAAAGCATTGTTTTCCCACTGGGTGTCCACCACTAACCTTTTAAATTCAGTAACATATTCTATGACTGACCGTTTCCCCTGGCGTAAGGAAAGCAAAGCAGATTCAGCGGTAGCACGGCGGTTGGGATCGTCGAACATTTGCGCCATGGCTGCCAGAAAATTGTCCAAATTATTTAGACGGGTATCATGACTTTCAACCATAGGATTTGCCCAAGCCAGTGCACGTGATGTCAACAACATAATAATACATAGAACCTTAGATCTATCAGACCGGTAGTAAGAGGCATGTACATCAAAAAATAATATACATTGATTAACAAACCCACGGAATTGACTTCGGTCACCATTAAAACGGAATGGAGGCAATTTGGGCATACTGGTGGATGAGGTAGGCTCAGTAGGTAAGGCCTCCAGGACTCCTAACCTAGAACGTAGATCTTGGAGAGCCTGACCAAACCCCTGTGCATTGTGGTTAACCCGAGACTCCAAGTCTCTAATTTGATTGAGTGCAGCCGACACCTCCTGCTGCAAGGAGTTAACTATGGTGAACAGTTTGTCTGCCCGTGTCTCCGTCATTGCCCCAGCAGAATCCTCTTTTTTAGGCTGGAATATCCTGTAATACTATTGTAGGAACTCGAGGATTCTGATAGCGTGGGGCAATGAACAATCAGAGACGGGTTTCTTTGAATGCAAATAATGTATTTGTGAAACAGCAAAACACCCAAAAACAATATTCAAACAACCCGTAGTGACATGCAATGAGTCCATATATATATACACAAGTCCAGTTATATGAATCCGGAAATATAAGTCCTTGAACCTCTATAGCGAGGGTAGTAAAGTTCTTACGACGGAGTCCTCACACAAATGTGACCACAAGTAAGTCTGATGCACAGAAACGTGGCTGGATTTACACACCGCTGGTGTGTGAAGAGTCAGATCCAGGTATGCAGAAAACACAGGGAGGTCCAGGAACAAGTTAATCTCAGTTGTGGCTTAATTCAGTGAAGTCCAACAACAAGTTCATAAGTCAGTAAGGTTCCAGTAATAGTTCCAACAGCTCTCACCAGAGGTAATGCACAAAGGGTTAAACAGCAGCAGTTCAGAAACACAGTTCTTATCAGATGGAGAGAACCAAGGGTTAAATTCCCAAGTCAACAGTTTAGTGACAACACAGTATGTGCAACTTACATATGCAGAGAATGTCCAGAGCCATGGGTAGCAACTGCTGTGGCAGAGAAACACCTGAAGATAACCTGGTTATGCACTTTCCTGGTAAATACACAACGATCTGTGAGGAACAAGCAGCTGGGTTGCAGAGAAACAGAAGCAGAATATTCCAGCAGTGAAGCCAGCACCTGAGCCGGGTTTTAAACAAATGAACAGGAAGTAGGGCACAGAAAACAGCAAACTCCATCTTAACAAAGGGCAAAATCATTGACAAAGTTACCTAGAAAACCCGGAATACTGACAACCGCATAGCGTCATGTTCAGGTACAGACAAGTTAAAAAGGCGACCTTTAGGGAATTTACTACCAGGCACTAATTCAATAGCGCAGTCATAGCTCCTATGGGGGGCAAGGATGCAGATTTACTTTCGCTAAACACATCAGAAAAATCAGTCAAAAAGGCAGGAACATCCTGAGCCTGGGAGAGGCAGAAAAAACAGGAGTGTTGGCATTAACACATTGGCGACCCCAACTGGTTACAGACACAGATTTCCAATCCAAAACAGGATTATGAGACTGTAACCAAGGGAAACCTAGTACAATAATGTCATGCAGATTATACAGCACCAAAAATTTGCAACTCTCCTGATGATCAGGTTCAACCCTCATTATCACCTGAGTAGAGAACTGGGGTTTATTCTCAGCCAAAGGGGTAGAATCAATCCCCAGTAGGGGAATAGACTTCCGTAGGGGTATCAAGGGAAACCCACAACGTTTAGCAAAATCAAAATCCATCAGGTTAATAGCTGCTCCCGAATCAACAAAAGCCTGAGCAGAAAATGTGGACAGGGAGCAAATCAGGGTAACAGTCAACAGAAATTTAGTCTGAACACTACCCAAGACAACTGAGCGTGCAAAACGTCTTCCCCGCTTAGGGCAGACTGAAATAGCATGAGAGGCATCACCACAGTAGAAACATAACCCATTGCGCTTTCGAAACTCATGACGCTGTGCCCCAGAAGTCACTCCATCACACTGCATGGGTTCAGAAGCTGGTTCACAAGGCAACACTATTCCACGCATACTTCTACGCTCACGCAAACGTCTGTCAATTTGAATCGCTAATGACATAGAATCATTGAGACCAGAGGGAACAGGGAAACCCACAATAACATCTTTTACATTCTCTGACAGACCCTTCCGAAAAAGGGCTGCCAAAGCATCATCATTCCATTTGGTCAGGACTGCCCACTTTCGGAATTTCTGACAGTATAACTCAGCGTCCTCAAGCCCCTGATTTAATGCCAACAAGGTTTTTTCAGCTTGATCAGTGACATTAGGTTCATCGTACAATAACCCCAGAGCCAGAAAAAAATGCATCAACATTACTCAAAACAGGGTCCCCAGGTGTCAGGGAAAAAGCCCAATCCTGAGGATCGCCGCGCAGGAGAGAGATGACAATTTGAACCTGCTGTGCTGCGTTCCCTGAGGACTTAGGTTTTAAGGCAAAAAACAACTTACAGTTATTTTTGAAATTCAGAAATTTAGCTCGATCCCCTAAAAACAAATCTGGCATGGGGATCCTAGGTTCCACAATCGGCAACCCTGCAAGATAGGTAGCAATACTCCGAACTTCAGTGGCAAGCTGATCCACACGGCCAGACAACTGTGCAAACTCCATTGAGAGAAAAAAAATCCTCAGCACCCAGAGAAAAAGAGGGAAAAAAATGCAACAAACAGAAAAAAAAAAATCTCTGACAACTTTTTTTTTTTTTTTTTCACACTATTTTTCCCTTCTGTGAGTACCATATAATTTTCAGTTTTGGCCGGTGATACTGTTATGATTTGGTAGCTGAGGAGAGCAGGCAAAAACGGCAATACACCAGAGAGGTTGGAATCTACTGGATTGCAGTACCCTGACTAACCACCACAACTAAAGTCAGCCGTGGAGCATTCCTAAGTTGGTCCTAGACGCCTCGTCACAGCCTGAGAGGTTAACTACACCTAAAGATAGAAAGAGGAAAGCTATCTGCCCCGGAGCAGATCCCAAAGAACATAGGAAGCCCCCAAACATGTAATGGCGGTTAGACAAGAGGAAATACAGACACAGACAGAAAATAGTATGAGCAAACGTTGGGGCCCAATCTTCCTAGAAGGAAAAGGATAGGAAGGACACTTACTGCAATCCAAAAAAAACCCTAAAAAATACCAACTCTACTAATTGCAAAAACACCTGAGATCACACGACCTCTACCACCTAAATTAGTTCTCTGGTGTAACAAAACTAAGCCGCAGCCACTGAAAAAACTGGAAAAGGCAAATGAACAAATAACAGTGGCTCAGATAAACTGAGAGGAGCACAAGCCCCGGAGTGGACCTGGCTGACCTCCACAGAAGTGCAGAGAACAATGCAAAAAGCAAGCACAAAAATAAAAGCAGAAAATATCTTATCTGATAGCAGAAGATGCAGGCAAGACTCAGCAAGCTTCAAAGAGAACCAGGAACCACAGTTGAGACAAGAACAATTGATCACCGGCAAACATGATGGGAGGGAACCTCCCTTATATAAGACCAGTCTGTAACTCCTGATTGCCAATCTTCACAATCTTCATTGAATGGTTTAGTACTGTTTGTAACCACCAGAGGGAGCTTCTGCTCAGAATTCATTTCTAACACATTCACAACACGTACAGCTGTATACAGTGTTGGGGTAATTTTGAAATCTCCGTATATATTTTCGGAGTAACAGACAGTCGCTCACAGGCTCAGTATGGATTAGACCAGAATATAAAAAGCTGAAAAAGGGTACTGTATCACCAGATAACAGGTATAGTATAGTGAAAATATTGTAAATCTCCGTATATTTCAGGAGTCAGACAAAGACGCTCACAGGCTCAGTATGGTTTAGACAAGAATATAAAATGTAGAAAAGGGTAATGTATTAGAAGCATACAGCTGTATACAGTGTTGGGGTAATTTTAAATCTCCGTATATATTTCCGGAGTAACACACAGACGCTCTCTCAGTATTGATTTGACCTTAATACAGAAGGCAGAGAAATGGTACTGTATTAAAAGATACCAGCTGTATACGGTTTTGGGGAAAATTTAAATCTCCGTATATATTTCCGGAGTCACACACAGATAGTCAGCATGTATTTGTTCGTGATACCAGCCGGTACACGGTAGTGTGTGAGGAGCGTACAGCTCTATACGTTGTGGGAAAAAATGAACGCTCGGTAACTGTGCAGAAAAAAAGAATAAAAGTATTAGTGCTATGTAGGTGCTGTGTAAAAAGCAGTCTGCCCAGCAGTGTACACACAGCAATACAGCTAGCAGGCAGCCTAATAATCAGCTCTGCTGCTGCACACAAGAAATTCCTCCACTGTCAATGGCAGGCAGCTGTTATGTTTTGGTAGCTGAGGAGAGTAAGCAAAAACGGCAATACACCAGAGAGGCTGGAACCTATTGGATTGCAGTAACCTGAACTAACCACACAACTAGAGGTAGCAGTGGAGCGTTCCTACGTTGATCCTAGACGCCTCGTCACAGCCTGAGAGATAACTACACCTAAAGGCAGAAAGATGAAAGCTATCTGCCCCGGAGCAGATCCCCAAAGAAAATAGGAAGCCCCCAAACATGTAATGGCGGTTAGACAAGAGGAAGCACGGACACAGACAGAAAATAGAATGAGCAAACGCTGGGACCCAATCTGTCTAGACAGAAAAGTACAGGAAAGGATACTCACTGCAATCCAAAAAAAAAACCTAAAAAAAACCCAACACTACTGATTGCAAAAACACCTGAGATCACACGACCTCTACCACCTAAATCAGTTCTCTGGTGTAACAAAACTAAGCCGCAGCCACTGAAAAAACAGGAAAAAGCAAATGAGCAAACAACAGTGGCTCCAGATAAACTGAGAGGAGCACAAGCCCCCCGGAGGGGACCTGGCTGACCTCCACAAAAGTGCAGGGAACAATGCAAAAAGCAAGCACAAAAATAAAAGCAGAAAATATCTTATCTGATAGCAGAAGATGCAGGCAAGACTCAGCAAGCTTCCAAATGAACCAGGAACCACAATTGAGACAAGAACAATTGATCACCGGCAACCATCATGGGAGAGAACCTCCCTTATATCAGACCAATCCGTGATCCCAGATTGCCACTCCTCGCTGAAAGGTTCAGTACTGTCAGTAACCACCAGAGGGAGCCTCTGCTCAGAAACCATTTTTAGCACATTCACAACAGGCAGCCTAATAATCAGCTCTGCTGCTGCACACCAGAAATTCCTCCCCTGTCACTGGCAGTCAGCCTAATAACCAGCGCTGCTGCACACAACAAAATACTCCCCTGTCACTGCACACTAACTGTACAGCTAATCGCTATCAGCACAAGCACAGAATCACTTATTTTTTCCTGCCTAACTCTCTCCCTACTGAGAAACAGTGGCAGCAACCTCTCCCTATGCTAAGATCGGCAGAAGTAAAATGGCGGTCGGCGCTCAGGGCTTTTATAGCCACTGTGACGCCACACAAAGCAAGCCAATCACTGCAATGCCCTTCTCTAAGATGGTGGTGGCCGCTGCCCATGTCATCTCATTGCCCACAGTGTGCGTCCTTGTGTGGAGCCCAGCTGCGACTGGATTCATATCTCCCAGAAGGGTGCACTGAAGGAATACACCACTAGAGGTCCAATATATACATTCACACACCTTCACCCATCCCAAAGACCACCAGAGGGAGCTGTTTAGACATATAAAGGAGGGTGAACACAGGAAAGGAGAGTTCAGTGAAGTTTAGTCACCTCAGAGAGTGAAGAAGCGAGTTAGTTCTGAGGAGAGCTCAGTTGGTAGCTGAGGAGTCTGAGGACTGCAGCCTGCAGTTCAGTTCAACAGAGTGGAGGCTAGTAAAGGTGGAACGGAAACCACTCCAGCCTAGTCAGAGCTGAAGCAAGTGAGTGCAGCTCAGTGAGAAAGCGTGCCGACGCTTAGAGAGCGGCGAAGAGGCAGCCTACCAACTGCCAGTGTGTGATCATGTGAGGGCCCGGGTAGGCCGAAGGCAAGTGGAGCAAGTGAGGGACAAAGGAGCCTAATCAGCTCACCCCAATTATTACAACCGGACACCGGGGTCCGAGCCTATAGGGATCTCCACGACCTATTAGGAGAACACCGGAGTTTCTGGAGGACTATAAGTCCCAGGAGTACCACAGAGCTGATACGTAACCGGGCCAGGAGGATGGAGTCCGGCAAGCAGGGCCCTGCAAGCAGAGACTGTGTACTTCCAGGGAAGGCCCAATCACAAGGTCAGCCAGGTGCAGGACGGAGACCAAGTTAGGCCCAGCTACAAGCAGGCCAGGACTTTATCACAAAAAGGCAAGGAACAGGAGGCCACACACCTACTCAGTGGAGGAATCTGGATGTGCACCCTTCACCCTACAGTGCTCCGGGGAGTGCCTGCAACATCTTCAGTAAAGGTACCAAGTGACTTGTGTGTTGTCTACCTTATTACCCCTCACTGCCGGGTTCCCGTCTGTCCTGCATCCCTACCCATTTCTCTGCCCTGAAGGACTCAGCCTTACCTGTGGAAGTCTTAACATCTAGCTGCACAATATTAACCCTTCAGTGGATCTGCATAACAGCGCTGGTCACCCTGACCAGGTACCACAGGTGGCGTCACGAATCCCCATACCAATATTCAACTCCCCTGTAAATATCCCACATTAAAGGATGAGCACCAGAGCCACGGACTGAGCTGTGTCGCCGTGACATCCCCCCCATAGTAGTCTATAGGCTCAGATCCGAGTGCCCATTGCTCTGGAGGGCGACTCACTTGCTCATTGGCTGAAAAAAGGCGCCTGCAAGCATTACGGGAAAACCGACTTTGGCGCTCGGGTCGACGACCGCATGGGCGACCCCACGCTATGGTCGGGTTTCGCTCGGCGAGACCCGACTTTGGCGAAAGTTGGTCATTTTTGAATCTGACCGACCTGTTTCGCTCAACTCTACTCCTGAGGGATCTTCTCCCAGACCCGGACTAAAGCATCCGCCAACTCCTGGACAGTCTCTGGTGCATGGAGCGAGACATGATGACCCAGATGTGCTCAATCGGATTCAGGTCTGGGGAATGGGCGGGCCAATACATAGCTTCAATGACTTCATCTTGCAGGAACTGCTGACACACTCCAACCACATGAGGTCTGGCATTGTCCTGCATTAGGAGGAACCCAGGGCCAACCACACCAGCATATGGTCTCACAAGGAGTCTGAGGATCTCATCTCGGTACCTAATGGCAGCCAGGCTACCTTTGGCGAGCACATGGAGGGCTGTGAGGCCCTCCAAAGAAATGTCACCCCACACCATTGCTTACCCACTGCCAAACCGGTCATGCTGAAGGATGTTGCAGGCAGCAGATTGCTCTCCACAGCGTCTCCAGACTCTGTCACGTCTGTCACACGTGCTCTGTGTGAACCTGCTTTCATCTGTGAAGAGCACAGGGCGCCAGTGGCGAATTTGCCAATCCTGGTGTTCTGTGGCAAATGCCAAGTATCGTGCACGGTGTTGGGCTGTGAGCACAACCCCCATCTGTGGACGTCGGGCACTCAGACCATCCTCATGGAGTCGGTTTCTAACTGTTTGTGCTGACACATGCACATTTGTGGCCTGCTGGAGGTCATTTTGCAGGGCTCTGGCAGTGCTCCTCCTGTTCCTCCTTGCACAAAGGCGGAGGTAGCAGTCCTGCTGCTGAGTTGTTGCCCTCCTACGGCCCCCTCCACGTCTCCTGGTGTAGTGGTCTGTCTCCTGGTAGCGCCTCCAGCCTCTGGACACTACGCTGACAGAGACAGCAAACCTTCTTGCCACAGCTCGCATTGATGTGCCATCCTGGATGAGCTGCATTACCTGCTCCACTTGTGTGGGTTGTAGAGTCCATCTCATGCAACCACGAGTGTGAAAGCACAACCAACATTCAAAAGTGATCAAAACATCAGCCAGAAAGCATTGGTAGTGAGATGTGGTCTGTGGTCCCCACCTGCAGAATCACTCCTTTATTGAGTGTGTCTTGATAATTGCCAATAATTTCCATCTGTTGTCTATTCCATTTGCACAACAGCATGTGAAATTGATTGTTGATCAGTGTTGCTTCCTAAGTGGACAGTTTAATTTAATAGAAGTTTGAATTACTTGGAGTTATATTTTGTTAAGTGTTCCCTTTATTTTTTTGAGTAGTGTATATATATAGATATATATCTAGCTATATATATCTAGCTATCTAGAAATATATATCTATCATGGACACACATATATATATATATTTATAGGCGATAATTCAATTGTTGGCTTCTGTAAAATCATTGCAGAAAACGACAGGAGAACGAGGGCTTCGATTGGATTGGGGTTTAATAAAGATGGCAAACATGTGAGTTTTATTATTTCATTAAAAGACTTTATTCTACGTGTGTGTGTTTATTTAACACTTTGCAAACTTCAGGATTAGTGATGGATAGGTATCTTATTGACACCTATCCATTACTAAGCCAGGCTTAATGTCACCTTACAATACAAAGGTGACATTAACCCCTTATTACCCCATATGCCACTGCTACATGGCAGTGGGAAGAGAGAGGCTAAGTGCCAGAATTGGAATGGTTTACTGTATGTAAAACATGTCTCCTATCCTGTCAGCTCTTGCAGAGTTTCTACAGGAGTCGACAAATGAATTAACGGCTATTCTGCTATCTAGCGCTCTATGAAATATATATATATGTTTTGACGACTATTTCAGCCCATGGATCAGTTAAATGTCCATTTTGCAAGGGTACGAGAAAATCTCGCTATGCAGATGACATGCTGATACTTTGATGCAAGGAAATCACATCTTCGCATTGAAAACGGATTACATACGGATCACTGTTCATGAAACATTGATGCGATTCTCGGTCGTAAAAAACGGAACGACTTTTATACGTTATGTGTGACTCCAGCCTAATAGTGGTGGCCAAGCAGGGAGCTTGTAAGCGCTGCTCTGAACTTCCTGTGTTACTTCCTGAGCTGCAGAACAACTGCTCCCCTCCAAAGCTGCCGAGGTAAACTTGCCCTTTCTTACAGCTTCGCAAAGTGCACAGTTCATGCTATCGGTGTGACGATGCCACCAGTCCAAACTGTCAATCAAGTGGGCGGCGAGGCAGCGATGGGCTCCAGTAGAGAGGTGAGAAAAATATTAAGCAGCTCCATAAAGATGAACATTTAGGTCTCTCTCCGCCATCTAATGACGAGCGTCACAGTAAAGAGGCTTCTGCCGGCAATGAATCCTGTGCTGGATGAATAGGACTGGAAATGGCATATATACATTGTATGTAGTAACCCAGCACAGAGGCTGCACAGCAGAACATCAAGCCCCTCCTCCTGCAGAGCCTACAGGTGGCGCTTTACAGTGTCAGCCTACAGATAGGGTTGTACGGTGTCAGCCTAAAGATGGCGCTGTACAGTGTCGGCCTACAGATAGGGTTGTACTGTGTCGTCCTTCAGATGGCACTGTACAGATTCGGCCTACAGATGGCGCTGTACGGAAACGGCCTACAAACGGCGCTGTACGGTGTCAGCCTAAAAATGTCGCTGTACAGTGTCAGCCTACAGATGGCGCTGTACGACGCTGGCCCACAGATGGCGTTGTACAGTGTCGGCCTACAGATGGTGCTGTACGATGCCGTCCTACAGATGGCGCTATACGATGTCTGCCTACAGATAGTGCTGTGCGAAGTCAGCCTACAGATGGCATTGTACTGTGTTGGCCTACAGATGGCATTATGCAACGTCTGCCTATAGATGGCGCTATACGAAGTCTGCTTACAGATAATGCTGTGTGGTGTCAGCCTACAGATGGCATTGTACAGTGTCGGCCTACAGATGGTGCTGTACGACGGCCTACAGATGGTGCTATACGACGTCTGCCTACAGATGGCTCTATACGACGACTATCTACAGATGGTGCTATACGACGTCTGCCTACAGATGGCGCTATACCACGTCTGCCTACAGATAATGCTGCAAAACAAAGAAAAACTACGAACAATAAATCCCAACAACCATATATTTGATGCATAAGAAAAAAATTATTTTAAATATATAAGGAAAATTGGAGGTAGGAAGAGATCAAAGGCACCAAAGATTGCACATAACAGTGGTAGCGCGCACTCCAAAAAGGTAGAAAAGGGCAAAAAGTAACTAAATCATCATTATATACTAAAAATCACATAATATATTTGCATATTGCACAAACCCTATTAACCTCACATTAAGTAAAGGGTGGTCCAAAAGTAGGTGGACAGAAAATAATAACATTTATTTTGATTTATATATAAAATTATATTTACTAACGCAAGCATAACATTGACAATTAAATTTTATTCTGAACAATAATACAAAAGCCCTTAAATTTCATCAGCGCAGGTGCTCAAACTGTTTTCCATCACAATTTGCACAGCTTTGAAGTCTGCCTCTTCCGCTTCGACAAACATTTTTGCACAAGTCTCTTTGGGTATTAATTTCTTCAAATGCATCTCTTATGTAATTTTTCAAATCACTGACACTTTTTGGTTTTCGACTATAAATTTTGTCCTTGAGTACTACCCAAAAGAAAAAATCCATTGGGGTCAAGTCTGGTGAACGTGCCGGCCAATCAAGTGGGCCTCTTCGGGCAATCCATTTATTAGGAAATGTTTCATCAAGATACTCGCGGACAACTCTTGAATAATGTGGAGGGGCCCATCTTGTTGGAAATAAAGGTCATTTGAATTAAGGCCCCGCTACACATAGCGAGATCGCTAGCGAGATCGCTGAAACGTCGCCAATTTTGTGACACAGCAGCGACCTAGCCAGCGATATAGCTTAGTGTGACACTGAGCGACGATCATCCCCCCTGCTGGGTGTCGCTGATCGTCGCTGAATGTCCTGGACCATTTTTTGATCGCTGGTCTCCCGCTGGCCAGTGCGCATCGCTGCGTGTGACAGGCGGGAGACCAGCGATAAGCGCGCTGGAGCTGGTAACCAAGGTAAACATCGGGTTTCCAGGCGCCGGGCGGCACCTGGAAACCCAATGTGTACGTTAGATACCAGCGCGCTTGTGCAGGTGAGCTGGTAACCAAGGTACACAGCGGGTTACTAAGCGCCCAGCGGCGCCTGGAAACCCGATGTGTACCTTGGTTACCAGCTCCCTGCACAAGCGCGCTGGTATCTAAGGTACACTTGCGGGTAACTAAGCAACGTGCGTCGCTTGTACCCGCATAGTCACTGTCCTGATCGCTGCCTGAGCTGCCTGTTTGGCAGTTCAGCAGCGATCATGTAGCGACACACCAGTGATCCTGACTCGGTGTCGGTCTGCAGATGGCACTGTACAACGCTGGCCTACAGATGGCGCTGTACGGTGTCAGCATACAGATCATGCTGTACTGAGTCAGCTTACAGATGGCACTGTACGATGTCGGCCTACAGATGGCACTGTATAGAGTCAGCCTACAGATGGCGCTGTATAGAGTCAGCCTACAGATAGCGCTGTACAAAGTCAGCCTACAGATGGCGCTGTACGGTGTCAGCATACAAATTGCATTGTACAGTGTCGGCCTACAGATGGCGCTGTACGGTGTCGGCCTACAGAAGGCGCTGTACGACGCTGGCCTAAAGATGGCGCTGTATGGTATTGGCCTATAGATGGCATTGTACAGTGTCAGCCTACAGATGGCGCTGTATGGTGTCAGCCTACAGATGGCGCTATATGACATTTGCATACAGATGGCGCTGTACGATGCTGGCCCACAGATGGTGCTGTACGATGCTGGCCTACAGATGGTGTTGTAAGGTATCAGCTTACAGATGACACTGTACGGCGCTGGCCCACAGATGGTGCTGACGCGCACCAAATACAGGGGTTCCAGGGCTATGGGGTACTCGGCACCGAGCCCATGGAAGTCTATGGGGATGTCACTGGCAGCAGAGCTCGGTCCGTAGCCCTGGGCGCTCATTCAAAGGGGGATATTTACAGGGGATTTTAGAATAGTTCGTGACGCCACCTGTGGTTTCTGATCAAGTAAACCAGCGCTGCAGGGTAAATCTTCTGAGGGGATGTTATTAGGCAGCTAGATGTTAAGTCTCCCACAGGTGGGACTGCTCCCTCAAAGTCTATGGTGGTGCAGATAATAAGTCAGTCACACACAATTCAGTCTCTTTCCATACCTTTACTGATGTTGTTGGCAGGTATGTCCCGGGAAGCTGGTCAGGTTGGAGAATGCACATTCGGGTAATTGCTGAGCAGGTGTAAGGCCTCCTTTACCTTCGAAATATATGTGAGTCCTAACTTGCATGAAGTCAAGTTTAACTCTTAATGCAACAGCTACGCCCGGCCGACATTGTGGTAGAGCCTTTTCTGTCTCTGATAATCAGATGTTGGAAAGAACTAAGTCGTTGTGGCTGATCAGGCCTACTCCGTCCCGTTCTCCCTGACTCCAGTTACGTATCAGCACTTAGGGCTACCTTCTGCGACTTGAAGTCCAGCAAGGCCTCCGGATTTTCTATCACTAGCCGTGAAGTACTAGCAATGCTTCGGACCCGGTGTCCGGTCAATTTGAGTGAAGGTGATCTGTCACCGAAAACACTCTTCCTTCTTTCTCCACTCGCCTGTCGCCCTGCTCTCACCCTTAACATAAGCACGGGTAGCAGTAGGTGTAGTTGTCAGCTTTCCTTCCAATGCTCACTGACCTGCTCTCAGTTAACTCGATGTTATAACTGCTGTAATCCCCTTCTTTCTTTCCTTCTAAACTCTGTCCAGAGCAGCTCACAGGACGTTCCGTCAGACTGTATACACGCTGTAGCTCCGAGAGTCACTTTCCACGTTCTAAGAGACTACAGGCAGCTTGTTCTGAGATAGCAGTTTTGGCTATAGCTCTGACTAGGCTAGAGTAATTCCCTTGCCCACTCGTACTAGCCTCCACTTCTGTATGAGGTGAGCTACAAGAGCTCTGTCAGGTCTCAGTCTTATCTCCTCTCCCTCCAAGACTAGAAAATGATCTGTTCTGTCCTGAGACAGGAAACATTCTCTACTGCACTGACTCTGCTACGTCACACCAATCTAAATAATCTAAGTTGCCCCCTGGTGGCAGTGTTGGGAAATGTGTGTTGTGAATGAATATCAGGCTTCACAATTACCTTTCCTGTGCATTTTCCAGGAGACATGTGTGCCTTGCGCAGCTGGGCCACACAGTGCTGTACGATGCTGGCTTACAGATAGCACTGTATAGAGTCAGCCTACAGATTGCACAGTACAACGCCGGCCTGCAGATCGCGCTGTACTGAGCCAGCTCACAGATGGCGCTGTACAGAGTCAGCCTACAGATTGCATTGTACAGTATCAGCCTACAGATGACGTCAACCTACAGATAGCACTATCCGACGCTGGCCTACAGATGGCGCTATACGGTATCGGTCTACAGATGGCGCTGTATGGTATCTGCCTACAGATGGCGCTGAACGATTTCGGCCCACAGATGGCGCTGTATGAAGCCGGCCTACAGATGGCGCTGTACGACGCTGACCTACAGATAGCGCTTTACGACATTGGCCTACAGATGTCATTATACGGTGTCGGCCTACAGATGGCACTGTACGACGTTGGCCTACAGATGGCGCTGTACGGTGTCGGCCTACAGATGGCGCTGTATGGTGTCGGCCTACAGATGGCGCTGTACGGTGTCGGCCTACAGATGGCGCTGTACGGTGTCGGCCTACAGATGGTGCTGTATGACATCGGCCTACAGATTGCACTGTACAGAGTCAGCCTACAGATGGTGCTGTGAGGTGTCAGCCTACAGATGGCGCTGTACTACACTGGCCTACAGATTGCGTTGTACAGTGTCAGTCTACAAATGGCTCTATATGACGACGGCCTACAGATGGCACTGTACTATGCTGGCCTACAGATGGATCTGTATGACGTTGGCCTACAGATGGCACTGTACGACGTTGGCCTACAGATGGCGCTGTACCATGTCGGCCTACAGATGGCGCTGTATGGTGTCGGCCTACAGATGGCGCTGTACGGTGTCGGCCTACAGATGGCGCTGTACGGTGTCGGCCTACAGATGGTGCTGTATGACATCGGCCTACAGATTGCGCTGTACAGAGTCAGCCTACAGATGGTGCTGTGAGGTGTCAGCCTACAGATGGCGCTGTACTACACTGGCCTACAGATTGCGTTGTACAGTGTCAGTCTACAAATGGCTCTATATGACGACGGCCTACAGATGGCACTGTACTATGCTGGCCTACAGGTGGCGCTGTATGACGCCGGCCTGTAGAACACTCTGTATTGACTCAGCTTACAGATGGCGCTGTACGACATCGACCTACAGATAGCGCTGTATGGAGTCAGCCTACAGATGGTGCTGTGCAGTGTTGGCCTACAGGTGGCGCTATACGACGTCAGTCTACAGATAGCACTGTACAGAGTCAGCCTACAGATGGCTTTGTACAGAGTCAGCCTTCAGATTGCACTGTAGAGTCAGCCTACAGATGGCGCTGTACAGAGTCAGCTTACAGATGGCATTGTACGGTGTCAGCCTACAGATGACGCTGTATGACATTGGCCTACACATCGCGTTGTACGGTGTCAGCCTAGAGATGGCGCTGTATGACGCCAACCTACAGATCGCGCTGTACTGAGTCAGCTTACAGATGGAGTTGTACAGTTTTGGCCTACAGATGTTGCTGTACGACATTGGCCTACAGATCGCGCTGTACTGAGTCAGCTTACAGATGGCGCTGTGCGGCGTCGGCCCACAGATAGCGCTGTACAGAGTCAGCCTACAGATGACGCTGTAGTCAACTTACGGAAGATACTGTACAGAGTCAGAAAGAAACAAGGTAAACCAGCTCACTGGTATGCCAAGGATGCACGGAACTCCGCCAGATCAAGCGTGTACAATGGAGAAAAAACGAAGGATAATGTTCCAGCTCCCATAAAATCTTCAATGTTAATATTCCATTAAAAACATTGGATACTGTACAGAGTCAGCCTACAGATGGCGCTGTACAGAGTCAGCCTACAGATTGCATTGTACAGTGTCGGCCTATAGATGGCGCTGTACGATGCCGACTTACAGATGGAGCTGTACGGTGTCGGCCTGCAGATGGCGCTATACAACGTCGGCATACAGATTGTGCTGCACAGAGTCAGCCTACAGATGGTGCTGTACTACGCCGGCCTACAGATGGTTCTGTACGGTGTCAGCCTACAGATGGCGCTGTACGACTCTGGCCTACAGATGGCGCTGTACGACGCTGGCCTACAGATGGCGCTGTACGACGCTGACTTACAGATGGCGCTGTACGACGTTGGCCTACAGAAGGTCCTGTAAGACGCCGGCCTGCAGATGGCTCTGTATGACGCCAGCCTACAGATGGCGCTGTACGACGCCAGCCTACAGATGGCGTTGTACAGTTTTGGCCTACAGATGACGCTGTACGACGCCGGTCTACAGATGACGTTGCACGGTGTTAGCCTACAGATGGTGCTGTACGATGTCGGCCTACAGATGGCGCTGTACGACACCCGCCTACAGATGACGTTGTATGGTTTTGGCCCACAGATGGCGCTGTAAGACGTTGGCCTACCGATTGCGCTGTACGATGCCGGTCTGCAGATGGCATTATACGGTGTTGGCCTAAAGATGGCGCTGTACGGTGGCGGCCGCATACTGGAATAATTTTTTATACCTCAAATTGATAAAAATAGATTCACAGATTTTGATCTTTGTTTTTTCTTTTACATTTTATTTAAAGGTTTCTAGAGTTTTAGAGCAAAAAGTCATGAGATACTTTAACTTGTCACATGCAACTCTAACAAAATTTCTGGTGTGCAAAAAAAAAAAATGCTTTAGAGGTTACTGTTACTGAATAAATTTGTGCAAAGCAGTTAGCAACTTACAAAAAAACCCAAATAATGAATCAGCCACAAACATCTGGATTACAGAAACCACGACACCAATTGGCAAATTTCAAAATAGGCACAAACATAATGATTAATCGGGCCCCATCGGTCTGTTGAAGTTGCACAGTGATCGCTCCTTAAGGGTATGTTCCGACGGTCAGTAAACGCTGCGGGTTGGACGCTGCTTACCTCCGCAGCCTCCAGATGTTACAGCATAGTGAAGAAATACCATGCTCACTATGAGTGCACCGACACCCGCGGCTTACCTGCGGAGACGGACATGCGGCGCGTCTTTCCACACCGCAGCATGTCAATTTATCTTGAGACACGAGTCTCCGCAAGATAAATCTCACCCATTCAATGTAATGGACGCGGTGAATCTGCACCGTTCAATGGACACATGCGTATTCACCTGTGTTCAAAAGCCAGCAGCGCTTTGGACGCAGCGGACATGTGCTGCATCCAAAGCTCTCTGTGCACCCAGCCTAAGTGTTTTCTGTCAGATTAAAGTTCACACTTTTGAGCTATAACATCCGTGAGCGTCAAGAAAAGCCTCGCTGTGAGTGCACAGAAGAATGGCTCACTGTGCTGTGAGTGCACAGAAGAACGGCTCACTGTGATGTGAGTGCACAGAAGAATGGCTCACTGTGCTGTGAGTGCACAGAAGAATGGCTCACTGACTTTGCTATGTGAGGGCACAGAAGACTGGCTCACTGACTGTGCTGTGAGAGTGCACAGAAGAATGGCTCACTGACTGTGCTGTGAGTGCACAGAATGGCTCACTGACTGTGCTGTGTGAGCGCACAGAAGAATGGCTCACTGTCTGTGCTGTGAGTGCACAGAAGAATGGCTCACTGACTGCTATGTGAGCGCACAGAAGAAAGGCTCACTGACTGTGCTGTGAGTGCACAGAAGAATGGCTCACTGACTGTGCTGTGAGCGCACAGAAGAAGGCTCACTGACTGTGCTGTGAGCGCACAGAAGAAAGGCTCACTGACTGTGCTGTGAGTGCACAGAAGAATGGCTCACTGACTGTGCTGTGAGAGTGCACAGAAGAATGGCTCACTGTCTGTGCTGTGAGTGCACAGATGAATGGCTCACTGACTGTGCTGTGTGAGCGCACAGAAGAATGGCTAACTGTGCTGTGAGTGCACAGAAGAATAGCTCACTGACTGTGCTGTGTGAGCACACAGAAGAATGGCTAACTGTGCTGTGAGAGTGCACAGAAGAATGGCTCACTGCCTGTGCTGTGAGTGCACAGAAGAATGGCTCACTGACTGCTGTGAGTGCACAGAATGGCTCACTGACTGTGCTGTGTGAGCGCACAGAAGAATGGCTCACTGTGCTGTGAGTGCACAGAAGAATGGCTCACTCACTGAGTTTGCTGTGTGAGCGCACAAAGAATGGCTCACTGACTGTGCTGTGAGTGCACAGAAGAATGGCTCACTGACTGTGCTGTGTGCGTGCACAGAAGAATGGCTCACTGTGCTGTGAATGCACAGAAGAATAGCTCACTGATGTGCTGTGTGAGGGCACAGAAGAATGGCTCACTGACTGTGCTGTGTGAGGGCACACACGAATGGCTCACTGACTGTGCTGTGAGAGTGCAAGAAGAAAGGCTCACTGACTGTGCTGTGTGAGCGCACAGAAGAATGGCTCACTGTGCTGTGAGTGCACAGAAGAATGGCTCACTGACTGCTGTGTGAGCGCACAGAATGGCTCACTGTGCTGTGAGTGCACAGAAGAATGTGCGCTGGATCAACTGTCACTGATGCTGTGTGAGCGCACAGAATGGCTCACTGTGCTGTGAGTGCACAGAAGAATAGCTCACTGACTGTGCTGTGTGAGTGTACAGAAGACTGGCTCACTGACTGCTGTGTGAGTGCACAGAAGAATGTTTCACTGACTGTGCTGTGAGTGCACAGAATGACTCACTGACTGTGCTGTGTAAGGCCTGTTTCACACATCCGTTTTTCCCCTTGCGGCGCCCCCGGCATTTTCCCGCAGGCCGCATCTGAAAATCTGGATGCGCCGCATGCGGCTTTTTTCGCATTGACATGCATTAGCGCCGCATGGCGCCGCATGTCAATGCGTTGCATGCGGTTTTGTCTGGATGCGGCGCAAATGTACATTGCGGCGTCCGGAAAAAAACGCTGCATGTAACGTTTTTTTTTTTTTTGCCGGATGGTTTCTTATCTCTCCAAGCATCAGAAACCATCCGGCAAAAAAACGCATTTTGGGCGCCGGAAGTGTGAAAGCTTTTCACATGCGGCGCTGCGGTAAAATGCCGGGGGCGCCGTTTAGGCGCCCGCCGGATGTGTGAAACAGGCCTAAGTGTACATAAGACTGGCTCACTGACTGCTGTGTGATGGCACAGGAGAATGGCTCACTGACTTTGGTGTGTGAGTGCACAGAAGAATGCCTCACTGACTGTGCTGTGAGAGTGCATAGAAGAATGGCTCACTGACTGTGTTGTGAATGCACAGAAGAATGGCTCACTGACTGCTGTAAGTGCACAGAAGAATGGCTCACTGACTGCTGTGAGAGTGCACAGAAGAATGGCTCACTGACTTTGCTGTGTGAGTGCACAAAATTGCTCACTTTGCTGTGAGAGTGCACAGAAGAATAGCTCACTGCCTTTGCTATGAGAGTGCACAGAAGAATGGCTCACTGCCTGTGCTGTGTGAGTGTACAGAAGAATGGCTCACTGACTGTGCTGTGTGAGTTTACAGAAGAATGGCTCACTGACTGTGCTGTGAGAGTAAACAGAATGGCTCAATGACTGTGCTGTGAGAGTGCACAGAGGAATGGCTCACTGACTACTGTAAGTGCACAGAAGAATGGCTCACTGACTGACTGACCATGTTCACTAAATGCTAAAACTGATCAGCCATTATGATCTTGCAGGTCATTATGAATTCACAGATGTAAGGGTCGGCCAGGACCGTAGTCATGGCCGAGGACTCCTGGGCTTCTGTGTCCTGGCCTTCCCTCACAGGAACATACCCGTTTTCAGTCAGCATACCTGTACCTTCAAGTCCAGCTCCATCTGGGTCTCCCCTATGCTGTGGGAGACTCTCACCAAGCTGAGCAGCATAAACTGAGACACAGTCCGTTTCAACTTCAACAAGAACTTCTTTACTAGGTTCGTTACACAGCACATCCACAGTCTTCACAATATTTACAGCAGGCTTTACATAACAATGTTCCTTTCCTTGCCCTACACTTCTCTTGTGGTTACACAGCACAGATCCGGGTCAGACCGTCCCTGATGGTTCCTCAGTATTCTCTCTGTTCAGCTCTACTACGGATACACATTCCTCGGTCTGTTTTGCCCCAGACACAAGATCATTAGTTCCTGAAATCATAAGCCCCTGGGAGAGAATCCTGCCCTTCTGTACTGTCTCCTGCTCTGGGACTGCTTCTTCACACACTGTACTCACTGCTTCTGTGGGTTCCCCAGGCCGTTTCGCTCTGGTCCTCAGGGTATCTGCCCATGCGATTGAGTCGCACCAAATACAGGGTTCCAGGGCTTATGGGGTACTCGGCACCGAGCCCATGGAAGTCTATGGGGAATGTCACTGGCAGCAGAGCTCGGTCCGTGGCCCTGGGCGCTCATACAATGGGGGGGAATATTTACAGGGGAATTGTAATAATAGTTCGTGACGCCACCTGTGGTTTCTGATCAATTTGACCAGCGCTGCAAGATGAATCTTCTGAGGGGATGTTATGGGGCAGCTGGATGTTAAGTCTCCCACAGGTGAGACTTTTCCTCAAAGTCTATGGTGGTGCAGATAATAAGTCAGTCACACACAAGTTGTTCTCTTTCCATACCTTTACTGTAGATGGTTGCAGGTATGTCCCGGGAAGCTGGTTAGGGTGGAGAATGCACATTCAGGTAATCACTGAGCAGGTTTGAGGCCTCCTTTACCTTTGAAATGTATGTGAGTCCTAACTTTCATAAAGTCAAGTTTAACTCCAGATACAACAGCTATGCCCGGCTGACATTGTGGTAGAGCCTTTTCTGTCTCTGATGCTCAGATGTTGGCAAGAACGAAGTCCTTCTAAGCTTGGTCTTGCTAAAAGTCCTTGTTCTCCCTGACTCCAGTTACGTATCAACACCTAGGGCTACCCTCTGCGACTTGAAGTCCAGCAGGGCCTCCGGATTTTCTATCACTAACCGTGAAGTACTAGCAATGCTTCGGACCCGGTGTCCGGTCAATTTAGTGAAGGTGATCTGTCACCGAAAACACTCTTCCTTCTTTCTCCACTCGCCTGTCGCCCTGCTCTCACCCTTAACATAAGCACGGGTAGCAGTAGGTGTAGTAGTCAGCTTTTCTTCCAAGCTCACTGACCTGCTCTCAGTTAACTCGATGTTCTGCAAGCTGTAGTCCCCTTCCTTCTTTCCCTTCAAAACTCTGTCCAGAGCAGCTCACAGGACGTTCCGTCAGACTGTATACACGCTGTAGCTCCGAGAGTCACTTTCCACGTTCTAGAGAACACAAGCAGCTTGTTCTGAGATAACAGATTCAGTTATAGCTCTGACTAGGCTAGAGTAATTTCCTTTCTACTCGTACTAGCCTCCACTTCAGTTCAAGAGGGGCTTCATAAGCTCTGTCAGGAATCAGTCTTCTCTCCTCTCCCTCCAAGACTCTGACTCATAAGCACTGAACACTGAACACTTCTGACAGGAACTAATCCTGACAGGAAACGTACTCAGACTGACTAGACTAGACTCGCTACTGCTACGTCTCACTAACCTTATATATGCTAAGATTCCCTCTAGTGGTAGTGTTGGGAAGTGTGAGATGTGAATGAATATCAGGTTTTACAATTACCTTCCTGTGCATCCTCCTGGAACATGTGTACCAAGCGCAGCTGGGCCACACACGATGAGTTGCCACATACTGGAACCACTATTGGCTCCCTCAACTGCTTCAGCCCGCTGCTGTGGTATCCTGCTGTAGTGGGTGGCCGGGCCTTACTTCTTCTATATAGCGTGGCTGCTGTGCTGTGTGGGCCTATAGCCCTTGTGGACTGTTCGGGCGTCCAGCCATAACTAACTCTAACAAGGAAATTGTCACGAGCGCTTCGGAGGTGACAGGCTATCATCCTGCGTCAGGTCTCAGAAGGTCTGAGCGCCTGTCCATACAGACTGCTCCCTGAACCATCTGCCTCTAGGACCCAGCGTTGACCTCCTCCTGCTCAGAGTAGTTTGGATCTATTTAGTTAGTGGCTCAGCTGTGACCCAGTGCGGGTAATAGCTTCATTTCCACTTGTGCTTGCTAGAGTGTTGGACCTTTTCAGAGTGCTTCAGTTTGGTGTCTGGAATCCCTCATCTGGTATCCGTGTCTGGCGATTCAGCTAAGTGTTCCCCTGTTTGTCTCACCTTACCATCTTTATTTTAGTTTAGCGGAGACTGCCTAGCACGCATCTCCCTCCCATTCCCTATTCAGGACTTAGGCCTCAGGGAAATTCAGGGCCTGAGGCTCCTGCTCGGCGATTGGTGAGGAACCAATATAGGGACTCTGTAGGAGTTCTGGGGAGAGATTAGATTAGGGGTCTCCAAATTCCTTCCCTAGTGTCTGGGCCACCTTCCCCATTTCCCTTTATGTTACACTTGGTTTTCCCACACTGTGCGTGACAGAAATGTCTCTGACTTACCACACAGCAGCCCCTCCTACTCTTAACCCTATAGTTAAACTACAGACTAAGAACTGTGGACACTAACATGCCCCCATCTAGTGGCCAATCTAATAACTGCACTTACCCTATTAAATGAATACAACAGCATACAATTGAAACATTATATTCAGACAGTAATATAGTGATGCATCTATTATGTGTAGCAATATCCATGAGACATAACGATAATACACTTTTTAGGTGTAGCAGTACCATTATGTATAACAAATTAATATAATGTGTGCAAACTGTAAAGCGCTGCGGAATATGTTAGCGCTATATAAAAATAAAGATTATTATATTATTATATAAATTGATAGTATAGTTCTCTCTTCACACATGTATGCACTGCATTCATTGGAAGCAAACAGCGGAATGATACAATCCCCACCTCTGCTATCTGTCTTGTATGCTGCAATATATACTAATGGTATGCACTCCATACTTCTGCTTGCTGCCAACCACTGCTTTACCATCTTGCAACATAGTTTAATGTGCCTGGGAGTGTTGAGCGATACTGCTCGATATCTAAAAATATCGTATCGGAATGGTATCGCCGATATCACTAAATATCGTCGATATCCGATTCTGATACCGGAAGTCCCATGTAAGTCTATGGGAACAAAATATCGCAACAAAAAAAACCCTTTCTTTCGTTGTAAACACAAAATATACACACATAGAATACATATATATAATATATACATATCATTGTGACATATATATATATACATATATTTATAGTTTATACACTTCTACATAGTAAAATAGACTCTGATTCAATTGCCGGGTAAAGCCGTGACTGTAAGGTTCTGTGTACATGTTCCTGAAACTCAGTTTGTTCGTCAGCCATTTTACTTTCTGTCTTGCTGCAGCTATCTTGCCCTCAGTCAAAATGGAGTTTCCAGCTTGCATGTTCCCGCCCTGATTCTCTCCTTTTGCTTCTTAAGCAGCCACAGCTGAGCAATCAGTGCTTCAGAATCTAGCCTGCAGTGAACCTGTGACCTGACTCCTAAAGCCTTGGACCTTGTACTCCAGCTATTCCTACTGAGGAACTCTGAAGCACTTGTGGACTCTGAACCCTGCTCTTTGAAAGACCCACGTTTGCATGGACTTACGGTAACAGAGAAGAAGATCCTGAACCTGTTGTGGAGAGTGATTGCTGAGCTTAGATTACTCTGGCCTGCTGTGTCTCCTGCTTCTGTGTCTGCAAACTGTGTGACTATTTTTGCCAACTTGTATGAAGTAATACAAGACTTTCTATATCAAACCTGTGTCTCATGTATTTTCATCGCACCCAAGCACAAGACGCTATATGAACTGTACTACATACATTACAAGATTCTGAAGCCAAAACGTTAGTGTCTGCTGGGTCTGGAAAGGCTGTGTCTGCTGTAACTGGATATCGGATGTCCGGTTGTACTTTCTGTGATGACAGTGGTTGTGACTTCTCACAACCATTCCAGGTGAGCAATTCCCTTAAGTGTTTTTTTTTTCTGCAGTGTTACCACAGGTAAACACTATTGTTTTTTTTTTTTTCTCTTTTCTCTTTTTTTGTCTGCTGTAACTGTGGATATCAGATGTCCAGGTGAACTTTCTGTGATGATAGTGGTTGTGACTTCTCACAACCATTCCAGGTGAGCAGTTCCCTTAATTTTTTTTTCTCTCTGCAGTGTTACCACAGGTAAACACTATTTTTTTTTTTCTCCTCTCCTCTTCTTCCAGTACTCCTGTCTTAAAAGATCTGGAAAATGGAGGCCCGCATAAAGGAACTTTGCGGAGTGACTGATAATATCCTTGCAGATTTGCAGAATATAAAGACCCGTTTTTCAAGCCTACAGGACCTCACTAATCACAATTTGCAAGTGTTTGGACAGACTGCCCAGGATTTGCGAGCCAGGATTGAGGTTCTAGAAGAGCGAGTCCAGGCTCCTGCCGTAGCCCCGAGTTCTGGGATTCCCAAGTTGCCCCCTTTTCGTTTTGGCGGTGAACGTGAGAAATTCAGGGGATTTATTAATCAATGCAATCTTTTTTTTTCTGCACATGCTTCACAATTTCCCACTGAACGATCTAAGGTGCTTACTATAATTATGTTGCTTACCAACAAGGCTTTGATGTGGGCAAACCCTCTGATTGAGACTGAGGATGATTGTTTGAATCACCTTGATGCTTTTATTTCAGCCATGGGGCAGGTGTTTGATGACCCCAATCGAGGTGCAACAGCTGAAGCAGCCAGGTTAGCTTTGCGCCAAGGTAAGCACTCGGTAGCTGAATATGCCTTGGATTTCAGGAGATGGGCCCTTGATACCACCTGGGACAGTTCCGCCAAAAAATCTATTTTTCGAAAGGGGTTATCTCCACTGATTAAGGATGAACTTGCTCGTGCCGATCCTCCCACTGCGTTAGGTGACTTTATTAACTACTGCATCCGTATTGATACTCGTCTGACTGAACGCAGGCAAGAGAGATGGTTCGAAAGCAATCGCACTAACCTTTTCCTACCTTCCTCTCCAGCTAAGGAACCTTTGAGTAGGATTACACGGGAACCTGAACCTGAACCCATGCAGGTAGACTCTTTACAACGACGGGTTAGTGATGCACGCAAGGAACATCGTTTTAAGGAGAATCTATGTTTCTATTGTGGTAAGTCAGGGCACTTCATTATAAACTGCCCCAGCCGTTCTCGTAAGACTACTGCAGCACTCATTCATTGTGAGTGTTGCGAGAGGGGATCTGTCAGGTCCGAGCCTCAGGCTCCAGAGAGATCTGCAGCAACAGATCTTGATTTCTCGGACTTAAACTCCGTTACCTCTGAGGACGTTGACTGTGTAAACGCTGCCATTTTTCAAGTTTCCTCAGCGGTGTCCCAGCTGAGTTGTAAGAAAAACAATTCTCATTGCTTTCTTTCCATCAAACTCTGGGTTGACTCAGCTTGGGTGTCTAGCTCTGCTATGATCGACTCAGGGGCAAGTGGAAATTTTATGGATGTCTCCTTTGCTCTGAAACAGGGGATACGTTCAGTGAAGAAGGCTACTCCAGTACAGATGGAAACTGTGGATGGCTCCCTGCTGACCTCTGGACCAGTGGATCAGGAAACAGAGCCTTTGAGGGTTCTTATGGGTAAAGATCATCAAGAGAAACTGTCCTTTATGCTTATCTCTTCTCCCCACTTTCCCATTATTCTAGGGCTACCATGGCTGCAGGCTCAGAATCCTACCATTAACTGGGAGACCAAGGAATTACACTTTCCAGAGAAACAGATGAGTCCAAAAGTTTCAGCTTGCTCTGTTCCTAAAGGAACCATGTCAGTCCCTGAACTACCAGCTGTATACCAGGACTATGTGGATTTATGTGACAAGAAGAACGCTGACCAGCTTCCTCCTCACCGTCCATATGATTGTCCAATTGAATTATTGCCTGGAGCAGAGATACCTTTTGGTAAGATCTACCCCTGGCGGGGCCCGAGCTAAAGGCTTTAAAGGATTACATAGACGAAAATCTAGCCAAGGGCTTCATACGCCCCTCTTCATCTCCTGCAGGTGCACCCATCTTCTTTGTAAAGAAGAAAGATGGATCTCTGAGACCATGCGTAGACTATAGGGAACTCAATAAGGTTACTATTAGAAACCGTTATCCATTGCCTTTAATCCCTGAGTTATTGGAGAGAGTGCGACATGCCAAAATTTTCTCTAAACTAGATCTTCGTGGGGCCTATAACTTAGTTCGTATTAGACCTGGGGATGAATGGAAGACTGCATTCAGGTCACGCTATGGACACTTTGAATATCTAGTTATGCCTTTTGGTCTGAGTACCGCCCCAGCCACTTTCCAACACTTGGTGAATGACATCTTCAGGGATCTCCTAGATACATTCGTGGTAATTTATTTGGATGATATTCTAATTTTTTCTAACTCCACAGAGGAACATCATGGACATGTGAGAATGGTCTTGGAACGTCTAAGACAAAATCATCTTTACATCAAACTTGAAAAGTGTGAATTCCATAGGACCGAAATTCAATTTCTGGGGTATGTACTGTCTACACAAGGAATTAGTATGGATGGAAGCAAAACCCAAGCCATCAAGGATTGGCCAAGTCCTAGAAATGTGAAGGAGGTACAGCGCTTCATCGGGTTTGCCAACTTCTATAGACGTTTCATTAGAAATTTCTCTGAGGTAGTGTCACCTATCACCCAACTTACCCGGAAAGAGTCTAGGTTCTCCTGGACTCCCCAAGCCCAGGAAGCATTTTCCCGTCTAAAAGATAAATTTACCACTGCACCTATCCTAGTACATCCCAACCCCGAGCTTGCCTTCATAATAGAGGTGGATGCTTCAGACTGTGCCGTTGGAGCTATACTCTCTCAGAGAACAGGTGAGAAGAATGTCTTGCATCCCTGTGCCTTCTTTTCCCAGCAGTTGTCTTCGGCTGAGAGGAACTACGATGTGGGCAATAGAGAGTTGTTGGCCATTATTGCCGCCTTCAAAGAATGGAGACACCTTCTTCAGGGAGCTGCACAGCAAATAGTCGTCCTGACAGACCACCGTAACCTTGAGTTTATCAGGTCGGCTAAGTGCCTGACTCCTCGCCAGGCTCGCTGGAATCTTTTCTTAAACCAATTTAATTTTATAATTTCTTATAGACCAGGATCGCGCAATGGAAAGGCTGATGCACTCTCTAGGATTTACTCAGCAGAGACACGTCCAATTACTCCTCCTAAGACTATTCTTCCTGACTCTAGATTCCTAGGAGTAATTCATAATCAAGACCTACTTAAGGACATCAAGGAAGCATACCATGCGGATTCCTTTTTGGCACAACCCCCAAGGGACGTAAGTCTTGTCTTTAAGAATGGTGTGTGGATTCAGGGACAACGCCTGTATATTCCTGAAACAGTCAGATTGAGAGTATTGCAACTCATTCACGATTCCAAGATAGCTGGGCATAGAGGAATTCTAAAGACACAGGAATTTCTCTCTCGTTTCTTTTGGTGGCCCACTTGCAGGAAGGATGTTTTAAACTATGTCACTTCATGTGAAGTCTGTGCAAGATGCAAAACACCTCGCTCCTCACCAACTGGTCTGTTACAGCCTCTTCCCACCCCGTCCCGCCCGTGGGGATCCATTTCTATGGACTTCATTGTGGAGTTACCAACCTCTCAAGGGAAGAACACCATTCTAGTGGTGGTTGACCGTCTAACAAAGGCAGCTCATTTTATCCCTTGTGTCGGCTTACCCACTGCAAAACAGACATCAGATTTGATGATTAAAGATGTGTTTCGCTTACATGGAGTACCGGATGAGGTTATTTCGGATCGAGGGGTGCAATTCACTTCTAGGTTTTGGCAAAATTTCTGTGCAGCATTGGACATTAAAGTAAACCTTTCTTCTGCTTTTCATCCCCAGACTAATGGACAGACCGAACGAACCAATCAAACCCTGGAGCAGTATCTCCGCTGCTTTATCTGCCACCTACAGGATGATTGGGTGGATCTACTTCCATTAGCTGAGTTCTCGTATAACAACTCTCAGAGTGCCTCCACTAAGCAGTCTCCTTTTTACTCTAATCTAGGTTATCATCCTAACATTCTACCACGATTTCCCATAGAAACGCCTTTACCAGCAGTGGCTGAAAGAATCACGTCTTTACAGAAGAATATGGATCTTCTAAAGGAGAATCTGGAATCGGCTCAGGAAAGGTACAAGAAAGCAGCAGATAAATTTCGTAAACCTGCACCAGCTTTCAAGGTAGGAGACTTGGTCTGGCTGTCAACCAGAAATCTTAAGTTAAGGATTCCATCGTCTAAGTTGGGACATAAGTACATTGGACCCTATAAAATCAGTAAAATTATAAGTGCTGTTGCTTGTCGTCTTCAACTGCCCAGAACTATGAGAATTCACCCTGTCTTTCATGTATCCCTACTAAAGGCTGCGACACCCAATACGTTTCCTGGACGTTCTTCTCCTTGCCCTGACCCAGTGCTAGTCGATGGTCAGGAAGAATTTGTGGTGGAAAGGATTTTAGATTCCAGGTTGTATAGAAATCAGTTACAATATCTGATTAAATGGCAGGGCTACCCAGTGGAGGACAACTCATGGGAACCAGTCAATAACGTTAATGCTCCTCGCTTGCTCCGTCAGTTTCATCAGAGGTACCCACACAAGCCTGGCCTGAGGTCATCCGGAGGCTGTCCCTAAGGGGGAGTAATGTAAGGCTCTGTGTACATGTTCCTGAAACTCAGTTTGTTCGTCAGCCATTTTACTTTCTGTCTTGCTGCAGCTATCTTGCCCTCAGTCAAAATGGAGTTTCCAGCTTGCATGTTCCCGCCCTGATTCTCTCCTTTTGCTTCTTAAGCAGCCACAGCTGAGCAATCAGTGCTTCAGAATCTAGCCTGCAGTGAACCTGTGACCTGACTCCTAAAGCCTTGGACCTTGTACTCCAGCTATTCCTACTGAGGAACTCTGAAGCACTTGTGGACTCTGAACCCTGCTCTTTGAAAGACCCACGTTTGCATGGACTTACGGTAACAGAGAAGAAGATCCTGAACCTGTTGTGGAGAGTGATTGCTGAGCTTAGATTACTCTGGCCTGCTGTGTCTCCTGCTTCTGTGTCTGCAAACTGTGTGACTATTTTTGCCAACTTGTATGAAGTAATACAAGACTTTCTATATCAAACCTGTGTCTCATGTATTTTCATCGCACCCAAGCACAAGACGCTATATGAACTGTACTACATACATTACAGTGACATACCCCATAGAAGTCGATGGGCTCGGTGCCGAGTACCCCCAAAACCTCTGGCTCTGTGCGACTCAACTTGGGCGTCACGAACAGGATTCTGTAGCTCGCTATAAGCGAGTCCTGTGTGCCTGAATTGAACTGGTTTTGTGCTTGAGAATTGCTAATGTATTTGCCATTTTTCAGCCATATCTGCGTCACGACGAGGCACTGGTGAAGAAGAAGGGCGTGCTCTTCGTGGGTGTACACTCACTCAGTGGCGCGAAAACGATGGCCGACCACTCTAAATGTTACTGCAATGTAAGATTGTGCCCCACAGCTCTTGAGTTCCGCCTCCTCATCCTCCTCAGTGTGCGGAAACTAACACGAAGGTCCCGCCTCACTACAAAAGAGGGGCCCTCTCCAGATGCTAATGACACATGTGACTTGGCAGAGATGGCTAATGGACACGAGCAGAAGTGTGAAGGGATGGAGCAGTCAGAGCTCTCCCCCCACGGAAGCGACCCGATCGCCACGGAACCACCGTTGGGCACCCGGCCTGGAAACCCTCCTACACTGCAAGAAGCGGAGGATACCCTAAGAGGCCTGGCCCGGCACCGGGAGGAGGTCGCCAGGATGGAAGCCAGCTGGCGTGCCCTAAAACTAAACTTGGAGCGGCGCCAATCCCTCTTACCTGAAGTGTCTGTACCGGAAGGTGAGGCACCCGTTCTAGTAGAGGAGTCCGTGCGGGCATCCCAGCCCTTGCAATGTGATCCGGTTGACGTTGTCGCAGTGGAGGCACCCGTTCCTGCAAAAAACTCTGCACCGGCAGCACCCCAGATCCCGCTGTCTGCCCCGTCGCTGAGACAGAAGAAGCGACACCCGTCCTCATGGAGGAGGCCGCGCAGGCACCAGAGGTCTACCTGTCTGTACCGGAGCCCCGACTGTCATCTGTTCCAGAGCCGGCTGCTTCCTCCGCAGGTGAGCGCCGCCAGGACTGTCGGGCGCCAGGAGAGCTGCCGCAAACCGGACATCGTAAGCTGCAGTTTGATGGTGGAGACATGGAGATGCTGGTGGAGGAGAATTACAACCGGCGTCAGGAGGAAGAGTGGAGACGTTGGGAGCGGGAAGCAGAGCGACAAAGGGAGCAGCGAGAATCCCAAAAGCTTCGGCAATGTAACCTGGAGAAGGACCGGGCAGATAAGGACCGGATGAGAAAAGATAAAGGAACCCTGTGGGAGCCGCGGCGTAAGGGTGCAGTACGGAGCTTTAAATTGAAAGGTGGTTGGGGCTTCATCCAGGAGCCTGGACTTTATTTAGAAGTGTTTGTGACCCGGCGGGACGTGGAGACTCACCTCCCAGAAGGACACCCGGGGAGGGACCTGTTGCCAGGAGACTTGGTGACTTACACCCGACACTGGGGTTACAATGGATGGTACGCCCTAAATGTTACCAGGTGCGACCCCTACTCCCCAGAGTGTCAGGAACCTGTGAGACCCTCGGAGCCTTCAGCCTCCCACATCCAGGCCTCTGCACAAGTGCCCACCCCACGCCGTAAATCTCCCCAGCCTCCCTCAGTGCTAAGCTGGCCCGTACCCGGCGCCTGTTAGGCCCCCTGGGGTTCGTTCAGTCCGGGACATAGGGCTCCAGACCCGGAGGGAGATGAAAGAGGTGGCCACACAGACACAGATAGCGGGTCACGACTTGACTGTACAGGCCACACTACGTCATCAGGTCCTGGTGGTCCTTGGTGTCTCGGATGTTTGGCAAGCATCAGAAGAGTACCAGGTGGTACCTGGAACACCCCTGCCAAAGAATTATAAATAACCCGGACAGGGTCCCTGTATGTAAATAGTTAAATTGTTGATGTACCCGGACGGGTGAATGTTCATAAAAAATGTTTTTAATTTAATAAAAAACACAACACAGTTTTCATTACTTTTATTACAGTCTCATCCTGCGACGCCATCGATCTCCTGTAAAAAAATGAAAAAAAAACCCAGCAGTATACCACCTGTCCGACGCAGTCCATAGTAACGAGTGTCCCATGACGATCCAGCTCTGCTACATCAGAATGACAGGCAGAGCCTGTCATCCCGGCGCAGCACAGCTGATTACCTGCTTCCCCGGCGGTGACGTCATCGGACTGGTTTACGGCCGGGATTACCCTGCAGTCACTGCAGTTATCGCGAAAAACTGCATGTGACCGCCAGGGAGAAGATAATGGCGGCCATCAAGCAGTCCAGGACGTGACCGCCGGAGATCTTCTGCCAGGTAAGTGCCGCTGACTCCTGACAGACCCGACCGACGGACACTCACAGTGACAGTGACAAATCCGATTCCGGTATCCGATATGACGAAAATATCGGTACTCGGAATCGAAAGCCCGATACAGCTAATATCGGCCGATACCCGATATTTGCAGTATCGTATCGCTCAACACTAGTGCCTGGTAAAGCTTTGGTATAATTCATTTTTTGCACTCTGTTTAATACTTACTGCTTCATATCCGTGTGACTGGGCCTCGCTAGATCTTATCAGGTGGAAGGTGCTAAAGCATATAGATGTAGCCAGGTCTAGTGCCTTTGATGATCTAACCACCCCCTGGTGTGCTGGCCACAGCTGCCAAATTATCCCAAACAAGCTATCACAATCCCACTCTCCTGACCCTGTAGTGTGGGCTATATATTTAGGAGTAGTCTAAGGGGAGCACGCAGTGTGGGGTGCAGCACACAAGCATCCCAGAAGCAAAGCATCACAGAAGATAAGCATAGTGTAAACGGCAGTTAGCATCACAGAAGATAAGCATAGTGTAAACGGCAGTTAGCATCACAGAAGATAAGCATAGTGTAAACGGCAGTTATCCATGGCAGTTAATCAGGGCTGGAATCAGGTACCCCACACTTTGCTTTCTTTTTAATTATGTACTTTATCTCTATCCTCCTGTGTTCCCTTGTCATCCACATTCACCGACCCATCCCCCCTTCATCACGACTCATACACATCAGCCCCTCTATACTTCCCTCTCCCATGTACAGTTCCCATGCACTCCTCATCTTCCTGAGAAACCTCAGCCCATCTTGCCCAAACACATCACAGAAAAAACTTACAACTCCAACAGCTACCTGCTCTTTATCTTCCTACTCCTACTGATTTCAGGGGACATCTCCCCCAACCCTGGTCCACCATCCCCCAACCTCAATCCCTACCCTACCTCATATCGAAACCATAATAATCTTATTAATATTACTTGCACTCCCTCATCTCCTTCTTTTAATTGTGCCCTCTGGAATCCACGGTCTGCATGCAACAAGCTATCCTTCCTGCACAACTACTTTCTGAACAACTCTCTTCATCTGTTGGCCCTCACTGAAACCTGGATTCAGGATTCTGACACTGTCTCCCCTGCTGCCATTTCCTATGGTGGCTTACAGTTCTCCCATTCCCCAAGACCCGCAAACAGACATGGTGGTGGAGTTGGCATACTCCTGTCCCCACAATGCACTTTCCAGGTCATCCCCCCAATTCCATCACTCTCACTCCCTTCTTTTGAGGTCCACACCATCAGGCTCTTCCGTCCCCTCTCCCTCAGAGTAGCTTCATATATCGGCCCCCAGGCTCGCCCACCCAGTTCCTTGACCACTTCTCAGCCTGGCTGCCGCACTTCATGTCCTCAGAACTACCAACCCTTATCCTTGGAGACTTCAACATCCCCAATAACAGCCCTACTTCCACATCTGCATCTCAGCTTCTATCACTAACCACTTCCCTAGGCCTCTCACAGCTTTCAACCTCTGAGACACACAAGGATGGTAACACCCTTGACCTGGTCTTTGTCCGACTCTGTTCAATCTCCCACCTAAATAACTCACCGCTTCCACTCTCTGACCACAGCATTCTCTCCTTTACCCTCACAAATCCTCGACCACCCCAGCGCACTCCTACCTACCACACAATCAGAAATCTACAAGCCATTAACCCTCAGACACTTTCAGACTCCCTACACTCATCGCTGTCCCCAATCTCCTCTTCTTCTTGTCCTAATCTGGCTGTTCATCACTACAATGACACTCTTAGAAGCACCCTTGGCCAAGTAGCACCGCTCACCCTCAAAACTTCCAAACACACAGTAAAACAGCCCTGGCTCACATTGCAAACTCAACTTCTTCAGCGATGCTGTAGGAGTGCTGAACGCCTTTGGAGAAAAACCCGCACACCAGAAGACTTCATCCACTTTAAATTCATGTTAAGAACTTATAATGCTGCCCTTCACCTCGCCAAACAGACCTACTTCACCACCCTGATCTCCTCACTAGCCAACAACCCCAAGAAACTTTTTGACACTTTTCACTCCCTCCTCAGGTCAAAAGCACAAGCCCCTATCACAGACATTTGTGCTGACGACCTGGCCTCCCACTTTATAGAAAAAATAGATACTATCCGTCAGGAAATCTGCTCTCAACCACCAAGTGCTGTGACTCCCATCCCTCCCTGCATTTCCCCTGGCTCACTTTCCACATTTGATCCTATCACAGAAGAAGTCTCCAAATTCCTCTCTTCCTCTCGTCCGACTACATGCACTACCGACCCCATTCCCTCACATCTCCTCCAGTCTCTCTCTCCAGTTGTCACAACTCACCTAACTACAATCTTTAATCTCTCACTCTCCTCTGGCATTTTCCCATCCTCCTTCAAACACTTCATCATTACTCCATTACTAAAGAAACCCACTCTCGACCCTTCCTGTACAAACAACTACAGACCGGTCTCCAATCTCCCCTTCATCTCTAAACTTTTGGAGCGCCTAGTCTACTCCCGCCTTACCCGTTACCTCTCCACTCACTCCCTTCTAGACCCTTCACAGTCCGGCTTCCGCCCCCTACATTCTACTGAAACTGCACTCATCAAAGTGACCAATGACCTTCTGACAGCAAAATGTAACGGTGACCACTCTCTGCTCATTCTTCTCGACCTTTCTGCAGCTTTCGACACAGTTGACCCCCGTCTCCTACTGTCAAGGCTCCAGTCACTAGGTATTAAGGACACTGTTCTCTCCTGGTTCTCTTCCTATCTTTCTGACTGCTCCTTCAGTGTTTTGTTCTCTGGCTCCACGTCATCTCCTCTTCCTCTCACTGTCGGTGTACCCCAGGGCTCAGTCCTTGGCCCCCTTCTCTTCTCTCTCTACACGGCCCCAATTGGACAGACCATCAGCAGCTTTGGCTTTCAGTACCATCTTTATGCTGATGACACACAACTATACTCGTCATCCCCCGACCTTACCCTGCTGTACTACAGAACGCCACTGTCTGTCCGCAGTCTCCAACATCATGTCCGCTCTTTATCTGAAACTCAACCTCTCCAAAACTGATCTTCTGCTCCCGCCGTCTACTAACCTCCCTAAATTTGACATTTCCCTCTCCGTGGGCGGCACCATAATAACACCCCGGCAGCAGGCTCGCTGTCTGGGTGTTATGTTTGACACCAATTTCTCCTTCGCCTCCCATATACAATCTCTTGCCCGCTCTTGCCGTCTACACCTAAAGAACATCTCCAGAATCTGCCCTTTTCTCACCATGGAAACAACAAAAACCCTCACTGTAGCATTGATCCACTCCCGCCTGGACTACTGCAACGCTCTATTACTTGGCCTCCCCATTACTCGACTATCCCCTCTCCAGTCCATCCTTAATGCAGCAGCCAGGGTCATCCATCTGGCTAATCGGTACTCGGACGCGTCCACTCTTCGCCAGTCCTTACACTGGCTGCCCATTCATTATAGGATCCAATTCAAAGTACTTGTTCTCACCCACAAAGCTCTCCACAGTGCAGCACCCCCCCTACATCTCCTCCCTCATTTCTATCTATCGGCCTAACCGACTGCTGCGCTCTGCAAACGACTTTCGACTAACCTCTGCACTGATCCGTACCTCCCACTCCCGACTCCAAGACTTCTCCCAATGTCACGCGGTCTTATGATATGTGTACGATGTCAGTAAACTATTCTTAAAAGAACAACACTCTATACAACATATAGATTAGCAACATCAGCATGAAAATATAGAATAGATTTACCTGACACGATATCCGTTGAACTCAGGGTTAATCTTGAGGACTTGATACACTGTCACAGGAAAGAAGAGGACCGGGGGTCTAACCTGACCCTAAACTGGGGTCCTAACTAATCCCTCACCTTGGAGGTACTGATAATGGTTCAGAGGTCCAAGTCTCCAGCCTAACCCTGTCTCCTATCAGTCCCTGAACCCTGTAATCAGTCCTAAGAAGGATTCTGATTACCTCCAAAGGGATATGGGCTGATCTCTGCTAAATACACAGATTAGACATATAAGACAGACTGGAGAAAACACAGACTTGCATACACACTCAAACACAGAAGGAACATAAATGATCTGGAATATTAAACTCTAAGCAAGGAGAGCTTAAAACAACTAAGGAGCTCTTTAACTTAAGTCTATACAGATACAATCCTATCTGTGGTCTGCATGAAGAATTTCACTGGCAACTCCCAAAACAGACAACCAAAGATTTAAAGGAAACCAATCAACAAATAATTAATTGCAGCCGGGAGAAACTGCACCCAGTCCCAGAACTGAGCACAGACAGAATTAACTCCCTAACTGCCAAACACAAAGAAACAGCAACTCAGCTGTGAGAAGTCAGAATGTGCAACCGCGACGATCTTCGTGGCGATGCACACATGACAGTACCCCCCCTTCTACGAGGGGCCTCCGGACCCTCAGGGCCAGGTTTGCCCGGGTGAGTTCTGTGGAAGGTCCGCACCAAACGATCTGCGTTAATGTCAGACGCAGGAACCCACGTCCTCTCCTCTGGACCATACCCCTTCCAATGCACCAAGTACTGAAGGGACCGGCGATTCAGACGTGAGTCAATGATCTTTGACACTTGAAACTCCAAGTTACCATTGACCACCACTGGAGGAGGAGGTAGAGATGATGGTATGACTGGTGCCACGTACCTCTTAAGTAATGACTTGTGGAACACATTGTGGATTTTAAACGTAGGAGGGAGGTCCAGACGAAATGCCACAGGATTAATTATGGAACTGATCCTGTACGGCCCGATGAATCTGGGGCCCAGCTTCCAGGAGGGAACTTTAAGTTTTATATTCCTGGTAGACAACCATACCAGATCGTTCACATTAAGATCTGGACCAGAAACTCTCCTCCTATCAGCCATACGTTTATAACGGTTCCCCATAGCACTCAGATTATTCAATACACCTCTCCACACTGAAGCAAGTGACGACGAGAAACGCTCCTCCTCAGGAACCCCAGAAGGGCCCCCCCATTGAAAGTACAAAACTGGGGATGAAAACCATATGCCCCAAAAAACGGGGATTTACCAGTGGACTCGCTCCGCCTGTTGTTAAGAGCGAACTCTGCCAGAGGCAAGAAAGAAGACCAGTCCTCCTGGTTCTCTGAGACAAAACACCGAAGATAAGTCTCTAGGCTTTGATTCAGACGCTCTGTCTGACCATTGGTCTGCGGATGAAAAGCCGAGGAAAATGACAATTGCATCCCCCGACGTAAACAAAATGCCCTCCAAAACTTGGACACAAACTGAGACCCCCTATCTGACACCACATCAGAAGGCAACCCATGAAGTCTCACAATCTCCCCAATGAACACCTGCGCCAGAGTTTTAGCATTAGGGAGGGCAGGAAGAGCAATGAAATGTGCCATCTTACTGAACCTGTCAACAACCACCAGTATGACAGTCTTCCCTGACGACTGAGGAAGGTCCGTGATGAAGTCCATAGACAAATGAGTCCATGGACGCTCCGGAAGTTTCAAGGTAAGAGGGTCCCAGACGGACGGGTATGAGGGGTCTTAGAGCGAGCACAAACCCCACAGGACGCGACAAAAGTTAAAACATCTTTATTAACATTAGGCCACCAAAACCGGCGAGAAAGGAGATCTAAAGTAGCCTTACTCCCTGGATGTCCTGCTAAAGCAGAATTATGATGTGCCTCAATAACCTTTTGTCTCAACTGATTTGGGACAAACAGTCTCCCTGGAGGTCCTGCAGGGGCGTCCCCCTGAACCTCTAATACCTCCTCCTCAAGCTCAGAACATACAGCCGACACTACCACCCCCTCCTGAAGGATAGGAATCGGGTCATCCATTTTCCCGGCCCCTGGGAAACTGCGAGACAAGGCATTCGCCTTAACATTCTTAGATCCAGGGCGATAAGTGACAACAAAATTAAACCTGGTAAAAAACAACGACCATCGAGCTTGTCTGGAATTCAGACGCTTAGCAGATTCCAAATACAGCAGGTTCTTGTGATCAGTAATGACGGTGACCGGGTGGACTGCCCCCCCAAAAAGTGACGCCATTCTTCAAAAGCCAACTTAATGGCCAAAAGTTCCCTATTGCCGATATCATAATTCCTTTCGGCGGACGACAATTTCTTAGAAAAGAAAGCGCACGGATGCCATTTACCAGGGGACGGACCCTGGGACAATATTGCACCCACCCCTACGTCAGACGCGTCCACCTCCACAACGAACGGCTGTGATGCATCTGGTTGGATGAGAACGGGTGCCGAAGCAAAACATTTTTTCAAAGAGGAAAAAGCTTGGCAAGCTTTGTCCGACCATTTAGAAAAATCCGTCCCTTTTCTTGTCATGTCAGTGAGAGGTTTGACAACAGATGAGAAATTACAAATAAATTTCCGGTAGTAGTTAGCAAACCCCAGAAAACGCTGCAGAGCCTTAAGATCCTCTGGCTGATCCCATTCAAGCACTGCTCTCACCTTTTCAGGGTCCATACGGAAACCGGAGGCTGACACCAAGAAACCCAAAAACTGAAGTTCCTGTACGGCGAATACACACTTTTCCAGTTTGGCGTATAGTTTATTGTCTCGCAAGATCTGCAACACCTGTCTCACATGCTCCTGGTGAGACACAAGATCTGGCGAGTAAATTAAAATGTCATCCAAATATACGACCACAAACAGCCCCACCAGATGACGAAAAATGTCATTAACAAAATGTTGGAATACTGCTGGAGCAGTAGTCAGACCAAAAGGCATGACAAGGTTCTCATAATGTCCCTCCGGCGTGTTAAACGCCGTTTTCCACTCATCCCCCTCTTTTATCCTAATCAGATTATACGCCCCCCTGAGATCCAATTTAGAGAACCATTTGGCGCCAACAATTTGATTGAAGAGATCAGGAATCAGAGGGAGTGGATACGGATCTCGAACAGTAATCCGATTAAGTTCGCGGAAATCCAAGCAAGGGCGTAGGCCTCCATCTTTTTTCTTCACAAAGAAGAACCCCGCGGGCACTGGGGAAGATGAAGGTCTAATATGCCCTTTGGCCAGACTTTCCGAAATATAATCTTTCATAGCCTGCCTCTCAGGACCAGAAAGGTTATATAACCTAGCTTTAGGTAACTTAGCATCAGGAAGTAAATTAATAGAGCAGTCATACACGCGATGAGGAGGCAACTCCTGACACCCCTCCTCAGAGAACACATCCCCAAAGTCCTCCAAAAAAGGAGGCAAAGTACTAGGCACGACCGCACTGATGACTGTGTTCATGCAGTTACTTTTGCAAAACTCACCCCATTGGCTTATCTCTCTGGACTGCCAATTAATCACAGGGTTATGTTTAACCAACCAAGGAAGTCCCAACACAATAGGAGTAGGTAGACCCTCCAACACATAACAAGATAATAGTTCCCTATGTATTGCCCCTACCCGAAGGTCAATGTTATGAACCTCATGAACAAAGCTACCTTGGCCGAGAGGCCTGGCGTCAATGGAGAATATAGGGATCGGTTTGACCAATACACTCAGATGCATACCTTGAGCCTGAGCAAACTGAGCGTCAACCAGATTAGCCCTGGACCCACTATCAAGAAGAACAGAAAATCTCTCCACTCTCGTACCAACCATCACCTCCACTGGTACAAGGAACTGAGAAGAACTAGCGGACGAAATACATACTCCCAGGTTGTCGTCCACCACACAACCTGGGATTAACAGTTTTCCGGCGACTTCTTGCTCAACAAGGCACGGGACGGACATCCCCCAACAAAATGTCCCTCTTTCCCGCAGAAGAAACACCTTCTAGTCCTGCGGCGTACCGCCAATCCCCTCCTACGAAATGATGTCCCTCCCAACTGCATAGGCTCCTCCGAACAGACAAGGGGAACCTCAACATAAGGGACTTTAGTAGTAGGTGGAGTAACAACAGGGGGCGGAGTTACCTCGCACCTCTCCCGGAGCCGTCTATCAGTACGGATAGCCAGGGCCATAGCAGCCTCCAGTGATGGAGGAGAATCATACTGAGCCAAAACGTCCTTTAATTTGTCAGAAAGCCCATGACAAAACTGGCTCCTAAGAGCTGGGTCATTCCACTGAGTATCTGTGGCCCATCTACGGAACTCAGAAGCAAATTCCTCCGCCGGACGATCTCCCTGCTGTATCTTACGTAATTTTGTCTCAGCAAGAGAGACCCGATCTGGGTCATCATATACCAAACCCAGGGCAGTAAAAAATCGATCTACTGACTGTAGAGCCGGGGATCCCGGAGGAAGGGAGAAGGCCCAGGATTGAGGGTCCCCTTGTAGGAGCGAGATAACAATTCCCACTCTCTGCTCTTCACTCCCTGATGATCGAGGCCGAAGCCGAAAATACAATTTACATGCTTCCCTGAAGGTAAAAAATTTGTCTCGCCCACCAGTGAACCTGTCCGGGAGAGCTACTTTAGGTTCAAATCTGGTTTGCTCCGAGGGAGACAAAACTTTGGACTTAATGTCCGTCAGCTCCATGGATAATCCCTGCAACTGCAGAGCCAGCTGGGCTACTGGATCCATGGCAACTGGGAATAATTTTACGGGCCAGTGAAAATGTCACGCGGTCTTATGATATGTGTACGATGTCAGTAAACTATTCTTAAAAGAACAACACTCTATACAACATATAGATTAGCAACATCAGCATGAAAATATAGAATAGATTTACCTGACACGATATCCGTTGAACTCAGGGTTAATCTTGAGGACTTGATACACTGTCACAGGAAAGAAGAGGACCGGGGTCTAACCTGACCCTAAACTGGGGTCCTAACTAATCCCTCACCTTGGAGGTACTGATAATGGTTCAGAGGTCCAAGTCTCCAGCCTAACCCTGTCTCCTATCAGTCCCTGAACCCTGTAATCAGTCCTAAGAAGGATTCTGATTACCTCCAAAGGGATATGGGCTGATCTCTGCTAAATACACAGATTAGACATATAAGACAGACTGGAGAAAACACAGACTTGCATACACACTCAAACACAGAAGGAACATAAATGATCTGGAATATTAAACTCTAAGCAAGGAGAGCTTAAAACAACTAAGGAGCTCTTTAACTTAAGTCTATACAGATACAATCCTATCTGTGGTCTGCATGAAGAATTTCACTGGCAACTCCCAAAACAGACAACCAAAGATTTAAAGGAAACCAATCAACAAATAATTAATTGCAGCCGGGAGAAACTGCACCCAGTCCCAGAACTGAGCACAGACAGAATTAACTCCCTAACTGCCAAACACAAAGAAACAGCAACTCAGCTGTGAGAAGTCAGAATGTGCAACCGCGACGATCTTCGTGGCGATGCACACATGACACCCGCGCTGCGCCAATCCTCTGGAATGCTCTACCCCAAGAAATTAGGACTATCCACAATTTGCATGGTTTCAGGCGCTCCATCAAAACACATTTGTTTAGAGCGGCCTATCACATTCACTAATCAAAGTCATTCTATGTGTAAGTGTGTGTGTGTAGCCCATTCACTATCTCCATCCATCCCTCACTCCCTCAAGATGGCTGGACCATCATTGTAAATGCACCATTGTATATACACACCTGTACTTTGTATCTCCCCCACCTCATTGTAGATTGTAATTTCTCACGAGCAGGGTCGTCTTATTTTGCTTTAATTATTGTATTGTTAACGTTGTTACTTATGACTTGTGTTTTGAAACTGTTAAACTGTAAAGCGCTGCAGAATATGTTGGTGCTATATAAATAAAGATTATTATTATTATTATAGTACACGGTAATGGGATGAAAGAGGAAGACAAAGATATAGCAGTCATATATCATTCCCCCTACACTTCCCCTTTCCTTAAATTTGGTCATCCTTGACCAAACCTTAAACAAACTTTAATATATATACATTATTTACTCCATGTAGGGAGTTAACAAGAGGTAGCCCTTTGCAAATAAAGGTGACTAATTATGAGTCAAGTCTCTAAAATGACGCAGCACAGTTTGTGTTGCACAAATTATATCCTTGTTCACAGTCCTTCAGGTGATATCCATGTCATTAACTCCGGTCCTCTGGAGCTAAACGTATATACAAAATAACTCATTAGTGGAGTCCACAGTTCCTGGGAATGAGCCTCCCCCCTTCCTTTAGGGAAAGCACGGTACCGTTTTTAGGACCCAATATATAAGTAAACACTCATTTTTTTCTATTAGGTCAACAGTCCTTAAAGGGGAAGGCGTCCCCCTTTCCTTTAAGAGTGGTACTGCCCATAAATATTATGTGCACTGCCTGTCCCGGGAACAGTCTGTTGCTGCAGTTTGCACGTAGTCCACAACGCAGTCTCAGAGCAAGGTTCTGCTTTCCAGCAGAAGGGGCACAATGGGTGCAACAAAATATAAAAATACAAAACGTTCACATAGGCCATCGCATAATACCTCCCGGGAAGTCCTCGTTAATGAATGAGACACAATCTCCTTCCCGCAGGTGTTTCCCAAACTTGACTAACGCCGCATTCACATTTATTTTAGCGTCAGTCCCATCCTCTCTGATAAAGCTGTACCGGTGCTCTATATCGGTATATACCCTATTAAATGAATACAACAGCATACAATTGAAACATTACATACAGACAGTAATATAGTGATGCATCTATTAGTGTAGCAATATCAATGAGACATAACGATAATACACTTTTTAGGTGTAGCGGTACCATTATGTAGAACAAATAAATATACATTGATAGTACACGGTACTGGGATGAAAGAGGAAGACAAAGATATAACAGTCATATATCATTCCCCTACACAAACAGCAAACATGTATACGTTCTTTTTTATTTAAGTGGTGAAGAAAAAATCCAAAATTTGTTAAAAAAAAAAAAAAAATGGCTCCATGTTCCGAGACCAGTAGCGTCTCTATTTTTCCTCATCTGGGTCTGGTTGAGTGCTTATTGTTTGCGTGCCAGCTGACGTTTTTATTTATACCATTTTGGTGTGTACACAATTTTTTTGATCGCCCGTTATTGCATTTTATTGCAATGTATCGGCAACCAAAATAACGTGATTCTGACGTTTTGAATTTTTTTCTCGTTATGCCGTTTAGCGATCGGATTATTTTTTTATTTTGATAGATTAGGCGATTCTGAATGCGGCAATACCAAATATGTGCATATTTGATTTTTGTTTATTGTTTTGAATGGGGGGTGATTTGAACTTTTAAATATATATATATATTTTTTATATATATATTTTTAAAAACTTTTTTTTAACTTTTTCCATGCTTCAATAGTCTCTATGGGAGAGTAGAAGCTGCAGTACTTTGATGTTTCACATGCACCCATAGACTTGTATGGGTGCGTGCGATCCGATTCTAGGATGCAATCGCAGCATGCTGCTGAATTGGCATGAGAAAATAATCGCAGATTTTTAATTGGATTGCACTCGTCCGATTCCACAGCAAGTGGGAATGAGTAGTAGAGATGAGTGAGCAGTAAAATGCTCGGGTGCTCGTTACAAGAGACGAATGAGCAGTGAAATGCACGGGTGCTCGTTACTAGAGATGAGCGAGCAATAAGATGCTCGGGTGCTCGTTACTAGAGATAAGCGAGCAGTAAAATACTCGGGTGCTCGTTACTAGAGATGAGCGAGCAGTAAAATACTCGGGTGCTCGTTACTAGAGATGAGCGAGCAGTAAAATGCTCGGGTGCTCGTTACTAGAGATGAGCGAGCAGTAAAATGCTCGGGTGCTCGTTACTAGAGATGAGCGAGCAGTAAAATGCTCGGGTGCTCGTTGCTAGAGATGAGCAAATAGTAAAATTCTCGGGTGCTCGTTACTAGAGATGAGCGAGCAGTAAAATGCTCGGATGCTCGTTGCTAGAGATAAGCGAGCAGTAAAATGCTCGGGTGCTCGTTGCTAGAGATGAGCAAGTAGTAAAATTCTTGGGTGCTCGTTGCTAGAGATGAGCAAGTAGTAAAATTCTCGGGTGCTCGTTGCTAGAGATGAGCGAGCAGTAAAATGCTCGGGTGCTCGTTGCTCGAACCGACCAATTCCTAATACTCGCATGCCCGTTTGGAGTAACGAGTATAATGGGAGTCAATGGAAAGCCAATCTTTTTTCCGGCAGACCCTACAAAGAGCTCTGGGGGGGGCAATGAAAAAGTGTTGAATGGAAGGAAAATAGTATAGGGAAGACGCCTGGAAGCATCTCTGACCACCAGATCGCTGCTGAGGGCAATGGTTTCACACTTTTATTTCAATTTAAAGATTGACAATAAAACGTTCCAAAACCCCACAAGAAATTGCTTTTTACAAGAAAAAAATGTTAAGAAACCTTTTTTTCTATATAATGACTTGTATAATTTCAAAATAATTTAAAAAATATTTAATTTAAGTAACCAAAATTGATTTTTTTAATTAAAAAATAGCAAATTTCAGTGTAATTTATAAAGAAATCAAGAACCGACGAAAATAAGGGACTCAGATCCACCCTGTATTAGACATACAGTTATATGAAAAAGTTTGGGCACCCCTATTAATCTTAAACTTAATGCTTTATAAAAATTGGTGTTTTTGCAACAGCTATTTCAGTTTGATATATCTAATAACTATTGGACACAGTAATGTTTCTGCCTTGAAATGAGGTTTATTGTACTAACAGAAAATGTGCAATCTGCATCCAAACAAAATTTGACAGGTGCATAAGTATGGGCACCTCACCAGAAAAGTGACATTAATATTTAGTAGAGCCTCCTTTTGCAAAAATAACAGCCTCTAGTCGCTTCCTGTAGCTTTTAGGCTAAGTTCACACGTTGCGGAATTGCCGCGGAAATTTCCGCGGCAATCCCGCACTTCTCCCGCAGGAAATACGCACGTTTTTGTGTGCTGATTCCCGCCAGAATAATAGCGTTTTGCAAGCGTAATTAGCTTGCAGAATGCTAGCGTTTTCCTAGCGATCTGTAGCATCGCTTGGAAAACTGATTGACAGGTTGGTCACACGAGTCAAACATAGTGTTTGACAAGTGTGACCAACTTTTTACTATTGATGCCGCCTATGTCGCATCAATAGTAAAAGATCTAATGTAAAAATAATAAATAATGATATTCTCACCTTCCGGCGGCCCCGCAGCCTTCCCGCCTTCAGCGACGCTCCGGCAACTCCGGTCCCAAGGATGCTTTGCGGCAAATCACACCGATGACGTAGCATCTCGCGAGACCGCTATGCCATCTGGGTGATTCTTGCAAAGGACTCTTGGGACCGGAAGTTGCCGGGAGCGTCGCTGAAGGCGGGAAGGCTGCGGGGGCCGCGGGAAGGCTGCGGGGGCCGCCGGAAGGTGAGAATATCATTATTTTTTATTTTAATTATTGTTTTACCAGGGATATGGTACCCAGGGCCTGGAGGAGAGTCTCCTCTCCTCCAGACCCTGGGTACCACCGCACATGAACGCTACATCCGCAAAATTAAAGAACATGTTGCTATTTTTTTCTGCACATAGCGTTTTTTTCGCGAAAAAAACGCAAATGTGGCCCAAACATGCGGAATCAATTAACATGATAGGATGCTTAATGCTTGCGTTTTTATCGCGTTTTTACGGGAAACCGCGGAAAAACCGCGAAAAAACGCAATTATCTGATCGTGTGCATTAGCCTTAATGGTTCCTGGATCCTGGATGAAGGTATTTTGACATTCTCTTTACAAAACATTCCAGTCGTGTTGATGTCGCCGAGCATGGACAGCCCCTTCAAATGATCCAAATGTTCAAGATATGAGCTGGATGGGTGGCATTCCAGACATTGTAATTGTTCCTTGCATGAATGCGAGTAGATTGAGCGGTGTTTTGATCATTGTCTGCTGAAAGATCATCCCGCGTACTTCACTTTGTCATGATTTGACATATTTCAAGATCTGCTGAACTGAGTGGAATCCATGCGTCCCTCAACTTTAACAAGATTCCCGGTGCCGGCATTGGCCACACAACCCCAAAGCATGATGGAACCTCCACCAAATTTTACTGTGGGTAGCAAGTGTTTTTCTTGGAATGCTGTGTTTTTTTGACGCCATGCATAACGCCTTTTTGTATGACCAAACAGCTCAATCTTGGTTTCATCAGTCCACAGGACCTTCTTCAAAAAGAAATTGGCTTCTCCAAATGTGCTTTTGGATACCTGAGCCGACTCTGTTTGTGGCGTGCTTGCAGAAACGGCTTCTTTCGCATCACTCTCCCATACAGCTTCTCCTTGTGCAAAGTGCGTTGTATAGTTGACCGATGCAAAGTGACACCATCTGCAGCAAGTTGATGCTGCAGCTCTCTGGAGGTGGTCTGAGGATTGTCCTTGACTGATCTCACCATTCTTCTTCTCTGCCTTTCTGACGTTTTTCTTAGCCTGCCACTTCTGGCCTTAACAAGAACTGTCCCTGTGTTCTTCCATTTCCTTACTATGTTCCTCACAGTGGAAACTGACAGGTTAAATCTCTGAGACAGCTTTTTGTATCCTTCCCCTGAACAACTATGTTGAATAATCTTTGTTTTCAGATCATTTGACAGTTGTTTTGAGGAGCCCATGATGCCACTCTTCAGAGGAGATTCAAACAGGAGAACAACTTGCAAGTGGCCACTTTAAGTAGCTTTTCTCATGATTGCATACACCTGGCTATGAAGTTCAAAGCTCAATGAGGTTACAAAACCAAAAAAAGTGCTTTAGTAAGTCAGTAAAAAGTAGGTAGGAGTATTTAAAACAAGAAAATGATAAGGGTGGCCATACTTATGCACCTGTCAAATTTTGTTTAAATGCAGATTGCACATGTTCTGCTAGTACAATAAACCTCATTTCAAGGCAGAAACATTACTGTGTCCAATAGTTATTAGATATATCAAACTGAAATAGCTGTTGCAAAAACACCAATTTTTATAAAACATTAAGCTTAAGATTAATAGGGGTGCCCAAACTTTTTCATATAACTGTAAAGGCGCCTCATGCACATTTTGTTCACATTGTCCTGTATTGGTCTCCCAGAGATAAACGCAATGCACGTCTGAGGGTTATATAGCAAGGAAATATACAGACCACAGAATAGTCTATGAGTGAGCGATATAATACCGATAAGGGGATGTGCAGATGTGGAGTTAAATTTCTGCACCATTTCTTCAACTCTTGGCAGGAAAAACGCATCTACAAAAGCATGACATTTTTGGCTTCATTTTTGATTGCTTTGAGTGAGGTCATTGGTGAAAAATGCACAGAGAATGACATTTTCTGCAGCAAATCTGCAAGTCAAAAATACTCAATGTGTGCATTACACGCCAGAAATGTGAATGAGAAACCTGGCATCAGGTTTTGCTTCAGGATTTGTCACATATCCGCGCCAAAAAAACGTGACAAAAACACACCAAATCTGCAACTTGTGCACACAGCCTAAAATTTTGAACATATTTTTGAGGCTTATATAGCAACCAACTGTACCCAAGAAGTTGTAATACCCTATGTGTGTTAGGGTTTGAGTTCCCGCTGCTGCACAAGGGGAGTCTCGATCCAGTCCCACTGCAGTCTCCCATCCATCTCTGTCCGCAGTGGATCCTGCTCAGCTTAGATGTCGGTCCCAGCGTCTCGCCCAGTCTAACAGTGTGCAGAGGATTACTGCTGCTCCTCCAGACTCTGCTATTGTGGCCAGTACTGGTTAGCGGCGAGCAGACGTCTTTAGGACAAAGTCCTTGTTTTCCCCTTCTGAGCATGCCCAGGGTGAGATCTCACATTGGAGATCAGGGGTCACATGCTCAGGTACTGCAGCAGCTCCTATTGGTCCGCCAGGAAGGTCCTGTGACTACTGGTGTTCTGGAACAGTTTCATTGGTCTTTGTTTCTGGCAGGTCCTGTAGCTGTTACTATAAAAGGGTGGCATGGCTGGGCCGCCATTCGCTAATATCAATTGCATCATGTGCTATGCGCCAGTGTGATCATGTACGCATGTGGTTAGGGCTCGGCTGAAATAAGCCCCTAGAATACCGGCTTCTCCGGTGAGGAGATTGTTTGATTGCGTTGCTGTCTGCATGATCACGGACTGCTATCCGCACAGCAGTTATCTGTGTATCCCTGTGAGTCTAACAGGACACAGTCTTTTTCTCAGCGGCTCTGTGACGCAACAGGATTCGCTTTATAACGCTGGTTCAGCGCCCTAGCGTTTTACTTTGCGGCTCACTGAAGCTAAGTGAGTTCGCACTTATCGCCATATAGCGCTGTGGCATTCCCGTTAGCGGCTCTGGGATTAACAGAGTTCGCACTTACTGCCACAGCGTGCTATGGCGTTTATTTTAGCAACTCTGCGGGATAACAGAGTTCGCTACTTTCGCCATCTTACTAGCAGCGGGCTTCGCCTGCACGGTGGACCCAGGGCTGCGAACGCACCTCTCTACAATATCTATTAGGTGCGTTCCGCAGGCCCTTAACAATGTGTGAGCAATATAAGACCAATACATTTTTTAACAAGTTGAGGCTCTTATAGCAACAAAATGTACCCAAGAACATGTAATAACCCATGGATGAGCAATATAATATGGATAACATGATGAAAATTTTTTTTGTAGGGTTAGATACCCCCGAAATGCACCCAAGAAGATGTAATACCCCATGGATGAGCAATATAGTACCAATACATTTTTAAACAAGTTTTTGAGGTTTATGTGCCAATTAAATGTACTCCAGACCACGGAATATTCTATGAGTAAGCACTATAAAACTGATAAAATTTTGAACACCATTTTTTAGGCTTATATAGCAACATAATTTATCCAAGAATATATAAAAGTCTATGAATGAGCAATATATTATACCGATCAATTTTTTAACAAGTTTTTTGAAGGTTATATTACAAGGAAATGTACCCAAGAACACGTAATACTGTATGGCTGAGAAATGTAACCCAGCAAAATTTTAAAACTTTCTTTTAGTGTTATATATCACAAAAAAAATAACAGAAAGCTTGTAATACTATATGGATGAGTAATCTAATCCAGAAAAATTTTCTATGCTCTTTGTAAGTTTTTTACATACCACCGTAATGCAACAATAACCGTGTTAAACTGTATGGATGAGTCACTGAATCCAGAAAAAAAAATTTAACATAAATATTTTGAAAGTGTAGTTGATGTACTTATTATCACGGGAAGGACTGCAAGAGAACTCACCAGTGCAATCTCCCAGAGGACAGGTACAGAAGACAGTCTCAGGCTCCAAGGAACGTGGGGTGAGCAGGGCAGGAGAGAGATTGCTTCAGGACCTGAATCACCTGACTGTTGGTGGCGTGGCTTAAACTACGGAGGGCTAGAAGCTGAAGGAAAACTCCTAGAAAGGTAACTGCGGGACAAAGGTACCCAGGGGCAAAGACAGAGACGTAAATCAGAACAGAACAGGCCGCGGTCAAAGCACAAGATAGCAGGACAGTACCAAAGGATTAAACAGAATGGATCGTCAGGGCCAGGCAGAGGTAAAAACCAAACAGACAGAGAAGGTACAGAAACAGAATCCAACAAGCGGTATCCAGAGATCAGACCGAGTCAAAAAAACAAAGTATCAGGCAAACCAGAACACAGCACAAAAGACACTCAGGGGTCAACACATTCTGCCAATGGTGAAAGTATCACTGACAAGGGAAATTTCCAAATGGGGGCCAAAAAAAGTCCACCCAGGGTCAGAGTGATGCCTACAGGAATTAACCCTATAATAACCAAGCCAGCCAAACAATGACACTTATACAATCATAAAGGCTTTGCAGAAAATGCAAAGCCAGAAAAAAATTATGAGGAGGTTCATCCATAGACCCCTGAAAAGGAACAACTGGTGGGCCTTATTCAAATATTTTAATAGTGTACTTGCTGTACTCCTACACTCATAAAGGTTTTTTCCAAAGTACAAAGCCAAGAAACAATTATAAGCAGGGTAATACAGTAATCCTCTTCAGATGTCCGCTTGTTCATCTCCTTCCTCTTGAGGCTGGGGGCAAGGCCAGACTGGCTATCTGGAAATTCTGACAAATGCCAGAAGGGCCTGTCTGGTGGTGGGCCACTTTGTCTGCTATGTTGTTAACAGAATCGGTATTCTCACGACACCCATACTGTTAAGAGTTGTAACAGAGGTATAATTAGAAATATTGGTCTTCTAGTAAATCTTGCTTTCCTCCATCCAGGGTAATATTAATAATACAGCTCTGGCAAAAATTAAGAGATCATTGCAAAATTTTCAGTTTGTCTGATTTTTCTCTTTATAGGTTTATTTTTGAGTAAAATGTAAATTGCGCTTTTATTCTATATAAACTGCTGTACTGACAACATGTCTCCGAATTTCCAAGCAATACATTTTGTATTTTCAGAAAATGAGAAATGGTCAAAATAACAAAAAATGCAGTGCTTGCAGACCTCAAATAATGCTAAGAAAACAAGTTCATAATCATTTAGAAACAACAATACTAATGTTTTAACTCAGGAAGAGTTCAGAAATCAATATTTTGTGGAATAACCATGATTTTTAATCACAGCTTTCATGCGTCTTGGCATGCTTTCCACCAGTCTTTCACACTGCTTTTGGGTGACCTTTTGCCACTCCTGGTACAAAAATTTAAGCAGTTTTTCTTTGACGACTTGTGACTATCCATCTTACTCTTGATTACATTCTAGAGGTTTTCAATGGGGTTCAGGTCTGGAGATTGGGCTGGCCATGACAGGGATTTGATGTGGTGGTCCTTCATCCACACATTGATTGACCTAGCTGTGTGTCATAGCGCATTGTCCTGCTGGAAAAAACAGTCCTCAGAGTTGGGGAACATTGCCTGAGTAGAAGGAATCAACTGTTTTTCCAGGATAATCTTGTATGCAGCTTGATTCATACGTCCTTCGCAAAGATTAACCTGCCCTATTCCAGTCTTGCTGAAGCATCCCCAGATCATCACCAATCCTTCACCAAATTTCACAGTGGGTGAAGACACTGTGGCTTGTACGCCTCTCCAGGTCTCCGTCTAACCATTAGATGACCAGGTGTTGGGCAAAGCTGAAAATTAGACTCATCAGAGAAGATTACCTTACTCCAGTCCTCTATGGTCCAATCCTTATGGTCTTTGGCAAGCTTCAGCCTGGCTCTCCTTTGCTGCTGACCAGTTCCTGAATCCTGGCTCTCCCATCTGCAGTCCGCAAGAACCCCAGCGGTAAAGGATGCGGCCTGGGTTCGGGCTTTGGTGAGTCTGGTATATAGGCCAGATCAGGAGCACACGCTCCTGCTACCTCTGCTGTTACGCCAGCGTCTTCTGGCTCCAATATTCCTCCGGTCCCTCCCTTGAGAGTCTTGCATTCTTCTGCCATGTTTGTCACCCAATAAACACGTTACATTGTATGCATGAGTAATTGAATACAGTAAAAAATTTACTTTTTTTTTATTATTCTAAATCACAGAAATAACACTGTATGGCTGAGAAATGTAACCCTACAGAATTTTAATTGCTTTTTCTCTGTTTTAGAGATCACAGAAATGTATCCAGACCACATAATACTCTATGGCTGAGAAATATAACACTACAAAAATTTTTAATGTTTTTTTTTTCAGTTTTATAGATCACAGAAAATATACTCAGACCCCAGCATAGTTTATGGATGAGAACTGTAATCCAGCTTATTTTTTGAATGCTTTTTGGAATGTTAGATATCACAGCAATGTACCAGAGAACATGTGAAACTGTATGGCTGAGAAATGTAAGCCTGCAAAAAAATGTACGGTAACACTTTTTTTTTAATTTTATGCATCGTAGGAAATGTACTGCAGACCACGTAATACTGTATGGGTGACAAATTTAACCCTGCAAAATGTTTTAAACACTTTTTGGAGTGTTTTATGTAAAAAGAAATTCATCCAGAACACAGAATATTGTATGGGAAAGAAATTTAACTCAGGGACATTTTATTACAATTTTTTGTACTGTTATGTAACACAAAGAAGTAACACAAATCACGTAACACTTGATTGATCAAAATATATTACATTTTTTCACAAAAAAAGCTGCAGCAATATATTTGCCAACTAAGGCCGGAGTCAGACTAAACGTATGAAAAATCGGTCTGAGTCTCCCTGCCGAGAGTCACACGAGTATTCTCCATATGGTGATCCGTGTGTGTGGAGCCCAGCTGCGCTTGGAATCTCATTTACCAGAGGGATGCACCGAAGGTAATGACCACTAGAGGACCCAATATGCATACACACATCTTCACCAATCCCTAGAGCCACCAGAGGGAGCCTTTTTAGAGTATATAAGGATGGTGAATCCACAGGAAGTTAGCTAGTCTGAGGGCTGCAGTCAGTAGTCACCTCAGAGAGAGCAGTCTAGTCTGAGTCTACGTGGAGAGTAGATCAGTACGAGAACGAGAAAAGAGTTGTTAGTTCTCTGGAGAGAAGCAAGTAGAGAGTGAGCTCTAGGAGCGAGCACAGATCAGTTAGTCTGCAAAGCCAGGTGCAGGACAGACGGAGAAGACTGATAGCAGCTCCAGGCAGAGCTTGGAAGTAAGAAGAGAGAGAGAGAGAACAGCAGTTGTTGAAAGAACCTGAAGTCTGCAGCCTTGAAGCTTAGTTCATACGCGTGGAGGCTAGTACAAGTGGAAAGCAAGCCACTCCAGCCTAGTCAGAACTGAGTCAACCGAGTTCAGTTCAGTGAGCAAGCGTGCCGACGCTTTGAGAGTGGTGAAGAAAGAGAAGAAGCTGCAACCTACAGCCAGAGTGTGCTTATGTGATATGTATCAGTGTGTGTGTATGTGAGAGAGTGCTGTGGTGCTGTCTGTGTGTGGTGCTGTATGTGTGATGGTGGTGGGGGGAGGCAGTGATGGTGGTGAGGAGTCGGAGGCAATGATGATGATTGGGAGGCAATGATGATGATGATGGGGAGGCAATGATGATGATGATGGGAGTCTTTCCACAGCACCCTTTCCTGAGCCGTAACAGCGCAGAACGCAGCACAGTGCAAAGGAGAGCTCCATATTTTGTATGGAGCATTATTTGGGGTCCAATATTCTTTATGGAGCATTATATTTGGCCCATAATACTGTATGGAGGACTATGTGGTGCCCATAATATTGTATGGAGGACTGTACTGTCCAGTCTGTACTGTGCGCTGTGAGGATTTGGCGGTTTCTGAGCTATTGCAGAATTTACAATAGATATCACTCATGTAATGGAAGAAGTGAAATCTTTGGCACTGTACTATACCCATATTTCTCTGCAGTATCTGTGCATCATGAATCGTGGTCTGTGTTAAAGGGGCCCACTGAGACTCTTTCGCCCGGGGCCCATAAAAACCTGGAGCCGGCCCTGTGTAGAAGTCCCCTCTATAATGTAAAGTGCTGCGGAATATGTTAGCTCTATAGAAATATAATTATTTTTATTATTATTACTAGCTGAAGAGCCCGGTGCTGCCCGGGCATAGTAACTACCGTATTTTTCGGACCATAAGACGCACTTTTTTCCCCCAAAATTTTTGGGGAAAATGGAGGTGCGTCTTATGGTCGCAACATACCTAAAAATCCGGCGGTGGTCCCAATGCAGCTTCCCTGTGGTGCGGTGGTGTCGGAGCAGCAGCGGGGCTCTGTGCTGCGTGGGGGGCTCTGCCGGCATTTCGTCCTAGCCGGAAAACCCCCCGCAGCTCCACTGCTGCGACGCGGTGCCGTCCTGAAAGATGGCCGCCAGGGGCCTCCGGTGGCGGTCCCAATGCAGCCTCCCTGTGGTGCGGTGGTGTCGGGGCAGCAGCGGGGCTCTGTGCTGCGTGGGGGGCTCCGCCGCATTTCGTCCTAGCTGGAAAGCCTCCCGCAGCTCTGCTGCTGCGACGCAGTGCCGTCCTGAAAGATGGCCGCCAGGGGCCTCCGGAAAGATGGCCACCGCATACTCAAATTTTGCTTCAGGATTTGTCACATATCCACGCCAAAAAAAACGTGACAAAAACACACCAAATCTGCAACTTGTGCACACAGCCTAAAATTTTGAACATATTTTTTGAGGCTTATATAGCAACAAACTGTACCCAAGAAGTTGTAATACCCTATGTGTGTTAGGGTTTGAGTTCCCGCTGTTGCACAAGGGGAGTCTCGATCCAGTCCCACTGCGGTCTCCCATCCATCTCTGTCCGCAGTGGATCCTGCTCAGCTTAGATGTCGGTCCCAGCGTCTCGCCCAGTCTAACAGTGTCCAGAGGATTACTGCTGCTCCTCCAGACTCTGCTATTGTGGTCAGTACTGGTTAGCGGCGAGCAGACGTCTTTAAGACAAAGTCCTTGTTTTCCCCTTCTGAGCATGCCCAGGGTGAGATCTCTCATTGGAGATCAGGGGTCACATGCTCAGGTACTGCAGCAGCTCCTATTGGTCCGCCAGGAAGGTCCTGTGACTACTGGTGTTCTGGAACAGTTTCATTGGTCTTTGTTTCTGGCAGGTCCTGTAGCTGTTACTATAAAAGGGTGGCATGGCTGGGCCGCCATTCGCTAATATCAATTGCATCATGTGCTATGCGCCAGTGTGATCATGTACGCATGTGGTTAGGGCTCGGCTGAAATAAGCCCCTAGAATACCGGCACCTCCGGTGAGGAGATTTGGTTGCAAGTGGTTAGGGCTTGGCTGAAATAAGCCCCTAGAATACCGGCTTCTCCGGTGAGGAGATTGCTTGATTGCGTTGCTGTCTACATGATCACGAACTGCTATCCGCACAGCAGTTATCTGTGTATCCCTGTGAGTATAACAGGACACAGTCTTTTTCTCAGCGGCTCTGTAACGCAGCAGGGTTCGCTTTATAACGCTGGTTCAGCGCCCTAGCGTTTTACTTTGCGGCTCACTGAAGCTAAGTGAGTTCGCACTTATCGCCATATAGCGCTGTGGCATTCCCGTTAGCGGCTCTGGGGATTAACAGAGTTCGCACTTACTGCCACAGCGTGCTATGGCGTTTATTTTAGCAACTCTGCGGGATAACAGAGTTCGCTACTTTCGCCATCTTACTAGCAGCGGGCTTCGCCTGCACGGTGGACCCAGGGCTGCGAACGCACCTCTCTTCAATATCTATTAGGTGCGTTCCGCAGGCCCTTAACAATGTGTGAGCAATATAAGACCGATACATTTTTTAACAAGTTGAGGCTCTTATAGCAACAAAATGTACCCAAGAACATGTAATAACCCATGGATGAGCAATATAATATGGATAACATGATGAAAATTTTTTTTGTAGGGTTAGATACCCCCGAAATGCACCCAAGAAGATGTAATACCCCATGGATGAGCAATATAGTACCAATACATTTTTAAACAAGTTTTTGAGGTTTATGTGCCAATTAAATGTACTCCAGACCACGGAATATTCTATGAGTAAGCACTATAAAACTGATAAAATTTTGAACACCATTTTTTAGGCTTATATAGCAACATAATTTATCCAAGAATATATAAAAGTCTATGAATGAGCAATATATTATACCGATCAATTTTTTAACAAGTTTTTTGAGGGTTATATTACAAGGAAATGTACCCAAGAACACGTAATACTGTATGGCTGAGAAATGTAACCCAGCAAAATTTTAAAACTTTCTTTTAGTGTTATATATCACAAAAAAATAACAGAAAGCTTGTAATACTATATGGATGAGTAATCTAATCCAGAAATATTTTCTATGCTTTTTGTAAGTTTTTTACATACCACCGTAATGCAACAATAACCGTGTTAAACTGTATGGATGAGTCACTGAATCCAGAAAAAAAAATGTAACATAAATATTTTGAAAGTGTAGTTGATGTACTTATTATCACGGGAAGGACTGCAAGAGAACTCACCAGTGCAATCTCCCAGAGGACAGGTACAGAAGACAGCCTCAGGCTCCAAGGAACATGGGGTGAGCAGGGCAGGAGAGAGATTGCTTCAGGACCTGAATCACCTGACTGTTGGTGGCGTGGCTTAAACTACGGAGGGCTAGAAGCTGAAGGAAAACTCCTAGAAAGGTAACTGTGGGACAAAGGTACCCAGGGGCAAAGACAGAGACGTAAATCAGAACAGAACAGGCCGCGGTCAAAGCACAAGATAGCAGGACAGTACCAAAGGATTAAACAGAATGGATCGTCAGGGCCAGGCAGAGGTAAAAACCAAACAGACAGAGAAGGTACAGAAACAGAATCCAACAAGCGGTATCCAGAGATCAGACCGAGTCAAAAAAACAAAGTATCAGGCAAACCAGAACACAGCACAAAAGACACTCAGGGGTCAACACATTCTGCCAATGGTGAAAGTATCACTGACAAGGGAAATTTCCAAATGGGGGCCAAAAAAAGTCCACCCAGGGTCAGAGTGATGCCTACAGGAATTAACCCTATAATAACCAAGCCAGCCAAACCATGACACTTATACAATCATAAAGGCTTTGCAGAAAATGCAAAGCCAGAAAAAAATTATGAGGAGGTTCATCCATAGACCCCTGAAAAGGAACAACTGGTGGGCCTTATTCAAATATTTTAATAGTGTACTTGCTGTACTCCTACACTCATAAAGGTTTTTTCCAAAGTACAAAGCCAAGAAACAATTATAAGCAGGGTAATACAGTAATCCTCTTCAGATGTCCGCTTGTTCATCTCCTTCCTCTTGAGGCTGGGGGCAGGGCCAGACTGGCTATCTGGAAATTCTGACAAATGCCAGAAGGGCCTGTCTGGTGGTGGGCCACTTTGTCTGCTATGTTGTTAACAGAATCGGTATTCTCACGACACCCATACTGTTAAGAGTTGTAACAGAGGTATAATTAGAAATATTGGTCTTCTAGTAAATCTTGCTTTCCTCCATCCAGGGTAATATTAATAATACAGCTCTGGCAAAAATTAAGAGATCATTGCAAAATTTTCAGTTTGTCTGATTTTTCTCTTTATAGGTTTATTTTGAGTAAAATGTAAATTGCGCTTTTATTCTATAAACTGCTGTACTGACAACATGTCTCCGAATTTCCAAGCAATACATTTTGTATTTATTTTCAGAAAATGAGAAATGGTCAAAATAACAAAAAATGCAGTGCTTGCAGACCTCAAATAATGCTAAGAAAACAAGTTCATAATCATTTAGAAACAACAATACTAATGTTTTAACTCAGGAAGAGTTCAGAAATCAATATTTTGTGGAATAACCATGATTTTTAATCACAGCTTTCATGCGTCTTGGCATGCTTTCCACCAGTCTTTCACACTGCTTTTGGGTGACCTTTTGCCACTCCTGGTACAAAAATTTAAGCAGTTTTTCTTTGACGACTTGTGACTATCCATCTTACTCTTGATTACATTCTAGAGGTTTTCAATGGGGTTCAGGTCTGGAGATTGGGCTGGCCATGAAAGGGATTTGATGTGGTGGTCCTTCATCCACACATTGATTGACCTAGCTGTGTGTCATAGCGCATTGTCCTGCTGGAAAAAACAGTCCTCAGAGTTGGGGAACATTGCCTGAGTAGAAGGAATCAACTGTTTTTCCAGGATAATCTTGTATGCAGCTTGATTCATACGTCCTTCGCAAAGATTAACCTGCCCTATTCCAGTCTTGCTGAAGCATCCCCAGATCATCACCAATCCTTCACCAAATTTCACAGTGGGTGAAGACA
>JARQOD010000001.1:397018133-397098950 GCA_033576555.1 Oophaga sylvatica
TGACCTTTTGACACCTACCTTCTGCAGGCTACATGCATACTGATGCACATGACACTTTATCTTTCAATTAGTTGTACATTCGGTTGACTTATAATTGACCTATGACTTGTGACATACCACTTTACTGATGTTTTTTCTTTTTTTTTATATCCAGTAGCCTTGGTTGTACTCCCATGCGTTTACCTAATTATCAGATTATTTGACTCTAAATTCTGACACCAATTTTCCGATCTACGTGCAATATCATATATATGTTATGCTTTGGTTCTATGCATTTGTATATCCCTATGTCTATATTTCAGCTAAATGCTTATAACCAGTATATGTTGTTTCTTAATATCTCATTACCTGTGTATGTTCCCCTTTGATGGTCTTCTATTTAATCTCTCTGCATTTGTGCTGTTTTCTGTTTTTACGTAAGTGCCAGGCACTCTGTCGCATGTAGTGCCATTCATTTCCACCCATTGTTCCATAAAGGTGTTTTATCTTAATTCTAATGTCCCAAATTCCTCTTGACCACATGTTCTGTCTAATGCTGGAGTCACACTAGCGAGAAATACAGACGAGTGCAATGCGAGAAAAAATCGCATTGCACTCGGACCAATGTTAATCTATGGGGCAGCTCCCATCAGCCGATTTTTTTCTTGACCGTTTTATACGTGCGAAAGAAATCGCAGCATGCTGCGATTTACACCGTTTTAAGGCCGAGACTCGCCAATGCAAGTCTATGGGGGCGAGAAAAATACGGACTACACATGGAGCAGACATGTGACCTGCGAGAAATACGCACCGGTGTCCTTCAGAAAAGCCAGTAATTCAGTGCGCTATACTGTAAAATCACACTGACATGATTAAGAAAGAATACATATACATATATATATATATATATATATATATGCATGTCATTGTGACATATATATATATATATATATATTTATAGTTTATACACTTCTACATACCATAATAGCCGCTAATTCAATTGCCGGCTTCTGTAAATTCATTACAGAACACGACATGAAATGACACATGGTTTACATACAGTAAACCATTTCATTTCATGTAGTTTGATATACAGTGCCTACAAGTAGTATTCAACCCCCTTCAGACTTAGCTGGTTGACACATGCGGAATTAACTTGGCATTGTGACATTTGTACTGTAGATCAGCCTGGAAGTGGGAAATGCACTGCAGCAAAAATTTTGTTTTAATTTTTTTTTTTTTAAAAAAAAACGTTAAAAGTTAATTCAGAGTGTCATTTATTATTCAACCCCTCAAACCACAAGAATTCTGTTTGGTCCCCCTAAAGTATTAAGAAGTAGTTCAGGCACCAAGAATAATGAGCTTCACATGTGTGGATTAATGATCTCTTTTGCCAGCCTTTTCTGACTATTTAAGACCCTCCCCAAACTTGTGAACAGCACTCATACATGGTCAACATGGGAAAGACAAAGGAGCATTCCAAGGCCATCAGAGACAAGATCGTGGAGGGTCACAAGGCTGGCAAGGGGTACACAACCCTTTCCAAGGAGTTGGCCCTACCTGTCTCCACTGTTGGGAGCATCATCCGTAAGTGGAAGGCTTATGGAATTACTGTTAGCCTTCCACGGCTTGGACAGCCTTTGAAAGTTTCCTCCCGTGCCGAGGCCAGGCTTGTCCGAAGAGTCAAGGCTAACCCAAGGACAACAAGGAAGGAGCTCCGGGAAGATCTCATGGCAGTGGGGACATTGGTTTCAGTCAATACCATAAGTAACGTACTCCACCGCAATGGTCTCCGTTCCAGACGAGCCCGTAAGGAACCTTTACTTTCAAAGCGTCATGTCAAATTCAACTTAGCAACATAACTTTTTGTTTTGTAAGATTTATGCTTCTGTTAATAAATCCTACTCTCGTTTGCAGTTTGAAGGCTCTAACTTATTTGCATCTTATCAAACCAGCTAAATCTGCAGGGGGTTGAATACTACTTGTAGGCACTGTATGGTTTTGATTAACAATTATATGAGTGTATGTGTTCAAAATTTCATACATGTAGGTGTTATTGTAATGTGTAAATTCCTTGAAAAAAATGCGTGGGCTCCCACGGTATTTTCTCCACTAGACAGGGAAAGCCAGTGACTAAAGACAGATAATAATAGCCTAGGGAGGGAGCATTGTTTTTGTGCCCCCCCTGGCTACTAACATCTGCCCCCAGCCACCCCAGAAAAGGCACATCTATTATTAGATGCACCTTTTCTGGCACTTAGCCCGTCTATTCCCATTGCCTTTAGCTGAGGCTAATGGGTTAATAATGGGTTAATGCCACCTTGCTATTGAAAGGTGACATTAAGCCGGTTAATAATGGAGAGTTGTCAATTAGATTGTATTATTGTATTAAATGGTTAAAAAAACACACACAATGATTTAAAATTATTTTAATGAAATAAATACACATAGTTTTTGACCATATTTTATTGCACTGGTAATCCTTCCGAATCCCTTGTTCTCCTGTAATAAAATAAAAAAGCAACAATATCCATACCTCTCTGCAGTTCAGTCAGGTCCCACGCTGCAATCCGTCTGAAGGGGTTAACAGGTTTACAGCAGGGACCGATGCTAATGCTGCCAGCCCTGCTGTAAACTCCCGCAGAATGAATGAGTTCATCTCTGCACAGCCTCCCCGGCTGCCAGGAGATGAACTGATTAGTGTAGGAAGCTTAATTGATTTTTTTCCCATGCTATCCAGTTCACTTCAGGTCAGCTGGGGACTCCCGCTGACGTCACTGAGGCTGTGTGGAGTCCCCGACTCTATATAAATGTATAATAATAATAATAATAATAATAATAATAATATCACCTCCACTAATCTGGTGGCTGTGGGGACCATCTACTATAATGCAAGGCTTCCTACGTTTTAGGCCTCGTTCACACGGTCAGTATTTGGTCAGTTTTTTACATCAATATTTATAAGCCAAAACCAGGAGTGGAACAATCAGAAAAAAAGTATAATAGAAACTCGTCACCACTTCTGTATATATCACACTCTTGTGGTTTTGGCTTACAAATACTGATGTAAAATAATGACCCAATACTGAACGTGTGAATGTGGCCTTAGTTTCCTGGAACTAGGTGGAACTTTCAGTGAAGTTGGAAGGTTTCATAATTTTTTTTCTGTATTTTTAATTTTCTGGCCCCATCAGCGGTCAAATAGCTGCTTTCTTTATAGAGAGTGTTCATTATTTTCATTAGGGTTATCGGGATGATGGGAGTGATCTAATGTTTGTGATATTAGGAAAATAGCTTGAGTTCTTATGTGCAGGTGTGATGACATTAAGGGCCAATTATTAAAACTAGCACCCTATACTCTATATACAGTAAAGGCTGGGTCTCACATAACGATACACCAGCGATCCCGACAACGATATGTGACTCGCACCACACTGAGATGGATACCAGGGCTATGGGGTACTCGGAGCCGAGCCCATTGATTTCTATGGGAGATGTCACTGGCAGCGGGACTCGGTCCGTGGCCCTGGCGGTCATGCAATGGGGATATTTACAAGGGAATATAAGGATAGGTAGTTCGTGACGCCACCTGTGGTGTCTGATCAATTGGACCAGCGCTGCTATAAGGATCTTCACAGGGGATGTTATGGGGCAGCTGGGTGGTAGGTCTCCCACAGGTGAGACGGGTCCCTGGAAGTCTATGGTGATGATGCAGGGTGTAGTTAAGAATTCAGTCACACACAATGCAGCTTCTTTTCATACCTTTACTGGTAGATGGTTCAAGAAGATCCCGGGGAGCTGGTCGGGGTGGAGAATGCACACTCGGGTAACCGCTGAGCAGGTTAGAGGCCTCCTTTACTTCAAATGTATTTGAGTCCAAACTTGCCTGAAGCGAAGTTAACTCTGCAATCTTCAGCTTTTCTTAATAGCTGCCAAGCCCGGCTGACATTGTGGTGGAGCCTTCTATGTCTCTGATTATCAGATGTTGAGAGAACTAAGTCCTTACTTTTGTCGTGCACTTGACTCAAAGTCCCCGTTCTCCCTGACTCCGGTTACGTATCAGCGCTTAGGGCTGCTCTCTGCGACCTGTAGTCCAGAAAGCCTCCGGTTTTCTTATCACTAAGCATGAAGCTCTAGCAATGCCTCGGACTCCGGTGTCCGGTGAATTAGTGCAGGTAATCTGGTACCTGAAGCACTTCTCTGTCCTTCTCCACTGCGCCCTTCGCCCTGCTTTCGCTCTTAGCATAAGCACTTGTAGCTTTTGGTGGAAATGTCAGCTTTCTCCAGAGCTCGCTGAGCAGCTCTCAGTATCCTCCTTGTTTCAGCTTCTGCTGAGGTACTGATTAAGGGTAGCTCTGACTAGGCTAGGATGATTCACTTCACCCGTACTAGCCTCCACTTCCTTGTCAGGTGAGCTACGCTAGCTCTGCGAGGATTCAGTCCTCTCTCCTCTCCAAGTCCAGACTGAACTGGCACTGAACTGCACTGTCCTAAGACAGGAAAACTGACTGATCTGAGCTCTTCTCAGACAGGAAACTTGAATCGAACTGATCTGTCCGAAGACAGGAAGCTTGAATAACCCTGCTACGTGTCACTACCTCTTATACCCCTAGTGGGTGTGTCTAAAAGTGTGAGTGACGTGTATGGATATCAAGCGTTGCGGTTACCTTCCTGTGCATTCTCCTGGATTTTGTGTGTGCCTGACATAGCTGGGCCACACATCCCCCCTTGGTTAAACACAGCACTCCCGGGCTGTAAAAGAGAAAAAGAAAACATTTTTGTTTTGCATTTAACATAAACATTTAACTCATCCCATCCGGGAGGTAAGACTTCTTGAACGTTACAATTTGTACATTAGAAAAATACAAAAGTATCAAAGTATCAAAACATTCTCATAATACAAGACAAATTCTTGTGGAGGACCCGCACCAAAAACCTCCCACGTGGGTCCTGGGTGGGCTGCAGGACTTCTGACTGCAGACCTCACTCTAGGCCCACCATACGGGTTTTTCTTCAGAGGTAGATAGTAATGGTTTCGTGTAAAACCAAGATAAGGCACCGTAGTGCAACTATTTACATAGAAAGTTTTTGGGCTGGCACAGTCCACAGCCACGCAGTCCATGAGGGTTAAAACACATTTTTATATTTCAAGTATTCACGTATACTTTAACTTTCACTTTACCCAACTGGGGTATTCTATGCAAACATCATCACATTTAGCAAATTACGTAAACATTTTCATACTTATCAATAAAGTGCAAAATTTTCAACTTCCTCAATTTTTCAAACTTTATACAATGGCAGTAAACCCTGTCTGGGTCCTACTGGCTTTCTTCTTTCTTGCAAATTACAGCGACGTCTTCCACTCCTGGGGCTGGAACGACGCGGTGTTCCCTTGAACGCATCACAAATAAGTCATGGCCTGCAATCAGTGTTTGAGTGGCCACAGTTCTCATTCTAACGGTGGACCCAACGGGTACTTCTTTTCTGTAGGACGCCGATTGCGTCGCTGAGGTAGTCGCAGATTGTGATGCCAGAATGGTCGCAGGTTGCGTTGCTGAGGTGTACGCAGTGGGCGATGCTGAAGTAATCACAGGTTGCGATGCAGAGTGGGTCGCAGATTGCGATGCAGGGGGCGACATAGGCCGAGATGAGTTTGCAGGGGGCGATGCCGGGGCACGGCCTGATGCTGTGGGAGCTCGGGACTGGGACGCTTCAGTATTGTGTACGGTACCGGCGTCGGGAACGGGGTCACTGACAACAGAGACGTTTAGGGCATACCATCCCTTTAAACCCCAGTGTCTCGTGTAGCTCACTATGTCCCCATTTATCAGATCCCTCCCAGGATGACCGATGGGCAAGTGGGACTCTACGTCCCGGCGGCTCACGAAGACCCCCGCATAGAGGCCCGGCTCGCGGATAAAGCCCCAGCCCTTGCGGAGTTGAAATTCAGTGACGCACCCCTGCCGCCGCGGTTCCCGTCGGGTACCTTTATCTCGGCGGACGGTTTCTTTATCAGCGAAGAACTTTTCATGCCATTCCTGTCGGCCTCGCTGTATCTTTCTCTCTTCCTCCTGCTGTTGTCTCACTTTCTCGCAGTGTTGCCAAGCATTTCCGGTTTGGAGGTCGTAAGTCACATCATCCAGACGCTCCATCTCTTCCCAGTCGATCTCCGGCAATGATGGCTGGGACCCCTTCGGTGTTCCTACCGGGGAACCGTAATCTGCTGCGGCCTCCTGGCCTGGCTGGCACTCCGGAACGGGCAGGGCCTCCTCAGCCTCCTTCTCCTCCACCTCCGCATCGGTGGATCAGGTACAGCACTTTTGGGGGCAGCCTCCGTTTCTCTTTAGCCTTCCTCAGCAGGGAACTTGAGAAATCAGGTGACGGCGTTATGCTTGTGGGAGAGAGCACTGCGTCCTACAGCAGCCGCTGTGTCTGGGCACGCCAGCGTCTCTCCGTCTCCTGCATGTCTGCATGACGCTGGATTAATCCTCTGAGCACCGCATTTTCTTTCTGCAGCTCCAGTGTGTCGACCCGCCACCACAATTGTGGGTTACCAGGGCAATGGGGTACTCAGAGCCGAGCCCGTAGAAGTCTATGGGGATTGTCACAGGTAGCGGTGGCTCGGTCTGTGGCCCTGGCGGTCTGGCGTATGTTGGGGGAATATTTACAGGGGATAGATTTATATACAGTTCGTGACGCCACCTGTAGTATTCTGGTAATTTGTACCAGCGCTGCTGTAGATCTCTGAGGGGATGGTGATGCAGCTAGATGTCGGGTCCCCTACAGGTGGGACTCTTCCCTCAGGTCGGTAGTTAGGTAGGGATTGTGCAGGCATGCAAATCAATAACTCAGTCTCACACGGTCAGCGTCTTTCCATACCTTTACTTGCAAGATGGTAAGGCAGGTCCCAGGGAGGCTGATGGGGTTGATGGAGGATGAGCTTTGAGGCAACAGCTAAGCAAGTTAGGGGCCTCCTTTACTGTCCAATAACGATGAGTACAACCAGCTTGCAGCGTAGTTCCCTCAATAATTTCAGCTATTCCAAAGCTGTTCTGCCCAGTCAGATTTGTGGTGAAGTCTTCCAATTGATGAAACTAGGTTCTTGCTTTTGTCTGCGCTTGACTCAAAGTCCCTATTTCACCTGACTCCAGTTACGTACTGACTATATGGGGCTGTTTGCCGCGACCTAGGGTCCGGTAAATCTCTGGTTTTCTCACCACTATGCTTGTAGCTAATAGTGATCCTTCGGTCCCCAGTGACCGGTAGCAATGTGCAGGACTTTTCCAAGCCAAAAGCACTTTTCCAATAATCTTCCTTCCACTTTGCCCTTCGATTTGCTCGACTCTTAATAGATAGTTCAGTCTGTCTTCCAGTGGGGCACAGCTCTGACTAGGCTAAGGTGAATTAGACCACCTGTACCAGCCTCCACTTTCTGAACTGCTGACAGGCTCAAACTGGACACGTCTACTCTGTCCAAGGACAGGAAACTGACTGACTAAAATCACTCCCTTCCACACCCCTGCTGGGTGTGTCAGAAGTGTACATGATGTATGAAGAGCCCTTAACTGTTACCTCTCCACTCATCCTCCTGGTATTGTGTACCAGGGCTACACATTCCCCCATGGTAAACGACAGCACTCCCGGGCTGTAAAATATAAAGAGACATTTTTGTTTATGCATGAAAACATTAACAATAACATTAATTCGTCCCATCCGGGAGGTGAGGATATCTTGAACGTTGCAAACATTATAGAAAAATACAAATATTAAATAGCATTCAATAAATATACGGTATACTTGTGAAGGACCCGCACCAAACCTTCAACGTGGGTCCTGGGTGGGCTGCAGGACATCCAAATGCAGACCTCACTCAGTGCCACACCACACGGGTTTTTGGTTCAGAGGTAAGTCAAGGTTTCATGTGAAACCATTAAAAAGGCACTTTAGTGCAACTATTTACAGGATACAGTTTTTGGGCTGGCTCAGTCCTCAGCCTCTGAGTCCATTGTTAAACGAAGACATAATAGGGAAAAACACATATATATATATAGACTTTTCACAATATTCACATGAATTCGTTATAATCACTGCTGATATCTAATGGGTAACTTCCCTTTGGTGGTTCGCTCTGATCTACGTGGTGTAGCCTCAGGTATATCAAGTTGCGATCTGTCTGCACTGCGTAACGGCAAACTATAGAACTGCCTCAATCTTTCTATGGATCTGGCAAGCGTACTGATGGCTGGGCGGTGTGAGTCAGCTTCACCAGGGGATCCCATAGTATGGGGCGCTGCTTCAGATGATCCTTCTTGAGATTCCACAGGTTGAGGTGTTGCTGGAATGGGTAACTCCTGAGCGGGCTCAACTGGCACCACAGGCACAACTGGAGGTAGAACTTCCTCTTGTGGCTGATAAAACTGCAACACTGGAATTATCACAGCATCTCCCAGTCGGGGCCAATCCACAGGAAAATCTCCCAGATCTGTGTGTAGGACCTCTTCCTTTCTTTCTCCTTGATTGAGGACAGGGTTCTTTTCACAACGTTTTAAGTGTTCTGGACACAATTTCAAATGATCTCTGGACACAGTGATTGTTGTTCTTCCTCCGTCCTTACTGACGACACAAACTTTTCTGTTGTCATATTTAGAATCTTGTATGACGTAGGGTTCTTGCTCCCACTGGTTATCCAATTTGTGCATCTTCCTTTTTCTTTTTAATACAACCTCTCCAGGCATCAAAGGCTTGGCAGGAGCATTTCTGTTGTAAACATCTTCCTGTTTCTCCCGTGCCTTATTGAGACTTTCCTCTACACAGATTTGTACTCTTCTGTATTGCTCTTGCCGATTGACGTCCCAGTTTTCAACAGCGTCGTCTGCCTCCGGTTCTACCACTCCAAGTTCTAAATCCATTGGTAGTTTTCCGGGCCTTGCTCGCATAAGATAAGCTGGAGTGCAGTTAGTTGAGCTTACAGGTATATGATTATACAAATCAACCAAATCAGGTAGTAAATCCGGCCATCGATTCCTGTCTTCCAACGGTATGGATCTCAACAAGTCAAGGACAATATGGTTCATCTTTTCACAAAGACCGTTGGTTTGAGGGTGATATGGTGTTGTTCTAATTTTCTTGCACCCGTACATGTGACAGAATTCCTTGAATAAATCAGCTTCGAAAGCAGGTCCCTGATCGGTTAATACTTGCTCCGGATACCCATGCGGTCTGCAGAAGCTTGCTTGAAAGGTTTTCACGGCCGTCACTGCGGTCTGGTCCTTAACTGGAACAACCACCAGAAATCTGGAGTAATGGTCCACCATAGTCAAGGCGTATGAGTATCCAGATCTACTTGGCGACAATTTGACGTGGTCCAGGGCCACAATCTCCAGAGGACGAGTCGTCCGGATAGGTTGCAGGGGTGCCTTCTGACTACCGTAGTCCTTTCTTCTGAGACCACAAGGTCCACAGTTCCGACACCACCTCTCGATGGAGCTGCGCATCCCTACCCAGTAGAACCGGCATCTCAACAGGGTCTCCAGCTTTCTCCAGCCAAAGTGTCCTGCTTGATCGTGGTACGCTTCCAACACCATTGGGACGTCTGCCTTGGGGACCACTATTTGCCAGACCATTTCATGGGTTCTGGGGTTGACGTATCTCCTGCACAACTTCTCACGGTATAGGAACAACCTGCTTTTCTCATTCCACAGGAGCTTGGCTGACATAGGTGCATCCTTTTCCAAGGAGGAACCTTCCTGTTTTAACAACTCCTTGATGCGGCTGACCACTGGATCACTGTCCTGAGTCTCTTTCCAGCTGTGATGGGGTAAAGGATTTAATGTTGCACCATACTGCTTTCTGTGGACTCGATGCTCATGGACTACCCCATTTCGATGGAACGCAGGTAGCTCAATTTCTTCCAGGTCGTCCGATTCTTCTTCCGTATCAGAGTCATGCGGCCTTCGGGACAACGCGTCAGCATTAGCATTCTTTCGACCTGCCCGGTACTTGATAGTAAACTGGTAATTGGACAACCGAGCCATCCATCGCTGCTCCATGGCACCCAGCTTGGCAGTTTCCAGGTGCGTTAACGGGTTGTTATCTGTAAACGCAGTGAACTTATTGGAGGCCAGATAGTGCTTAAATCTTTCAGTAATGGCCCAGACCAGCGCCAGAAACTCTAGCTTGAAGCTGCTATAATTTTCCGGATTCCTTTCAGTTGGCCTGAGTTTTCTGCTGGCATATGCGATGACTTTTTCTTGGCCATTCTGCTTCTGACTGAGAACTGCTCCCAACCCTTCATTACTGGCGTCGGTGTACAACAGGAACGGTTGGCTGTAATCAGGATACGTCAAGATCTCATCTCCTGTAAGGATCTCTTTCATCTTTTGAAATGCTTCAGCCTGTTCCTTACCCCAATTGAAAGGAGGGTTTCTGCTCTTTAGGGATTGTCCTACTAGGAGGTCCTGTAAAGGAGCTGCCTTCTTCGTGTAATCTTTCACGAATCTCCTGTAGTAACCCGTTAGTCCCAGGAACTGTCGCACTTCCTTAAGGTTCTTCGGCTCCGGCCACTTCTGGATGGCAGTGACTTTCTCTGGGTCTGGCGCTACTCCTTCCGAACTGACGATGTGCCCCAAGTATTGTACCTTCTGTTTGAGTAGATGGCATTTTGAGGGTTTCAACTTCATCCCGTACCTGGACAGGGACTCGAATACTTCTGCCAGGTGCTTCAGATGGTCCTCATATGTCTTGGAATACACGATAACGTCGTCTAGGTATAGCAGCACGGTTTCAAAATTGAGATGCCCCAGACAGTTTTCCATCACTCTCTGAAATGTTCCTGGGGCACTACTGAGCCCAAACGGCATTCTGTCGAACTCACAGAGCCCCATTGGGGTGGTGAAAGCCGTTTTCTCACGATCCTCCTCAGCCACAGCCACTTGCCAGTAACCACTAGTCAGATCGAGGGTAGAAAAGTAGTTAGCCGTTTTCAGAGCAGCTAATGATTCCTCTATACGTGGTAACGGGTATGCATCCTTGTGTGTTATGCGGTTCACCTGCCTGTAATCCACACACATTCTCATACTACCATCTTTCTTTTTAACCAGAACTAGAGGGGCTGCCCAGGGGCTACAACTATCCCTTATCACCCCAGCTTTCTTCATATCATGCAACATTTCTTTAGCCTTCTGATAATGAGCTGGAGGTATGGGCCTATACCGCTCTTTGATGGGAGGATGACTGCCTGTAGGGATATGATGTTGTACTCCCTTAATTACCCCAAAATCAAGTGGGTGCTTGCTAAACACTTGGGCATACTCTTGCACCACCCGTAATACCCCTTGCTTCTGGTGAGCGGGAGTGGTGTCCGTCCCAACATGGAGTTGCTGACACCATTCCGCCACCTGAGTTGCTGGGTCATTGTCCTCCGCCATTTGACAGGAGTCTAAGGACTCAGCCGGGAGAATAGAATTATTATCAACAGCATGAAGTTTAGCAATGGTTGCATAACGGGGTAAATTTACCTCATCATCTCCCCAATTGAGAAGCCGTACCGGTACTCTCCCATTCACCACTTCTACTACTCCTCTAGCAGTCATAAGTGTAGGTCTATGTTCTGAATGGTGGGTTCTACTACAGCTTGGTAATTCTGTCCTCTCAGACCTATGGCCGCCCTGCACCAAATGATCATTTCACTCATTGGGGGTATCACAATAGGATCCGAGTCAGTGACCCGTACATTACCAATTTCGCCGTCGGTAAGCTTCGCTTGCTGCTGACACACCAGGGCCCGGATCTCTCTTTGGATTACTCCTCTCTGCCTTGGTCGGGCAATCTCAGCGAGCTGTTGGAGCAAGAACACAACTTCTCCCAAACAATTACCGATAATGTTAGTACCCAAAATTATATTTAAACCGTTCTCCTCATTTACAGTCTTTACTACCAGAAGCCCTTGGTCTTTCAACTCCTCTCTGCCCACCTTTACATCTACACATTTTGTTCCGAGTACTTCTACAGGAAGACCATTAGAAGCATACACAGTAAAGTCAAGGCTCGGAGGTTTAAGACTGTCCATTGACCAGTACTTGGTATATAGAGCATCAGGTATTAGGGTCACCTGGGACCCAGTGTCTAACAATGCTGGAACAGCAATACCATCTAGAATAATAGACAGGTAGGGTCGCCCGCCCACATACCTGCGGTTCCAGTCTAGGGGGCCTGACGGGTATTCTCCTGGGTGTTGGCCCTTGGACCCAGGTTCTGCCCGTTTAAAGGACACTGTGTAGACAGATGACCTTTCCGGTTGCAGCGGTAACAGATGATCTCTCGACGAGGAGGGTGTTGATCAGAGGTTGCTCCTGGGGGTGGCGTTGTCCTCCTCCGGGGGGCGACGTCTTCTTTCTTCTCCGGTGCATCCACGGAACGTCCTCTGGGCAGTCAGTTAACAAGATCTTCCCTTCCTCCTCTTTCCGCAGCTGCAGGGCACTCATCACAGCGGCCAGATTTTTAGTCAGCTGGCGCACCTCTGAGCGCAGACAGTCCAATTCACTAGGAGGTGTCACCTGCGCTTTGGCTTCAGCCACTAGCGGGGAAAAGGGGGTTACTGCCGGTTCCGGAGTGACTTCAGCCTGATGATGTTGGGTTGCCACCTCGGGTTTGCCCAGGGGCCGCAGCCCTTTTATTGCCATGTCCTTTAGGGCATCAAAGGTAGCATCCGGATGATCTAAGGACCACCAATTCACAGTTCTGCGTTCCTCTTGGGATCTCAATCCCTGTATAAATTGTTCTTTCAGCATTCTATTCTCGTCGATAGCATTTAAATTGTTAATTTGCTTGAGGGCTCTCAGGGCTCCCTGTAGTCGGCAAGCATAGTCCCGGATGCTGTCACCTGGCTGTTGTGAACAGTGATAGAAGGCCATCCGGAGATCCGTTTCTGTGCGGTCTTCAAATATGGCATGTAGCTTAAGGAAGATCGCAGGTACCGACTCCTGATCAACGGTATCCCAAGTCTCCACTTCCCTCTCAGCAGCGCCAGTTAGCTGCCCTATTAGCACAGCAGCTTTTTGTCTCTCAGGCATGGAGTACATTTCTAGGATGCTGCATAACTTCCGCTTGAAGCCTGCTAATGTGCCTGGCCCACCGCTGTATTGGGGAAGCCATTTCGCCCCAGGCATATATGGGAGCATTAGTGGCATGATCGGGACTACCGGACTGGGTGCAGGGCCTGCGCCCCCATCTTGCGCTACAATACCAGACGGTGCGGGATTGGGCCTCTCCGGCCGGGGCCGCACTGTCAGCCGGTTGTTGTGACATCTTAGCGCCCCCTTGGTTAAACGGAGCCTACCGGTTTCAGACGCTGCTACTTCACAGGCACCGCAGTGGGAACAGGACCTTCGTCGCAGGCGCTCTGATGTCAGAGCGTTCGCTTCCTGTTGCAGGACCTGCCGCTGAGTCAGAGCCAGGGGCGTGTCCAAGACTTTGCGCGCTCTTTCAGGTACGCCCACCTTCTTCTCCAGCGCCTTAGGGCGCGAATCTGGCGGCAAATATGGCGGTATTTGGCGCCAAAAGTGCAAACAGTCCTTTTTCACAAAAACAATCCACAGGCACACAGGGCTCGCAATGCTGCAAGTTTCGTATCCTGTTCGTGACGCCAAATTTTTTGTGTCGACCCGCCACCACAATTGTGGGTTACCAGGGCAATGGGGTACTCAGAGCCGAGCCCGTAGAAGTCTATGGGGATTGTCACAGGTAGCGGTGGCTCGGTCTGTGGCCCTGGCGGTCTGGCGTATGTTGGGGGAATATTTACAGGGATAGATTTATATACAGTTCGTGACGCCACCTGTAGTATTCTGGTAATTTGTACCAGCGCTGCTGTAGATCTCTGAGGGGATGGTGATGCAGCTAGATGTCGGGTCCCCTACAGGTGGGACTCTTCCCTCAGGTCGGTAGTTAGGTAGGGGTTGTGCAGGCATGCAAATCAATAACTCAGTCTCACACGGTCAGCGTCTTTCCATACCTTTACTTGCAAGATGGTAAGGCAGGTCCCAGGGAGGCTGATGGGGTTGATGGAGGATGAGCTTTGAGGCAACAGCTAAGCAAGTTAGGGGCCTCCTTTACTGTCCAATAACGATGAGTACAACCAGCTTGCAGCGTAGTTCCCTCAATAATTTCAGCTATTCCAAAGCTGTTCTGCCCAGTCAGATTTGTGGTGAAGTCTTCCAATTGATGAAACTAGGTTCTTGCTTTTGTCTGCGCTTGACTCAAAGTCCCTATTTCACCTGACTCCAGTTACGTACTGACTATATGGGGCTGTTTGCCGCGACCTAGGGTCCGGTAAATCTCTGGTTTTCTCACCACTATGCTTGTAGCTAATAGTGATCCTTCGGTCCCCAGTGACCGGTAGCAATGTGCAGGACTTTTCCAAGCCAAAAGCACTTTTCCAATAATCTTCCTTCCACTTTGCCCTTCGATTTGCTCGACTCTTAATAGATAGTTCAGTCTGTCTTCCAGTGGGGCACAGCTCTGACTAGGCTAAGGTGAATTAGACCACCTGTACCAGCCTCCACTTTCTGAACTGCTGACAGGCTCAAACTGGACACGTCTACTCTGTCCAAGGACAGGAAACTGACTGACTAAAATCACTCCCTTCCACACCCCTGCTGGGTGTGTCAGAAGTGTACATGATGTATGAAGAGCCCTTAACTGTTACCTCTCCACTCATCCTCCTGGTATTGTGTACCAGGGCTACACACCAGCATAGCGGGGTCAGTGTCCCGATCTGGGGACAGCTCCGGCACAGGTAGTAAATCTTCCGGTAAGCAGGGTTTGTATGCCTCCGGTCCTCTGCACAGATTCTCCTGTCCTTCCGCCATCTCGTCCCAGGCCAGACTGTAGTTTCCATCAGGAACTGTCTGGTCTCTTCTGTGGAGGCGGGATTTGCGTCTCCTCCTCTTTGCATAGAAAATGAAGAAGAGGCGGATTTCCTTAGCAGTGGGGCAGGATCGCACATTATAGTAGCATTTTGAGAGGGCGGCCATAACTTTCGCGCCACAGGGGGGGTACATGCCCACGAATGCACGCCCAACTTCTTCACCAGCGCCTCAGGGCGCCAACTTGGCGGTAAAATGGCGGTATTTGGCGCCAAACACAGCAAACAGTCTCTTTCACCAAACAGTCAATATAGGCACACAGGACTCACAATTGCAAGCTTCGCATCCTGTTCGTGACGCCAGAAGATGACTCGCACCACACTGAGATGGATACCAGGGCTATGGGGTACTCGGAGCCGAGCCCATTGATTTCTATGGGAGATGTCACTGGCAGCGGGACTCGGTCCGTGGCCCTGGCGGTCATGCAATGGGGGATATTTACAAGGGAATATAAGGATAGGTAGTTCGTGACGCCACCTGTGGTGTCTGATCAATTAGACCAGCGCTGCTATAAGGATCTTCACAGGGGATGTTATGGGGCAGCTGGGTGGTAGGTCTCCCACAGGTGAGACGGGTCCCTGGAAGTCTATGGTGATGATGCAGGGTGTAGTTAAGAATTCAGTCACACACAATGCAGCTTCTTTTCATACCTTTACTGGTAGATGGTTCAAGAAGATCCCGGGGAGCTGGTCGGGGTGGAGAATGCACACTCGGGTAACCGCTGAGCAGGTTAGAGGCCTCCTTTACTTCAAATGTATTTGAGTCCAAACTTGCCTGAAGCGAAGTTAACTCTGCAATCTTCAGCTTTTCTTAATAGCTGCCAAGCCCGGCTGACATTGTGGTGGAGCCTTCTATGTCTCTGATTATCAGATGTTGAGAGAACTAAGTCCTTACTTTTGTCGTGCACTTGACTCAAAGTCCCCGTTCTCCCTGACTCCGGTTACGTATCAGCGCTTAGGGCTGCTCTCTGCGACCTGTAGTCCAGAAAGCCTCCGGTTTTCTTATCACTAAGCATGAAGCTCTAGCAATGCCTCGGACTCCGGTGTCCGGTGAATTAGTGCAGGTAATCTGGTACCTGAAGCACTTCTCTGTCCTTCTCCACGGCGCCCTTCACCCTGCTTTCGCTCTTAGCATAAGCACTTGTAGCTTTTGGTGGAAATGTCAGCTTTCTCCAGAGCTCGCTGAGCAGCTCTCAGTATCCTCCTTGTTTCAGCTTCTGCTGAGGTACTGATTAAGGGTAGCTCTGACTAGGCTAGGATGATTCACTTCACCCGTACTAGCCTCCACTTCCTTGTCAGGTGAGCTACGCTAGCTCTGCGAGGATTCAGTCCTCTCTCCTCTCCAAGTCCAGACTGAACTGGCACTGAACTGCATTGTCCTAAGACAGGAAAACTGACTGATCTGAGCTCTTCTCAGACAGGAAACTTGAATCGAACTGATCTGTCCGAAGAAAGGAAGCTTGAATAACCCTGCTACGTGTCACTACCTCTTATACCCCTAGTGGGTGTGTCTAAAAGTGTGAGTGACGTGTATGGATATCAAGCGTTGCGGTTACCTTCCTGTGCGTTCTCCTGGATTTTGTGTGTGCCTGACATAGCTGGGCCACACATATGCACCTGTCAGGATCGCTGGTGTATCGCTACATGATCGCTGCTGAGCTGCCAAACAGGCAGCTCAGAGCAGCGATCAGCAGAAGGACACTGCGGGTAACATCGCTTAGTTACCTGCAGTGTACCTTGGATACCAGCGCCCTGATGCAGGGAGCTGGTATCCAAGGTACACAGCGGGTTTCCAAGCGCTGCGCGGTGCCTGGAAACCCGCTGTGTACCTTGGATACCAGCTCCCTGCATCAGGGAGCTGGTATCCAAGGTACACAGCGGGTTTCTAGGCACAGCCCCGCGCCTGGAAACCCGCTGTGTACCTTGGATATCAGCGGATCGCTGCTCTCCCGCCTGTCACACGCAGCGATGCGTGCCTGTCAGCGGGAGAGCAGCGATCAAAAAAATGTCCTGACATTTCAGCGACGATCAGCGATACCCGGCAGGGGGGCTGATCGTCGCTGAATGTCACACACAGCGATATCGCTGGTGAGATCGCTGCTGCGTCACAAAACTAGTGACTCAGCAGCGATCTCGGTAGCGATATCGCTATGTGAGACGGGCCCTTAACACCTTGACTTACAAGTTCAATTCGTTCTGTGACAAAGCTATTAACTCAAATACAACAGAAGAAACAGCGCTCCATCCAGGTGAAATCATTTTCAAATAGCTTTAATCCGCCATATAAATGCGACGTTTGGACCTGTGTAGCCCGGGTGTGAAGGCACACGCAGTACCCTGGAGGATGTGTGGAGAGGTAACAGTTTAATGCTCAATAAACATTCACTCCATCACACACTTAGACACACCCATAGGATATATATAGCTAGTCAGATCTAGCCAGTAGTTGAGTCTAGTCTGGACTTGGAGGGAGGAAGGAGGTCAGTCTAGTCCGGTTGGCTCCTGAGTGAGTCATCCCACCAGTGTGCAGTCTGTGCAGGAAGAAAGAGGAGTTAGCAGCAGGACCTTCAGTCTCCTGTCCCAAGGACAGTGGAGTTCAGTGACGTGCTCCTGAACTAGAAGATTACTGAGCACCTGTTAGCAAGCTCTGGGAAGAAGAAAGAAGGGACTAGCCTGCATTACCCTAGGAAGTGTGGAGTGCTTATGCTACAAGCGCGGACAGGGCGAAAGGCGCAGTGGAAGGAATTCAGTGCATTAAGGATTGGACTATCCTGCACATTGTCACCGGTCACTGGGGACCGAAGCGTCACTATAGCTCCAGGCATAGTGATAGAAAAACCAGAGGCTTACTGGACCTTAGGTTACAGGAAGCAGCCCTTGGAGTGTCAGTACGTAACAGGGGTCAGGTGGAATAGGAACTTTGAGCCTGATCAGCAAAAGCAAGAACCTAGTTCCATCAAAGGAAGGCTCCGACCACAAAACTGACCGGGCAGTACAGCTTTGAAGAAGCTGGAGTTCTTGGAGGGAACTAAGCTTTATGCTGGTTGAACTCATCATCTTTGAAAGTAAGGAGGCCCATAACCTGTTCAGCTGTTATCTCAAAGCACATCCTCCACCCGACCAGCCTCCCTGGGACCTGCCTTATCATCTGACAAGTAAAAGGTATGGGAAGAAGCTTCTATGTGTGAGACTGAGTTATTTGATTGCATCCCTGCACAACCCCACCATAACTATCGACCTGAGGGAAGAGTCCCACCTGTAGGGGACCCGACATCTAGCTGCCTCACCATCCCCTCAGAGATCTACAGCAGCGCTGGTCTTAGTGATCAGAGAACTACAGGTGGCGTCACGAACTGTATATATACCTATCCCCTGTAAATATACCCCCCAACATACGCCTGACCGCCAGGGCCACAGACCGAGCCAGCGCTACCTGTGACAACCCATAGACTTCCATGGGCTCGGCTCTGAGTACCCCATTGCTCTGGAAACCCACAATTGTGGTGCGTGGTCGAGACAAACTTGGCGTCACGAACAGGATCCGAAACTCGCAAAATTGCGAGCCCTGTGTGCCTGTGGAGTGTGTTTTTGTGAAAAAGGACTGTTTGCTATTTTTGGCGCTAAAATCCGCCATTTTGCCGCCAAATTCGCGCCCTCAGGCGCTGGAGAAGAAGGTGGGCGTGGATTCGTGGGCGTGTGCCCCCCTGTGGCGCGAAGAGAATGCCTGCCCTCTCAAAGTGCTATTACAATATGCGATCCTGCCCTACAGCAAAGGAGGTCCGCCTCCTCTTCACCTTCCCTGCGAGGAGGAGGAGACGCAAACCCCGCCTCCACGGAAGAGACCGGACAGCTCTGGTAGAAGAAGAGAGACGGTTCTGGAACATCATGGAGGCAGGACGTGTGCAGCCGAGCAGGGAAGCGGAGGAAGGCAGGCCCCGTTCCCCAGCCAAGCTGCCACTGGAACCGGAACCATCCGCGGTCCTGCACCTGCAGCAAGCATTGCTGGAGATTAAAGAGAAAATATGAGATTGAAGAAGATGGTTTTGCAACAACCTGGCGAAGAAGAGATCGAGAGACGCCGGCGTACCCAGATGCAGCGGCGGCTGTGGGACGCGGTGTTCTCTCCCCTCGACGACCCCCCACGGTTCGAGTTACCAAAACTTCTGCTGCCCAAGGCTAAGGAGCAACCGGAGGCTACCCCCAAAAGGACCGACCCTGAACCTACCGAGGAAGCGGTGGAAGCGAAGGAGGTTGAGGAGGTACCGCCAGTTCCGGAACGCCCGCCCGGCCAGGAGGCCGCAGCAGATGATCGATCCCCGGTAGGGACACCGGAGGGGTCCTGTCCATCATTACCAGACGTCGACTGGGATGAGATGGCGCGCCTGGATGACGTCGCCTACACCGCCCAGTGGGAACGTGAGTGGCAGCGTCGCGAAGAGGAACAGCGACGCCGGCAGGATGAAGAGCGGGAAGCGCAGCGGAACCGGCAGCGGCAGTACGAGCAGCTGATCGCGGACAAGGAAAGTGTCCGCCGGGAAAAAGGTACTCTAAGGGAACCGCGGCGGCAGGGGTGTGTGACAGAGTTCCAGCTCCGGAAGGGCTGGGGCTTCATCAGAGAACCGGGCCTCTACCCAGGGGTCTTTGTCAGTCGCAGGGACGTAGAATCCCACCTGCCCATCGGCCATCCCGGGAGGGACCTAATCAATGGGGACATAGTCACCTATACACGGCACTGGGGTATGAAGGGATGGTATGCCCTTAATGTCACAATCGTCCGTGACCCCGTCCCTGACGCAGGTAACGTCACCATTGCCAGCGCATCCCAGCCCCAATCTTCCGCTGCATCAGGCCGTGCCCCGGCATCGCCCCAAGAGAGTATATCACAGTTGGAAGCGCCCCCTGCGTACTCTTCACTACCTTGTCCTCCTACTACATCGCAATCTGCGAACCATTCCACATCGCAATCAGCGGTCTACACGACGTCGCGCACGACGACTATTTCTGCATCACGAGAGAAAATGGTTATTACAGCGACGCAGACAGCGTCTCACAAGGAGAAAGCGCCCGGCGTGCCCCAAGCGGTTCGCACGGGGACTGTAGCGACCCAAACCCTGATAGCAGGTCACGACTTGTTGGTCATGGGATCTAAGGATCATCGTATTGTTCCAGCCCCCGGGATGGAAAGTATAATGGAAGCCTGCAAGAAAATGTGAAAAACGGTAGGACCCAGACAGGGTTTACCGCAGCTGAGAAGATGTATATAAGTTTTTATAAAAGTGAAAATAGTTTGCACCATTGATACGAGTATATAGTGTTTGCATATTTTGCCAAAAATAGAATGCCGGCTGGGTAAGCAGAAAAAGAGAGTTTTGCACTTTATGGTATTTATGTGATAAGTGGTCGCATATTTGCACCAAGATTTATAGGGAATACTCTAGTTGAGTAGATAGAATCTGATATAATGTGAATTATTTGAAAATGTGTCTTATAAGAGACTGCGTGGCTGAGGACTGAGCCAGCCCAAAAACTGTATCCTGCACATAGTTGCGCTTCGGTGCATAATATTGGTTTTACATGGAACCACAAACTACCTCTGAATATAAAACCCGTGTGGTGTGGCACTGAGTGAGGTCTGCATTCAGATGTCCTGCAGCCCACCCAGGACCCACGTTGAAGGTTTGGTGCGGGTCCTTCACAAGAATATTGTATATATTTATATGAAAATGTCTATTTAGTATTTTGTATTTTTCTATATGTTTTAATGCAACGTTCAAGAAATCCGTACCTCCCGGATGGGAAGAGTTAATGTTTGTTGTTAATGAAAAACAAAATGTCTTCTTGTATTTCACAGCCCGGGAGTGCTGTATTTTACCATGGGGGAATGTGTAGCCCGGGTGTGAAGGCACACGCAGTACCCTGGAGGATGTGTGGAGAGGTAACAGTTTAATGCTCAATAAACATTCACTCCATCACACACTTAGACACACCCATAGGATATATATAGCTAGTCAGATCTAGCCAGTAGTTGAGTCTAGTCTGGACTTGGAGGGAGGAAGGAGGTCAGTCTAGTCCGGTTGGCTCCTGAGTGAGTCATCCCACCAGTGTGCAGTCTGTGCAGGAAGAAAGAGGAGTTAGCAGCAGGACCTTCAGTCTCCTGTCCCAAGGACAGTGGAGTTCAGTGACGTGCTCCTGAACTAGAAGATTACTGAGCACCTGTTAGCAAGCTCTGGGAAGAAGAAAGAAGGGACTAGCCTGCATTACCCTAGGAAGTGTGGAGTGCTTATGCTACAAGCGCGGACAGGGCGAAAGGCGCAGTGGAAGGAATTCAGTGCATTAAGGATTGGACTATCCTGCACATTGTCACCGGTCACTGGGGACCGAAGCGTCACTATAGCTCCAGGCATAGTGATAGAAAAACCAGAGGCTTACTGGACCTTAGGTTACAGGAAGCAGCCCTTGGAGTGTCAGTACGTAACAGGAGTCAGGTGGAATAGGAACTTTGAGCCTGATCAGCAAAAGCAAGAACCTAGTTCCATCAAAGGAAGGCTCCGACCACAAAACTGACCGGGCAGTACAGCTTTGAAGAAGCTGGAGTTCTTGGAGGGAACTAAGCTTTATGCTGGTTGAACTCATCATCTTTGAAAGTAAGGAGGCCCATAACCTGTTCAGCTGTTATCTCAAAGCACATCCTCCACCCGACCAGCCTCCCTGGGACCTGCCTTATCATCTGACAAGTAAAAGGTATGGGAAGAAGCTTCTATGTGTGAGACTGAGTTATTTGATTGCATCCCTGCACAACCCCACCATAACTATCGACCTGAGGAAAGAGTCCCACCTGTAGGGGACCCGACATCTAGCTGCCTCACCATCCCCTCAGAGATCTACAGCAGCGCTGGTCTTAGTGATCAGAGAACTACAGGTGGCGTCACGAACTGTATATATACCTATCCCCTGTAAATATACCCCCAACATACGCCTGACCGCCAGGGCCACAGACCGAGCCAGCGCTACCTGTGACAACCCCATAGACTTCCATGGGCTCGGCTCTGAGTACCCCATTGCTCTGGAAACCCACAATTGTGGTGCGTGGTCGAGACAGACCCATAACAGGTCTTTTTCAAGCATGTTACAAAGCAAACAAGGCTGGCCTTAAATAGTTCTGGTGTACACAGTCTACCAATCAGAAAAAAGGTCTCAGCCCATTTATCAATTACATAGCATATCGTACAATCTATTATATAATATACAAAATCGATTACATCTTCACAATATAAATAATCATATCAAAATTACAATCACTTGAAAACAGTGTAACGAACAGATGGATCGCATGTCTAGCGCATTACATAAAATTCTTTGTTGTTGCGTCCTCATTGTCATGGTAACGATCCTCCAATGGTTTATCATGTCCATTCTTTATATCCATGACGACATATATAATGCTCCAATCCCCACAAACCTATTATGGCGCTAAAAGATATTCCAGCCAATCAGATCATGTCTCACATAAATCCATAAGCGTACATACCAATCACAGCACCGCTATTGTGGCATGCAAGCCTAAATATCAACGTCTCCTTACCCGGAAATGACGCCCACATCATGTGACCAACCAAAAAGAACACAGAAGGATGGGAGCGCAGCGTCATCAGGGAGGGCCGTGTCATGTGACCGCGGCCACACCTCCGATGACAACAGCGCTCACCAACCAATCAGTGAGTGTTCCGCTGCTCACAATGACGAGATCGTCACCATGGCAACCCATGTTGATTACCTGGACATAGATATATACAATATAACCCTGTTATTTCATTTCAAAATAGAAAAAAACAAAATAAAATCAACTAAGTAATCGAGGGGCAGAAGGAGCACACAAACAAACCACAAAACCATCAAATCGATAAAAAAACATTGTCATATAATGAAGTTGATTATCCGCTCCTTCTGGCCATCGATTACAACAGTGAACCTAAAAAGAAAAAAGAAAAGAAAAAAATAATGAATATCATCATCACTTGTACTGTATGTCTACCATATACCAAGAGACCTTAGTCTAGGGAGGGGTATGATAATCTCACACATTATTACAGAACCGTTAGGTTGAAATCTAAATTCAAACCCCTAGGATGCAATGAATCCAACATGTAGATCCATTTCATCTCCTTCTTTTTAAGTATCTTTAATCTATCACCCCTCTCCTAAGAACAGGCACATTATCTATAACCCTGAACCTCAATTGGTTCACTGAGTGTTTATTTTCTATAAAGTGTTTTGGTATAGGCAATTCCGTTAATCCTGTCCTGATGGTACTTTTATGTTTGCTAATCCGTGCTTTTACCTCCATAGTCGTTTCTCCCACGTAGACTAACCCACATGGGCACACTATCATATATACTACATACTCAGAGGTACAAGTATATCTATTTTTAAGCATGAATTTCTTCCCAGTCAGAGGATGATAAAAACAATCACCTTTCAATAGATTATTGCAACAGGCGCATCCTAGACATGGGAAATTCCCATGTCGAGGTGCACTAAGAGTCCTTTGTACAGACAATTTAACCGGGCCGAGATCAGATTTAACTAATCTATCATTCAAGTTTCGACCCCTTCTGTATGATAGTAGAGGAGGATATTCAAATTCAGGGACCAATGATAGTCCCTGCCGCAATAAAGGCCAATGTTTCTTAAGAATCCAACCAATACGATTACTTACTGGATTATATGTGGAGACAAAGGGAATACGTTTGCCTGTTTTTCTAGAGGTATGTCCACACCGTGTATCCTCACGTGGAAGGTTCAATGCCTTATCCTTATATTCATACACTTCCTTTTCAGGGTATCCTCTAGCAATAAATTTCCTACACATTTCTTCCAGCCTAATATCAACAAAATCTTCATTGGCCACTATCCTCCGTACCCTCAACAGTTGACTCCATGGTAAGGAACTCATCATCCTTTTCGGATGATTACTCTCAAACCGCAACAATCCATTTCTATCAGTAGGTTTTATAAAAATATCAGTACCAAGCCTATAACCATCTTTGTACACCAAAGTGTCCAAAAACTGAATTTGGACATCAGAATGTGTTAAAGTAAACTGTAACTCAGGGTAAATCTGATTAAGCTCCACATGAAATATAGACAATTCTTCCACAGTACCTCCCCACACCAAAAAAATATCATCAATATAACGCCACCAGGCTCTGACATGGCGCCAGAAACTGGAACTGTACACAAACCTGCTCTCGAATACCGCCATGAAGATGTTAGCGTACGTTGGGGCCACATTGGACCCCATGGCGGTACCACGACGCTGCAAGAAGTAATCATCCCCAAAGAGGAAATAATTCCTCCTGAGGATGAACTCAAGCAACGTCAGAACAAGCTGTGTACATTCCGGGGCCATGTCAGAGCCTGATAGCACACATGAAACTGCATCCAAGCCCTTGTCATGTTCAATCGATGTGTATAAAGATACAACATCAAATGAAGCCAAAATAATGGAATCCGTCACTTCCACCTGACTAATTTTATCCAAGAATTCACTAGTGTCCCTTATATAGGAATTTGTAGAAACTGCATAGGGGCGTAATACCCGGTCAAGAAACATTGCCACTTTATTGAACAGAGAACCCCTCCCGGAGACAATCGGTCGTCCAGGAGGGTTCTCCAGATCCTTGTGTATTTTAGGCAAGGTATACAGGATTGGAGTGATGGGATAATCCACAATCAGAAACTCAGATAATTTGGAATCTATAAGACCAGCTAATAATGCTTCCTGCACCAAGAGCCGCAATTCATTCAGAAACATAGGGGTAGGGTCTGATCGCATCCTCTCATATACATTCCCATCTTCCAATTGTCTCACTATTTCAGCCTTATATTTCCAACTATCCATGACCACCACCGCCCCGCCCTTATCGGCTTGTTTGATAGTGATCATGGTGTTGATAGACAAATCATTAACAGCCTTTCTTTCGCCAGAAGTTAAATTTTTTATATTAGGTGATCTAAAGCCCTTCCTCAGACACTCAATATCCTTACGGACCAACTCCATATACGATTCCAGAAAATGATTTTTATGTGGTGGCTGGAACGTGCTCTTATTATATAGACCAACACCTTGTAAGGAAAAACCAGATCCAGAACTCCCCTCTATCCCAACAGGGTTAGAAATCTTATTAGAAAAATGCAAAGACAATTTCAGCCTTCTAAAGAAGGTCTGAAGATCACCCTCAATTTCAAACCAATCTGGCTTATTAGACGGGCAAAATGAAAGACCCTTGGATAACACATTAAGTTCATCATTAGATAAGACAATTGAAGAGATATTTACAACCAATTCATTGGTATTTATATGTCCCTCCGTTTCTCCCCCATGTAACTGTGTAGCCCTGGTATGTAAGGCACACAATACCAGGAGGATGAGTGGAGAGGTAACGGTTAAGGGTTCTACATGAGGCATACCCACTTCAGACACACCCAGCAGGGGTGTAGAGGGGAGTGGCCTTTTTAGCACAAGAGAGTCTGAAGTTCTCCTGAGAGAGTGAAGGGAGTCAGGACTAGTGCCTGTTGGGGAACCAAGATTCCTGTCGATACAAAGAGACAGTACAGTAGTGGAGGCTAGTACGGATAACCAAATATTATCCTAGCCTAGTCAGTGCTGATATTGAGAGAGTGAGCAGGTCGAAGGGCGCAGAGGAAAAGGATTCTAAGAGTTGCCTTAAGGATTGGATTATCCTGCACATTGCTCACTAGTCACTGGCGACCGAAGTGTCACTATAGCTTTATGCATAGTGATAGAAAAACCAGAGTCTTACTGGACCTTAGGTCGCAGCAAGCAGTCCTTGGAGTGTCAGTACGTAACAGGGGTCCGGTGGAATAGGGACTTTGAGCCTGATCAGCAAAAACAAGAACCTAGTTCCATCACCAGAAGGCTCCGACCACAAAACTGACTGGGCAGTACAGCTTTGGAGAAGCTGGAGAAATCAGAGTGAACTTAGCTCTATGCAGGTTGGACTCATCATATTGGAAAGTAAAGGAGGCCCCTAAACTGCTCTGCCGTTACCTCAAAACTCATCCTCCATCTACCTCATCAGCTTCCCGGGACCTGCCTGAACAACTTGAAGTAAAAGGTATGGAAAGAAGCTTTGATGTGTGAGACTGTTTCATTTAATTGTATCCCTGCACAACATCGTCATCATCATAGCCCTGAGGGAAGAGTCCCACCTGTAGGGGACCCGACATCTAGCTGCCACACCATCCCCTCAGAGATCTACAGCAGCGCTGGTCTTAGTGATCAGAGAACTACAGGTGGCGTCACGAACTGTATATATACCTATCCCCTGTAAATATACCCCCCAACATACGCCTGACCGCCAGGGCCACAGACTGAGCCAGCGCTACCTGTGACCAGGGCCGCCATCAGGGCATGAGAACCCTTACTGCTGTATGGGGCCCGGTCATTAGGGGGGGCCCGCCGCCCGAGCACGCAGGTCCGCGCTCGGGCCCGGGGGCCCCCAACATTTTGAGGCTCCCCCTGCACCTCAAGGGGCCCCCAGCTAGCGGCACATCACACAGCCGCTATGGGGGCCCCTGTGTGGCAGGGGGGCCCGCCTGCCCCAGCGCCGACTCCCCCCGCCGCTGCATTGAACTATACCGGCGTCTGCCAGTACAGTTCAAAGCGATGATGGAGGAGAGAGCGTCAGCTGACGCTCCCTCTCCCATCATTCCCTGCTCTGCCTCTGACACAGCGCACTCACTGTGTGCCGGGCAGAGCAGAAGACAGGAGCTGGGAGCAGCGCTGGCACCAGGATGAGGTGAGGAGTGTTTTTTTTTTTTTTTTTATAAATCTGTCCTGCTGTGGGGCCGGCCATTCCTGGGGGGGGAGGAGAGATGAGGGCTGTAAAATGTGGGCCCTGCTGTATACTATGGAGGCCCTGCTATATCCAATGTGGGCCCTGCAATATACAATGGGGGCCCTGCTGTATGCTATGGGGGCCCTGCTGTCTACTATAGGGGCCCTGCTGTAAAATGGGGGGCCTTGCTATATACTTTGTGGGGCCTGCTATATACAATGTGGGCCCTGCTGTAAAATGGGGGCCCTGCTATATACTATGTGGGTCCTGCTATATACAATGTGGGCCCTGCTATATACTATGGGGGCCCTGCTGTAAAATGTGGGCCCTGCTATACACTATGGGGGCCCTGCTATATACAATGGGGGCCCTGCTATATACTATGTGGGCCCTGCTGTATACTATGTGGGCCCTGCTATATACTATGTGGGCCCTGCTGTATACAATGTGGGCCCTGCTATATACAATGTGGGCCCTGCTATATACTATGTGGGCCCTGCTGTATACTATGGGGGCCCTGCTATATACAATGTGGGCCCTGCTATATACTATGTGGGCCCTGCTATATACTATGTGGGCCCTGCTATATACTATGTGGGCACTGCTGTATACTATGGGGGCCCTGCTATATACAATTTGGGCCCTGCTGTATACTATGTGGGCCCTGCTATATACTATGTGGGCCCTGCTGTATACAATGTGGGCCCTGCTATATACAATGTGGGCCCTGCTATATACTATGTGGGCCCTGCTATATACTATGTGGGCCCTGCTGTACACTATGTGGGCCCTGCTGTACACTATGTGGGCCCTGCTGTACACTATGTGGGCCCTGCTGTATACTATGTGGGCCACGCTGTACACTATGTGGGCTGTGTTATATACTATGGGGGGATATATTATATTTTATAGGGTGGCTGTTATATAATATATGTGGCTGTGTTATATACTTTGTGGCTGTGTTATATACTATGGGGGCTACGTTATATTCCTTTGGGGAGGCAGGCTGTATGATATTCTATTCGGGGATACATTATATTCTATGGGGGGCTGTATTATATTTATTATATTCTATGAGGGGTGATTGCATCATACTCTATGAGGTGGCTACATTGTATTCTATGAGGGGCTAGATTATATTGTATGGGGGCTTCATTATACTTTATGAGGGGGCTACATTATATTCTATGGGGGCTGCATTATACTATATGAGTAGGGCTACATTGTATTTTATGGAGGGGCTACATTATACTATATAAGGGGGCTCAATTATATTCTATGGGGGTTTAGATTATACTCTGTGGGGTGGTTGCATTATACTCTGTGGGGTGGTTGCATTATACTCTGTGGGGTGGTTGCATTATACTCTGGGGTGGTTGCATTATACTCTGGGGTGGTTGCATTATACTCTGGGGTGGTTGCATTATGCTCTGTGGGGTGGCTGCATTATGCTCTGTGGGGTGGCTGCATTATGCTCTATAGGGTGACTGCATTATACTATACGTGGGCTGCATTATACTGTATTGAGGACTATGGGGAATACATTATACCATATGAAGAACTATGGGGTGCATTATACTATGGGAAGTGAATTGTACTACATGGATGACTATGGCGGTGCATTATACTATATGGAGCACTATGAGGAGTGTATTATACTATATGGATGACTGAGTGTATTTTAATATATTGAGGGCTATTAGGAGTGTATTATACTATATGGAGGACTATGGATACATTATATTATATGGAGGACTATGTGGTGTGCACTTTACAATATGGAGGACTGTGGTGCACATAATAATATATGGAGGACTATGGGGTGTATTATACTAAACAAGCAAAATGCTGCATATTCATCGAGTGATTGGTGTTAGGCTAAGTGCACACGTTCAGGAATGTTTGCAGAATTTTCCTGAGCAAAAACTGACTTTTTCCGCGGTAAACTTTCTAGGTCAATAATATAGCGGGAAAAAGGCTAGAATTCCGCAAAATTAATGAACATGTTGGCTCTTTTTCCGAGATGCGTTTTTTTCGCGGAAAAAAAACGCACCATGTGCACAAAAATTGCGGACTTCATTCTAAATGATAGGATGCTTAATTCATGCGTTTTTGACGCGTTTTTTTCCCGCGAAAAAAACGCAAATAATCCTGAAAGTGTGCACATAGCCTGAATGTGTCATTGGTGAGGGCATGGTGCAGAAGTGAAGTTTTTCCATGAAAGGGCGGAGGGATTTTGGAAGGTTTGCGTGGTGGAGGAGGAGCTAGGGTGGATGCGGAACTGGGGGGTGGAGCCTGGGCGGAGTCTCAAGGGGGGCCCCATAAATTTTGCCAGTATGGGGCCCCGAAATTCCTAGTGGCAGCCCTGCCTGTGACAACCCCATAGACTTCCATGGGCTCGGCTCTGAGTACCCCATTGCTCTGGTAACCCACAATTGTGGTGCGTGGTCACAAAAAAACTTGGCGTCACGAACAGGATCCGAAACTTGCAGCATTGCGAGCCCTGTGTGCCTGTGGAGTGTTTTGGTGAAAAAGACTGTTGCTGTGGTTTGGCGCCAAATACCGCCATATTTGCCGCCATATTCGCGCCCTAAGGCGCTGGAGAAGAAGGTGGGCGTACCTGAAAGAGCGCGCAAAGTCTTGGACACGCCCCCGGCTCTGACTCAGCGGCAGGTCCTGCGACAGGAAGTGGACGCTCTGACATAAGAGCGCCTGCGACGAAGGTCCTGTTCCCACTGCTGTGCCTGTGAAGTAGCAGCTTCTGAAACCGGTAGGCTCCGGTTAACCAAGGGGGCGCTAAGATGTCACAACAACCGGCCGACAGTGCGGCCCCAGCCGGAGGCCCCGACCCCGCACCGCGTGGCATTGTAGCGCCAGATGGGGGCGCAGGCCCCGCACCCAGTCCGGTAGTCCCGATCATGCCACTAACGCTCCCATATATGCCTGTGGCGAAATGGCTTCCCCAGTACAGCGGTGAGCCAGGCACTTTAGCAGGCTTCAAGCGGAAGTTATGCAGCATCCTAGAAATGTACTCCATGCCTGAGAGACAGAAAGCTGCTGTGCTGATAGGGCAGCTAACTGGCGCTGCTGAGAGGGAAGTGGAGACTTGGGATACCGTTGATCAGGAGTCGGTACCTGCGATCCTCCTTAAGCTACATGCCATATTTGAAGACCGCACAGAAACGGATCTCCGGATGGCCTTCTATCACTGTTCACAACAGCCAGGTGACAGCATCAGGGACTACGCTTGCCGACTACGAGGAGCCCTGAGAGCCCTTAAGCAGATTAATAATTTAAATACTATCGATGAGAATAAGATGCTGAAAGAGCAATTTATACAGGGATTGAGATCCCAAGAGGAACGCAGAACTGTAAACTGGTGGTCCTTAGATCATCCGGATGCTACCTTTGATGCCCTAAAGGACATGGCAATAAAAGGGCTGCGACCCCTGGGCAAACCTGAAGTGGCAACCCAACATCATCAGGGTGAAGTCACTCTGGAACCGGCAGTACCCCCCTTTTCCCCGCTAGTGGCAGAAACCAAAACGCAGGCGACACCCCCTAGTGAATTGGACTGTCTGCGCTCAGAGGTGCGCCAGCTGACTAAAAATCTGGCTGCTGTGATGAGTGCCCTGCAGCTGCGGAAGGAGGAAGAAGGGAAGATCTTATTAGCTGATTGCCCAGAAGACGTCCCGTGGATGAACCGGAGAAGAAGGAAGACGTCGCCCCCCCGGAGGAGGACAACGCCACCCCAGGAGCGACCTCTGATCAACACCCTCCTCGTCGGGAGATCACCTGTTACCGATGCAACCGGAAAGGTCATATGTCTCCACAGTGTCCTTTAAACGGGCAGAACCTGGGTCCGAGGGCCAACACCCAGGAGGAGACCCGTCAGGCCCCCTAGACTGGAACCGCAGGTATGTGGGTGGACGACCCTACCTGTCTATCATTCTAGATGGTATTGCTGTTCCGGCATTGTTAGACACTGGGTCTCAGGTGACCCTAATACCTGATGCCCTATATACTAAGTTCTGGTCAATGGACAGTCTTAAACCCCCGAGCCCTGACTTTACCGTGTATGCTTCTAATGGTCTTCCTGTAGAAGTACTCGGGACAAAATGTGTAGATGTGAAAGTGGGCAGAGAGGAGTTGAAAGACCAGGGGCTTCTGGTAGTAAAGACTGTAAATGAGGAGAACGGTTTAAATATAATTTTGGGTACTAACATTATCAGTAATTGTTTGGGAGAAGTTGTGTTCTTACTCCAACAGCTCGCTGAGATTGCCCGACCAAGGCAGAAAGGAGTAATCCAAAGAGAGATCCGGGCCCTGGTGTGTCAGCAGCAAGCGAAGCTTACAGACGGCGAAATTGGTAATGTACGGGTCACTGACTCGAATCCCATTGTGATACCCCCAATGAGTGAAATGATAATCTGGTGCAGGGCAGCCATAGGTCTGAGAGGACAGAACTACCAAGCTGTAGTAGAACCCCACCATTCAGAACATAGACCTACACTTATGACTGCTAGGGGAGTAGTGGAAGTGGTGAATGGAAGAGTACCGGTACGGCTTCTCAATTGGGGAGATGATGAGGTAAACTTACCCCGTTATGCAACCATTGCTAAACTACATGCTGTCGACAATAATTCTATTCTCCCGGCTGAGTCCTTAGACTCCTGTCAAATAGCGGAGGACAATGACCCAGCAACTCAGGTGGCGGAATGGTGTCAGCAGCTCCATGTTGGGACGGACACCACTCCCGCTCACCAGAAGCAAGGGGTATTACGGGTGGTGCGTGGTCACAACAAAAACTTGGCGTCACGAACAGGATATATACCTATCCCCCGTAAATATACCCCCCAACATACGCCTGACCGCCAGGGCCACAGACCGAGCCAGCGCTACCTGTGACAACCCCATAGACTTCCATGGGCTCGGCTCTGAGTACCCCATTGCTCTGGTAACCCACAATTGTGGTGCGTGGTCACAACATAACGTGTCCGCATGTTGCGTGTCGATCTCTGGTCTCGAGATCCGCCTCTGCCTCCTGTGTTTGCGACCACCTCTCCGGCCACGTCTCCTGATAGTGTCCTGCCAGATTTCTCCACACCTAAAAAACTTGATCCACTGGCATTACCTTTACTTGAGTCATCGGTTGATTCTGACTCAGCCGTTGTAAAACCAAACACGGCTTGTTTCCTGTCCTGGGGTCTCCTTCGACGTCGAGGTGGCGTAGATCTCCCCCTACGGTTACTGGAGGAAAAGAAATTAGTCACTTTCTGCCATGAAAAAACATGTCCTGTTTTATAATCCTCCACATCACGGAACCACTTCGTTCTTTTGGTGGATTCAATCTCACCCCTGAACTTAATCAGGTTCTCCTCCACCCTCTCTGTTCAATAAAGTGGCAATGTTTCTTGACCGGGTATTACGCCCCTATGCAGTTTCTACAAATTCCTATATAAGGCACACTAGTGATTTCTTGGATAAAATTAGTCAGGTGGAAGTGACGGATTCCATTATTTTGGCTTCATTTGATGTTGTATCTTTATACACATCGATTGAACATGACAAGGGCTTGGATGCAGTTTCATGTGTGCTATCAGGCTCTGACATGGCCCCGGAATGTACACAGCTTGTTCTGACGTTGCTTGAGTTCATCCTCAGGAGGAATTATTTCCTCTTTGGGGATGATTACTTCTTGCAGCGTCGTGGTACCGCCATGGGGTCCAATGTGGCCCCAACGTACGCTAACATCTTCATGGCGGTATTCGAGAGCAGGTTTGTGTACAGTTCCAGTTTCTGGCGCCATGTCAGAGCCTGGTGGCGTTATATTGATGATATTTTTTTGGTGTGGGGAGGTACTGTGGAAGAATTGTCTATATTTCATGTGGAGCTTAATCAGATTTACCCTGAGTTACAGTTTACTTTAACACATTCTGATGTCCAAATTCAGTTTTTGGACACTTTGGTGTACAAAGATGGTTATAGGCTTGGTACTGATATTTTTATAAAACCTACTGATAGAAATGGATTGTTGCGGTTTGAGAGTAATCATCCGAAAAGGATGATGAGTTCCTTACCATGGAGTCAACTGTTGAGGGTACGGAGGATAGTGGCCAATGAAGATTTTGTTGATATTAGGCTGGAAGAAATGTGTAGGAAATTTATTGCTAGAGGATACCCTGAAAAGGAAGTGTATGAATATAAGGATAAGGCATTGAACCTTCCACGTGAGGATACACGGTGTGGACATACCTCTAGAAAAACAGGCAAACGTATTCCCTTTGTCTCCACATATAATCCAGTAAGTAATCGTATTGGTTGGATTCTTAAGAAACATTGGCCTTTATTGCGGCAGGGACTATCATTGGTCCCTGAATTTGAATATCCTCCTCTACTATCATACAGAAGGGGTCGAAACTTGAATGATAGATTAGTTAAATCTGATCTCGGCCCGGTTAAATTGTCTGTACAAAGGACTCTTAGTGCACCTCGACATGGGAATTTCCCATGTCTAGGATGCGCCTGTTGCAATAATCTATTGAAAGGTGATTGTTTTTATCATCCTCTGACTGGGAAGAAATTCATGCTTAAAAATAGATATACTTGTACCTCTGAGTATGTAGTATATATGATAGTGTGCCCATGTGGGTTAGTCTACGTGGGAGAAACGACTATGGAGGTAAAAGCACGGATTAGCAAACATAAAAGTACCATCAGGACAGGATTAACGGAATTGCCTATACCAAAACACTTTATAGAAAATAAACACTCAGTGAACCAATTGAGGTTCAGGGTTATAGATAATGTGCCTGTTCTTAGGAGAGGGGGTGATAGATTAAAGATACTTAAAAAGAAGGAGATGAAATGGATCTACATGTTGGATTCATTGCATCCTAGGGGTTTGAATTTAGATTTCAACCTAACGGTTCTGTAATAATGTGTGAGATTATCATACCCCTCCCTAGACTAAGGTCTCTTGGTATATGGTAGACATACAGTACAAGTGATGATGATATTCATTATTTTTTTCTTTTCTTTTTTCTTTTTAGGTTCACTGTTGTAATCGATGGCCAGAAGGAGCGGATAATCAACTTCATTATATGACAATGTTTTTTTATCGATTTGATGGTTTTGTGGTTTGTTTGTGTGCTCCTTCTGCCCCTCGATTACTTAGTTGATTTTATTTTTTTTTTTCTATTTTGAAATGAAATAACAGGGTTATATTGTATATATCTATGTCCAGGTAATCAACATGGGTTGCCATGGTGACGATCTCGTCATTGTGAGCAGCGGAACACTCACTGATTGGTTGGTGAGCGCTGTTGTCATCGGAGGTGTGGCCGCGGTCACATGACACGGCCCTCCCTGATGACGCTGCGCTCCCATCCTTCTGTGTTCTGTTTTGGTTGGTCACATGATGTGCGTCATTTCCGGGTAAGGAGACGTTGATATTTAGGCTTGCATGCCACAATAGCGGTGCTGTGATTGGTATGTACGCTTATGGATTTATGTGAGACATGATCTGATTGGCTGGAATATCTTTTAGCGCCATAATAGGTTTGTGGGGATTGGAGCATTATATATGTCGTCATGGATATAAAGAATGGACATGATAAACCATTGGAGGATCGTTACCATGACAATGAGGACGCAACAACAAAGAATTTTATGTAATGCGCTAGACATGCGATCCATCTGTTCGTTACACTGTTTTCAAGTGATTGTAATTTTGATATGATTATTTATATTGTGAAGATGTAATCGATTTTGTATATTATATAATAGATTGTACGATATGCTATGTAATTGATAAATGGGCTGAGACCTTTTTTCTGATTGGTAGACTGTGTACACCAGAACTATTTAAGGCCAGCCTTGTTTGCTTTGTAACATGCTTGAAAAAGACCTGTTATGGGTCGAAACGTCGCATTTATATGGCGGATTAAAGCTATTTGAAAATGATTTCACCTGGATGGAGCGCTGTTTCTTCTGTTGTATTTGATTAATATGTCCAAGATGGTTCCTTGGCTTTGAGACGAGCGCCCCAGTGCAATTAGTGCTGTCAGTCTACTCTATTTCGATTGGAAAGCTATTAACTCAATCTGCTCATATGTCAGATTAAATTTGCCCAATAAAATGAATTGAAATGCTATTAATCCGTACCAGCGCCCCAAAAACCACACAATTTTTTTGTTAGGTGTTTTTAAATAAGAAAAATTTACTTTATTAATAACAAATTACGTAATGTGCAGTATGAAACACTATTAAGCGAGTAATAAATTATTGTACTTTTTAAAAAATTTTTATTTTTTTTAAAACAGTACATTTGTGCTGTTCCGTCTGTCTGGTTATGTATTGTATTATTTCCATGCTGTGTATAATCTATTCTTTCATGCTCTCTGCTGTCACCTGGTGGCCCTTTCTGTGTGGCAGCCTGTAACTAATTAATTCTGGTACATGCCTTTCACTTCCTGTGCTGAGGTCACTGCTTCTTCTTCCTGTTAGCAGCCATTTGCTTGTTAGTTCTTTATGGGAGAGACACGCTTTGCACCGAGCCGTGAAAGGCATCAGTTTTCGACCACTCAGTCCTGCTGGTCACACTTGCAGCCACACTTGGTGCTACGTCTTGCTGCACCTAGTTTCACCTGCATTTCTGGAGAAGTTACTGTATATCAATTATAAGCTGTATGTCCAGATTTCCAAATAAACAAGTCTGGACTTCACAATCCCTGGTGTGCATCATCTCTCCGGACGCTGAACAGCACTGCTCCTGTCTGCATGAGGAAGCAGAAGGTAGGATAACTCTCCCAGCCCCATTCAACTTCACCTCCATTTGCCTCATGTGGGGACAGAACAGTCGAAAACTGCCTTGAAGCCCGGCCAGAATTACCCTTATATCCCTATCCACGTGTCCTGCGCCCTGCCTGCTCACATACTGCAGCCCTGCTCTGCTAAGAAACTATCTGCAGCGTCACCCCAGACCGCATTGTGCATAGAGACTCTCTGTATGTTATACTACATCGATGCAGATTGTCGGACTGTAAAACCCCACAATTCTCTAAAAACACCTTGGGAATCTTACCAGGATGTCTTAACTAAGCTCCACTGCAATTTCTGGCCCCCAATTCAAAAAGTTCAGTTTCTTAAAGAGACAGCGCACCTTAAATCAAAATGGCCGAAAAAGACCCTGCCCAGTCTCCCACTGCTGAAACAGAGCAAATACAACCTGACACTGCCCATCATGAAGACCAGGAAGCAGAACCCACGCTTCCAGGAGACCAAGTCGTTCGACAAAAACACTCTGTCAAACCAACCATAAAAGCTGTCGAAAATTATCACAATGCGAAGGATGAGTACAATGACAACCTGGACGACCTATGGGAGCGAGTTACCTCCCTCATGTCAAGCATCCAATGCCACAAAGATGATGCAGTGAGTTTACAAGATACTATAAGATGGCTAGAAACGGCCCATGGTAGATACAAGAGACTGTCCGCAAGGTATGCCGCCTTCCTAAAAGACTCTAATATTGACGAAGCCTCATCAGAGTTATGCAAAGTAGATTTCACAGACAGAGAAAGGAACGCCGCCGTGCAAGATGCCAAAGATAAAGCGGAGCTCCATATTGCTCATCTGCAAGAATCAAGATCCCACAGGTCAGGCTCATCCAGACGCTCTTATCGGTCGTACAAATCATCCTGCTCAAGAACTTCAGCCCTCAGCGACAGAATTCTAGAGGCCTGCTTAAATGCAGAGAGATCCAAACTAAGACTTTCCTTTACAGAAAAGAAAGCAGAGGCAGAAGCCAAGAAAGCAGAGGCAGAAGCCAGGAAAGTAGAGCAAAGGCAGAAGCCAAGAAAGCAGAAGCAGAGGCAAAGAAAGCAGGAGCAGAGGCAGAAGCCAAGAAAGCAGAGGCAGAGGCAAAGAAAGCAGAGGCTCAAGCAAAGATTCTTCAAACACAAATGGAGGAAGAAATCGCGCTAGCCGAAGTGAAAATGCTTGAGCAAGCATTGAAGCAAAACCTCAAACTGATTTGCCTACCACCACAGGAAGAAGACGACCCAGCTGTTCGTACCAGCGGCTACGTGCAGAAACAGATATCTGCAGCGCACACCTTCTCCAGCGACGTTCAACCCAACATTGTGGAAACGTCCAAGTCGGCCCAACTTACGGTGCCAGTGGCACCAACAGCCTCTGCAGATATCCAAGACCAACGCCATGATGCGTCCCCTCAGGAGCAGTCATCACTGCAAGACGACCACAAGGCGCACTCCAACCCGCCTCCACTGTTCAAGCAGCAGTCATCAGAATATCCAGAGTTTAAGCCACCACAGCTCAACCCTGCAGCAACATCATTTTACCCGGGAACAATTCAACCTTCCACGCCACACAGCCTTTACGCCCAAGGGGTACCACAAGCTAACACGGTAACAAGGAGTGAAGGATCAGAAATGTCTGAGTTTGCCAGGTTCATGGTGAGCAGAGAGCTAATCAACACCAGTCTCTCAAAATTTGACGACCGTGCAGAGAACTACAGAGCCTGGAAAGCAACCTTCAAGGCCGCCATTGCTGACCTCAACCTATCCGTGGAGCAGGGGCTCGACCTCATGGTCAAATGGTTGGGTCCAGAATCCACAAACCGTATCAAGAGTCTTAGGACCGTCTATGTGGGACAAGCTGAAGCAGGTCTGGCTGCTGCCTGGCAGAGACTCGAAAGAACCTACGGCAGCGCTGAAGCCATAGAAAAGTCCCTATTTAAGAGACTGCAGAATGTTCCAAGGATCAATCTTAAGGAAGCCCATAAACTTCTGGACTTAAGTGATCTGCTTATGGAGCTGGAACTTGCAAAAAAAAGAGACACCCGTCTGTCTGGACTGTGCTACCTGGACACTGCCCATGGGGTGAACCCAATCGTCTCAAAGTTGCCACAAAGTTTGCAAGAGAAGTGGGCAGTGTGCGTCTCCAGGTACAAAAGGTCACATGATGTCACCTTTCCTCCGTTCATTCAGTTCAGCAAGTTTGTCGATGAACAGGCCCAAATGAGGAATGACCCTAGTCTAGACTTCCTGGAGTCCAACACTACAGCTCCAGCAACATCCTCATCAAGGTATGAAAGCATCACACACAGACGCAAGGACTTGAGGAACAGTGTAAGTGTCAGGAAGACTAACCTGCCACCACCTGCAGTACCCGCTGATAAGCCTTACACTATTCCGTCGAGGGATAAATCTTTCAATCGTGAGTGTCCCATTCACAAAAAACAGACTCATTGAACAAATGTAGAGGCTTCAGGTCCAAAACCATGCAGGAGCGCAAGAAAATCCTCAGCGAACTTGGGGTATGTTTCAAGTGCTGCGCCTCATTAGAACACATGGCCAAGGACTGTAAATCTTCCATTAAGTGTGAAGAGTGTCATAGCGACAAACACCCATCAGCCTTACATCCAACCTCAGCCACCAGCAATCCAGCAGTCGCAGTGACCCCTAGTCCAGCAGCAAGCCATGGCAGGGAGCCACAGAACCACGACAAGTCTACCACGGCTGTCTCCTGCTCATGCTCAGTGGTATGTGGGGAGAACCAAAGTGCTAAATGCTGTGCCAGGATATGCCTAATCAGAGTTTATCCGGAAGGGCATCCAGAGAAGGCAGTAAAAATGTATGCCATTATTGACGACCAGAGCAATCGATCTCTAGCTGGACCTAAGTTCTTTGAAGCCTTTGGTATCAGGGGACCAGCAACGCCCTACACTCTGAATACCTGCTCGGGTCGCATAGAGACTAGCAGTAGAAGGGCACAAGGTTTTATTGCTTCCCCTATCAACGAAGGCATAGAAATACCCTACCTACATTAATCGAATGCGATCAAATACCCGACCAAAGGGATGAAATCCCTACCCCGGAAGTGGCGTTCCACCATCCACATTTAAGGCACTTAACCAGCGTTATCCCACCTATGGACACAGATGCTGAAATCTTACTTCTGCTCGGCAGAGACAATTTAAGGATACATAAGGTCCGCCAACAGTGTAATGGTCCTGACTACGCCCCCTATGCCCAGAAACTCGACTTGGGGTGGGTAGTCATAGGAAAGGTATGCTTGGACCGAACAGGAGTCAATTCCTTTAAGATCTACGTACGCCGGGACGGACGCACTACTTTCTGCAAACCATGCCCTCTTCACTACGAGGTGAAAGACAAGCCTCCATATCCCGTACAGCTGCCTGATGTCATCCCTTCTCCCTATGCAGACCACTTGGGAAGATCAGTGTTTCGTACCACTAAGACAAGTCCCGTCAATGGAAGATAAGGAATTTGTCAAGATAATGGACAATGAGTTCCTTAAGGATGAGACTAATCACTGGGTTTTTCCCCTACCCTTCAGATCTACCAGGGTAAGGCTCCCAAACAACCGTGAACAAGCGTTGTCCAGATTCAACTCTCTCCAGCGCACACTTAGCAACAAACCGGAGATGAAAGAGCACATTGTCACCTTTATGGGCAAAATATTTCATAATAACCATGCCGAGCCAGCTCCTCCCTTAAAGGAAAACGAGGAGTGCTGGTACCTACCCTCATTCGGAGTATATCACCCGCGAAAGCCTAAGCAAATTAGAGTTGTCTTTGATTCAAGCGCCAAACGCCAAGGCATATCTCAACAACGTCCTCCTCACAGGCCCTAATCTAACAAACAACCTAGTAGGAGTGTTGATGAGGTTCAGGAAAGAGCCCATTGCCATCGCTGCCGACATTGAACAGATGTTCCACTGTTTCATAGTCAGAGAGGATCACAGGAATTTCCTCAGGTTCTTTAGGCACAAGGACAACGACCCCAGCAAAGAGATGGTGGAGTATCGCATGAGGGTGCACGTATTCGGGATCAGCCCTTCGCCCGCTGTGGCAACCTATGGCCTGCAGAGAACTGCACTGGAAGGAGAGTCCAAATATGGAACAGACGCCAGAGACTTTGTAGAGAAAGACTTCTACGTAGATGATGGACTGAAATCTCTACCCACAGAAGAAGCAGCGACAATCAAGATCACGTTGTGTTCGTCTTCGGCAAGGCTAAGTTGGCTCCCAAGCCTGATCACACTATTCCCAGGCTCAAACTCTGTGGGACTGTGCTTGCGGTAAAACTCGCAAACTTTATACAGCATGAGCTGGACACCAACATAGATGACGTACAATACTACACTGACAGTAAGGTCGTCTTAGGTTACATCCACAACCAAACAAGGCGCTTCTACGTGTACGTCAGTAACCGCATCGAGAGAATAAGGAAGTCTTCCAAGTCTGAGCAGTGGCACTATATCCCATCTGAGCTTAATCCAGCGGACCACGCCACTAGACCTATGTCTATAAGTTCTTTTGCTAACTCTTCTTGGCTTTCAGGTCCGAAGTTTCTGCTGGAACAGAAGGGAAGTGAACGTGTCCAGGAAGTCTTCAGCATCCAGGATCCGGATGGCGATCCAGAAGTCCGCACTAAACCAACCTCCAGCCTCGGTTGCCAGCGCTTCAAACGCTTCTCCAACTGGATGAAACTCATCAAGACCATCGCAAGGTTAGTCCACATTGCGAGATCTTATCACGACTCACATGGAGACAAAAACTGTCATGGTTGGCACGTCTGCCATAAACCGCTCTATACCGCGGACATTCCGGTAGGATAAAGACGAGCTGAACACTGCACTAGTACTTCGTCCATTGGACTACCGTGGGTCGGAGATAGTTTGGCCTAGTGCGGCTTCTCTGATCCGAAGGTGGGTTTCCTTTGGATTACCTCAGGAACTGACTTAAAGACATTCATTTACCTAATTTCAAAGTTATTATTGCATTTCATGCATGTTTATGTGTTTGTTTTTTCTAGGTTGTTCGACTTCATTTAAAAAGCACTAGTATAGTGAAATCCCTTACGGAATTTCAGACGGGGAGTGTGCTGTTCTGTCTGTCTGGTTATGTATTGTATTATTTCCATGCTGTGTATAATCTATTCTTTCATGCTCTCTGCTGTCACCTGGTGGCCCTTTCTGTATGGCAGCCTGTAACTAATTAATTCTGGTACATGCCTTTCACTTCCTGTGCTGAGGTCACTGCTTCTTCTTCCTGTTAGCAGCCATTTGCTTGTTAGTTCTTTATAGGAGAGACACGCTTTGCACCGAGCTGTGAAAGGCATCAGTTTTCGACCACTCACTCCTGCTGGTCACACTTGCAGCCACACTTGGTGCTACGTCTTGCTGCACCTAGTTTCACCTGCATTTCTGGAGAAGTTACTGTATACCAATCATAAGCTGAATGTCCAGATTTCCAAATAAACAAGTCTGGACTTCACAATCCCTGGTGTGCATCATCTCTCCGGACGCTGAACAGCACTGGTCCTGTCTGCTCTGCATGAGGAAGCAGAAGGTAGGATAACTCTCCCAGCCCCATTCAACTTTACCTCCATTCGCCTCATGTGGGGACAGAACAAACTTCACTTCATGATCTTCTTTACAGACTTTTGCTTTTTCGCCACTTTCCTCGCTTTTATGTACAGTTATATGAAAAAGTTTGGGCACCCCTATTAATCTTAAGCTTAATGTTTGATAAAAATTGGTGTTTTTGCAACAGCTATTTCAGTTTGATATATCTAATAACTATTGGACACAGTAATGTTTCTGCCTTGAAATGAGGTTTATTGTACTAACAGAAAATGTGCAATCTGCATCCAAACAAAATTTGACAGGTGCATAAGTATGGGCACCTCACCAGAAAAGTGACATTAATATTTAGTAGATCCTCCTTTTGCAAAAATAACAGCCTCTAGTCGCTTCCTGTAGCTTTTAATGAGTTCCTGGATCCTGGATGAAGGTATTTTTGACCATTCCTCTTTACAAAACAATTCCAGTTCAGTTAAGTTTGATGGTCGCCGAGCATGGACAGCCCTCTTCAAATGATCCCACAGATGTTCAATGATATTCAGAACATTGTAATTGTTCCTCTGAATGAATGCCTGAGTAGATTTGAAGCAGTGTTTTGGATCATTGTCTTGCTGAAAGATCCATCCCCTGCGTAACTTCAACTTTGTCATTATTGTCAAGAATCTGCTGATACTGAGTGGAATCCATGCGTCCCTCAACTTTAACAAGATTCCCGGTGCCGGCATTGGCCACACAGCCCCAAAGCATGATGGAACCTCCACCAAATTTTACTGTGGGTAGCAAGTGTTTTTCTTGGAATGCTGTGTTTTTTTGACGCCATGCATAACGCCTTTTTGTATGACCAAACAACTCAATCTTGGTTTCATCAGTCAACAGGACCTTCTTCCAAAAAGAAATTGGCCTCTCCAAATGTGCTTTTGCATACCTCAGCCGACTCTGTTTGTGGCGTGCTTGCAGAAACGGCTTCTTTCGCATCACTCTCCAATACAGCTTCTCCTTGTGCAAAGTGTGTTGTACAGTTGACCGATGCACAGTGACACCATCTGCAGCAAGTTGATGCTGCAGCTCTCTGGAGGTGGTCTGAGGATTGTCCTTGACTGATCTCACCATTCTTCTTCTCTGCCTTTCTGATGTTTTTCTTGGCCTGCCACTTCTGGCCTTAACAAGAACTGCCCCTGTGTTCTTCCATTTCCTTACTATGTTCCTCACAGTGGAAATTGACAGGTTAAATCTCTGAGACAGCTTTTTGTATCCTTCCCCTGAACAACTATGTTGAATAATCTTTGTTTTCAGATCATTTGACAGTTGTTTTGAGGAGCCCATGATGCCACTCTTCAGAGGAGATTCAAACAGGAGAATAACTTGCAAGTGGCCACTTTAAGTAGCTTTTCTCATGATTGCATACACCTGGCTATGAAGTTCAAAGCTCAATGAGGTTACAAAACCAAAAAAAAGTGCTTTAGTAAGTCAGTAAAAAGTAGGTAGGAGTATTTAAAACAAGAAAATGATAAGGGTGCCCATACTTATGCACCTGCCAAATTTTGTTTGAATGCAGATTGCACATGTTCTGCTAGTACAATAAACCTCATTTCAAGGCAGAAACATTACTGTGTCCAATAGTTATTAGATATATCAAACTGAAATAGCTGTTGCAAAAATACCAATTTTTATCAAACATTAAGCTTAAGATTAATAGGGGTGCCTGTTGTGAATGTTTTAGAAATGAATTCTGAGCAGAAGCTCCCTCTGGTGGTTACAAACAGTACTGAACCATTCAATGAGGATTGGCAATCAGGAATCACGGACTGGCTGGATATAAGGGAGGTTTCCCCCCATCATGGTTGCCTGTGATGAATTGTTCTTGTCTCAACGTTGTTTCCTGGTTCTCTTGGAAGCTTGCTGAGTCTTGCCTCTTCTCCTGCTCTCAGATAAGATATTTTCTGTTTTTTGTTTTTGTGCTTGCCATTTGCATATTTCTCTGCATTTCTGTGAGGTTGGCCAGGTTCCCCTCCCCGGGGGGCTTGGGCTCCTCTCGGTTCCTCTGGAGCCACTGTTGTTTGTTCATTTGCCTTTTCCAGTTTTTTCAGTGGCTGCGGCTTAGTTTTGTTACACCAGAGAACTAAATTAGGTGGTAGAGGTCGTGTGATCTCAGGTGTTTTTGCAATTAGTAGCGTTGGCTTTTTTTAGGGTTTTTTTGGATTGCAGTAAGTATCCTTCCTATCCTTTTCTGTCTAGGCAGATTGGGCCCCAGCGTTTGCTCATACTATTTTCTGTCTGTGTCTGTATTTTCTCTTGTCTAACCGCCATTGCATGTTTGGGGCTTCCTATGTTCTTTGGGGATCTGCTCCGGGGCAGATAGCTTTCCTCTTTCTATCTTTAGGTGTAGTTAGCCTCTCAGGCTGTGACGAGGCGTCTAGGACCAACGTAGGAACGCTCCACGGCTGCCTTTAGTTGTGGTGGTTAGTCAGGGTACTGCCATCCAGTAGATTCCAACCTCTCTGGTGTATTGCCGTTTTTGCCTGCTCTCCTCAGCTACCAAAACATAACAGGTGCCCAAACTTTTTCATATAACTATATAAACATATTTACATATGGAGTCAGCACTAAAAATCAGAAAATAATGTACTGATAAATAAATAAAGCAACTAAGCAAAGTAGAGCAAATATTGGACGCTAAAGCCAACGTTCCAAAGAGTCAGAGAGCGCACAAAATAGCGCAGTATATGGACCTACCGCATTGCCACAGGAAAAATAGCAGAAGGATAATGCAAAAAATAACCATTATCCTATATACAGCCCCATGCCAAATGCATGCAACATGCCGTGCGGAATATAGAGTACAACCTGAGGAAAATGATTCATAAGTAAAGGTCAATAGTGCAACTGAAGGGGCAACTCACTTTATTAGGACCCATGGTCGCTGGCTACTAACTCAGATCTCAGGTCGCATCATAAAACAACAAAATCAACGGAGCGATGGCTCGTATCTCGTTAGTCAAGATATCACTGTACCAGGGTCTTACAGGATTTCGCTCCTGTATATGAATTATATTTTCCATTGGGCGCATTTATTGAGGAATGTGATGCAGGTTACATACAATGTAAAGTCAGAGTAACTGTCAAGGATTTGTACTCCATAGACCTCGGAGGCCAGGCTTGCTTTTTTAAGAGACCTCGGAGGCCATGCTAGCTTTTTTAGGAGACCTCGAAGGCCAGGCTTGCTTTTTTTGGAGACCTCGGAGGCCAGGCTTGCTTTTTTGAAGATAGAAATACACAATGGAGCAAACACCAGCTCACCAGGTTGAGAAATTCCTGGTCATGATTAAGAGGTAGTGTAACTCGAAAGGTTTCAACTGTTATACTATCATGGTTTTTACATTTTTCTTTTTCATGTTTTAATTTACTAATACATGTGATGTTTTATTACTTTTGCCGTGGCTGGATTTTCCAAATTTCTTTCACGATTTGCTTTTTGAAGACCTCTAAGGCCAGGCTTGCTTTTTTTGGAGATCTCTGAGGCCAGGTTTACTTTTTTGGACACCTCTGAGGCCAGGCTTGCTGTTTTTTTTGGAGACCTCTGAGGACAGGGATGAGCTTGGTCGCCTGGAGTTAACCCTCGCGCTCGTGCCGTCTCCGCTGACCTGTTCTGTACATGTGGGAATCTGGCAGGATTCAGAATATCTCACCTGCATTTCATTGTAGCTTTCGAGGTGCGAGTCTGACCCTGATACATTAGAGATCACTTGGGCCAGACTAACAATGTACATTACTCAGCTCTACAGGACCATTTGGGCCAGTCCTTGCTGTTTTTGGTCTAGCTACTGGCCGCTTTGCCCTCGATCAGAGGGCGTATTTGGTTCGGTGACTGAAATGTTGCTGTGAGTTTTTTGTGCTTAAGATAATACGTACAAGCCATATTTCTTTCCTCCTTTCCACCTGACACACATGTAATGAAGGTGTCTGGGTGATTTAAGCCTGTTTCCGAATCTCAAACGACCTCATCCCGCAGCGCTCGCTGTTGTGTTTGTGCTGGTGTGGGCACAGGTAAATAGATAAGGAAAAGCCATTACCAAGCTCGTTTGGTCCGGGTCATTACCCAGAATGCTTACTGCGGTATTTGATCATGCTCGCTCTATTAAAGTGTCATTATGTTGCATTCAGCACTCAGTGATGTGTGAGCGGTAAATTAGGTGGTTGGCAGCCGGATAGTAACTTCTCATGTCACTACCTCCGGCACATCACTTCCTCCACCCATTGCTTGCCACAGAGGTGCAGCGCTCCATCTAGAACTATTTTCAGACTAGTAATTCACTGGCTTTTTACTAGTAGAAGGCCAATGATTTCCACCACCATGGGAATGCTCCCTTACATATTCCTTGCTCTGTGCAATTAGGAAATGCGTGGCCCTTGTGTGGAAATGTTTTGGTCCCTGTATGGCGGAATGACTGCTGTCCATTATTTGGGTAGTGTATACAAATATTACCTGGCCACTGAATGTTTTATGTGAGACAGAATGCCAGGTTCATGTTTTTATAATTTTAATAATCAAAACTGACTACATAGCAAGGAAAATGCTGTCTGTAATGACAACTCAAAAAAAAAGCCACCAGGAGTATAAGCAGAAAACCCTGAGCACCCAGCGGTGACATGGCGACCTGCTGATCAGAAGAGACGTCAGAGATGTGGCTTATAGCACCAGGCTCACACTCGGTGGTCACAATCAACATGGCCACTGGCCAGGACCCACAAGTCATATTAGTCAGTTATAATTAATACCAAATCTAAATTAATATCCTCAACCTTTTCCAGAGCTATGTGGCCCCTCACCAGCCTTGAATACCAAGACTAGATTAATATGTTTGCATGTACTATATATATTATACATATATATACATATACACATTCATACACCTTCTCACCATCAATTCATGAACCTCATCCATTACTCAGTTATGGATCTATATCTGCATAGAGCAATCCGACCAAACCTCCAACCTCCCTCTCACCCCCTAAAATATCAAAGCTTAATGCTAAGGGCACAAATCCAACACTGTGTCCAAGGAATATCGTAATGCCACGTCTTGTGCCACCTGATTCTTATCATTCCACAAATCCTGACCCTATAATTATGCAGTCCTCCATGGCTTCCATAATGGTCAATGATGCAGATTTGTACTCTTCCAGCTAGGGTCGAGGTCCTTAAGCTGGCATCCTGTATAGTCAAATCTGTGTCCCTCTTGATGGAGCCATGTGTAAGGTTCTTTGTCTCTTTTGACATGTTCCTTGAAACTCAGTTTTCCGTCGGCCATTTTGCTTTCTGTCTTTCTGCAGCTCTTGCCCTCAGTTAATATGGAGTTTCCAGTTTTCATGTTCCCGCCCTGATTCTCTCCCTCTTGCTTCTTAAGCAGCCTCAGCTGAACAATCAGTGCTCCTGAATCAAGCCTCAGTCAGCCTGTGACCTGACTCCTGGAAACCTAGGATTTTGGACTCCAGCTATTTCCTACTGAGGAACTTTGGAACACTTTTGGACTTTGGAAACCTGCTGTCTGGTGAATCCATGTTTGCAGAGGAATTACGGTACAGAGAAGAGATCCTGAACCTGCTTGGAGAGTTATTGTAGAGCTTGAAGTTACTCTGGCCTGCTGTGTTCTCCTGCCTCTGTTCCTGCAAACTGTGTGACCTTTTCTGCATGCTTGTATGAAGTAATACAAGTCATTTCATATCAACCTATGTCTCATGTGTTTTCCTCGCACCCAAGCACAAGACGCTATAGGAACTGTACACTATACATGACAAGATTCAGGAGCCAATGTTTAGTGTCTGCTGGGTCTGGGAAAGCCGTGTCTGCTGTGACTGTGGATATCAGATGTCCGTTTAATACCTTCTGTGATGACAGTGGTTGTGACTTCTCACAACCATTCCAGGTGAGCGCATTCCCTTAAATGTTACTCTGGAGTGTTACCACAAGGTAAACACTATTGTTTTTTTTTTTTTCTTTCCTCTTCTCCTTCCAGCACTTCTGCCTTAAAAGATCTGGAAGATGGAGGCCCGCATAAAGGAGCTTTGCGGAGTGACTGATACAATCCTTGCAGATATACAGACTATAAAGACCCGTTTTGCAAGCCTACAGGACCTCACTAATCATAATTTGCAAGTGTTTGGACAAACTACTCAGGAATTACGAGCCAGGATTGAGGCTCTAGAGGAACGAGTCCAGGCTCCTGCCATAACCCCGAGTTATGGGATCCCCAAGTTACCTCCTTTTCATTTTGGCGGTGAACGTGAGAAATTCAGGGGATTTATTAACCAATGCAATCTATTTTTCTCTGCACATGCTTCACAATTTCCCACTGAACGATCCAAAGTGCTTACTATAATCATGTTGCTTACCAATAAGGCTTTGATGTGGGCAAACCCTCTGATTGAGACTGAGGATGATTGTTTGAATCACCTTGATGCTTTTATTTCAGCCATGGGGCAGGTGTTTGATGACCCCAATCGAGGTGCAACAGCTGAAGCAGCCATGTTAACTTTGCGCCAAGCTAAGCGTTCAGTAGCCGAATATGCCTTGAATTTCAGGAGATGGGCTCTTGATACCACTTGGGACACTTCCGCCAAAAAATCTATTTTTCGGAAAGGGTTGTCTCCACTGATTAAGGATGAACTTGCTCGTGCCGACCCTCCCACTGCGTTAGGTGACTTTATTAACTATTGTATCCGTATTGATGCTCGTCTGACTGAACGCAGACAAGAGAGATGGTTCGAAAATAATCGCACTAACCTTTTCATACCTCCCTCCTCAGCTAAGGAACCTTTGAGTAGGATCACAAGGGAACCAGAACCTGAACCCATGCAGGTGGACTCTTTACAAAGACGGGTTAGTGATGTACGCAAAGAACATCGTATAAAGGAAAATCTATGTTTTTACTGTAGTAAGTCAGGGCACTTCATTATAAACTGCCCCAGCCGTTCTCGTAAGACTACTGCAGCAGTCATTCACTGTGAGTGTTGCGAGAGGAGCTCTGTCATGTCCGAGCCTCAGACTCCAGAGAGATCTGCTGCAAGAGATCTTGATTTTTCGGACTTAAACTCTGTTAGTTCTGGGGACAATGACGGTATAAACGCTGCAATTTTTCAAGTTTCCTCAGCGGTGTCCCAGCTGAGTTGTAAAAGAAATAATTCTCATTGCTTCCTTTCCATCAAACTCTGGGTGGACTCAGTCTGGGTGTCTAGCTCTGCTATGATCGACTCAGGAGCAAGTGGAAATTTTATGGATATCTCCTTTGCTCTGAAACAGGGGATACGTTCAGTGAAGAAGGCTACTTCAGTACAGATGGAGACTGTGGATGGCTCCCTGCTGACCTCTGGACCAGTGGATCAGGAAACAGAGCCTTTGAGGGTCCTTATGGGTAAAGATCATCAGGAGAAAATGTCTTTTATGCTTATCTCTTCTCCCCACTTTCCCATTATTATAGGGCTACCATGGCTGCAGGCGCAGAATCCTACGATTAACTGGGAAACCAAGGAATTACACTTTCCGGAGAAACAGATGAGTCAAGGAGTTTCAGCTTGCTCTGTTCCTAAAGGAACCATGTCAGTCCCTGAACTACCAGCTGTATACCAGGACTATGTGAATTTATGTGACAAGAAGAACGCTGATCAGCTTCCTCCTCACCGTCCATATGATTGTCCAATCGAATTATTGCTTGGAGCCGAGATACCTTTTGGTAAGATCTACCCCCTAGCGGGGCCCGAGCTAAAAGCTTTGAAGGACTACACAGATGAAAATCTAGCCAAAGGCTTCATACGCCCCTCTTCATCTCCCGCAGGTGCACCCATCTTCTTTGTGAAGAAGAAAGATGGATCTCTGAGACCCTGCATAGACTATAGGGAACTCATTAAGGTTACTATTAGAAACCGTTATCCATTGCCTTTAATCCCTGAGTTGTTGGAGAGAGTGCGGCATGCCAAAATTTTCTCTAAACTGGATCTCCGTGGGGCCTATAACTCGGTCCGTATTAGACCTGGGGATGAATGGAAGACTGCATTCAGGTCACGCTATGGACACTTCGAATATCTAGTTATGCCTTTTGGTCTGAGTACCGCCCCAGCCACTTTCCAACACTTGTGAATGACATCTTCAGGGATCTCCTAGATACATTTGTGGTGATTTATCTGGATGATATTCTAATTTTTTCTAACTCCACAGAGGAACATCATGGACATGTGAGAATGGTCTTAGAACGCCTAAGACAAAACCATCTCTACATCAAACTTGAAAAGTGTGAATTCCATAGGACCGAAATTCAATTTCTGGGGTATGTACTATCTACGCAAGGGATTAGTATGGATGGAAGCAAGACCCAAGCCATCAAGGATTGGCCAATTCCTAGAAATGTGAAGGAGGTGCAGCGCTTCATCGGGTTTGCCAACTTCTATAGACGTTTCATTAGGAATTTCTCTGAGGTAGTGTCACCTATCACCCAACTTACCCGGAAACAGTCTAGGTTCTCCTGGACCCCGCAAGCTCAGGAAGCATTTTCCTGTTTAAAGGATAAATTTACCACCGCACCTATCTTAGTACATCCCAACCCCGAGCTTGCCTTCATAATAGAGGTGGATGCTTCAGACTGTGCCGTTGGAGCTATACTCTCTCAGAGAACAGGTGAGAAGAATGTCTTGCATCCCTGTGCCTTCTTTTCCCAGCAGTTGTCTTCGGCTGAGAGGAACTACGATGTGGGCAATAGAGAATTGTTGGCCATTATTGCCGCCTTCAAGGAATGGAGACACCTTCTTCAGGGAGCTGCACAGCAAATAGTCATCCTGACAGACCATCGTAACCTTGAATTTATCAGGTCGGCTAAGTGCCTGACTCCTCGCCAGACTCGCTGGAATCTTTTCCTAAACCAATTTAATTTTGTAATTTCTTATAGACCAGGATCGCGCAATGGAAAGGCTGATGCACTCTCTAGGATTCATTCAGCAGAGACACGTCCACTTACTCTCCTAAGACTATTCTTCCTGACTCTAGATTCCTGGGAGTGATTCATAATCAAGACCTACTTAAGGACATCAAGGAAGCATACCATGCGGATTCTTTGTTGGCTCAACCCCCAAGGGACGTAAGTCTTGTCTTTAAGAATGGTGTGTGGATTCAGGGGCAACGTCTGTATATACCTGAAACAGTCAGATTGAGAGTATTGCAACTCATCCACGATTCCAAGATAGCCGGGCATAGGGGAATTCTAAAGACACAAGAATTTCTTTCTCGTTTCTTTTGGTGGCCCACTTACAGGAAAGATGTTTTAAACTATGTCACTTCATGTGAAGTCTGTGCAAGATGCAAAACACCTCGCTCCTCACCAACTGGTCTGTTACAACCTCTTCCCACCCCGTCCCGCCCGTGGGGATCCATTTCTATGGACTTCATTGTGGAGTTACCAAACTCTCAAGGGAAGAACACCATTCTAGTGGTGGTTGATCGTCTAACAAAGGCAGCTCATTTTATCCCTTGTGTCGGCTTACCCACTGCAAAACAGACATCAGACTTGATGATTAAGAATGTGTTTCGCTTACATGGAGTACCGGATGAGGTCATTTCGGATCGAGGGGTGCAATTCACTTCAAGGTTTTGGCAAAATTTCTGTGCCGCATTGGACATTAAAGTAAACCTTTCTTCTGCTTTTCATCCCCAGACTAATGGACAGACAGAACGAACCAATCAGACCCTGGAGCAGTATCTCCGCTGTTTTATCTGCCACCTACAAGATGATTGGGTGGATCTACTTCCACTGGCTGAGTTCTCTTATAATAACTCTCAGAGCGCCTCCACTAAGCAGTCTCCTTTTTACTCCAATCTAGGTTATCATCCTAACATTCTTCCTCGATTTCCCATAGATACGCCCTTGCCGGCAGTGGCTGAAAGAATCACTTCTTTACAAAAGAATATGGATCTTCTAAAGGAAAATCTAGAATTGGCTCAGGAAAGGTACAAGAAAGCAGCAGATAAATTTTGTAAACCTGCACCAGCTTTCAAGGTAGGAGATTTGGTCGGCTGTCAACCAGAAATCTTAAATTAAAGATTCCATCGTCTAAATTGGGACATAAGTACATTGGACCTTATAAGATCAGTAAGATTATAAGTGCTGTTGCTTGTCGTCTTCAACTGCCCAGAACTATGAGAATCCACCCTGTCTTTCATGTATCCCTACTAAAGGCTGCAACACCCAATACGTTTCCTGGACGCTCTTCTCCTTGCCCTGACCCAGTGCTGGTCGATGGTCAGGAAGAATTTATGGTGGAAAGGATTCTAGATTCCAGGTTGTACAGAAATCAGTTGCAATATTTGATTAAATGGCAGGGCTACCCAGTGAAGGACAACTCATGGGAACCAGTCAATAATGTAAATGCTCCTCGCCTGCTCCGCCAGTTTCATCAGAGGTACCCTGACAAGCCTGGTCTGAGGTCAACCGGAGGTTGTCCTTAAGGGGGGAGTAATGTAAGGTTCTTTGTCTCTTTTGACATGTTCCTTGAAACTCAGTTTTCCGTCGGCCATTTTGCTTTCTGTCTTTCTGCAGCTCTTGCCCTCAGTTAATATGGAGTTTCCAGTTTTCATGTTCCCGCCCTGATTCTCTCCCTCTTGCTTCTTAAGCAGCCTCAGCTGAACAATCAGTGCTCCTGAATCAAACCTCAGTCAGCCTGTGACCTGACTCCTGGAAACCTAGGATTTTGGACTCCAGCTATTTCCTACTGAGGAACTTTGGAACACTTTTGGACTTTGGAAACCTGCTGTCTGGTGAATCCATGTTTGCAGAGGAATTACGGTACAGAGAAGAGATCCTGAACCTGCTTGGAGAGTTATTGTAGAGCTTGAAGTTACTCTGGCCTGCTGTGTTCTCCTGCCTCTGTTCCTGCAAACTGTGTGACCTTTTCTGCATGCTTGTATGAAGTAATACAAGTCATTTCATATCAACCTATGTCTCATGTGTTTTCCTCGCACCCAAGCACAAGACGCTATAGGAACTGTACACTATACATGACACCATGATGTTCTGGCAGCCATCCTGTAGAGTGTTCCTGGCTGTGGTTTTGTAAAGAGTCTCTCCCTGATACAGTGGCAAATCCCCCTTTTATAGTTCATAGCTTTTAATAAGGCATTTTATCCACAGGATTGGGGGAAGGTGGCAGGGGCTCATCTCTCATTGTTTGAGTATTTAATCAATCTGCATAGTTTGTCTTCCTCTATTTTGCAAGTTCAAAAGCTACATGGATTCAGACAGACAAAGGATAATCAACATTGTGATGCTAGTCACTTTTCATGGACAAGCCGAGAGTCACAGCGGTCAAGGAGTCCAAGGTCAGAATAGTGAACACATGGAGACAGCCGATGCCTCACATTCTAAGATTGGATAGCTGAGCTGTCAATCAACATACTGACAGCTCAGTACACCTCTGTCAGTTTGGATGGCCAAGCTGTCAATCAAAGTACCGACAGCTTCAGCACACCCCTATACCAGATTGGACGGCCGAGCTGTCAGTAACTGCATCCCAGACACACTTAGGGGCGGAACCATGACAAACATATTATCAAATATCAATATTGATTGTTCAATGACCCTGCTTCCCTGTCTTCCAAAGACAGCAGACAATAACCTGTAGGAGCCCAATATAAGAGGTAAACATCAGCCATTCATCAATTCAGAAACAACAATTCAAGAGTCAAACATTCAAACAATATAGTCTGTGATTCTTGAGCTACCTGAAGAAAAACACAAATTCAATAGTCATCATTCAGACAATACCCTATTTCGCCTGGTCCACTGAAAATAGACATTCTGGATAATTAAGATTAAATGCTGTGTGGTACCACTGAGTATTAAAACTGATGCCAAATGTGAAAAATGGACTTACGGGTGACATACAGACTACCACATGGATGTGAAATTGTTAGGTTTTCAGAAAATAAACAATTTTACATACGCCGTTTGAACCAGACATACAGACCATTTGAGAAACACTCAAGGCATCAAGGGCTGGAAGGGCAAAGACTTCAGCTCACAAATGCTTTTCTTCCCCAGATTTTCTCATGAAGTTTGGGCTTCTTACCCCCGATTCTTAGACTGGCTGTTCTACATACAGTAAGTCGCTGATATTTAAGGGACCTTATTGTATATCTTTTAGGCACATGGGTAGTTAAATTAATGGAATAGGATTGAATGTAAATGTGGCAGCACTCGGAGCGAGTCACAGTACAACTTGTTATACCTGGCTCACACACTGTTGCAAACATCATTCTCACTCGCTGTTCTTTTTGTTAGGATTGTGAAGACTGTGTACAATGCTCAGATATCTGTCAGGGATTGAATGAAGCTGCAGGGACATGTGTTACTTTAGGCACCAGAGTCGGGAGTGCACAGCCACCCTTCATTTATCACCTTTCCTGCTGATAATTCTTTTTGTGGCAAAATCACATTAATATAAGATTCTTAATGAAAACCTGTTCATATGATGTGTTAAACTGCACAAAATGAGAAAAATAGTGTAAAAACCAAATAGCAGAAGGCTTTCTAGACATGTCTGTAATCTGATAGGGAGTCCATCATGTTGGATAACGCCATTTGCCGGCAGATACAGGGTTAGTGCTTGTTCACACTGGCATATACTATGGAGGTGTGCAATGTGAGGAAACTACTGTCACTCTGCCCAGCGTTATTCAATGAAACAGATCAGAGATTTTTTTTTCATGCCGATTCAGCAGCATGCTGAGATTGGCAGCGTATCTGGCATGGAGCGCACCCGTACAAGACAATGGCTGCTTGCAAAAAATTGGATTGCACTCGGATGTCATCACAGTCCGATACACGCCGAGACATGCCATGGAGGAGATGGAGAGATTAATCTGTCCCCCCTGTGATCAGATGCTCACATGCGGAGGATCGGAGCACAGCGCACAGACACTGAGCTGGAGCCAAGTGTCATTAGTATAACGCATCCGATGCCTTTTGCAACATCTGTAGGGAGATGGACCGGGTCCGTGACACTCCTCTAATATCTGGGCCGGAACTGTTGAGACTGACACCTTTGTTGCCAAGGGGAAGAGTTTCTAGCCTGGACCGACTTTTGCCTCGGACTGCGGGGGCGGATCAGATATAAAAGGGGCAGAGCGCTAGAAAGCAGGGCTTTTGGCGATAAGACAGAGCGTGCAGCAGGAGAAAGTTAAGTCTCTCTTCTCACCTGAGCTCCTGCAAGCCAGGCCGGCCTGATCTTCAGACACATGCAGTCAGACTTTTTCCAGCGTGTAACTGTTACTGCTTCAACGCCCGACACTTCAGGGACATCCCACGCAGTGCCGCGGTCTGCAGGCGGTACTTGTTGTGGACCGGACCAGGGAACAGACTTGGAGTTAGCTGACTCACTCCTGGGCTCTCCCGTGCCTCGTGGCCCTTGTATTCCGGGGCCTTCAGCTTCTCCTACACTAAGACTTCGCACCGGGACCTTCCGAGCACCTCCAGGAGCATCAGGATATGTCACAATGGTCCGGAGCCAGTGTCTCACGTTCCTCCGGGACCAGGCCAGAGTCTTCACCCATCACTTCCAAAGTCATCGCGGATCCTGTTCGCCTTGATCCCCTGAGAGCAACTAACGGATAAGTGCTAGCGTTTATTGAAACCTTGTTTGCTGTTTAACCTTTGCCAACCATTCCCCAACTACCTCCCTGCGTGAAGTATCCCTGTAATAAATCCCCCTGTTAACTCTTGATCTGGCTCCTGCGTGTCACTGCATCCCACGTACCTGCCTATACCTTACACTTGGCGTAGTCAGCAGGATCCTGAAGCAGTGGAGTCCGCACACCCCACAAAGGAGAGCATTCCAGCAGTTGATTCGCGTGGCTCAAGCTCAAGTGTCCGCCAGTGACGGAAGAATGCTAGGGAAAGAGATAGTCCCCGCTTCGACCAAACTTGTTCTGCAACCGGGGCAGACCGTGCTGACCCTGCCAGTCTGGGCACGTTTTCCACTTGAGGGGGTGGAGATTCAAGTTGACCCTTCTATTTCTGAACAACTACCGTCAGGGATCCTTGTAGCCCACTCCCTAGCCATAGCTCGGGATGGAATGGTCCCTGTACGCTGTGTCAACCTAGGAGCACAGGACATTACAATTGCCCCTAGGAGTGAAGTGGCTCGGATTAATGGCATGCCCGAAGAAGTAACTCCTCCTCAGGCTCTACAGCTGACAGTAAATCAGGAAGATCCGTGGACAGTGGAGGTGTACTCTTCTTTGGCACTAGAGCCTCAGCATCTTCAGGAGGGGCGACAGATACTAGAGCGGATGCGGGCTGAGCTGTGTGACCTTACTCCGTCACAAGTCCAACAGGTGGAGGCCTTACTGGGGTGGTACCGGGACGTCTTCGCCCGTCTTGAGGATGACTTTGGCTGCACCACCACTATTACCCACAAAATACGACGAGTGCGCACCCATAAAGGAACGACACCGTCAAATACCTCCACAAATGTACCAAGAGGTAAAAAGTGTGTTGGGTCAAATGCTGCTTAAGGGCGTAATTAGAGAGAGCCAAAGCCCATCGGCTGCCCCTATAGTACTGGTGAAGAAAAAAGATGGCACGCTGCGTTTTTGTGTAGATTATCGCAAACTCAGCGCCTGCACAGTAAAAGATTGCCAGAATATCCATTGCCAGAAATAGAGTAATCCCTGTCTGCATTGGGGAAGACCAAATTTTTTTCAACCTTGGACCTGGCTAGCGGATACTGACAAGTGCCGATGTCAGAGCAGGACAGGCCCAAGACTGCCTTTATACTCCCAATGGGACTGTATGAATTTAATAGGATGCCATTCGGGTTGGCCACTGCGCCAGGAACATTTCAATGGCTGATGGAAAGATGCCTGGGCGATTTAAACTTTGAGGCCACGCTCATCTATCTGGACAACATTATAGTTTATGCCACATCCTTCGAAGACCATCTACAGAGACTAGAACAGGTGTTAAGTCGCCTCCAAAAGCATGGACTAAAAGTAAAACCACAAAAATGTCATTTGTTCCGTACCCAAATTGAATTTTTAGGTCACGTAGTGTCTGCTGAAGGAGTAAAGCCATCTCAAGAGAAAATTGCTGTAATACGGGACTGGCACACACCGGAGACGGTAAAAGACGTTCGAGCCTTCCTAGGACTGACTGGATACTACCGATGCTTTGTGAAACATTTTGTCCACGTGGTGAACCCATTACTGTAGCTTTTAAAGGGAGTGCCCTTGTGCGCAAAGAACCGAACCATTCGGTGGGGACAACGTCAAGAGGAAGCCTTCCAGAATCTGAAGAGGGCACTGACGGAAGCCCCGGTGTTAGCTTACGCGGATTTCTCTGTACTGTTTATTCTTCACACCGATGGGAGCCTGCACAGGCTAGGGGCTGTGCTGTCGCAGATACAGGACGGAAAAGAGAGGGTGATCGCATATGCAAGTCGATCCCTTCACGATGCCGAATGAAATCCGGACAACTACAGTTCCTTGAGCTGCTGGCATTGGTGTGGGCTATGATGGAGAGGTTCACAGAGTACTTATCCAGGTCTGAAGTCTTAGTGTGGATGGTGCGAAGTTGGGGGCCTTGGAACAACGATTGGTGGCCCGGATGGCTAAGTTTCGGTATAAAGTAACTTACAAAAGAGGGGTTCGAGAATACGCACGCGGATGCATTATCACTGATAAAACATGCTCAACCAAGTCACAGCAGAGATGAGGAGTTGGAAGATGACGAAATTCCCAAGTTCCAGAGTACTGCCAGGATGGTGGAAGCTACGCAAGAGCAAGCCCAAGTGCCGGCCCCGGAGGGAATGCTGGGCCGAACACGTGACGAGTGGGTCCGGTTACAACAGGAGGACACGGAGCTTGCCCTAATGAGACAATGGGTGACGTTGAGACAACTACCCAGTCAAGAACTAAGGAATGACCTCTCTCTGGGAACCCTGCGGATTCTTCGGCAGTGGGAACGCCTCCAGATGAAGAATGGATTATTACACCGGAAAGTCCAGTTACAAAAAGAGTTGGGGATCACCTGGCAGGTAATAATTCCGGAGACACTACTGCTAAAAGTTGCTACCGAAGCACATCAGCGGGGAGCACATTTTGGACAAGAAAAAACTTTTCAATGGCTGCAACAATTTATTTATCATCCACGACTAAAAACTGTAGTAGACGAAGCGTGTCGGCTCTGCACAATGTGCGAGTTAGCAAAACCACCAGAACAGAGGGCTCCCGTCCAGGCGATAGTAACATCCGCTCCCCTAGAGCTGCCAACGGTAGATTATTTGACAATTGGGCCGGCCCATCAGGGGTATGAACATTGCCTGGTAATGGTAGACCACTTCACGAAATTCGCCGTTGTGACCCTAACTCGAGACCAGACCGTAGAATCCGATGCTCATGCCATTTGCAAGAGCTTCATTCAGGTCTATGTATGTCCAAGGCGTATTCATTCGGACCAAGGAGCCTGCTTCCTAGGAAAGGTAATGGAGAAGCTGCACCGAATGTACCAAATCGAAAAGTCATGCACTACACCGTATCACCCACAGGGTAATGGAGCATGTGTGCGGTTCAGTCGGACACTAATACAAATGCTGAGGACTCTGGAAGAAGATCGAAAAGCCCGATGGCCTTAATATGTAGCCGAATTAGTTTGGGTGTACAATAACCGGGTATACCGAACCACCGGGTATACCCCATACATCCTGCTGTTTGGCCGTACAGGAAAAGAAATCACCGAGCTGGAGTTGGACCAATAGGAAAACTAACCATGTACTGGGTCCACCTGGGTCCAAGAGCATTGCCATGGTTTGCAAACCCTGCATCGCCTAGTACAAACTAGATTTCAACAGTTGGAACATGCAGAAGGAACTCCGCTGCAGCGATCCGATCTTCAAGTTGGAGACCGTGTGTTAGTACGCGAGAAACGTCTTCGGGACAAGTTAGAGAACCGATGGGAAGCAAATCCATATCGGGTAAAACGGCGAATCAGCCCTGAAGATCCTGTGTATGAAATTCAACCAGAAGGTGAGGAGGGACTCGGTACCCGAGTAGTCCACCGCAATATGCTTCGGCCCTGTCGGTCAGAAAACCCTGCTCTACAAAAAGAGGTTCCTGAGACTCCGAAAATATCTCCACCAGTTATAATAGAGGATGAAGAAGAAGATGACTCAGAGCAACTACCAGAGGGACAAGCCCCTGAAGTCCTGGAAGAAATTTCTTCAGTATGAGACGACACATCTTCACACACCCTTATGCAGCCTGACTCGACAACTCTAGGGGACTTCACTACTCCCTCTAACTTGCGACGCTCCGAGCGAACCACAGCTGGAAAACCCCCCAATCGGTATAATCAGGATCAATTTGTATGGCGGCAGACTGTTCAGGAAGGTGAAAAAAAAAAAAAACTGTCCACCCTTATTACTAAAACACTCGCCCGTGGAATGGCGAGCAAAAGGGTTGAGGGGGGGGGATGTAGGGAGAAGGACCAGGTCGGTGACACTCCTCTAATATCTGGGCTGGAACTGTTGAGACTGAAACCATTGTTGCTGTGGGGAAGAGTTTCTAGCCTGGACCGACCTTTACACCGGACTGCAGGGGGTGGATCAGATATAAAAGGGGCAGAACGCGGGAAAGCAGGGCTTTTGGCAGAAAGACAGTGTGCACAGCAGGAGAAAGTTTAGTCTCTCTCCTCACCTGAGCTCCTGCAAGCCAGATCTCCAGACACACGCAGTCAGACTGTTTCCAGCTTGTGATTGTTATCGCTTCAACCCCCGACACTTCAGGGACATAACGCACCGTGCTGCGGTCTGCAGGCGGTACTTGTGGTGGACCGGACCTGGGAACAGACTTGGACTCAGCTGACTCCCTTCCGGGCTCTCCCGTGCCTCGTGGCCCTTGCATTCCAGGGCCTTCAGCTTCACCTACGCTGAGACTTTGCACCGGGATCTTCCGAGCACCTTCAGGAGCGTCTGGATACGTCGCAAAGGTCCGGAACCAGTGTCTCACGCTCCTCAGGGACCAGGCCAGAGTCTTCACCCATCGCTTCCAACGTCATCGCGGATCCTGTTAGCCTTGATCCCCTGAGAGCAACTGACGGATAAGTGCCAGCGTTTATTGAACCCTTGTTTGCTGTTTAACCTTTGCCAACCGTTCCCCAATTACTACCTCCCTGCGTGGAGTATCCCTGTAATAAATCTCCCTGTTAACTCTTGATCTGCCTCTTGCGTGTCACTGCATCCGGCGTACATGCCTGCACCTTACACTGCATCAGAAGATAGTCGCCAGGAAAGTCGACATGATACCAGAATGAATTGAGATTTACCCGGCTTCTTGCAAAGATTAAACACCATTCATCCATGCAGTTTGGAGAATGGGTTAATGGGGTATATAAAAAGGACAGTTACTTTCCGGAGTCCCCATGGAGACATGCATCATTGCTTAGCAGTAAAATATGATGACGATCCTCTTACAAATCATCTCTTGGTACGTGCAGAAGATTACAGTGAGGACTCTGTTTTCCTACCATGCACCATTGTCATGAACCAAGAGAAATGGTGCTGAAAGCTACATCGTTAAGGAGGAAAGACATGGCTGTTCTTCTAGTTCACAAGGTTCTTTATAATGTCAATCTCTTCATTTATTGGATCCGCACTGATGGTTTCCGTTCACCAAACCAGGATTTGGAACTCAGCAGATAAAGGAACATATTCCTCTCTATTATCGAGGATCCAGTTCATCTTAGGAAATTGCACTTTGTGACTGAGGCCTTATAAACATCATGTAAATCAGTTACTGTGTAAATCAGGGGTCTCAAATGCGTGGGGCACCATCATGATCCTCTCCTGGGAGGAATTGGACCCCGACACCAGCGCTTTTTTTCCAGTTTAATGTGCGTCCTCAGATGCTCATTCAGTTGGAATGCAATGTGGTGCAGTGACCGGCTCTCAGATGCCAGACTATCAAATGCCAGCAGCCATCTTGGGTGTGCCCATTGCGGGTAATACATGACATTACTGCCATGTGTGGAGGAGGAAAAGGACGCCGTTAGCCATGGGAGCGAGAACAGGTGACAGGAATTGTTTTTCTTATTTCTTTAATGTGTATGTGATGAGTGGCAGGATGGGGGACTTTACTACACGCTGAGGGCCAGGGTAGGGGACATTATTACAAGCTGGGGCAAGTATGGGGGGCATTACTACAAGCTGGGGGACATTACTGCAAGCTGGGGGCCAGCGTGGGGGACATTACTACAAGCTGGTGGTCAGGATGGAGGACATTACTACAAGCTGGGGGCCAGGGAGGTGGACATTACTACAATTAACAATTAATTACGATTAATCCCCAATACCGACAGTTTTAAGAGTTCCCTAAAAACTCATTTCTTCAGACTGGCCTATTGCCTCAACATATTTATCTAACTATCCCTGTGTTGCCCATTCAAAATTTTCTTCATAACCAGGATTCTTGTATCATGTTCTCACACGCTTTAAACATTTAATAGCCCTCTGTGTCTGTACTTTTACACATACTGGTCAGTGACCGGTTCATGCAGCATTACATGAACACCCTATTTATTACATTATGGTTTGACCATACACGAGGCTGGTTTTAGGCAAAGTGGGGCCATAGGCAAAGTTTAAAATGGGGCCCCAAATGCTAACATATTGCACATCACACAGAAGCATTTTGGTTGTATTTACCTGTGCTGAGTTCAGGCCGCTAAATGAGTGTGATCGACAATATTGAAATTGTTCAACACTTGTTTCCTGCCTCTTTCCACCGTCTGAGGAATAATGATGGGAACAGAACAATCACTAATAGATCACTAATAGATTCTCATACAGTATCATGTTATCAGCAGCACATCTACAGTTTATATCGGCAATGTGCTGCTGAGAACAATGATTTTTGTTCCGGCATAAACAATCCAACCACTCGATGACACAGCCCGGTAGCCCACATAATATGTAACACAGCCCAGTAGGCCACATAGCATATGACACAGCCCAGTAGCCCACATAGTATATAACACAGCCCAGTAGCCCACATAGTATATAACTCAGTCCAGTAGCCCACATAGTATATAGCACAGCTCAGTAGCCCACATAGTATATAGTACAGCCCAGTAGCCCACATAGTATATAGCATAGCTCAGTAGCCCACATAGTATATACCACAGCCCTGCAGCCCACATAGTATATAACACAGCCCAGTAGCTCACATAGTATATAGCACAGCCCTGTAGCCCACATAGTATATAGCACAGCTCAGTAGCCCACATAGTATATAACACAGCCCTGTAGCCCACATAGTATATAACACAGCCCAGTAGCCCACATAGTATATATCACAGCCCTGTAGCCCACATAGTATATAACACAGCCCAGTAGCCCATATAGTATATAACAAAGCCTAGTAGCCCACGTAGTATATAACACAGCCCAGTAGCCCACATAGTATATAACACAGCTCAGTAGCCCACATAGTATGTAGTACAGCCCTGTAGCCTGTTATGTTTCGGTAGCTGAGGAGTGCAGGTAAAAAAGGCAATACACCAGAGCAGTTGGAATCTATGAGATTGCAGTACCCTGACTAAGCACCACAACTAGAGGCAGCCGTGGAGTGTTCCTACGTTGGTCCTAGACGCCTCGTCACAGCCTGAGAAACTAACTACACCTAAAGATAGATATAGGAAAGCTATCTGCCCCGGAGCAGAACCCCAAAGATAATAGAAAGCCCCCAAACATGTAATGGCGGTTAGACAAGATGAAATACTGACACAGAAAGAAAATAGTATGAGCAAACGCTGGGGCCCAAACTAACTAAATAGAAAAAGATAGGAAGGGTACTTACTGCAATCCCAGAAAACCCTGAAAAGCACCAACTCTACTAATTTCAAAAACACCTGAGATCACACGACCTCTTCCACCTAAATTAGTTCTCTGGTGTAACAAAATCAAAACAGCAGCCACTGAAAAAACTGGAAAAAGCAAAAGTACAAACATCAGTGGCTGAACAAAACTGAGAGGGCAGAAGCCCCCAGGAGGGGACCCTGAAGGCCCCCACAGAAGTGCAGGACAAAATGCAAAAATATAGCACAAACACAAAAGAAGAAAATGTCTTATCTGTTAGCAGGAGATGCAGACACGACACAGCAGGCTACAAGGGAAACTGGAATAAAGGATTCAGACCAGAACAATTGATCACCGGCAACCCTGATGGGAAGGTGACTCCCTTATATAAGACCAGTCAGTAACACCTGATTCCCAGTCCTCACAATCTTCACTGGACAGACTAGCATCGCTTGTAACCACCAGAGGGAGCCTCTGCTCAGAACTCTAGATTAATAAACACCAGCACAGCCCTGTAATGGAGGTGCACCAGTAGGTTCCCAGGCCGTAATAATTTGAATGAAAAGCTGGGCACACTCGTATGGGTGAGCAAAAAAGGTAATAGTTTAATGCACGTACAGTAGTCACAAAATCAGACGTTTCGGTCTATCTCGACCTTCATCAGTGAACTACAAAGACAGAGTAAAACTAATAGTGATGCATGAAATAAGGTATATACAGTAGGAAGTAATAATGGCGGTCATATATAATAAGCAGTATAACTTTAGGATAACCACAACATCATGCCTCAGCAAAAATAACAAAGAAGAGAATCTTTTATGATATAAAGAAATTCAGGACATATGTGGACATACCTAGGTGAAGGTGACAGGCATCTTAGGTCTTATAATGGTTAGAAACTGATTGTTTGTAATCTGGGAAGCATAAATGTAGTGCTCTCATAATCAGCAAAAGGTTTGTGCACAGTGCTAAAGAGATATAATTACCAGATAAAACATACCACAAATATAAGATGGTGAAAGCGTGGTTATGCTGTGGTGTATAATTGAAAGTAGAGGATTAGTGTAAAGTATACACCCCCAAACCATCACGTTTTAAAAGAAATGTAACGTACCAGAGTGCAGGTCACTTGTTGTAAAATAATAGTAAGGCAGTTTTGTGCTGTGAAGACAATATAGTGGCCTAATCATCACTGTGAATGAAGACACCTTCAGAGCAACTAATTGGTGCGGACGCAATCGGACTTACCGATACCGGAAGTAAGGAGGCTGTGTGCTGTGCGGCTCCAGACGCGGCATCCACCGCTAGTCAAGAGGGGCCGCTGGTATGCAGCGTGCATCTATATATAGGGAGTATCGTGTGTTAGGGTCAAAGCAGTGCATGGCGATACCGGAAGTGCCGTAAACCGGAAGTGGAGTAAGCGTTCCACGAGAGTGGGCGTGGTGCGTTCCACAGGTGGGAGTGTCGCTGATTTGCGTTCCATAAGGATATGCTTGCGTGTCACAGGCGACATATTGATCAGAGGGTGAAGATAATGCTCAGTGATGAAAACAAAACTGTGTGAGATAGTCAATGAGGATGATTCTGTAAGGTAAAGGAATAATATTAGTAATATTTACGACTACAAAATGTGAGTACATTGACAAAGATAAGCAGAATAAATTGAGTAACATTGGTAAAATATAGCACTGTCACCTTCATGATTCACAGAAAAGCACAAAGATCATAATCTTTATTGAGTCCCTTGGGATGCAAAGTGTCTAATTCATGTATCCAATAAGCCTCTCTACGCTTAAGTAAAGTAATACGGTCACCTCCTCGTCGTGGCATAGGTACATGTTCCAGTACCTGAAAACGCAATTGGGATATGTTATGGCTTTTGGAGATGAAATGCTGTGGAATGGGTAGGAATAAATCCTTGCAACGGATAGTCGATTTGTGCTTTGAAATCCTATTTTTAATGCTCTGGGTAGTCTCCCCAACGTATAAGAGACCACACGGGCACTTGATCAAGTATACAACGAAGTTCGAGTTGCAGGTGAAATACTGGTCAATGTTGTAGCGTTTACCCGTGTGTGGATGGTAGATTGCATTACCCCTGAGAATATTATTGCATTGATTGCAATTAAGACAGGGAAATGTACCCATTTTTGGGGTTGACAGGAATCTTTGTATGGTAGTCGGTTTTTTTGAGCCCAGGTCAGCACGGACCAATTTGTCACGTATATTGCGTGCTCTTTTGAAACATGGTAGAAAAGGCTTTTTGAAGGCTTCAATAGTTGGATAAGCCGTTTGTAGGATGTGCCAGTATTTACGTATGCTTGTGTGTATTTTGTACGCTGCAGGATGGAACTCATGTACAAAAGGGATGCGTATACTGGTGTCGTTACCAGTGATCCTAGTATGTGGGGGGTTACACCTTACGGTGTGTGGTGGGTAGCCCCTATTAAGGAACTTGGACTGCATCTCTTGTACACGAAGAGAACGGGTATCCAAATCTGAGACTATTCTTGTCACACGTTGTATCTGTGATTGTGGAATGGATTCCTTCATCTTTTGTGGATGGAAACTGGAGAAGTGTAATAGGCTATTTCTATCCGTTGGCTTAGAGTAAAGATCAGTAGATAGATTGCCAAGGGAATCTTTAAGTACCAAGGTGTCCAGAAAACTAAGTCGATGTAGGTCGTGGGTCATAGTAAAATCAAGACCTGGCCATGAGGTTTTTAGAAAATTGAAGAAGATATCCAGGGAGGTCAAATTGCCATTCCACACGCAAAAGATATCATCTATGTATCTCCTCCACACCAAGATGTGACGCGCTCCCAGGCAACAACTCGTTGGTGGTAAATATCTCTTCCAAATCACTAGGCATAGCTGAACATTCAGTCCTACAGAAAGGACTGTCTTTTTGTCCTAGCTATAAGAACAGTACATTTAATCTTGATATGGACCTCCAACGCTTCTATAGACGTTTACGATTGAAAGTATTCTTTTCCAATCAAGTAAATACCCCTGACCCATCTTTACCAACACCAGACTGTATTACTGCCGATAGCCTAGGCTTACGCTCTAAAAGCAACTTTAAACCACCTCCCAGGTCCCATGCTTTGGAAACCTTTAAAGATTCCCTTGGCAATCTATCTACTGATCTTTACTCTAAGCCAACGGATAGAAATAGCCTATTACACTTCTCCAGTTTCCATCCACAAAAGATGAAGGAATCCATTCCACAATCACAAATACAACGTGTGACAAGAATAGTCTCAGATTTGGATACCCGTTCTCTTCATGTACAAGAGATGCAGTCCAAGTTCCTTAATAGGGGCTACCCACCACACACCGTAAGGTGTAACCCCCCACATACTAGGATCACTGGTAACGACACCAGTATACGCATCCCTTTTGTACATGAGTTCCATCCTGCAGCGTACAAAATACACACAAGCATACGTAAATACTGGCACATCCTACAAACGGCTTATCCAACTATTGAAGCCTTCAAAAAGCCTTTTCTACCATGTTTCAAAAGAGCACGCAATATACGTGACAAATTGGTCCGTGCTGACCTGGGCTCAAAAAAACCGACTACCATACAAAGATTCCTGTCAACCCCAAAAATGGGTACATTTCCCTGTCTTAATTGCAATCAATGCAATAATATTCTCAGGGGTAATGCAATCTACCATCCACACACGGGTAAACGCTACAACATTGACCAGTATTTCACCTGCAACTCGAACTTCGTTGTATACTTGATCAAGTGCCCGTGTGGTCTCTTATACGTTGGGGAGACTACCCAGAGCATTAAAAATAGGATTTCAAAGCACAAATCGACTATCCGTTGCAAGGATTTATTCCTACCCATTCCACAGCATTTCATCTCCAAAAGCCATAACATATCCCAATTGCGTTTTCAGGTACTGGAACATGTACCTATGCCACGACGAGGAGGTGACCGTATTACTTTACTTAAGCGTAGAGAGGCTTATTGGATACATGAATTAGACACTTTGCATCCCAAGGGACTCAATAAAGATTGTGATCTTTGTGCTTTTCTGTGAATCATGAAGGTGACAGTGCTATATTTTACCAATGTTACTCAATTTATTCTGCTTATCTTTGTCAATGTACTCACATTTTGTAGTCGTAAATATTACTAATATTATTCCTTTACCTTACAGAATCATCCTCATTGACTATCTCACACAGTTTTGTTTTCATCACTGAGCATTATCTTCACCCTCTGATCAATATGTCGCCTGTGACACGCAAGCATATCCTTATGGAACGCAAATCAGCGACACTCTCACCTGTGGAACGCACCACGCCCACTCTCGTGGAACGCTTACTCCACTTCCGGTTTACGCACTTCCGGTATCGCCATGCACTGCTTTGACCCTAACACACGATACTCCCTATATATAGATGCACGCTGCATACCAGCGGCCCCTCTTGACTAGCGGTGGATGCCGCGTCTGGAGCCGCACAGCACACAGCCTCCTTACTTCCGGTATCGGTAAGTCCGATTGCGTCCGCACCAATTAGTTGCTCTGAAGGTGTCTTCATTCACAGTGATGATTAGGCCACTATATTGTCTTCACAGCACAAAACTGCCTTACTATTATTTTACAACAAGTGACCTGCACTCTGGTACGTTACATTTCTTTTAAAACGTGATGGTTTGGGGGTGTATACTTTACACTAATCCTCTACTTTCAATTATACACCACAGCATAACCACGCTTTCACCATCTTATATTTGTGGTATGTTTTATCTGGTAATTATATCTCTTTAGCACTGTGCACAAACCTTTTGCTGATTATGAGAGCACTACATTTATGCTTCCCAGATTACAAACAATCAGTTTCTAACCATTATAAGACCTAAGATGCCTGTCACCTTCACCTAGGTATGTCCACATATGTCCTGAATTTCTTTATATCATAAAAGATTCTCTTCTTTGTTATTTTTGCTGAGGCATGATGTTGTGGTTATCCTAAAGTTATACTGCTTATTATATATGACCGCCATTATTACTTCCTACTGTATATACCTTATTTCATGCATCACTATTAGTTTTACTCTGTCTTTGTAGTTCACTGATGAAGGTCGAGATAGACCGAAACGTCTGATTTTGTGACTACTGTACGTGCATTAAACTATTACCTTTTTTGCTCACCCATACGAGTGTGCCCAGCTTTTCATTCAAATCTGCTCAGAACTCATCTCAAACCCATTCACAACAGTACCCCCCCCTTGAGGAGGGGTCATCGAACCCTCATTTGAGCAACCAGGTCGGTCAGGATGAGTTCTATGATACGCACGGATAAGTCTCCTAGCATGGATGTCCGAAGCAAACACCCAAGAATTGTCTTCCTGACCATAACCTCTCCATTTAACCAAATACTGGAGTTTCCGTCTAGAAAAACGAGAATCTAATATTTTCTCAACCACATACTCCAGATTGCCCTCAACCAAAACAGGGTCAGGAGGCACAGCAGCAGGAACCACTGGCTCAACAAACCTCTTCAACAAGGACTTGTGGAACACGTTATGGATCTTAAATGTCCCTGGAAGAAGCAAACGAAAAGAAACAGGATTAATAATCTCCATGATCTTATAAGGTCCAATGAACCTAGGCTTAAATTTAGGAGATGCTACTCTCATAGGAATATTCTTTGAGGACAACCAGACCAAGTCCCCCACTTTAAACCGAGGACCATCAGTTCTATGCCGGTTAGCAAACCGCTGGGCCCTCTCCTGAGAGAGGGACAACCTCTCCACTACCTGGTCCCAAATCAGTTGCATACGCTCCACAACAGAGTCAACACCTGGACAGACAGAAGCCTCCGTCTGTCCTGAAGAAAATCGAGGGTGAAACCCAGAATTACAGAAAAACGGAGACATCAAAGTAGCAGAGCTAGCCCTATTATTAAGAGCAAACTCAGCCAAAGGCAAAAAAGAGACCCAGTCATCCTGATCAGCAGACACAAAGCATCTTAGATAAGTCTCCAATGTCTGGTTTGTTCTCTCAGTTTGACCATTGGTCTGAGGATGAAATGCCGAGGAGAAAGACAATTGAACACCCAGTTTAGAACAAAAAGTCCTCCAAAATCTGGAAACAAACTGGACTCCTCTGTCAGACACAATGTTCTCAGGAATGCCGTGTAAACGAACCACGTGCTGAAGGAACAACTGCACCAATTCAGAGGAGGAAGGCAACTTAGGTAATGGCACAAGATGTATCATCTTGGAAAACCTATCACAAATTACCCAGATGGTGGTCATTCTCTGAGAAACAGGAAGGTCGGAAATGAAATCCATAGAGATATGGGTCCATGGTCTCTTGGGCACAGGCAATGGCATCAACAAACCACTAGAGCGAGAGCAAGGCTTGGAGCGAGAGCAAGTCCCGCAGGACTGCACAAATTCCCTGACATCACGAGACAAGGTAGGCCACCAAAAGGACCGACTAACCAAGTCTCTGGTACCAAAAATTCCGGGATGCCCAGCCAACGCGGAACAATGAATCTCAGACATCACACTCTTTTTCCACTGGTCCGTGACAAACAATTTTCCAACAGGGCAGCACTCGGGCCTATCCTCCTGACACCCCTCCAGAGCAAGTCTCAAATTGGGCGAGATGGCGGAAAGAACTACACCCTCTTTCAAAATAACAGAAGGATCAGATAACTCAGGAGAGTCCGCAAGGAAACTCCTCGAGAGGGCATCCGCCTTAACATTCTTAGTGCCAGGAAGAAAGGAAACCACAAAATTAAAACGTGTGAAAAACAAGGCCCACCTGGCCTGTCTAGGATTGAGTCGCTTGGCAGATTCCAGATAGACCAGATTCTTATGGTCCGTAAGGACCACCACCTGATGTTTGGCTCCCTCCAGCCAATGTCTCCACTCTTCAAAAGCCCACTTCATGGCCAATAACTCCCGATTACCCACGTCATAATTACGTTCAGTAGGAGAAAATTTTCGAGAGAAAAAGGCACAAGGGTTACTTTTAGAGGTCTCTGGATCTTTTTGGGACAAAACGGCACCTGCCCCAATTTCAGAGGCATCAACCTCCACCTGAAATGGCAGAGAAACATCAGGCTGCCGTAGAACAGGAGCAGAAGTGAATCTCTGCTTAAGTTCCTGAAATGCAGAGACTGCCTCAGGAGGCCAATTCACCACATCAGAACCCTTTCTGGTCAAATCAGTTAATGGTTTAACAATAACCGAGAAATTACCAATAAATTTACGATAAAAATTGGCAAAACCCAAAAATCTCTGAAGAGCCTTTAATGAAGTAGGTTGGACCCAATCACAGATGGCCTGAACCTTGACCGGGTCCATTTCAATAACAGATGGGGACAAAATGAATCCCAGAAATGAGATCCTCTGTACGCCAAAAAGACACTTTGATCCCTTCACATACAGAGCATTCTCTCTCAAAATCTGGAATACAGTTCGAACATGTTTCACATGAGAGTCCCAGTCATTAGAAAAAATCAAGATATCATCCAAATAAACAATCAGAAATTTATCCACAAAATCCCTGAAAATGTCATTCATGAAGGACTGGAAGACGGAAGGAGCATTAGTGAGCCCAAAGGGCATCACCAGGTACTCAAAATGCCCTTCAGGGGTATTGAATGCCGTCTTCCATTCATCCCCGTGCTTAATGCGAATAAGGTTATACGCCCCCTGAGGTCAAGCTTGGTAAACCAAGTAGCGTTTTTCACCCTGGAAAACAGGTCAGAAATCAAGGGTAACGGGTATTGATATTTCACAGTAATATTGTTCAAGAGACGATAATCAATACACGGCCTTAATGAACCATCCTTTTTGGCCACAAAGAAAAAACCGGCACCTAAGGGTGAAGAGGATGGTCTGATATGACCCTTCTCCAATGATTCCTTGATATAAGACCGCATAGCGTCATGTTCAGGTACAGACAAGTTAAAAAGGCGACCTTTAGGGAATTTACTACCCGGCACTAATTCAATAGCGCAGTCATAGCTCCTATGGGGAGGCAAGGATGCAGATTTACTTTCGCTAAACACATCAGAAAAATCAATCAAAAAGTCAGGAACATCCTGAGCCTGGGGGGAGGCAGAAAAAACAGGAGTGTTGGTATTAACACATTGGCAGCCCCAACTGGTTACAGACACAGATTTCCAATCCAAAACAGGATTATGAGACTGTAACCAAGGAAAACCCAGCACGATAATGTCATGCAAATTATACAGAACCAAAAATTTGCAGCACTCCTGGTGATCAGGTTCAACCTCATTATCACCTGAGTAGAAAACTGGGGTTTATTCTCAGCCAAAGGGGTAGAATCGATCCCCAGTAGGGGAATAGACTTCTGTAGGGGTATCAAGGGAAATCCACAATGTTTAGCAAAATCATAATCCATCAGGTTAATAGCTGCTCCAGAATCAACGAAAGCCTGAGCAGAAAATGAGGACAGAGAGCATATCAGAGTGACAGTTAATAAAAACTTAGTCTGAACACTACCCAAGACAACTGAGCGTGCAAAACGTCTTCCCCGCTTAGGGCAGACTGAAATAGCATGAGAGGCATCACCACAGTAGAAACATAACCCATTGCGCTTTCGAAACTCATGACGCTGTGCCCCAGACACCACTCTATCACACTGCATGGATTCAGAAGCTGGTTCACAAGGCAACACCATTCCACGCATACTTCTCCGCTCACGCAAACGTCTGTCAATTTGAATCGCTAATGACATAGAATCATTGAGACCAGAGGGGACAGGGAATCCCACCATAACATCCTTTACATTATCTGACAGACCCTTTCGGAAAAGGGCTGCCAAAGCGTCGTCATTCCATTTGGTCAGGACTGCCCACCTACGGAATCTCTGACAGTATAACTCAGCGTCATCAAGCCCCTGATTTAATGCCAACAAGGCTTTCTCAGCTTGATCAGTGACATTAGGCTCATCGTACAATAACCCCAAGGCCTGAAAAAATGCATCAACATCACTCAAAACAGGATCCCCAGGTATCAGGGAAAAAGCCCAATCCTGAGGATCGCCGCGCAGGAGAGAGATGATAATTTGAACCTGCTGCGCTGCGTTCCCTGAGGACTTAGATTTTAAGGCAAAAAACAATTTACAATTATTTTTGAAATTCTGAAACTTAGCTCGATCCCCTAAAAACAAATCTGGCATGGGAATCCTAGGTTCCACAACAGGCAACCCAGCAAGATAGATAGCAATACTCCGAACCTCAGTGGCAAGCTGATCCACACGGCCAGACAACTGTGCAAACTCCATTGAGAGAAAAGATCCTCCCCAGCACCCAGAGATACAGAGGGAAAAAAAAAAAAATGCAACAAACAGAAAAATATCTCTGACAACTCTGACAACTCTGACAATATTTTTTCCCTTCTGTGAGTACCATACAATTTTCAATTTTTAGGCCGGTGATACTGTTATGTTTCGGTAGCTGAGGAGTGCAGGTAAAAAAGGCAATACACCAGAGCAGTTGGAATCTATGAGATTGCAGTACCCTGACTAACCACCACAACTAGAGGCAGCCGTGGAGCGTTCCTACGTTGGTCCTAGACGCCTCGTCACAGCCTGAGAAACTAACTACACCTAAAGATAGAAATAGGAAAGCTATCTGCCCCGGAGCAGAACCCCAAAGATAATAGAAAGCCCCCAAACATGTAATGGCGGTTAGACAAGATGAAATACTGACACAGAAAGAAAATAGTATGAGCAAACGCTGGGGCCCAAACTAACTAAATAGAAAAGGATAGGAAGGGTACTTACTGCAATCCCAGAAAACCCTGAAAAGCACCAACTCTACTAATTTCAAAAACACCTGAGATCACACGACCTCTTCCACCTAAATTAGTTCTCTGGTGTAACAAAATCAAAACAGCAGCCACTGAAAAAACTGGAAAAAGCAAAAGTACAAACATCAGTGGCTGAACAAAACTGAGAGGGCAGAAGCCCCCGGAGGGGACCCTGAAGGCCCCCACAGAAGTGCAGGACAAAATGCAAAAATATAGCACAAACACAAAAGAAGAAAATGTCTTATCTGTTAGCAGGAGATACAGACACGACACAGCAGGCTACAAGGGAAACTGGAATAAAGGATTCAGACCAGAACAATTGATCACCGGCAACCCTGATGGGAAGGTGACTCCCTTATATAAGACCAGTCAGTAACACCTGATTCCCAGTCCTCACAATCTTCACTGGACAGACTAGCACCGCTTGTAACCACCAGAGGGAGCCTCTGCTCAGAACTCATCTCAAACCCATTCACAACAGTAGCCCACATAGCATATGGCACAGCTCAGTAGCCCACATAGTATATAGCACTGCCCTGAAGCCCACATAGTATATAACACAGCCCAGTAGCCCACATAGTATATAACACAGCCCAGTAGCCCACATAGTATATAGCACAGCTCAGTAGCCCACATAGTATACAGCACAGCTCAGTAGCCCACATAGAATATAGCACAGCCCTGTAGCTCACATATTATATTGCACAGCCCAGTAGCCCACATAGTATTTAGCATAGCCCAGTAGCCCACATAGTATATACCACAGCCCAGTAGCCCACATAGTATATAGCACAGCTCACATCTCCCCTTTTCCCCCCCCAGAGAATGGCCCCACAGTCCAGTCACTGATATTAAAAAAAAAAAAAAAAAACAACATACACTCCTCACCTCTCCTCGTGCCCGCGCTGCTCCTGGCTCCTGTCTCAGCGGCTGCTCTGCCCGGCACACAGTGAATGCGCGATGACATCATCGCACACCCACCGTGTCAGAGGCAGAGCGGGGAATGATGGGAGAGGGAGCGTCAGCTGACGCTCTCTCCTCCATCATTGCTTTGAACTGTACCGGCAGACGCAGGTATAGTTCAATGTGGCGGCAGCGGGGGGAGTCGGCGCTGGCGGCAGGCAGGCCCCCTGCCTCACAGGGGTCCCATAGCGGCTGCGTGATGTGCCGCTAGCTTGGGGCCCCTGGGGGAGCAGGGGCCCTAGGCAGCTGCCTGGTCTGTGTGTCCCTAACTCCGACCCTGACAATACAAGTAATTGTTACCATCCACCTTTCGTGTCTCCCCTATTTCCTCATAGATTGTAGATTGCGAGCAGCAGGGTCCTCACTGCTCTTGTATCTGCTGATTTATGTGATTATTTTTACTCTGCAATGTCTTTTATTGTCTGTACAAGTTCCCTCTAAAATGTAAAGTTCTGCGGAATATGTTGGCACTGTAGAAATAATAATAATAAGAGTAGTAATAATTGTATTATTATTATTAAGCTGTGGGCCAAGGTGGGGGACATTACTACACACTGGGGGCCAGGACGTGGAACATTACTACACACTGGGGGCCTGGGTAGGGGACTTTTTTACCGGATGGGGTAAATATTACAAGATGAGAGATATAACATGAAGAGGGACATTACAGAAAGGGGCCCATTACTATGTGGGGCCAATCATAAGTCAATATTACTGTATGGGGCCAAAAAAGAAAAAAACTGTAAAAATTTAAAAAAAAATCCTTAGTAAAGTATGAAAAATAACATAAAAATGTTCTGCAACTAAAAATTCTGTTTTCTATAAAAACTAAAGTAAACAAAAAAGTACACGTGTGGTATCGGTGCTTGTGGAATGGCCCAAGCTATAAAACGGGACCATAATCCATAAAATTCCATTAAACAAAAAAATAATAAATGAAAAAAAAACTTATCAGAAATTCGTGAAAATCACTGAAAACGTCATCTCAACCCACAAAGAATGTGGCTGTCAAATTGATATTTTTCTATGTGCTGCTCATTTACTCGGCCATGTTTGAGACTCTCAGTGTACATGGTGGTGCGAGGGTCACGCTGTCAGCAGTGTGCAGGGTGGATGGTGGGGTATAAGGATCATGTTTATAGGTCTGTGCTCATGTTAGGTCATTATGGCAATGGCGTTTGTGTCCATGCGATAAGTCATTTGATCCCTTTTGGGAAGACCTCCAGATGTCCTGCAGATTATTCTGATGTATGTACACATGAGTTGAAAAGTCCACCTGTTTATCTGTCTTCTGGAAATATAGCCCCATGGTCCCCGAGCGGCACCCACACACATGACAAGTCTCCACTTTGTCCTCACCTTATAAATCATGTGTAATTGAATATGCCCTCCCAATTCCCAATAAATCCAAAATCCTGGCTCCGAGCCTGAAATGAAACGGATTAACCACAAGACAAGGTAATAAAATGATGTTCTGTAACCCATTCTTTCCTGATAATCACTCTGCAGATGGTCACAGTATGATGAATGATGAGTGCTGGGGGGGGGAGAGGATGCAGACAGTGTGTGCTGCAGACAGTGTGCGATGCCAGTGGGGTCCTTACCTGGGGAGAAGGATTAAGCAGGATCATGCTCATGTCAGACAATGCGATGCGTTCTAACCACTTTATTTCTACTATAGATTTGTGTCTTATTTTCTTTATCTACAGTCCTGACTTCTGGAATGTGGACGGGTCAGAACACCATCTGGGATCATTTACAGAACCGTTTGCATCTTGCTGGGAGCTCTTCTGCTGAACGCAGTTTCTAGTAATGTGCAGGAGAAGCGGGAGTAGTATAGGAACTGTAGTATTCGTCAAACTCAAATCTGACAGGTCGACACGCCCCCTATCATTTAATCCGTCTCCCTGTCAGGTTGATACATGTCGTCATGTCCCCTGGCTGAACTTTGCTCAGGCTGGGAAATCTGTGGCTGAACTTTGCTCAGGCTGTGAAATCTGGTCTGCTGGATTTTTATTCAGTGCCTTTGATTAGTCTGTGGAGTTTTTAGTGTATTAAAGGGTAGTTTTAACTCCATCCGTAGATGTAAAGCTATTTTCTAGCAGAGAATGCCCTGACATGAACTGTAAAGGGTTTGTATTAGAAGCACCCAGTAAATGTCTGTATTAGAATCCATCAGTAAATGTAAAGCTATTTTCTAGCAGAGGAGAGAAACTTTTAAGGACCCAGTAATTGTATAAGGAGTTCTAGTTAAATACAGACTTCTGTATATAACTAGTATATAAGGATTTTTAGTGAAATAAAGAGTGAATCTTGATTTTATACTGTTGTTAGAAGTCTAAATATTTTTCTATCTACTGGCTAACATGGTACAAAGATATACATCTTTACTGCACCATAGAGGTAATTTATCTATGTGTGTGTTTCACACAGGACAAGTTCTGTGATCCGTCTTTTGTGTGGGAAAAGTCAACAATTTTTATTAAGGTCTAAAATACATTATCATGGATAAAAATCCAAAAGAGTGGGATATACAGCATGCAGAAAAAATAGCCAAATGCAGACAGGTGTGAATTACATTCAAATCAATATATAATAGTGCACATCGACATATCTTATATGTTATAGCGATAATAGACTAATCCGGGGCTATACAATAATAAACTCCATATATTTGTCCGTATATATGCAATCTATGTAACTCACAATATCCCCCAATAGGCAGACATATATGCACTATATATAGGATTATAAGTATCTCAATGAATCAGGTATATCAATAAAGTAACTTCTCCATCACAGTTGCTAATATAATGATGTTAGCATGCGAGTGCAGAGCTCACAATACATACTGTGCGTGCATATGAAGTCAATTAGCACATCCATATGAGGAGCTATATCAAAAAAGCAGCGCCATAGATGTGAGATCATACCTGAATGCTGCTTGGCACCCCTTGTGTATAGTCCTCATTTCTAACAGTGTTTTTCACAGATAGATCACTTCAAGAAAACTGTCCCGCAGTTCATCCCTATAGTGTAGTTTAATGTATCAAGGTGTGTGTACAAGGTTTGTGTTGTGTTAGAAGTCTAAATATTTTTTATCTACTGGCATTGTTGACATGAATTGTCAGAATGAGTGAAGGTCGATGCTACGGTAATTCAGGCAAACAGTAAATAGTATTGCATTGTGTATAGTCAGTGGGATCTTTTAAAACCAACACATTTATGTGTATTCTGATAGCAGTGCACATAGAATGAGTGAAGGTCGATGCTATTGTGACATGTTAGAAACCACATATACTAAATAGCCCTGTATTGTGTCATGATCTGTAAGTACAATGAGAGAAGGTCGCATGCATTCATGAATTCATTTGTCTCTATTTACCTGTAAATGTGTGTAAAGGGGAAAGTCATGGCGAGATTGAAATAAATTGAAAAAGGAAGCTTTTGCAGTATAAAATACAAATTTTATTAAGGTCTAAAATACATTATCATGAATAAAAATCCAAAAGAGTGGGATATACAGCATGCAGAAAAATAATGAAGTCAATTAGCACATCCATATGAGGAGCTATATTAAAAAAGCAGTTGTGTATAGTTGGCCAATCAAATATTAGTTATGCGTTCGCTACACTGTCAACCATAGCAGCTCTCATGATGCTAGCTAATCACAGATGCTAATATAATGATGTTAGCATGCAAGTGCAGGGCTCACAATACATACTGTGCGTGCATATGAAGTCAATAATCACAGATGCTAATATAATGATGTTAGCATGCAAGTGCAGGGCTCAAATACATACAGTGCGTGCATATGAAGTCAATTAGCACATCCATATGAGGAGCTATATTAAAAAAGCAGTTGTGTATAGTTGGCCAATCAAATATTAGTTATGCGTTCGCTACCACTGTCAACCATAGCAGCTCTCATGATGCTAGCTATTCTGATCAGCTTATCATATCAACCATGAAGCCTCTTTTAACCCCTTCACAATAATGTACAGAGGAGTTTTTATGTTTTAATACTGATAGACATATCGTGAACTGACATATAGGGTCCATGTGAGACACCATATTTTCAACATTTTTGCTCCTTCACAGATTTATTTTACATTATTTTTTTTATTTTGCTTAAGGATCGTGTACAGAGGAGTTTTTATGTTTTAATACTGATAGACATATCGTGAACTGACATATAGGGTCCTGTGACACACCATATTTTTCAAATATTAGTTAAGCGTATATTTCAACATTTTGCTCCTTCACAGATTTATTTTACATTATTTTTTATTTTGCTTAAGGATCGTGTACAGAGGAGTTTTTATGTTTTAATACTGATAGACATATCGTGAACTGACATATAGGGTCCATGTGAGACACCATATTTTTCAAATATTAGTTAAGCGTATATTTCAACATTTTGCTCCTTCAAGATTTATTTTACATTATTTTTTTATTTTGCTTAAGGATCGTGTACAGAGGAGTTTTTATGTTTTAATACTGATAGACATATTGTGAACGGACATATTGGGTCCATGTGAGACACCATATTTTCAACATTTTAGCTCCTTCACAGAATTATTTTGCATTATATATTTTTTTTTTTTTTTTTATTTTGCTTAAGGATCGTGTACAGAGGAGTTTTTATGTTTTAATACTGATAGACATATTGTGAACTGACATATAGGGTCCTTGTGAGACATGCCTGGACAAGTCCGGGCATGTCTGGGCATGCCTGGACAAGTCCTGGTCACGGGACAGCCTTGGAAAAAACAATGCTGAAATTTAAAAACTATGTGCTGGCCGTTAACACGCGCACAGTCATCTAGAAAATATTGAGCGAGTTGCTTCACAAATCCTCTCAAGGCATGTTGAATGTTAACGTTCCCGCTATGAGCTACACACATGACCAACTGTATAGCCTGGGATGCGTAGCGTTCTTGCAGCGCAGGCCTATTTTTAAAGACGCTAAGCCCCATCAGATATAAAAGACAGGCATGTTGAGACGTGTCCCGGACTATTTTGGCACAGAACCACAACTATGCAACAATTTTGACCAGCATTCAACAAAAAATCGGGTACAAATTTTTTAACATACCCGTGTTTCGGACCCTCAGACCATGCCAGAAGCACTCTGTGCCATGTACTCTAACTCATAATATTCGATTTTGATCAGCATTCAACAAAAAATTGGGTGCTAACTTTTTAGCATACCTGTGTTTCTATAGCGAATACACGGACCCCTACAGCGCATCCCTATAGTGTAGTTTAATGTAGGGGGCAAACAGATTATCGCTGGTGCTTGGAAAATACCACATTTCATAGATGGTGGTGATCCGCTGAATCATTTTTAAACATTTCACGCCACTCATGCACCCACAGCACACTTATGCTGTACCAGCACCGCTGCAACTAGTGCTTTTTAGCTAAAAAAGACCCTTATTTGCATCATTTTCATTATAGTACGACTGGTACATACCCACTCCTATGCAGCGATATTGAGTACCGTTCAACAAAAATCAGGTACAAACTTTTTAACATACCTGTGTTTCGGGCGCTCATGCCATACCAGAAGCACTCTGTGCCATGTACCATAGCCCATAATAATCGATCTTGATCAGTATTCAACAAAAAATTGGGTGCAAACTTTTTTAGCATAGCTGTGTTTCTGACTCCCATGTCGTACCAGAAAGACCTATTTTGGCACAGGCCTACACCTATGCAACGGTTTTGACCACTACTCAACAAAAATGGCTACAAACTTTTTAACATATCTGGGTTTCGGACTATCATGTCATAGCAGAAGCACCCTGTGCCATGTACTCTAGACCATAATATTCGTTTTTGATCACCATTCAACAAAAAATTGAGGCATGTTGAGACGTGTCCCGGCCTATTTTGGCACATGACAAATGTTTCTGACTCTCATGTCATACCAGAAGCACCCTGTGCCATGTACTCTAGACCATAATATTTCACAGCGGGTATTGGACCTACATAGCTTTGTTTTCTCAGCTATTAAAAAAAAAAGTGTGGAAAACTGAAAATCCCGCGGTCTGTGGTAATTTAGTGAGAACCATATAGACAAATCGGGTATCGTCACACACGAGACCACGACACCTCGGGCTATCACATTTACCACTTAGTTTTCAAAAATCAGCTCCTTAACAATAAAGTAAGAATCGTAGCGTCCTGCATTGTGGTCTATAAATGTATAGTTTGAAAATTTACCGTTGCTAAAGAACAGTAAAAAGTCGTGCGTACAACTATCAGCCCCCAAAACTCTCACCACTATCACAAACACTATTGCCTACAGAGGCGCCCCGCGAGAATTTCTGTATGTGTGTGTATCAAGAGGCTCCATGCCTTGACCGATTGTTTGCTCGTGAATGCTGCCATCTCCAGGGGCATCATAGTTGTGTAAATGCGCTGGGGCACGTGTATCGATCCCCTAGGTTGTAATGCGTGATCATTTTAATTATTTTTCAATTCATAACCATACGTTCTCAGGCAGACAGGTTTATTTCACAGAAGTTGACTGTACAGTTGCATAATCTTTGTTTAAAATCATACATTTGCATAATTTTGTTTAAAATCGCACAGTTCTGCAATAATGTCGGGTGTTGGACACGCACTTATCAGTCTTTCATACGTGTCGCAGAAAGATTTTAGTCTGTTCTGCGAGAGTTTATTATGCACGTACTGTGCAGACATGTCAAGAAACATTTTGGTGTGTTCACCAGTCCATACGGGTGTTGGTGTGTAAGGCGATCGACCATCATCCTTCTGCTTCTTACTTACACGCCGGCGCGATACCGCGCGTTTCTTTGACGGTAATGCATCGGCTGAATTGGCAGATGCTGCTCCTGCGTTGCTATTTGCAGATTCTGTAGCTTGACACAGACGTATATTCTTAAGCCGACTACTCTCAGTATTCCCGGGGTGCTCGGTTGGCGCGTCTTTTCTTCACGATCTGCGACACACCCGTGTGAAAGAGGCTCCGTTCTCACTTCCGTTCTGTTCTCAAATCCATAATTGCGCTGCTGCAAAACTCGCGAATGACGATCCTCCGTAACTAAAGAAAAGATACGTGGTGTAGTTAACCGCTAAGTGGGGGAGATATAGGAAGAGCTACATGAGCCACTTGGCTCTGATTCAACGCGATATTTGTAAAGCTACTAGCACCGATTATCTGTGAAACCGATGCATGATTGTTTGTATAAGTACACTATAGAGCGGGCTAGACATATATACTTACAAGTATCCCCCGGGTGCTGATCTACAGAGAATGCTGAATTAACAGACATCTCGCTGTTCGGACGCCGCCGTATGGGGCTGTTTTCTCCCTCAAACTGCAACCTCACGGGCGATACTTTAGCAGCTGTAAATAAAATATAACATAATGAATGCGCACAACACATTCACAAAGCTAACTTGACACAGGTAAATAAAACTAGTTACCGCAGAAATTTTTATCTGCGTGTATAAGTACACTATAGAACTGCGTAGACATATATGCTTACAAGTATGAGACGTGTAGTGTAGTTCAGAGATTGGTGAATTAAACGGTGTGGATGTGCTCGGGCGTTTTCGTATGGGTGTGTTTTCTTTTTCAAGCTGCAGCCTCCTGCTCGTTAGTTTAACATCTGTAAATAAAATATAACTATTACTCGCCACAGAAATGATATCTACGCGGGCCACACGCACAAAGCTAAATTCGCAAAGCTATCGTAACGCACGTAAATAAAATATATCCACTAGTTATTGGTGGCGTCACAGGGTACAGAGGGTACAAACACATATCAACCCCGGTTTCATGGGCCCCCCCTACCTTTTCTATTCCAGAGCCGTGTGCTTACGAATCACCCCATCTTTTAGGAGCGTTGGGGGGATTATAGTCCGGGTTTTAAAGAACCGACATCTGAATCCTGGGGGTCCCCCAAACTCAACATCGAATCGCGAT
>JARQOD010000001.1:397099050-397181706 GCA_033576555.1 Oophaga sylvatica
TTGACGCATCTTGAAACAGCTAAGCTGGGAGCCATGAACAACGATGGATGGCTCGACTGTCCAATTACCAATTCACGATCAAGTACCGAGCAGCCGCAAGAATGCCAACGCTGATGCCCTATCCAGGATGCCTCATGAATCGGACACAGAAGAAGAAGCGATGATCTGGAAGAGATTGAACTACCTGCCTTTCACAGGAATGGGATAATCCACGAGCAACAAGTCAGCAGGAGATCGCGTGGTAAGACGTAAATCCTTTACCTCACCACAGCTGGAAGGAAATCAGGACAGCGATCCATTGTCACCAATCAGGAGTTGATACTCAAGAAGGTTCCTCCTTGGAGAAGGATGCGCCTCTACAAGCAAAGCAGCTGTGAACGAGAAAGCCGGTTGTTCATCTACCGTGAAACTTGCCGAGGACTCAATCCAAGGACCCATAGAAGGTATGCAGAAGTATTCCCAAGCAGACATCCAATGGCGTTAGAACCCTACCACGATCAAGCGGACACTTTGGCTGGAAAAGCTGGAGACCCTGTTGAATGTGTCGTTTCTATTGGTGGGAATGCGCACTCCATTGAGAATGGCGCCAAAACTGTGGACCCTGTGGCCTCAGAAGAAAGGACTACAACAGTCAGAAGGCACCCCTGCAACCCATCCAACACTCGTCCCTTGGAGATTGTGGCCCTGACCATGTAAGTTTCACCCACCGGTCAGGATACTCCTATGCCCTGACTATGTAGGATCACTAGTTCCTGGTGCGCCCCTGTCAAAGATCTGACGGCAGAGACAGCAGCAAAACGTTCCAAGCGTGTTTCTGCAAACCCACACGATATCCTGAGCAGTAACTAACTGATCAGGCCCAGCTTTCGAGGCCGAATTATTCAAAGAGTTCTGTCACTTGTACGGGGTAAGAAGATCAAACCAACACCGTACCACCCTCAAACCAATGGTCTCTGTGAGAAGATGAATCACATCGTCATTGACCTGTTGAAGACTGTACCACTCGAGGAAGAAATTGGTGGCCAGACCTACTACCAACCTGGTAATCTTACAATCACATACCAGTGAGTTCCACCAATTGCACCCCACCTACCTCAAGCGGCAAGACCAGGAAAGCTGCCCATGGATCTGGAGCTTGGTGTTTAAACCGAAGCAAGATTGGCACTGAAGACTGGGACACAAACAGACAGGAACAGACAGAAAAAGTACAAACCTCGTTCAGAAGTCTCAATCGAGTAAGGATAAACAAGCAGATCGCACAACAAAAGTGCGCAAGCTGAACCTTTCGCACCTGGTGAAGTCGTACTGAAGAGAAAAGGAGGTTACACAAACTCGACGATCATGGGAAAAGAGAGCCCTACATCATACAGAATTCAAGTTTGACAACAAGAAAACGTGCTAATTAGCAAGGATGGAGGAAGAACGACTGCAACTGTATCCCAGATCACCTAAAGTTGTGTCCAAACCCATTAAAGCTTTAGGAAGAAGAACCTTTGTCAATCAGGAAAAGCGTGATGAGCAGTCATACATACAGACTTAGGAGAATTTCCCCGCGGATTGGCCCAGAATTGGAGATGCCGTAATCGTTCCCGTGCTTCAATTCTTTCAACCTCAAAGAGAACCTCTACATCCATTGCACCATTTGTTGCAGTAGATCAGTACCAGAGGAACCTGCCCCAGCAGAACCTCAACAAGTGGAACTCAAGAAGCGTACCCCAAGAATTGAATCTCAGGAAGAAGGATCCCCTGCAGAAGTCGAGCCAGTTCCACCCAGCTCACAGGGTGCTTGCCAGTCCAGTAGCGAGGATTAAGCAATTCTATACTTCACTTTCACGCAGACCAGACAGGGAAACTGCTACCCACAGGTCACTGCACCACGCAGATCAGAACGTAGCACAAAAGGAAACATCCCTGCTAGGTTTAGAGATAGTTCAACCCTTAGCAAATTAAATAATTTGTTTAGAGTCACTGTACATAAATGCATAAAAATTTTTGCTTATAATATGCTTTATATATTGTTAATTATTTAATCTGTTTTCCTTTGATATGAAACAAGTGAATGGACATTATTTTTTACTTGTTTTCTCTACCCCCTTTTTTTAGCATCCTTTTCCAAAAGAGACTGGGACTTTTAAGGTTGCTCAATTCCTCAATTCCTCATTGTTTAATGTACATAGCTGTTTATTTACCGTTATTCAAACGTTCAAGATGCCTTACCTCCTGAAAAGGAAGAGTTATTTATAAAATGTTATTGTTCTTTTTTTTGTATTTCACCCCTGAGTGCTGAGTTCTACTAGGGGGGAATGTGGAGTCCAGCTGTGACTGGATCCATAATCTTCCAGAAGGGTGCACTGAAGGAAGATACCACCAAGGTCATTATGCACATGCACACACGTACAATTTAATCCAGAGACCACCAAGGGAGCTGTGTAAGACATATAAAAGACAGTTACACAGGAAACATCTAGTTTAGTTTAGTCAAGCAGCCATTCTAGGGAGTCTGCTCAAGAGCTCAGTCTGCTCAGAGAGCTCAGCCTGCTAGTGGATCTAGTAAGAGTGAACAGAGAAATCACTTAAGTCTAGTCAAGCTGAATTGAGGAAGTGTAGCTCAGTAAGAAGCGTGCCGACGCTTAGAGAGCGGCGAAGAGGCAGCCCACCAACTGCCAGTGTGTGGATCGTGTATGATCCAGGTAGGCCGGAGGCGAGTGGGAAGTTAATGAACAAAGGAGCCTTAATAGCTCATCTCAGCAAGTATTCACCGGACACTGGAGTCCGAGCCTATAGGATCTTCCACGACCCATTAGAGAACACCGAGTTCCTGAGGACTACAAGTCCCAGGAGTACCACAGAGCTGATACAGAGTACAGGAGCCACACACCTACCAGTGGAAGAATCGGATGTGCACCCTTCACCCTACAGCGCTCCGGGAATGCTGCAACATCTCAGATAAAGGTACCAAAGTGACTTATGTGTGTGTCCCCTTATTACTCCTGACTGCCGTCCCCCGTCTGCCCTGCACTTCGCATATCTATCTGCCCTGGAGGATAACTCAGCCTTACTTTGGGAGGCTTAACATCTAGCTGCACAATATCAACCCTCTAGTGGATCTGCATAGCAGCGCTGGTCATCCGACCAGGCACCACAAGGGCGTCACGAATCCCCGTATCATTATTCAAGTCACCTGTAAATATCCCACATTTAAAGTGAGCGCCCAGGGCAACGGACCGAGCTGTGCTACCCGTGACATCCCCCATAGACATCAACGGGCTCGTGCCGAGTACCCCAAAGCCCTGGTACGGCGACTCATGGGTACCTCACCAAAAAGTGACTTAATATTTAGTAATCCTCCTTTTGCAAAAATAACAGCCTCTAGTCGCTTCCTGTAAGCTTTTAATGAGTTCCTGGATCCTGGATGAAGGGTTTTTGACCATTCCTCTTTACAAAACAATTCCAGTTCAGTTAAGTTTGAGTTCGCCGACAATGGACAGCCTCTTCAAATGATCCCACAGATGTTCAATGATATTCAGGTCTGGGGACTGGGATGCCATTCCAGAACATTGTAATTGTTCCTCTGTGTTATGATTTGGTAGCTGAGGAGAGCAGGCAAAAAAGGAAATACACCAAGAGGTTGGAATCTATGGGATTGCAGTACCCTGACTAACCACCACAACTAAAGGCAGCCGTGGAGCGAACCTACGTTGGTCCTAGACGCCTCGTCACAGCCTGAGAAGCTAACTAACACCTAAAACAGAAAGAGGAAAAACTATCTGCCCCGAGCAGATCCCCAAAGAACATAGAAAGCCCCCAACATGTAATGGCGTTAGACAAGAGGAAACACACAGACACAGACAGAAAATAGTATGAGCAAACGTTGGGGCCCAAAACTTCCTAAATAGAAAAGGATAGGAAGACACTTACTGCAATCCCAAAAACCCTGAAAAATACCAACACTACTAATTACAAAACACCTGAGATCACACGACCTCTACCACCTAAAATAGTTCTCTGTGTAACAAAACTAAACAGCACCACTGAAAAAACTGGAAAAGGCAAATGAACAAACAACAGTGTGAACTAAACTGAGAGGAGCACAAGCCCCCGGAGGGACCCCCGCAGACCCCCACAAAGTGCAGGACAAAATGCAAAAAGCAAGCACAAAAAACTAAAAGAAGAAAATGTGTTTATCTGTAGCAGAAGATCAGGCACGAAACAGCAAGCTACAAAGTGAACAGGAATCAAAGATGAGACCAAACAATTGATCACCGGCAACCCTGATGGGAGGAACCTCCCTTATATAAGACCAGTCAGTAACACCTGATCGCCAATCTTCACAACCTTCATTGGATATTCAGTACTGTTTGTAACCACCGAGGAGCTTCTGCTCAAATTCATTTCTAGCACATTCACAACAGTACCCCCCCCTTGAGGAGGGGTCACCGAACCCTCATTTGAGCAACCAGGTCGGTCAGGATGAGCTCTGTGATACCACGATGGTCTCCTAGCATGGATGTTCCGAAGCAAACACCCAAGAATTTTCCTCCTGACCATAACCTCTCCACTTAACCAAATACTGGAGTTTCCGTCTAGACAAACAGAATTCAATATTTTCTCAACCACATACCCAGATTGCCCTCAACCAAAACAGGGTCAGGAGGTGCAGCCATAGGAACCACTGGCTTGACAACCTCTTCAATAAGGACTTTGGAACACGTTATGGATCTTAAATTCCCTGAAGAAGTAAACGAAAGAAACAGGATTAAGAATCTCCATGATCTTATAATCCAATGAACCTAGGCTTAAACTTAGGATGCAACTCTCATAAAGGGGTATTTCTTGAGGACAACCAGACCAAGTCCCCCACTTCAAACCGAGGACCATCAGTTTCTATGCCGGTTGGCAAACCGCTGCCCTCTCCTGAGAGAGGGACAACCTCTCCGCTACCTGGTCCCAAATCTGCCTGCATACGCTCCACAACAGAGTCAACACCTGAGCAGAAGACCTCCGTCTGTCCAGAAGAAAATCGAGGTGAAACCCAAAATTGCAGAAAATGGGACATCAAAGTGGCAGAGCTAGCCCTGTTATTAAGAGGAAACTCAGCCAAAGGCAAAAAAGAGACCCAGTCATCCTGATCAGCAGACACAAACATCTCAGATAAAGTCTCCAATGTCTGGTTTGTTTCTCTCATTTGTCCTTGGCCCTGAGGATGAAAAGCCGAGAGAAAGACAATTGAACACCCAGTTTAGAACAAAAAGTCCTCCAAAATCTGGAAACAAACTGGACTCCTCTGTCAGACCACAATGTTCTCAGGAATGCCGTGTAACCGAACCACGTGCTGAAGGAACAAAGGCACCAATTCAGAGAGGAAGGCAACTTAGGTAATGGCACAAGATGTATCATTTGGAAAACCTAACACAAATCACCCAATAACGGTCATTCTCTGAGAAACAGGGAGGTCGGAAATGAAATCCATAAGAGATATGGTCCATGGTCTCTTGGGCACAGGCAATGGCATCAACAAACCACTAGAGCGAGAGCAAGGCTTGGAGCGAGAACAAGTCCCCGCGGACTGCACAAATTCCTGACTCACGAGACAAAGTAGGCCACCAAAAGGACCACTAACCAAGTCTCTGGTACCAAAATTCCGGATGACCGGCCACGCGGAACAATGAAATCTCAGACATCACACCTTTTTCCCACCGGTCTGGGACAAACAATTTCCCAATAGGGCAGCGCTCGGGTTTATCCTCCTGACACCCTTCCAGAGCCAGTCTCAAATTGGGCGAGATGGCGGAAAGAACTACACCCTCTTTCAAAATAACAGCAGGATCAGATAACTCAGGAGAGTGAGCAAGGAAACTCCTCAAGAGGGCATCCGCCTTAACATTCTTAGTGCCAGGAAGAAAGGAAACCACAAAATTAAAACGTGTGAAAAACAAGGCCCACCTGGCCTGTCTAGGATTAAGTCGCTTGGCTGATTCCAGATAAACCAGATTCTTATGGTCCGTGAGGACCACCACCTGATGTTTGGCTCCCTCCAGCCAATGTCTCCACTCCTCAAAAGCCCACTTCATGGCCAATAACTCCCGATTACCCACGTCATAATTACGTTCAGTTGGAGAAAATTTTCGAGAGAAAAAGGCACAAGGGTTACTTTTAGAGGTCTCTGGATCTCTTTGGGACAAAACGGCACCTGCCCCAATTTCAGAGGCATCAACCTCCACCTGAAATGGCAGAGAAACATCAGGCTGCCGTAGAACAGGAGCAGAAGTGAATCTCTGCTTAAGTTCCTGAAACGCAGAGACTGCCTCAGGAGGCCAATTCATCACATCAGAACCCTTTTTGGTCAAATCAGTCAATGGTTTAACAATAACAGAGAAATTACCAATAAATTTACGATAAAAATTGGCAAAACCCAAGAATCTTTGAAGAGCCTTTAATGAAGTAGGTTGGACCCAATCACAGATGGCCTGAACCTTGACCGGGTCCATTTCAATAACAGATGGGGACAAAATGAATCCCAGAAATGAGATCCTCTGTACGCCAAAAAGACACTTTGATCTCTTCACATACAGAGCATTCTCTCTCAAAATCTGGAACACAGTCCGAACATGTTTCACATGAGAGTCCCAGTCATTGGAAAAAATCAAGATATCATCCAAATAAACAATCAGAAATGTATCCACAAAATCCCTGAAAATGTCATTCATGAAGGACTGGAAGACAGAAGGAGCATTAGTGAGCCCAAAGGGCATCACTAGGTACTCAAAATGCCCCTCTGGGGTATTAAATGCCGTCTTCCATTCATCCCCGTGCTTAATGCGAATAAGGTTATATGCCCCCCTGAGGTCAAGCTTGGTAAACCAAGTAGCACTTTTCACCCTGGAAAACAGGTCAGAAATCAAGGGTAACGGATATTGATATTTCACAGTGATATTGTTCAAGAGACGATAATCAATACACGGCCTTAATGAACCATCCTTTTTGGCCACAAAGAAAAAACCGGCACCCAAGGGTGAAGAGGATGGTCTGATATGACCCTTCTCCAATGACTCCTTGATATAAGACCGCATAGCGTCATGTTCAGGTACAGACAAGTTAAAAAGCCGACCTTTAGGGAATTTACTACCAGGCCCTAATTCAATAGTGCAGTCATAGCTCCTATGGGGGGCAAGGATGCAGATTTACTTTCGCTAAACACATCAGAAAAATCAGTCAAAAAGTCAGGAACATCCTGAGCCTGGGGGAGGCAGAAAAAACAGGAGTGTTGGTATTAACACATTGGCAGCCCCAACTGGTTACAGACACAGATTTCCAATCCAAAACAGGATTATGAGACTGTAACCAAGGGAAACCCAGTACGATAATGTCATGCAGATTATACAGCACCAAAAATTTGCAACTCTCCTGATGATCAGGTTCAACTCTCATTATCACCTGAGTAGAGAACTGAGGTTTATTCTCAGCCAAAGGGGTAGAATCAATCCCCAGTAGGGGAATAGACTTCCGTAGGGGTATCAAGGGAAACCCACAACGTTTAGCAAAATCAAAATCCATCAGGTTAATAGCTGCTCCCGAATCAACAAAAGCCTGAGCAGAAAATGTGGATAGGGAGCAAATCAGGGTAACAGTCAACAAAAATTTAGTCTGAACACTACCCAAGACAACTGAACGTGCAAAACGTCTTCCCCGCTTAGGGCAGACTGAAATAGCATGAGAGGCATCACCACAGTAGAAACATAACCCATTGCGTTTTCGAAACTCATGACGCTGTGCCCCAGAAGCCACTCTATCACACTGCATGGGTTCAGAAGCTGGTTCACAAGGCAACACTGTTCCACGCATACCTCTACACTCACGCAAACGTCTGTCAATTTGAATCGCTAATGACATAGAATCATTGAGACCAGAGGGGACAGGGAATCCCACCATAACATCCTTTACATTCTCTGACAGACCCTTCCGAAAAAGGGCTGCCAAAGCATCGTCATTCCATTTGGTCAGGACTGCCCACCTTCGGAATCTCTGACAGTATAACTCAGCGTCCTCAAGCCCCTGATTTAATGCCAACAAGGCTTTTTCAGCTTGATCAGTGACATTAGGCTCATCGTACAATAATCCCAGAGCCTGAAAAAATGCATCAACATTACTCAAAACAGGATCCCCAGGTGTCAGGGAAAAAGCCCAAACCTGAGGATCGCCGCGCAGGAGAGAGATGACAATTTGAACCTGCTGTGCTGCGTTCCCTGAGGACTTCGATTTCAAGGCAAAAAACAACTTACAGTTATTTTTGAAATTCGGAAATTTAGCTTGATCCCCTAAAAACAAATCTGGCATGGGAATCCTAGGTTCCACAACAGGCAACCCTGCAAGATAGGTAGCAATACTCCGAACTTCAGTGGCAAGCTGATCCACACGGCCAGACAACTGTGCAAACTCCATTGAGAGGAAAAAAAAATCCTCCTCAGCATTCAGAGAAACAGAGGGAAAAAAAAAATATCTCTGACAACTCTGACAATCTTCTTTCTTTAACACTATTTTTCCCTTCTGTGAGTACCATACAAATATCAGTTTTTGGGCCGGTGATACTGTTATGATTTGGTAGCTGAGGAGAGCAGGCAAAAAAGGAAATACACCAGAGAGGTTGGAATCTATGGGATTGCAGTACCTTGACTAACCACCACAACTAAAGGCAGCCGTGGAGCGTACCTACGTTGGTCCTAGACGCCTCGTCACAGCCTGAGAAGCTAACTACACCTAAAGACAGAAAGAGGAAAACTATCTGCCCCGGAGCAGATCCCCAAAGAACATAGAAAGCCCCCAAACATGTAATGGCGGTTAGACAAGAGGAAATACACAGACACAGACAGAAAATAGTATGAGCAAACGTTGGGGCCCAAACTTCCTAAATAGAAAAGGATAGGAAGGACACTTACTGCAATCCCAAAAAACCCTGAAAAGTACCAACACTACTAATTACAAAAACACCTGAGATCACACGACCTCTACCACCTAAATTAGTTCTCTGGTGTAACAAAACTAAACAGCAGCCACTGAAAAAACTGGAAAAGGCAAATGAACAAACAACAGTGGCTGAACTAAACTGAGAGGAGCACAAGCCCCCGGAGGGGACCCGGCAGACCCCCACAGAAGTGCAGGACAAAATGCAAAAAGCAAGCACAAAAAACTAAAAGAAGAAAATGTCTTATCTGTTAGCAGAAGATGCAGGCACGAAACAGCAAGCTACAAAGTGAACAGGAATCAAAGATGAGACCAGAACAATTGATCACCGGCAACCCTGATGGGAGGAACCTCCCTTATATAAGACCAGTCAGTAACACCTGATCGCCAATCTTCACAATCTTCATTGGATAGTTCAGTACTGTTTGTAACCACCAGAGGGAGCTTCTGCTCAGAATTCATTTCTAGCACATTCACAACACCTCTGCATGAATGCCTGAGTAGATTTGGAGCGGTGTTTTGGATCATTGTCTTGCTGAAAGATCCATCCCCTGCGTAACTTCAACTTTGTCACTGATTCTTGAACAATATTGTCAAGAATCTGCTGATCATGAGGGAATCCATGCGTCCCTCAACTTTAACAAGATTCCCGGTGCCGGCATTGGCCACACAGCCCCAAAGCATGATGGAACCTCCACCAAATTTTACTGTGGGTAGCAAGTGTTTTTCTTGGAATGCTGTGTTTTTTTGACGCCATGCATAACGCCTTTTTGTATGACCAAACAGCTCAATCTTGGTTTCATCAGTCCACAGGACCATCTTCCAAAAAGAAATTGGCTTCTCCAAATGTGCTTTTGCATACCTCAGCCGACTCTGTTTGTGGCATGCTTGCAGAAACGGCTTCTTTCGCATCACTCTCCCATACAGCTTCTCCTTGTGCAAAGTGCGTTGTATAGTTGACCGATGCACAGTGACACCATCTGCAGCAAGGTGATGCTGCAGCTCTCTGGAGGTGGTCTGAGGATTGTCCTTGACTGATCTCACCATTCTTCTTCTCTGCCTTTCTGATGTTTTTCTTGGCCTGCCACTTCTGGCCTTAACAAGAACTGTCCCTGTGTTCTTCCATTTCCTTACTATGTTCCTCACAGTGGAAACTGACTGGTTAAATCTCTGAGACAGCTTTTTGTATCCTTCCCCTGAACAACTATGTTGAATAATCTTTGTTTTTAGATCATTTGACATTTGTTTTGAGGAGCCCATGATGCCACTCTTCAGAGGAGATTCAAACAGGAGAACAACTTGCAAGTGGCCACTTTAAGTAGCTTTTCTCATGATTGCATGCACCTGGCTATGAAGTTCAAAGCTCAATGAGGTTACAAAACCAAAAAAAGGGCTTTAGTAAGTCAGTAAAAAGTAGGTAGGAGTATTTAAAACAAGAAAATGATAAGGGTGCCCATACTTATGCACCTGCCAAATTTTGTTTGAATGCAGATTGCACATGTTCTGTTAGTACAATAAACCTCATTTCAAGGCAGAAACATTACTGTGTCCAATAGTTATTAGGTATATCAAACTGAAATTGCTGTTGCAAAAACACCAATTTTTATCAAACATTAAGCTTAAGATTAATAGGGGTGCCCAAACTTTTTCATATAACTGTAGGTGTACATTCACACAAGTGGAGGTGCATAAAATCTCAAGAGCTGAATAAAAGCCACATTTGGACCGGAGACCTGTGACCAGGTCATTTCTATTTCATGCACCTCTGCTTGGGACACATGTCTCGACCCGCCACCACAATTGTGGATTACCAGGGCAATGGGGTACTCAGAGCCGAGCCCATGGAAGTCTATGGGGATTGTCACAGGTAGCGGTGGCTCGGTCTGTGGCCCTAGCGGTCTGGCGTATGTTGGGGGAATATTTACAGGGGATAGATTTATATACAGTTCGTGACGCCACCTGTAGTCTCTGGTAATTTGTACCAGCGCTGCTGTAGATCTCTGAGGGGATGGTGAGGCAGCTAGATGTCGGGTCCCCTACAGGTGGGACTCTTCCCTCAGGTCGATGGTTATGGTGGGTTGTGCAGGCATGCAATTAAATAACTCAGTCTCACACGATCAGCGTCTTTCCATACCTTTACTTGTAAGATGGTAAGGCAGGTCCCAGGGAGGCTGATCCAAGGAGAATGTATTTCGAGATAGCAGCTGGACAAGTTAGGGGCCTCCTTTACTTTCACAACGATGAGTACAACCAGCATGAAGCGTAGTTCCCTCTATAACTCCAGCTATTCCAAAGCTGTACTGCCCAGTCAGTTTTGTGGTCGGAGCCTTCCTGTGAGAGAGCTGAATTCCTATCTTGTCCTGCAGAGACTCAAGGTCCTCACTCCCCCTGACCCCAGTTACGTACCGACTATTTAGGGGCTGCTTGCCGCGACCTAAGGTCCGATAAGCCTCTGGTTTTCTTACCACTAAGCTTGAAACTATAGTGATCCTTTGGTCCCCAGTGACCGGTAACAATGTGCAGGACTTCTCCAATCCAAAAGCACTTTTAAATATTCCTTCCACTGTGCCTTTCGCCTTGTCCGCGCTTGTAGCATAAACACTCACACTTGCAAAAAGTCATATAATCACTCCCTTCTTTTCTTCCTTCAGAGTTAGTTGCCAGACTCTCAGTAATCTTCTAGGCAGGAAGCACGTCTCTGAACCTTCACTGTCCTTGAGACAGGAGACTGAAGTATTTCTGTACTAAACTCTTCTTTCTTTATCAATGTCTTCAAGTGAGGTACAGCTCTGACCAGGCTGAGGTGATCTATATCTCGCCCTTACTGGCCTCCACTTGCTGAACTGCTGATAGAACCAAGCTGGACTGCTTCCTCCCTCCAAGTCCCAGCTAGACTCCACACGTCTGCTCTGTCCGAAGACAGGAAACTGACTACTAAATCACTCAACGAATCTACACTGACCACTCCCTACGAGTCACTACACTACCCTAAGGGTGTGTCTAGTGTATATTGAGTGAATGGGTATAGAGCATTGAACTGCTATCTCTCCACACATTCTCCAGGGTACTGCGTGTGCCTTCACACCAGGGCTACACATTCCCCCATGGTAAAAGACAGCACTCCCGGGCTGTAAAATACAAAGAGACAATTTTGTTTATGCATTAAACATTAACATTAACTCGTCCCATCCGGGAGGTAAGGATTTCTTGAACGTTGCAAACAAAACATTAAATATAGAAAAGTACAAAGTATTAAATATACATTTTCATTTACATAGACATTATGCTTGTGAAGGACCCGCACCAAACCTTCAACGTGGGTCCTGGGTGGGCTGCAGGACTTAGGAATGCAGACCTCACTCAGTGCCACACCACACGGGTTTTATGTTCAGAGGTAGTTGTGGTGGTTTTATGTAAAACCAAGATAAGGCACAAGGTGCAACTATATACAGATAAGTTCTGGGCTGGCATAGTCCTCAGCCTCTGAGTCCATAATAAGAAAAAGACACATTATATCAAATCACATCACAATAAAGTGCAAAAACTTTTTATCTGATTACCCAGCCGGGCATTCTACTTTTGGCAATATATATATTCGTTATATACACATTTAACTTGTGCAAAATTGGCAAACATTCTCAAACTTTTTACAACATTACTTATGGTAGACCCCTATCTGGATCTTACCGATTTTTACTGTTTAACTATTTCAAATACATTTTCCACCCCGGGGGCTGGAACAATGCGATGGTCCCTAGATCCCATGACTAACAAGTCGTGTGCTGCTATTAGGGTCTGGGTCGCCACAGTTCTCGTGCGAACCTCTAGGGGCGCAACGGGTACTTTCTCCTTGCGAGACACCGATTGCGTTTCAATTTGCGTTACAGTTAGCGATATCGATCGTGTCATAGATTGCGATGGAAACTGGGTCGCAAGTTGCGATGCAGAAGGATGACTAGGTAATGAAGAGTATGTAGACGTTGCTTCCATTTGCGAGGAGCCTGCAGGGGGCGATGCTGGGGCACGGCCGGATGCTGTTTGAGCTGGAGACGGGGACGCTGCGGTAGTGGTGACGTTACCAGCGTCGGGGACGGGGTCACGGACGATGGTGACGTTAAGGGCATACCATCCCTTCATACCCCAGTGTCGTGTATAGGTGACAATGTCTCCATTAATTAGGTCCCTCCCGGGATGGCCTTGCGGTAGGTGGGATTCTACATCACGTCTGCTGACAAAGACCCCTGGGTAGAGGCCCGGTTCTCTTATGAAGCCCCAGCCCTTCCGGAGCTGGAACTCAGTAACACACCCCTGCCGCCGCGGTTCCCTCAGAGTACCTTTCTCTCTTCGGACACTCTCCTTGTCCGCGATCAGCTCTGCATGTTGTCGCTGTCGGTTGCGCTGAGCTTCCCGCTCTTCCTCCTGCTGGCGTTGTTGTTTCTCCTCACGACGCTGCCACTCACGTTCCCACTGGGCGGTGTAGGCGACGTCATCCAGGCGCGCCATCTCGTCCCAGTCAACGTCTGGTAATGACGGACAGGACCCCTCCGGTGTCCCTATCGGGGATCGATCATCTGCTGCGGCCTCCTGGCCGGGCGGGCGTTCCGGAACTGGCGGTACCTCCTCAACCTCCTTCGCCTCCACCGCTTCACCGGTGGGATCAGGATCGGTACTTTCGGGGGCAGCCTCCGGTTGCTCCTTTGCCTTGGCAGCAGAAGTTTTGGTAACTCCAGACGTAGGGGGTCATCGAAGGGAGAGATCACCGCGTCCCACAGCCGCCGCTGCTCCAGGGTACGCCGGCGTCTCTCGATCTCTTCAAATCCAGGTTGTGGCAAAATCATCTTTCTTAGTCGTGCATTTTCTTCTTTAACTTCTAGCAATGCTTGCTGCAGGTGCAGGACCACGGATGGTTCCGGTGCTGGTGGCAGCTTGGCTGGGGAACGGGGCCTGCCTTCCTCCGCTTCCCTGCTCGGCTGCACACGTCCTGCTTCCATGATGTTCCAGAGCGTTCTTACATCTTCCTCCAGAGACGTCCGGTCTCGTCCGTGGAGGCGGGGTTTGCGTCTCCTCCTCTTCGCAGGGAAGGTGAAGAGGAGGCGGACCTCCTTTGCTGTAGGGCAGGATCGCATGTTGTAATAGCACTTTGAGAGGGCAGGCATTTTCTTCGCGCCACTGGGGGTACACGCCCACGAAGGTACGCCCACCTTCTTCTCCAGCGCCTGAGGGCGTGAATATGGCGACAAAGATGGCGATTTTTGGCGCCAAAAGTGCAAACAGTTCTTTTTCACAAAAACAATTCCATAGGCACACAGGGCTCGCAATTCTGCGAGTTTCGCATCCTGTTCGTGACGCCAAATTTTGTCTCGACCCGCCACCACAATTGTGGATTACCAGGGCAATGGGGTACTCAGAGCCGAGCCCATGGAAGTCTATGGGGATTGTCACAGGTAGCGGTGGCTCGGTCTGTGGCCCTAGCGGTCTGGCGTATGTTGGGGGAATATTTACAGGGGATAGATTTATATACAGTTCGTGACGCCACCTGTAGTCTCTGGTAATTTGTACCAGCGCTGCTGTAGATCTCTGAGGGGATGGTGAGGCAGCTAGATGTCGGGTCCCCTACAGGTGGGACTCTTCCCTCAGGTCGATGGTTATGGTGGGGTTGTGCAGGCATGCAATTAAATAACTCAGTCTCACACGGTCAGCGTCTTTCCATACCTTTACTTGTAAGATGGTAAGGCAGGTCCCAGGGAGGCTGATCCAAGGAGAATGTATTTCGAGATAGCAGCTGGACAAGTTAGGGGCCTCCTTTACTTTCACAACGATGAGTACAACCAGCATGAAGCGTAGTTCCCTCTATAACTCCAGCTATTCCAAAGCTGTACTGCCCAGTCAGTTTTGTGGTCGGAGCCTTCCTGTGAGAGAGCTGAATTCCTATCTTGTCCTGCAGAGACTCAAGGTCCTCACTCCCCCTGACCCCAGTTACGTACCGACTATTTAGGGGCTGCTTGCCGCGACCTAAGGTCCGATAAGCCTCTGGTTTTCTTACCACTAAGCTTGAAACTATAGTGATCCTTCGGTCCCCAGTGACCGGTAACAATGTGCAGGACTTCTCCAATCCAAAAGCACTTTTAAATATTCCTTCCACTGTGCCTTTCGCCTTGTCCGCGCTTGTAGCATAAACACTCACACTTGCAAAAAGTCATATAATCACTCCCTTCTTTTCTTCCTTCAGAGTTAGTTGCCAGACTCTCAGTAATCTTCTAGGCAGGAAGCACGTCTCTGAACCTTCACTGTCCTTGAGACAGGAGACTGAAGTATTTCTGTACTAAACTCTTCTTTCTTTATCAATGTCTTCAAGTGAGGTACAGCTCTGACCAGGCTGAGGTGATCTATATCTCGCCCTTACTGGCCTCCACTTGCTGAACTGCTGATAGAACCAAGCTGGACTGCTTCCTCCCTCCAAGTCCCAGCTAGACTCCACACGTCTGCTCTGTCCGAAGACAGGAAACTGACTACTAAATCACTCAACGAATCTACACTGACCACTCCCTACGAGTCACTACACTACCCTAAGGGTGTGTCTAGTGTATATTGAGTGAATGGGTATAGAGCATTGAACTGCTATCTCTCCACACATTCTCCAGGGTACTGCGTGTGCCTTCACACCAGGGCTACACACACACATTGTGTGAATGTACACCTACCTAATTGATGCTGTTTGGGTATTGTGGAAACTAGGTTTCTTGCATTTTTTTAGTGCGTTTTATCGCGTTTTTGGCGCTGCGGGTTTTGTCTCTTTTTGATGTCATATTATAAGTAAAGCTGCTTTGTTTTTGACGCTTCCTGGTATTTGGCTTTGACAGAAATTTATTACATTATTACACAGTCCTGTTCGGCTTAGATGTGTTTTCACTAAAAGCCCATGTGTGTTTTTTTTACCTGCGGATTTTCTGCATCTAATAAAAATCTGTGAGGAAAACCTGCACAGAAAACTGTGCGTCCCCACAAGAGAAACTGATGTATTGCCGATTTGATTGGCACAGGTCAGTTTAGGGCAGAAAATGTCTAAAAATCCATCTATTCTGCTGGAAATGTTAATGCAGAAAAATAGTGTAAAAAACTGCCCAAAACCAGAGTGTGGACACGGCTCTAGGGTCCTGAACCATTACGGGTTTCTCATGGACACATTAATGTGTGATCCAGGCCCAGGATGCCATGATTGTGTGACTTGCTGAAGGATTCAGAGACGCCTTCCTGTAAGGCTAGTTTCACACATCCGTTGTGCGCCTGACGGCGCCCCCGGCATTTTGCCGCAGCGCCGCATCAGAAAACCTGATGCGCCGCTTGCGGTTTTTTTTGCATTGACTTGCATTAGCGCCGGATGGCGCCGCATGTCAATGCGTCGTATGCGATTTTGTCCGGATGCGGCGGAAATGTACATTCCGGCGGCCGGACAAAACGCAGCATGGAACGTTTTTTTTTTTGCCGGATTCCCCTGATGTCTCCGGGCATCAGAAACCATCCGGCAAAAAAACGCATGCGGCGCATCAGGTTTTCTGATGCGGCGCTGCGGCTAAATGCCGGGGGCGCCGTTAGGCGCACACCGGATGTGTGAAAGAGGCCTAAATGTGCAGATTATGTTCCTAGTTCCTACCATTACATTTACCATTACTACCATAACAGTAACGTGGCGCGCTGTTATTTGGTTCCTTGCTGCTGTCACTCAACTTTTCCCGGGCACCAAGAGATGAGCGAGTGGCATTTTAGTGGTGCAATGTTGCCGCCGTGGTCACGAGATGTAAGTGCCGGTGCCATCGGCAGACCAGCATTCTCATCCAGAGATGATGATGCTCACCAGAGGTCACCGGTTTGCTGTGGCTATTTGTGGGGAGGTTTCTGTAGCAGACGCACATTTTCCTGCACTGTCCATTCAGGTGAATTGGGCTGTCAGAGACATTTCTACAGTATAACAGTTCTGCAAGTGTGAACACATTCTAAATGCTGGAAACCGTGCCATGTATTCTGGGGCAACCTAAGGAGTCTAGTGTAGTCAGGTACAAATGCTCCGCGTCCTGCTCCGCATAGCAGGCGAGTGCAGGGGCTGCAGGCCATTTACATCATTAGTGGGGTCTCTAGATTGTACCAGAATAGAGCAGATGATCGATCTGTGCAGAAAACCAATAATGGCTGCAATGGCTCCATGTGATCTGTGTGCCGTCCGTACAGAATGCTGGTCTGAACAAGCCCTAAAGACAGCCCGATGTCTGAGGATCACAGCAGGCGATGGCACCGACCTCGCCACTTACAAATGGACTATTAGATAAAGTGAAGAAGCGCTGAACATTGTGCGGACCCCTCTCTAGAGAAAGCTGAAAACAAAAAAGAAAAATCCTTTAATGTAAAAGCAAACTACTGTCCCAAAAAAGTACAAATGTAGTATCGCCATATCTGTAATGATGGCACAAGGAAATATCAAATAGTTTTTTAGAGTATTTATTGAACAAAAGCAATAAAACTACAAACATTGGGTATCGCAATAATGTTGACAACCTCCAGAATAGAGTTCTTTTTGTAGTCACATGTGTGTGTTGCAGTCAGTGGTCCGTGGTTCATGGATCGGCTGGGTTTCTCCTGACCTGAACCTGGCAGCCTCATAGTCCTCTATAGCACTGTGCAGACCTGCGGGCGGCCGGTGCGACTCACGACTTGTACTCAGGCAGTGTCACACGGACGTGTGTATACAGCATAATACTTTGAACAAAGCACGTTAAAATACCAAAATACAGGAGAATTGCTGCAAATTTCTATTTCTCCCCATAAAGAATTAGAAAAAGTTAGGTTTTGTGTAATCCAAAATGGCGGCACTGCCAGATGCAAGTAATCCAACATTGAAACAAGCCCTCGTACATCTACGTCACCTGTACCCAATGATGGCTCCTGGAACGATGTAAGGAGGTGGCGGAGAACCTCAGTGCTCCCTCTCTCCCTCTCTGTGTAGCCCGGGCACTTGTTATAAGTATGCTCATAATGTACTGTGCTAAGTGTGTTTTGCTGTGTACAATCACCATTGTAGATATGTTATTCTATTGTGCTGTGTCAGCAATATCCTTATATGTACTTGCTGTGCACTGTGTTAGACATTGCTGTATCAGAGTAAGGGAAAGTAGTGGGTTAATGATATGGGCTGAGCCAGCAGCAGAAAAGGCGGGAGGAAGCTGCTGCTCCCAGTCATTAGCCTGACCTTGGCCGAGGGCAGATGCAACTACAACTACAAAAGGGAGGATCTGCTGCCCCAGACCATGAATTAAGGACTGCAACACAGGCCCCAGAACTTTGGAAGGGCCCCTCGCTGAAGGGACTTTAAGCGTCCAGATTCCAGCGTGAAGGACTACTTGCACAATTTCGGCTACTGTGGCTGTTGTGGGTATGGCTGCGGACAGCGTGAGGGAAAGAGCAGGAAGCTTGTGTTGTACGTTTCTTTCATTTTTTCCTTTCAGCCATGCCTGTGAAATTGTGTTCAGCGGATTCTTCTCTGTACAAGGTATCTGGGGTGCTCACTCACTGTGCTCCAAGTTGACTTGGCTGGGAGTACCAACCCGGGTGGCCTTGTTACAACGCCACAATGAAAATGTTAGAATCTATTTCGTTTTGACCATCCGCCATCTTGTTTGTCTAAGGTCTGGTGATCATATCACCCTTTATTACTCAGCACCTGCCTCCCAGTACATGCTGGACAACAGTGTTAATCAACTAGAGTTCTGGCTAGGTGCTTTTATAGCTTTCTGTGTTTGATAATGTGCAGTTCTGGGATATCTAGTTCTGCCTGCTTTGTTTTTTGGTTTTCTTTTCGTTTCTGCAACTCCCTCTATTTTCCTACTAGGAGGTTACCTGTTTTTGTTCCCAGTCCGTAGATCGTTCAGGGATACCCTTCCCCCTACCTTTAGGTCTTCGTTTGAGTTTAGCCTAGCAAAACGTTGGTGGGTCTATTCACAAGGAATAGGTCGCCCGCTCCATCGTAGGGTTTCAGCCTAGTCCTAGTACAGGGTCAGTTTCTCCCCCATCTGCCCTAGTCCTGAGTTGCAGATCCGTAACAGAAAAACCCATAAAAATATGAACAAAGGAGAGTAAAGAAGTTATTCCCTTTTAGAAACCTTCCCCGATTCCAGCGCTACGTCTCCGCACTGCGGCACTGATTGTCTGCAGACTGCAGCAGTGAACTCGCAATGAAAGTGCTGCAGTCAATCAGGGAGCTCAGTGACTCTGCTGTTGTAGATGGGCATGGCCTACTATGTTTATGATTGGTTGCAGCGCTGTTGTTGTTATGTAGCTAGTGCAGCCAATCGCTGAGCTCCGCTGCCCTACTGATGTACAGGACAAAACCTGATGAGCTGAGTAATTGGCTGCAGCGCTGTCGTTACATCACTAGTGCAGCCAATTATTGAGCTCAGTGGCTCTGCCTATGTAGATGACACAGACTGACTGATGAGCCCACTGATTGGCTGCAGCAGTAAAGTCACACTGAAAGTGATTCAGTCAATCAGGGACCTCAATGGCTTTGCCAATGCAGATGACCCAACTCGATGAGCCTAGTGATTGGCTACAGCACTGTGTCGCTGTTACGTAACTAGTGCAGCCAATTGCTGAGCTCAGCGGCTCAGTCGATGTAGACAACACGGACTGATGAGCCCAGTGATTGGTTGCATCGGTGTTGTTACATCACTTGTGCAGCCAATCAATTGCTGAGCTCAGCGGCCCTGTCTGTGTAAAGGACAGTGACTGATGAGACCAGTGATGGACTGCAGTGCTGATGTAGTAATATCACCGCTGCAAACTGTCCACAATCAGTGCAGGAGATGCTGCACTGGAACCATGGAGAGTAAGTAAACCGTGGCTCGGATGTGGTATTTCTTTTTTACAACAGATTGCGCCAGCAGGGAAAAGTTACAGTTTTTAGAAAAGGGACAACTTCTTATGGACTGGGTGATGATTTTTTTTTTTTTACTCTCTAGTTTACCTGATGACTTTTGAGGAGGTTTTGATCATGTTCTTTTTATTAGGTAAATTGGATTACTTGCGCTTTTTATTGCATTTTTGTATGTGTTTTTGATGCTGCAGGTTTTGTCTCTTTTTGGCAACGTCATGGTTTAAATAAAGCTGCTTTATATTTGACACTTCCTCCTGGTATTTGGCTTGGACAAAGCTTTAGGCTAAGTTCACACGTTGCGGAATTGCCGCGGAAATTTCCGCGGCAATCCCGCACTTCTCCCGCAGGAAATACGCACGTTTTTTGTATGCGTATTCCCGCCAGAATAATAGCGTTTTGCAAGCGTAATTAGCTTGCAGAATGCTAGCGTTTTCCTAGCGATCTGTAGCATCGCTTGGAAAACTGATTGACAGGTTGGTCACACGAGTCAAACATAGTGTTTGACAAGTGTGACCAACTTTTTACTATTGATGCCGCCTATGTCGCATCAATAGTAAAAAGATCTAATGTAAAAATAATAAAAAAAATAATAAATAATGATATTCTCACCTTCCGGCGGCCCCCGCAGCCTTCCCGCCTTCAGCGACGCTCCCGGCAACTCCGGTCCCAGGAGTCCTTTGCAAGAAATCACACCGATGACGTAGCATCTCGCGAGACCGCTACGCCATCTGGGTGATTCTCGCAAAGGACTCTTGGGACCGGAAGTTGCCGGGAGCGTCGCTGAAGGCGGGAAGGCTGCGGGGGCCGCGGGAAGGCTGCGGGGGCCGCCGGAAGGTGAGAATATCATTATTTTTTATTTTAATTATTGTTTTACCAGGGATATGGTACCCAGGGCCTGGAGGAGAGTCTCCTCTCCTCCAGACCCTGGGTACCACCGCACATGAACCGCTTACATTCCGCAAAATTAATGAACATGTTGCTATTTTTTCCGCGAAGCGTTTTTTTCGTGGAAAAAAACGCAACATGTGGCCAAAACATGCGGAATCAATTAACATGTATAGGATGCTTAATGCTTGCGTTTTTATCGCGTTTTTACCGCGGAAAACCGCGAAAAAAACGCAATTATTCCTGATCGTGTGCACTTAGCCTTATTGATACAGTCATATACCTATCCATCCTCTCTTTCCCCATGTGCTGACTTCTCCTGTCTGTGCTCTCCTCTTTGACCTGTCTACCCCATGTGCTATAATAATAATAATCTTTATTTTTATATAGTGCTAACATATTCCGCAGCGCTTTACAGTTTGCACACATTATTGTCGCTGTCCCCGATGGGGCTCACAATCTAGAATGTGGGAGGAAACCGGAGTACCCGGAGGAAACCCACGCAAACACAGGGAGAACATACAAACTCCTTGCAGATGTTGTCCTAGGTGGGATTCGAACCCAGGACTCCAGCGCTGCAAGGCTGCAGTGCTATCCACTGAGCCACCGTGCTATCCCCCTTGTCTGCTGTCTCTCTCCTTCCTGTGCTGTGTTCTCCCCTCATGTGCTGTCGTTTGAGCTGTCTCCCCCCTGTGCTCTCTCTCACCCCTGTGCGCTTTGTCTCTCCCCATCTGCTGTCTTCTCCTCTCATGTGATCTCTTCTTTGACCTGTGTACCCCATGTGGTCTCCCCCTTGTCTGCTCTCTCTCTCTCCACCACTGTGCTGTCTTTTTCCCTCATGTGTTCTCTCGTTTGAGCTGTCTCCCCCTGTGTGTCCTCTTTCCTATGTGCACTCACCCCTCCCCCTGTGTTAAAATGAAAGCAAAGTAGGTAAACAATTTGCGCAGGCGCAGTAAATCAGACCGCCGCCATCTTTGTGCAAACATATAACGGCGGTCACATTAAAACTGCGCATGCGCTCCTCCTGTACAAAGATGGCGGCGGTCAGTGACTCATTCGGCTGATCCCGGCGGCGGCGTGTTTGCGACGGTGTTCCCCTGGTGGTACCGCGCAAGAGGCTGGTACCACCAGCAGTTTCCATATTGACATACCCATCACTTTGGTGTCCCAATATGGCGGTCGGTGAACTTCTATCGCTTGGAATTCTGGGCGGAACAGGATGTGAAGACATTACAAGGTAAGAGTATATATTAGAAGTTTCAGTCAAAGGCAGCTCCCACCCCAATGTTCGATGTGTACGGTCTCCTGCCTGTCGGACGACCTCCACTGTCCTGATCAGTCTCCATGCTCATTGCACAATTCTATTAACCCCTCTCTGCCATCGGACGTACTATCCCGTCCATAAAACCCATGACAATCTGACCATGGACGGGATAGTACGTCCAAGCGATCAGCTGCGCTCCCGGCGAACAAAAAGTGGAATAACACGCGATCAAAAAGACCGATATAAATAAACATGGTACCACTGAAAACGTCAGCTTGTGCCGCAAAAAACGAGCCACCATACAGCATCATCAGAGAAAAAGAAAAAAAGTTATAGCTCGCAGAATAAAGCGATGCAAAAATAATTATTTTTTATATAAAATTGTTTTTATTGTATAAAAGCGCCAAAACCTAAAAAAAATGATATAAATGAGGTATCGCCATAATCGTACTGACCCGAAGAATAAAACTGCTTTATCAATTTTACCACACGCGGAACGGTATAAACGCCCCCCAAAAGAAATTCATGAATTGCTGATTTTTGTTCATTCTAACCTCCCAAAAATCTAAATAAAAAGCGATCAAAAAATGTCACATGCTCAAAAATGGTACCAATAAAAATATCAACTCGTACCACAAAAAATAAAACCTCACATGACTCTGTGGGCCAAAATATGCAAAAATTATAGCTCTCAAAATGTGGTGATGCAAAAACTATTTTTTGCAATAAAAAGCGTCTTTTAGCGTGACAGCTGCCAATCATAAAAACCCGCTATAAATAGTAAATCAAACCCCCTTTATCACCCCCTTAGTTAGGGAAAAATAATAAAATTAAAAAAATGTATTTATTTCCATTTTCCCATTAGGGTTAGGGTTGCGGCTAAAGTTAGGGTTAGGGTTGGCGCTAAAGTTAGGATTAGGGTTGGGATTAGGGTTAGGGGTGTGTTAGGGTTAGGTTTGTGGTTAGGGTTAGGTAACTCTTGGGGTCCAATTTCTTCTGTTACCCTTGGGAAAATAAAATATTGGGGGCGAAAAAATCATTTTTGTAACAAAAAAAAGATTTTTTATTTTTACGGCTGTACGTTATAAACTTCTGTGAAGCACTTCGGGGTTCAAAGTGCTCACCACACATCTAGATAAGTTCCTTGGGGGGGTCTATTTTCCAAAATGGGGTCACTTGTGGGGGGTTTCCACTGTTTAGGCACATCAGAGGCTCTCCAAATGCGACATGACGCCCGCAGACCATTCCATCAAAGTCTGCAATCCAAAACGTCACTACTTCCTTTCCGAGCCCCGACGTGTGCCCATACAGTAGTTTTCTCCCACATATTGTGTATCAGCGTACTCAGGACAAATTGGACAACAACTTTTGGGGTCCAGTTTCTCCTGTTACTCTTGGGAAAATAAAAAGTTGGGGACTAAAAGATCATGTTTGTGGAAAAAATGTGTTTTTTTTATTTTCATGCTCGGGCGTTATAAACTTTAGTGAAGCACTTGGGGGTTCAAAGTTCTCACCACACATCTAGATAAGTTACTTGAGGGGTCTATTTTCTAAAATGGTGTCATTTGTCGGGGGTTTTCACTGTTTAGGCAGATCAGGAGCTCTCCAAACACGACATGGCGTCCAACCAATTCTGCGTTGAAAAAGTCAAACGGCGCTCCTTTCCTTCCAAACTCTGCCATGCACCTAAACAGTGGTTTACCCCCACATATGGGGTATCAGCGTACTTAGGACAAATTGCACAATAACTTTTGGAGTCTTGTTACCCTTGGGAAAATAAAAATTGGGGTGAATAGATCATTTTTGTGGAAAAAAAATGATTTTTTAATTTTACGGCTCTACGTTATAAACTTGTGTGAAGCACTTGGGGGTTCAAATTGCTCACCACAGATCTAGATAAGTTCCTTAGGGAGTCTAGTTTCCCAAAATGGGGTCACTTGTGGGGAGTTTCCACTGTTTAGGCACATCAGGGGCTCTCCAAATGCAACATCGCGTCCAATCTCAATTCCAGCCAATTTTGGTTGGAAAAAGTCAAATGGTGCTCCTTCCATTTCGAGCTCTGCCGTGCACCCAAACAGTGGTTCCCCCCCACATATGGGGTATCAGCGCACTCAGGACAAATTGGACAACAACTTTTGTGGTCCAATTTCTCCTGTTACCCTTGGAAAAATAAAAAATTGGTGACTAATAGATAATTTTGGAAAAAAATAGGATTTTTTATTTTCATCCCCGGCCATTATAAACTTGTGTGAAGCACTTGGGGGTTCAAAGTGCTCACCACAGATCTAGATAAGTTCCTTAGGGGGTCTAGTTTCCAAAATGGGGTCACTTGTGGGGGGTTTCCACTGTTTAGGCTCATCTGTGGCACTGCAAACGGAACATGACCCCCATCAACGTCTGCATTCCAAAACGTTATTACTTCCTTTCCAAGCCCTGCTGTGCACCCAAACAGTTCCCCCCCCACATATGGGGTATCAGCGTACTCAGGACAAATTGGACAACAACTTTTGGGGTCCAATTTCCTTGGGAAAAATTAAAAATTTGGGACTAAAAAATCATTTTTGTGGAAAATTGTTTTTTTTTTTCACACCCAGGCATTATAAACTTTTGTGAAACACTTGGGGGTTCAAAGTGCTCACAACAGATCTAGCTAAGTTCCATAAGGGGTCTAGTTTCCAAAATGGTGTCACTTGTGGGGGTTTCCACTGTTTAGGTGCATCAGAGGCTCTCCAAAAGCTACATGGCGTCCAATCTCAATTCCAGCCAATTTTGGTTTGAAAAAGTCAAACGGTGCTCCTTCCCTTACGAGCTGTGCCGTGTGCCCAAACAGTGGTTTTCCCCCACATATGGGGTATGGGGTACTCAGGAGAAATTGCACAACAACTTTATCTGTCCATTTTTCTCCTTTTACCCTTGTGAAAATGAAAAAAAGTTTGTAAAAGATCATTTTTGTGACTGAAAAGTTAAATATTATTTTTTTCCTTCCTCGTTGCTTCAGCTCCTGTGAAGCACCTGAAGGGTTAAAAAACTTCTTGAATGTGGTTTTGAGTACCTTGAGGGGTGCAGTTTTTAGAATGGTGTCACTTTTGGGTATTTTCTGCCATATAGACCCTCAAAGTGACTTCAAATGTGAGGTGGTCCCTAAAAAAAATGGCTTTGTAAATTTTGTTGTAAAAATGAGAAATCGCTGGTCAACTTTTAACCCTTATAATTTCCTAACAAAAAAAAATTTTGGTTCCAAAATTGTGCTGATGTAAAGTAGACATGTGGGAAATGTTATTTCTTAACTATTTTGTGTGACATATTTCTCTGTTTTAAGGGAATAAAAATTCAGTTTGAAAATTGCAAAATTTTCAAAATTTTCGCCATATTTGCATTTTTTTCAAAAATAAACACAAGCTATATAGACGAAATTTTACCACTAACGTGAAGTACAATATGTCACGAGAAAACATTCTCAGAATCGCGAAGATCCGTTGAAGCGTTCCAGAGTTATAACCTCATAAAGAGACAGTGGTCAGAATTGTAAAAATTGGCCCGGTCATTAACATGCAAACCACCCTTGGGGGTGAAGGGGTTAAAGAACTGAGAAATTCAGGATGAAAAAGAAGAATTTATCTATAAAAGAAGAAACATGACATTGTAGTGTATATGAAACGAGCAGCACAGGACACGCTGTGGGGGAAGGGGATCTTCTAATGCTTAGGTGACTGTGTGAAGGTCTAATAAGCTTCATGGCTGTCTCCTAGAAGTGTGCGGGGATCCAGGGGCGCATCTATAATGAGGCGAGTTGAGCCTTCTGTCTCAGGCGGCGGTTTCTCACTGAAGCTAGGGGGCGGCAGACCGGAACTCAGAACACGTGGTGTGGTGTCGGCTCTCCTTAATCCCTGCTGAGTCACACAGTCAGTTTACACTCCTGCGCACGGTGCTATGTGTCCCGCAGTGAGAGAAGCTGCCACGCCCCCATGCACCCTTCCTCGCCCTCCCAGCTCTCCACTTCAGCTTCTTACAGCAGAGCAATGACTTTGCTAGCTGTCCTCCTCTGTGCGCACAGGACCTGTGATGAGGTCACAGGAGGGGGAGGAGTCAGGGGTCACATGGTCAGGCTCCCTGTGTGCAGGTCTCTGCTGTGCTGGTTGTCATGGTGCTGGATGAAGGTAAGTTTATGTTTGGGATCAGGAGGGGTTTACAGTGTGGATGTAGCAGAGCTGTGTGTGTATGAGGTGTACGGAGCGGAGCCGTGTGTGTGCAAGGTGTACGGAGCGGAGCTGTGTGTGTACGAGGTGTACGGAGCAAAGCCGTGTGTGTACGAGGTGTACGGAGCGGAGCTATGTGTGTACGAGGTGTACGGAGAGGAGCCGTGTGTGTGCGAGGTGTACGGAGCGGCGCCGTGTGTGTACGAGGTGTACGGAGAGAAGCCGTATGTGTGCGAGGTGTATGGAGCAGAGCCGTCTGTGTACGAGGTGCACGGAGGGGAGCCATGTGTGTGCGAGGTGTACGGAGAGAAGCCGTATGTGTGCGAGGTGTATGGAGCAGAGCCGTGTGTGTATTAGGTGCACGGAGGGGAGCCGTGTGTGTGCGAGGTGTACGGAGCGGAGCCGTGTGTGTACGAGGTGTACGGAGCAGAGGACGGAACATGTGTGTACGAGGTGTACGGAGCGGAGCCGTGTTGTGTACGAGGTGTGTACAAGAGCGGAGCCGTGTGTTCGAGGTGTACGGAGCGGAGCCGTGTGTGTACGAGGTGTACGGAGCGGAGCCGTGTGTGTGCGAGGTGTACGGAGCGAGCCGTGTGTGTGCGAGGTGTACAGAGCGGAGCCGTGTGTACGAGGTGTACGGAGCGGAGCCGTGTGTGTGCGAGGTGTACGGAGCGGAGCCGTGTGTGTGCGAGGTGTACAGAGCGGAGCCGTGTGCATGAGGTGTACGGAGCGGAGCCGTGTGTGTGCGAGGTGTACAGAGCGGAGCCGTGTGTGTGCGAGGTGTACGGAGCGCAGCCGTGTGTGTGCGAGTGTTACGGAGTGCAGCCCTGTGCGAGGTGTACGGAGCGGAGCCGTGTGTGTGCGAGGTGTACCGAAGCGGAGCCGTGTGTGTACGAGGTGTATGGAGTGGAGCCGTGTGTGTACGAAGTGTACGGAGCGGAGCCGTGTGTGTACGAAGTGTACGGAGCGGAGCCGTGTGTGTACGAAGTGTACGGAGCGGAGCCGTGTGTGTGCGAGCTCCGTGTGTGTGCGAGGTGTACCGAAGCGGAGACGTGTGTGTACGAGGTGTACGGAGCGGAGCCATGTGTGTACGAGGTGTACGGAGTGGAGCCGTGTGTACGAGGTGTACGGAGCGAAGCCGTGTGTGTACGAGGTGTACGGAGTGGAGCCATGTGTACGAGGTGTATGGAGCGAAGCCGTGTGTGTACGAAGTGTACGGAGCGAAGTCGTGTGTGTACGAGGTGTACGGAGCGGAGCCTAGTGTGTACGAAGTGTACGGAGCGGAGCCGTGTGTGTACGAAGTGAATGGAGCGAAGCCGTGTGTGTACGAGGTGTACGGAGCGGAGTCGTGTGTGTACGAAGTGTACGGAGTGAAACCGTGTGTGTACGAGGTGTACGGAGCGGAGCCGTGTGTGTACGAGGTGTACGGAGCGGAGCCGTGTGTGTACAAGGTGGATGTAGCAGTGCTGTGTGTGTACGGGGCGTACGAAACGGAGCCCTGTGTGTACGAAGTGTCTCAGAATCGCGAAGATCCGTTGAAGCGTTCCAGAGTTATAACCTCATAAAGAGACAGTGGTCAGAATTGTAAAAATTGGCCCGGTCATTAACATGCAAACCACCCTTGTGGGTGAAGGGGTTAAACAACTGAGAAATTCAGGATGAAAAAGAAGAATTTATCTATAAAAGAAGAAACATGACATTGTAGTGTATATGAAACGAGCGGCACAGGACACGCTGTGGGGGAAGGGGATCTTCTAATGCTTAGGTGACTGTGTGAAGGTCTAATAAGCTTCATGGCTGTCTCCTAGAAGTGTGCGGGGATCCAGGGGCGCACCTATAATGAGACGAGTTGAGCCTTCTGTCTCAGGCGGCGGTTTCTCACTGAAGCTAGGGGGCGGCAGACCGGAACTCAGAACACGTGGTGTGGTGTCGGCTCTCCTTAATCCCTGCTGAGTCACACAGTCAGTTTACACTCCTGCGCACGGTGCTATGTGTCCCGCAGTGAGAGAAGCTGTCACGCCCCCATGCACCCTTCCTCGCCCTCCCAGCTCTCCACTTCAGCTTCTTACAGCAGAGCAATGACTTTGCTAGCTGTCCTCCTCTGTGCGCACAGGACCTGTGATGAGGTCACAGGAGGGGGAGGAGTCAGGGGTCACATGGTCAGGCTCCCTGTGTGCAGGTCTCTGCTGTGCTGGTTGTCATGGTGCTGGATGAAGGTAAGTTTATGTTTGGAATCAGGAGGGTTTACAGTGTGGATGTAGCAGAGCTGTGTGTGTATGAGGTGTACGGAGCGGAGCCGTGTGTGTGCAAGGTGTACGGAGCGGAGCTGTGTGTGTACGAGATGTACGGAGCGGAGCCATGTGTGTACGAGGTGTACGGAGAGGAGCCGTGTGTGTGCGAGGTGTACGGAGCGGCGCCGTGTGTGTACGAGGTGCACGGAGTGGAGCCGTGTGTGTGCGAGGTGTACGGAGCTGAGCCGTGTGTGCGAGGTGTACGGAGCGGAGCCGTGTGTATACGAGGTGTACGGAGCGGAGACGTGTGTGTACGAGGTGTACGGAGCGGAGACGTGTGTGTACGAGGTGTACGGAGCGGAGCCGTGTGTGTACGAGGTGTACGGAGAAAGCCGTATGTGTGCGAGGTGTATGGAGCAGAGCCGTGTGTGTACGAGGTGCACGGAGGGGAGCCGTGTGTGTGCGAGGTGTACGGAGCGGAGCCGTGTGTGTGCGAGGTGTACGGAGCGGAGCCGTGTGTGTACGAGGTGTACGGAGCAGAGACATGTGTGTACAAGGTGTACGGAGCAGAGACGTGTGTGTACGAGGTGTTCGGAGCGGAACCGTGTGTGTGCGAGGTGTACGGAGCGGAGCCGTGTGTGTGCGAGGTGTACAGAGCGGAGCCGTGTGTATGAGGTGTACGGAGCGGAGCCGTGTGTGTGCGAGGTGTACGGAGCGGAGCCGTGTGTGTGCGAGGTGTACGGAGCGCAGCAGTGTGTGTGCGAGGTGTACGGAGTGCAGCCATGTGCGAGGTGTACGGAGCAGAGCCGTGTGTGTGCGAGGTGTACCGAAGCGGAGCCGTGTGTTTACGAGGTGTATGGAGCGGAGCCGTGTGTGTACGAAGTGTACGGAGCGGAGCCGTGTGTGTACGAAGTGTACGGAGCGGAGACGTGTGTGTACGAAGTGTACAGAGCGGAGCCGTGTGTTGTACGAAGTGTACGGAGCGGAGACGTGTGTGTACGAAGTGTACGGAGCGGAGCCGTGTGTGTACGAAGTGTACGGAGCGGAGACGTGTGTGTACGAAGTGTACAGAGCGGAGCCGTGTGTGTACGAAGTGTACGGAGCGGAGCCGTGTGTGTACGAAGTGTACGGAGCGGAGCCGTGTGTGTACGAAGTGTACGGAGCGGAGCCATGTGTGTACGAAGTGTACGGAGCGGAGCCGTGTGTGTACGAAGTGTACGGAGCGGAGCCGTGTGTGTACGAGGTTTACGGAGTGGAGCCATGTGTACGAGGTGTACGGAGCGAAGCCGTGTCTGTACGAAGTGTACGGAGCGGAGACGTGTGTGTACGAAGTGTACAGAGCGGAGCCGTGTGTTGTACGAAGTGTACGGCGCGGAGCCGTGTGTGTACAAAGTGTACGGGGCGAAGCCGTGTGTGTACGAGGTGTACGGAGCGGAGCCTAGTGTGTACGAAGTGTACGGAGCGGAGCCATGTGTGTACGAAGTGAACGGAGCGAAGCCGTGTGTGTACGAGGTGTACGGAGCGGAGTCGTGTGTGTACGAAGTGTACGGAGTGAAGCCGTGTGTGTACGAGGTGTACGGAGCGGAGCCGTGTGTGTACGAGGTGGATGTAGCGGAGCCGTGTGTGTACGAGGTGGATGTAGCAGTGCTTTGTATGTACGGGGCGTACGAAACGGAGCCCTGCGTGTACGAAGTGTACGGAGCTGAGCCGCTCAGCTCCATACACACAGGGCTCCGTGCTTGAGCCGTGTGTGTACGGAGAGGAGCTGAGCCATGTGTGTACGGAGTGGAGCCACGTGTGCATGGAGCGGAGCCGCGTGTGTACGGAGCAGAACCGCATGTGAATGAGGTGTATAGTGCAAAGCTGCATGTGTACAATGTTTACGGAGTGGAGCCATGTGTTTACAAGGTGTACTACTTATACAGAACTTTAACAAATATAAAAATCGATGTTTCAAACATATTCCTATTTAAAAGTGTATGTATTTCACATGTGCGTCATGTTAGGCTAATAAGAGTAAACCAGATTTATTTGTACTGATTTTACAATGGGTGGGGTGCCGTTTTGCAGTTTGCCTCAGGCAGCAGAGAGGCTAGGTTCACCCCTGCGGGGATCTATGGTGTCTATGACAGTGTTTATCGAAGTAGTGGATAGAACTTTCTACACATTAAATGGCCCCATGATCAGTTCCAGTCACACCTTCATGCAGTGTCCTGACTGGTGAGGAGGAGGAGGAGAGAGGAGCCTGCAGCTGCTGGGGTGACAGACACTCAAATCGGAATTTGTCTTCTATTCTGCAAGTCTGGACATTCCTATGTATCTGCTGCTGATGATCAGATGAAACGTTTCCCAGGAATGATGAATGAGACTCCATTTCATTTATCATTGGACCCAGGTGTGGAAATCGTATTTCTCTTCTGCAGCTGGCCCCGAGAGGCACATGTGTCTTGGCTGCAATGTGTCCTACAGATATAAGTCAGCCAAGGTGTGCTTCCCTGGGGAGAATGAAGTGCTGGTGGGATGAGATACCGGAGAGCCACCTGTACATAACCAGTGGCCGCCACACTTCCCTTGTTAGCCCAGGCAATGTAGGCTCATGGGTCCACTTATATAGTGAAGGCGGACCAGGGTTGGCTCCAGGTTTTCGTGTGCCCCGGGCGAAAGAGTCTCAGTGGGCCCCTTTAACACATACCACAATTCATGATGCTCCGATACGGCAGAGAAATATAGGTATAGTACTATGCCAAATACTTCACTTCTTACATTACATGAGTGATATCTATTGTAAATTCTACAATAGCTCAAAAACCGGACAGTATAGTCATCCATACAGTATTATGGGCACCACATAGTGCGCCATACAGAATAATGAGCCCCATATATTGCTCTATACAGAATAATGAGCCCCATATATTGCTCCATACAGAATGGGCTCCATATAATGCTCCATACAGAATAGGCCCCATATGTGCTCCATATGATGCTCCATATATAAAGGGCCCTATATGATGTCCCATAAATAATGAACCCCATATGATGCTCTAGTATATGATGGGCACCATATATGATGCTCCAGTGTATGATGAGCCCCATATAATGCTACAAATATAATGGTCCCCATATATAATGCTCCATATATAATGGGCTCCATGTGATGCTCCAGTATATAATGGGCCCCATGTATGATGTTCCAGTTTATAATGGGCCCCATATATAATGCTCCAGTGTATAATGGGTCCTATCTATGATGCTCAAGTGTATGATGGGCCCCATATATAATTCTCCAGTGTATAATGCTCCCCATATATTGCTCCAAACATTAAAAAAAATGAAATACCTCTCCTCGCTGGGCACTGCTCTACTCTGGACTCCTCAGTGTCGCCATCTTCCAGCTCTCTGCACTGTGACTGTTCAGGCAGAGGGTGCACAGACATGACGTCATCGCGCTCTCTGACCTGAATGTCACTGTCAGGAAACGCGGAAGACGTCACAGTGGTGGAGCAGGGAGAGGTAAGTATTTCAAGTGCTGGGGCCCTGAGCAAGCAGGGGGGGCACACTCGTGGGCGCCGACACTGGCACAGGACCCCTCATAGTTCGCCGGTGTCTCTGACGGCGAGTGGTCCCCCCTACCTGCTCAGGGCCCCGGCACCAGCCCGGGTGCACAAGGTGCTGACGCCGGCCCTGAGGTGGACCCAGATGAGCCGTCACAGTCAGGAACACTGTGGGAAGATAAGCCCACTCTTAGGAGGGCTCAAACTGTTCAGACCGTGGGCAGCACTGAGGTTTATCCATCTTTGCATTTAAAATGTAATTTAGTTTACATTCTAGTTGCCATGGTGACCGCTGACCACTCCGGTGTTTGGGTTCTGACCCCACAGACCGCATTCTGATAACCTATTTTAATGGGTTCTTCACATCTTCCTAGATAGATATTTCCGGATAGTGCATGTAAAAACAAGTACTTTTGCAATTTACTCCTTATTGAAATTTGCTGTCATTCTCGAGACATCGTTTTTTATTTTGTTTCTTAGGAGACCGACCATCGCTGTGATCCAACTTATAAGCACGCACTGAAGCTGGCCAATATTAGAGACTAGTGAACCGCACAGCACCAGGGCTTAGGGGTACTCGGCACCGAGCCCATGGAAGTCTATGGGGGATGTCACGGGTAGCCAGCTCGGTCCGTGCCCTGGGCGCTCACCGTAATGTGGGATATTTACAGGGGATGATGGAATGTTTATATGGTTTGTCGTGACGCCACTTGTAGTATCTGGTCAGGGGGAACCAGCGCTGCTCTGTACATACCCTGGAAGGGATGGTATTGGCAGCTAGATGGTGGGTCTTCTACAAGTAAGACAGTGTCCTTCCAGGGTAGATAGGAATATGTGGTTGCAGGACAGATGGGGATCCCTCCGCCAGGGACAATAAGGGAGACACACACAGAAGTCAGTTTGGTACCTTTACTGTAGCAATGGCAGGTACTCCCCGGAGCACGGCAGGGCGAAGGATGCACATCCGGACTCCTCCACTGATAGGTATATGGCCTCCTGTCCTCTGTCGTTGTATAATCAAGTCCTGACCTGCGTGTAGCTAGGTCTAACTTAGTCTCTGTCCTGTACCTGGCTGACTTGGTGGTGGACCTTCTATCTGGCAGAACAGGGTCTTTTTATGGCTGATCAGGCCGACTCCGTTCTCCATGATCCTGTTACGTGTCAACACTGTGGTACTCCTGGGACTTGTAGTCCTCCAGGAACTCCGGGTTCTCCCAATAGGTCGTGGAGATCCTTATACAGTCATGGCCAAAAGTTTTGAGAATGACACAAATATTATATTTTCACATGATCTGCTGCCCTCTGGTTTTTATGTGTGTTTGACAGATGTTTTTATCACAGACAGAAATATAATAATTGCAAACATATGAGTAACAAAAAGCTTATATTGACAGTTAGAATGAGTTAATGCAGCAAGTCAGTATTTGCAGTGTTGACCCTTCTTCTTCAGGACCTCTGCAATTCTCCCTGGCATGCTCTCAATCAACTTCTGGACCAAATCCTGACTGATAGCAGTCCATTCGTGCACAATCAATGCTTTCATTTTGTCAGAATTTTTAGGTTTTTGTTTGTCCACCCGTCTCTTGATGATTGACCACAAGTTCTCAATGGGATTAAGATCTGGGGAGTTTACAGGCCATGGACCCAAAATCTCTATGTTTTGTTCCCTGAGCCATTTAGTTATCACCTTTGCTTTATGGCAAGGTGCTCCATCATGCTGGAAAAGGCATTGTTGATCGCCAAACTGCTCTTGGAGGGTTGGGAGAAGTTGCTCTTGGAGGACATTCTGGTACCATTCTTTATTCATGGCTGTGTTTTTAGGCAAGACTGTGAGAGAGCCGATGCCCTTGGCTGAGAAGCAACCCCACACATGAATGGTTTCAGGATGCTTAACAGTTGGCATGAGACAAGACTGGTGGTAGCGCTCACCTTGTCTTCTCCGAATGAGGCGTTTTCCTGATGTCCCAAACAATCGAAAAGGGGATTCATCAGAGAAAATAACTTTACCCCAGTCCTCAGCAGTCCACTGCCTGTACCTTTTGCAGAATATCAGTCTGTCCATGATGTTTTTTCTGGAGAGAAGTGGCTTCTTTGCTGCCCTCCTTGAGATCAGGTCTTGCTCGAAGAGTCTCCGCCTCACAGTGCGTGCAGATGCACTCACACCTGCCTGCTGCCATTCCTGAGCAAGCTCTGCACTGCTGGTATCCCGATCCCGCAGCTGAAACACTTTTAAGAGACGGTCCTGGCGCTTGCTGGTCTTTCTTGGGCGCCCTGAAGCCTTTTTGGCAACAATGGAACCTCTCTCCTTGAAGTTCTTGATGATGCGATAGATTGTTGACTGAGGTGCAATCTTTCTAGTGCGATACTCTTCCCTGTTAGGCCATTTTTGTGCATTGCAATGATGACTGCACGTGTTTCTTTAGCGATAACCATGGTTAACAGATGATGATGCCAAGCACCAGCCTCCTTTTAAAGTGTCCAGTGGTGTCATTCTTACTTAATCATGACAGATTGATCTCCAGCCATGTCCTCATCAACACCCACACCTGTGTTAATGGAGCAATCACTTAAAAGAGGTTAGCTGGTCCTTTTAAGGCAGGGCTGCAATGATGTTGAAATGTGTTTTGGGGGATAAAGTTCATTTTCTAGCCAAATATTGACTTTGCAAGTAATTGCTGTTAAGCTGATCACTCTTTATAACATTCTGGAGTATATGCAAATTGCCATTAGAAAAAGTGAAGCAGTAGACTTTGTAAAAATTAATATTTGTGTCATTCTCAAAACTTTTGGCCATGACTGTAGGCTCGGAACCCGGCATCCGGTACTCGTTGCTGAGGGGAGCTATTAATGCTCACTGATCCTTCTACTTCCACTTGCCTTCGATCTATCTGGGTCCTATTAAGATCACACACACTGGCAGTTGGTGTGCTGCCTCTTCGCCGCTCTCTAAGCGTCGGCACGCTTCTTAATGAGCTACAATTCAGATTCAGCTCTGGCTAGGCTAAAGTGATTCACTCTTCACTTGTACCAACCTCCACTTCAGGTTGAACTTGTCTGAACAGCTCTGCACTTCTCTCCTCTGGTGTCTTGAGGAAATCTGAGATCTGTCTCTGTCTGAGACTATCCTGTTCTGATCTCTGCTCAGTTCTGAGGCAAAGTGAAACTAAACTGAGTTTATATATGCCTAAACACAGCTCCCTCTAATGGTCTTTTTAGGAAAGCTGCATTGTGTGTGCGTATAGTGACCTCTAGTGGGATCGTCCTTTTAGTGCATCCTTCTGGAAGATATGGATCCAGTCACAGCTGGGCTCCACATTCCCCCCTAGTTGAACTCAGCACTCCGGGGCTGAAATACAAAAACAGGTAACAGAACAATAACATATCAAAACAATTCTTCCTTTACAGGAGGTAAGGCACTCTTGAACTGTTGCATAAACGGTAACTGAACAATTATGTACAATGAGGGATTGAAGAATTTTGAGCAACCATAAAAGTCCCAGTCTCTTTTGGAAAGGGTGCTCAAATAAGGGTGAGGAAACAAGTAGAAATAATGTCCATTCCTCTTGTTCCAAGATTATAAGGGAAAAAACAGGTTAATAAATAATGGTATGATACAACATATTATTAGCAAAAATATATACATTATACATTTATGTACAGTGGTCATAGATAGTTATTTACATGAGTTAGGTTTTACTCTCTATACCTAACAGGTAATTGCCCCTTTGTCATACGTACTGACCTACGTGGTGTGGTGTCAGGTATAGTAGCCTCTAGCCTATCTGTCCTGCGTACTGGCAAACTATAAATCTGCCTCCACCTCTCTAGGGATCTGGCAAGCATGTCAGCGACTGGGCGATGCGGTTCCATTTCGCCAGGGGACTCTTCTTCCTGAGATTCAATTCCTTGGGATTCCACTTCTTGTGGTGCTGCTTCTTGTGGTGCCGCTTCTTGGGTTCCACTGGTTGAGGTTCCGTCGGAACAGGTCCTTCTGGAACTGACTCTACTGGCACAATTGGTACAATTGGATTTAGAGATTCTTCTTGCGGTTGATAAAATTGAAGCACAGGAATGATTACAGCTTCTCCAATTCTGGGCCAATCTGCAGGTAAATCTCCCAAATCTGTATGTATGACTGCTTCATCACTCTTTTCCTGATTGACAACAGGTTCTTCCTCACGAAGTTTTAATGGGTCCGGACACAACTTTAGATGGTCTCTAGACACAGTTGCAGTCGTTTTTCCTCCATCCTTGCTTATTATGCACGTCTTCTTGTTATCAAACCTCAAGCTCTGTATGATGTAAGGCTCTCTTTCTCACTGATCGTCGAGTTTGTGTAATCTTCTCTTTCTTTTTAGTACGATTTCACCAAGTGCGAAAGGTTCAGCTGGCGCACTTTTATTGTAACGATCTGCTTGTTTATCCCTGAATCGATTGAGACTTTCCTCAACACAGGCCTGTACTTTTCTGTACTGTTCCTGTCTGTTTGTGTCCCAGTCTCCAGTAGTTACATCCGCTTCTGGTTCTACAACTCCAAGCTCTAGATCCATAGGCAGCTTTCCTGGTCTTGCCCGCATGAGATAGGCTGGGGTGCAGTTGGTGGAACTCACCGGTATATGGTTGTACATGTCTATCAGGTCAGGTAACAAGTCTGGCCACCGATTTCTTTCCTCCAGTGGTACAGATTTCAGTAAGTCAATGACGATGTGATTCATCTTTTCACAAAGTCCATTGGTTTGGGGGTGGTACGGTGTTGTTCTTATCTTCTTACACCCGTACAAGTAGCAGAACTCTTTGAATAATTCGGCCTCGAAGGCTGGGCCTTGATCAGTTAGCACTTGCTCAGGATAACCGTGTGGTCTGCAGAAACTTGCTTGGAAGGTCTTTGCTGCTGTCTCTGCTGTCAGATCTTTGACAGGGGCGACCACCAGGAATTTGGAGTAGTGATCCACCATAGTCAGGGCATAGGAATATCCTGACCGGCTGGGTGACAACTTAACATGGTCCAGGGCCACGATTTCCAAAGGACGGGTCGTCTGGATGGGCTGTAGGGGTGCCTTCTGACTACTGTAGTCTTTTCGTCTGAGGCCACAGGGTCCACAGTTCCGGCACCACTTCTCGATGGAGCTGCGCATCCCTACCCAGTAGAACCGACACTTCAACAGGGTCTCCAGCTTTTTCCAGAAAAAGTGTCCCGCTTGATCGTGGTAGGCTTCTAACACCATCTGGATGTCTGTCTTGGGAACTACTATCTGCCAAACCATCTCATGGGTCCTTGGGTCAACGTATCTCCTGCACAGCTTCTCACGGTAGATGAACAACCGGCTTCTCTCGTTCCACAGCAGCCTTGCTGGTATAGGTGCGTCTTTCTCCAAGGAGGAACCTTCCTGGGTTATCAGCTCCTTGATACGGCTGACCACTGGATCGCTGTCCTGAGTCTCCTTACAGCTGTGGTGAGGTAAAGGATTTAACGTCTTACCAGGCGATCTCCTGCTGGCCTGTTGTTCATAGATCATCCCATTCCGGTGAAAGGCAGGTAGTTCAATCTCTTCCAGATCATCCACTTCCTCTTCAGTGTCTGATTCATGAGGCATCCTGGACAGGGCATCGGCATTGGCATTCTTGCGGCCTACCCGGTACTTAATTGTGAATTGATAATTTGACAGTCGAGCCATCCATCGTTGTTCCATGGCTCCCAGCTTAGCTGTTTCAAGATGCGTCAAGGGGTTGTTGTCTGTGTAGGCAGTGAACTTGCTGGAGGCCAAGTAGTGTTTAAACCTCTCCGTGATAGCCCAGACCAGTGCCAGGAACTCCAACTTGAAGCTGCTATAGTTCTCTGGGTTCCTTTCGGTCGGGCGGAGCTTCCTGCTAGCATAGGCAATGACTTTCTCCAGGCCATTTTGCTTCTGACTGAGGACTGCTCCCAATCCTTCATTGCTGGCATCAGTATACAGCAGGAACGGCTGGCTGTAGTCAGGGTAAGCTAGGAACTCATCGCCTGTCAGGATCTCCTTAATTTCCTTGAATGCTTCTGCCTGTTCTTTACCCCAATTGTCACGCGGTCTTATGATATGTGTACGATGTCAGTAAACTATTCTTAAAAGAACAACACTCTATACAACATATAGATTAGCAACATCAGCATGTAATATAGAATAGATTTACCTGACACGATATCCGTTGAACTCAGGGTTAATCTTGAGGACTTGATACACTGTCACAGGAAAGAGGAGGACCGGGGGTCTAACCTGACCCTAAACTGGGGTCCTAACTAATCCCTCACCTTGGAGGTACTGATAATGGTTCAGAGGTCCAAGTCTCCAGCCTAACCCTGTCTCCTATCAGTCCCTGAACCCTGTAATCAGTCCTAAGAAGGATTCTGATTACCACCAAAGGGATATGGGCTGATCTCTGCTAAATACACAGATTAGACATATAAGACAGACTGGAGAAAACACAGACTTGCATACACACTCAAACACAGAAGGAACATAAATGATCTGGGATATTAAACTCTAAGCAAGGTGAGCTTAAAACAACTAAGGAGCTCTTTAACTTAAGTCTATACAGATACAATCCTATCTGTGGTCTGCATGAAGAATTTCACTGGCAACTCCCAACACAGACAACCAGAGATTTAAAGGAAACCAATCAACAAATAATTAATTGCAGCCGGGAGAAAACTGCACCCAGTCCCAGAACTGAGCACAGACAGAATTAACTCCCTAACTGCCAAACACAAAGAAACAGCAACTCAGCTGTGAGAAGTCAGAATGTGCAACCGCGACGATCTTCGTGGCGATGCACACATGACAGTACCCCCCTTCTACGAGGGGCCTCCGGACCCTCAGGGCCAGGTTTGCCCGGGTGAGTTCTGTGGAAGGTCCGCACCAAACGATCTGCGTTAATGTCAGACGCAGGAACCCACGTCCTCTCCTCTGGACCATACCCATTCCAATGCACCAAGTACTGAAGGGACCGGCGATTCAGACGTGAGTCAATGATCTTTGACACTTGAAACTCCAAGTTACCATTGACCACCACTGGAGGAGGAGGTAGAGGTGATGGTATGACTGGTGCCACGTACCTCTTAAGTAATGACTTGTGGAACACATTATGAATTTTAAACGTAGGAGGGAGGTCCAGACGAAATGCCACAGGATTAATTATGGAACTGATCCTGTACGGCCCGATGAATCTGGGGCCCAGCTTCCAGGAGGGAACTTTAAGTTTTATATTCCTGGTAGACAACCATACCAGATCGTTCACATTAAGATCTGGACCAGAAACTCTCCTCCTATCAGCCATACGTTTATAACGGTTCCCCATAGCACTCAGATTATTCAATACACCTCTCCACACTGAAGCAAGTGACGACGAGAAACGCTCCTCCTCAGGAACCCCAGAAGGGCCCCCCCCATTGAATGTACAAAACTGGGGATGAAAACCATATGCCCCAAAAAACGGGGACTTACCAGTGGACTCGCTCCGCCTGTTGTTAAGAGCGAACTCTGCCAGAGGCAAGAAAGAAGACCAGTCCTCCTGGTTCTCTGAGACAAAACACCGAAGATAAGTCTCTAGGCTTTGATTCAGACGCTCTGTCTGACCATTGGTCTGCGGATGAAAAGCCGAGGAAAATGACAATTGCATCCCCCGCCGTAAACAAAATGCCCTCCAAAACTTGGACACAAACTGAGACCCCCTATCTGACACCACATCAGAAGGCAACCCATGAAGTCTCACAATCTCCCCAATGAACACCTGCGCCAGAGTTTTAGCATTAGGGAGGGCAGGAAGAGCAATGAAATGTGCCATCTTACTGAACCTGTCAACAACCACCAGTATGACAGTCTTCCCTGACGACTGAGGAAGGTCCGTGATGAAGTCCATAGACAAATGAGTCCATGGACGCTCCGGAAGTTTCAAGGGTAAGAGGGTCCCAGACAGACGGGTATGAGGGGTCTTAGAGCGAGCACAAACCCCACAGGACGCGACAAAAGTTAAAACATCTTTATTAACGTTAGGCCACCAAAACCGGCGAGAAAGGAGATCTAAAGTAGCCTTACTCCCTGGATGTCCTGCTAAAGCAGAATTATGATGTGCCTCAATAACCTTTTGTCTCAACTGATTTGGGACAAACAGTCTCCCTGGAGGTCCTGCAGGGGCGTCCCCCTGAGCCTCTAACACCTCCTCCTCAAGCTCAGAACATACAGCCGACACTACCACCCCCTCCTGAAGGATAGGAATCGGGTCATCCATTTTCCCGGCCCCTGGGAAACTGCGAGACAAGGCATCCGCCTTAACATTCTTAGATCCAGGGCGATAAGTGACAACAAAATTAAACCTGGTAAAAAACAACGACCATCGAGCTTGTCTGGAATTCAGACGCTTAGCAGATTCCAAATACAGCAGGTTCTTGTGATCAGTAATGACGGTGACCGGGTGGACTGCCCCCTCCAAAAAGTGACGCCATTCTTCAAAAGCCAACTTAATGGCCAAAAGTTCCCTATTGCCGATAACATAATTCCTTTCGGCGGACGACAATTTTTTAGAAAAGAAAGCGCACGGATGCCATTTACCAGGGGACGGACCCTGGGACAATATTGCACCCACCCCTACGTCAGACGCGTCCACCTCCACAACGAACGGCTGTGATGCATCTGGTTGGATGAGAACGGGTGCCGAAGCAAAACATTTTTTCAAAGAGGAAAAAGCTTGGCAAGCTTTGTCCGACCATTTAGAAAAATCCGTCCCTTTTCTTGTCATGTCAGTGAGAGGTTTGACAACAGATGAGAAATTACAAATAAATTTCCGGTAGTAGTTAGCAAACCCCAGAAAACGCTGCAGAGCCTTAAGATCCTCTGGCTGATCCCATTCAAGCACTGCTCTCACCTTTTCAGGGTCCATACGGAAACCGGAGGCTGACACCAAGAAACCCAAAAACTGAAGTTCCTGTATGGCGAATACACACTTTTCCAGTTTGGCGTATAGTTTATTGTCTCGCAAGATCTGCAACACCTGTCTCACATGCTCCTGGTGAGACACAAGATCTGGTGAGTAAATTAAAATGTCATCCAAATATACGACCACAAACAGCCCCACCAGATGACGAAAAATGTCATTAACAAAATGTTGGAATACTGCCGGTGCAGTAGTCAGACCAAAAGGCATGACAAGGTTCTCATAATGTCCCTCCGGCGTGTTAAACGCCGTTTTCCACTCATCCCCCTCTTTTATCCTAATCAGATTATACGCCCCCCTGAGATCCAATTTAGAGAACCATTTGGCGCCAACAATTTGATTGAAGAGATCAGGAATCAGAGGGAGTGGATACGGATCTCGAACAGTAATCCGATTAAGTTCGCGGAAATCCAAGCAAGGGCGTAGGCCTCCATCTTTTTTCTTCACAAAGAAGAACCCCGGTGCCACTGGGGAAGATGAAGGTCTAATATGCCCTTTGGCCAGACTTTCCGAAATATAATCTTTCATAGCCTGCCTCTCAGGACCAGAAAGGTTATATAACCTAGCTTTAGGTAACTTAGCATCAGGAAGTAAATTAATAGAGCAGTCATACACGCGATGAGGAGGCAACTCCTGACACCCCTCCTCAGAAAACACATCCCCAAAGTCCTCCAAAAAAGGAGGCAAAGTACTAGGGACGACCGCACTGATGACTGTGTTCATGCAGTTACTTTGCAAAACTCCCCCCATTGGCTTATATCTCTGGACTGCCAATTAATTATTGGGTTATGTTTAACCAACCAAGGAAGTCCCAACACAATAGGAGTAGGTAGACCCTCCAACACATAACAAGATAATAGTTCCCTATGTATTGCCCCTACCCGAAGGTCAATGTTATGAACCTCATGAACAAAGCTACCTTGGCCGAGAGGCCTGGCGTCAATGGAGAATATAGGGATCGGTTTGACCAATACACTCAGATGCATACCTTGAGCCTGAGCAAACTGAGCGTCAACCAGATTAGCCCCGGACCCACTATCAAGAAGAACAGAAAATCTCTCCACTCTCGTACCAACCACCACCTCCACTGGTACAAGGAACTGAGAAGAACTAGCGGACGAAATACATACTCCCAGGTTGTCGTCCACCACACAACCTGGGATTAACAGTTTTCCGGCGACTTTTTGCTCAACAAGGCACGGGATGGACATCCCCCAACAAAATGTCCCTCTTTCCCGCAGAAGAAACACCTTCTAGTCCTGCGGCGTACCGCCAATCCCCTCCTACGAAATGATGTCCCTCCCAACTGCATAGGCTCCTCCGAACAGACAAGGGGAACCTCAACAAAAGGGACTTTAGTAGTAGGTGGAGTAACAACAGGGGGCGGAGTTACCTCGCACCTCTCCCGGAGCCGTCTATCAGTACAGATAGCTAGGGCCATAGCAGCCTCCAGTGATGGAGGAGAATCATACTGAGCCAAAACGTCCTTTAATTTGTCAGAAAGCCCATGACAAAACTGGCTCCTAAGAGCTGGGTCATTCCACTGAGTATCTGTGGCCCATCTACGGAACTCAGAAGCAAATTCCTCCGCCGGACGATCTCCCTGCTGTATCTTACGTAATTTTGTCTCAGCAAGAGAGACCCGATCTGGGTCATCATATACCAAACCCAGGGCAGTAAAAAATCGATCTACTGACTGTAGAGCCGGGGATCCCGGAGGAAGGGAGAAGGCCCAGGATTGAGGGTCCACCTGTAGGAGCGAGATAACAATTCCCACTCTCTGCTCTTCACTCCCTGATGATCGAGGCCGAAGCCGAAAATACAATTTACATGCTTCCCTGAAGGTAAAAAATTTGTCTCGCCCACCAGTGAACCTGTCCGGGAGAGCTACTTTAGGTTCAACTCTGGTTTGCTCCAGGGGAGACAAAACTTTGGACTTAATGTCCGTCAGCTCCATGGATAATCCCTGCAACTGCAGAGCCAGCTGGGCTACTGGATCCATGGCAACTGGGAATAATTTTATGGGCCAGTGAAAATGTCACGCGGTCTTATGATATGTGTACGATGTCAGTAAACTATTCTTAAAAGAACAACACTCTACACAACATATAGATTAGCAACATCAGCATGTAAATATAGAATAGATTTACCTGACACGATATCCGTTGAACTCAGGGTTAATCTTGAGGACTTGATACACTGTCACAGGAAAGAGGAGGACCGGGGGTCTAACCTGACCCTAAACTGGGGTCCTAACTAATCCCTCACCTTGGAGGTACTGATAATGGTTCAGAGGTCCAAGTCTCCAGCCTAACCCTGTCTCCTATCAGTCCCTGAACCCTGTAATCAGTCCTAAGAAGGATTCTGATTACCACCAAAGGGATATGGGCTGATCTCTGCTAAATACACAGATTAGACATATAAGACAGACTGGAGAAAACACAGACTTGCATACACACTCAAACACAGAAGGCACATAAATGATCTGGGATATTAAACTCTAAGCAAGGTGAGCTTAAAACAACTAAGGAGCTCTTTAACTTAAGTCTATACAGATACAATCCTATCTGTGGTCTGCATGAAGAATTTCACTGGCAACTCCCAACACAGACAACCAGAGATTTAAAGGAAACCAATCAACAAATAATTAATTGCAGCCGGGAGAAAACTGCACCCAGTCCCAGAACTGAGCACAGACAGAATTAACTCCCTAACTGCCAAACACAAAGAAACAGCAACTCAGCTGTGAGAAGTCAGAATGTGCAACCGCGACGATCTTCGTGGCGATGCACACATGACACCAATGAAATGGAGAATTTCTGCTCTTGAGGGACTGTCCCACCAGGAGGTCTTGCAGAGGCGCTGCTTTCTTGGTGTAATCCTTCACAAACCTCCGGTAATATCCTGTCAGTCCCAGGAACTGTCGCACCTCCTTGAGATTTTTCGGCTCCGGCCATTTCTGGATGGCGGTGACCTTTTCAGGGTCTGGCGCTACTCCTTCTGAGCTGACAATATGTCCCAGATACTGTACCTTCTGTTTGAGCAGATGGCATTTTGAAGGCTTCAGTTTCATCCCATATTTGGACAGTGACTCAAATACCTCCGCCAGGTGCTTCAAGTGGTCTTCATACGTTTTGGAGTACACTATGACGTCGTCCAGGTACAGCAACACAGTTTCAAAGTTGAGATGTCCCAGGCAGCTCTTCATCACTCTCTGGAACATGCCAGGGGCACTGCTGAGTCCAAACGGCATTCTGTCAAACTCACAGAGTCCCATCGGGGTGGTGAAAGCCGTCTTCTCCCGATCCTCCTCAGCCACAGCTACTTGCCAGTACCCACTAGTGAGGTCAAGGGTGGAGAAATAGTTAGCAGTTTTTAGTGCAGCTAAAGATTCCTCAATGCGTGGTAAAGGGTATGCATCTTTATGTGTAATGCGATTTACTTGTCTGTAATCTACAACATTCGCATGCTTCCATCCTTTTTCCTAACTAGGACTAGAGGTGCTGCCCAGGGACTGCAACTATCCCTTATCACCCCTGCTTCCTTCATATCACGCAACATCTCTTTGGCTTTTTGGTAGTGTGCTGGTGGTATAGGCCTGTACCGTTCTTTGATGGGAGGATGATTGCCTGTGGGGATGTGATGTTGAACCCCTTTTATTGTCCCAAAGTCGAGCGGGTGTTTGCTGAATACCTGTGCATACTCCTGAACTACTCGTAGTACTCCCTGTTTCTGGTGGGCTGGGGTGGTGTCTGTCCCAACATGGAGCTGCCGACACCAATCCTCCACCTGGGTGGTCAGACCGTTATCCTCCACTAGTTGTGGGGAGGTTAAGGGCTCCGCTGGGTGAATGGAGTTATTATCCACAGCATGTAACTTAGCAACAGTGGCATAACGTGGTAATTTGACTTCATCTTCTCCCCAGTTGAGAAGACGCACTGGCACCCTCCCATTATGTACCTCCACTACCCCTCTGGCAGTTAAGAGTGTAGGTCTGTGCTCTGAACAATGGGGCTCTACTACTGCTTGGTAGTCCCGTCCTCTTAGACCTATTGCTGCTCTACACCATATAAGCATTTTGTAGCGCCCGCGTCCCTACCTGCTGCCAGACAGGGACGTCGCTCTCCTCACCTGCGCTCAGCGTCCTCAGTGCTCCCAGCCTCCTCTGCGCCTATGGCGTCCTCCTTCCGCCCTGCTGGTCCCGCGTGCTCCTTCCCTGCTACTGGCCTTAGGGCGCGCGCCCGCACCCTCCCCCGCTCTTAAAGGAGCCGCGCGCATTTTCCAAATCAGTCTCCAGCCAATGCTGGAGGACTCCACCCTATATTAAGGGCTTCCTCCTTAATGTAGGTGCCCGAGCAATGTTGTTCCTGTGCAGTCTAACTCTGTTTCAGCCATCAGCTCCTGATTCCAGTTACCTGCCTGTTACCTGTCGGCTTGCCTGTCTGCCATCCGTCTGCAGTTCCATCCAGAGGTTCGGACGTCATCTGCAGAGATCCCCGGCTCTTGCCTGCTCACCTAGGAGCGATCATCTGCCATCCGACTGCAGCTCCATCCGGAAGTTCGGACATCATCTGCAGAGATCCCCGGCTCTTGCCTGCTCACCTGGGAGCGATCATCTGCCATCCGACTGCAGCTCCATCCGGAAGTTCGGACATCATCTGCAGAGATCCCCGGCTCTTGCCTGCTCACCTGTGAGCGATCATCTGCCATCCGACTGCAGCCTACCTGGAGGCTCCACCATATCAGGTCGTATATACCTGCCTGTCTAGAGACTGCCTGGTCACTTGCTGTGACAACCTGCCTGTCTAGAGACTGCCTGGTCACTTGCCATGACAACCTGCCTGTCTAGAGACTGCCTGGTCACTTGCTGTGACAACCTGCCTGTCTAGAGACTGCCTGGTCACTTGCCATGACAACCTGCCTGTCTAGAGACTGCCTGGTCACTTGCCGTGACAACCTGCCTGTCCCAGAGACTGCCTTGGTCACTTGCTGTGACAACCTGCCTGTCCAGATATTGCCTGGTCACTTGCCGTGACAACCTGCCTGTCCCAAAGACTGCCTTGGTCACTTGCCGTGACAACCTGCCTGTCCCAGAGACTGCCTTGGTCACTTGCCGTGACAACCTGCCTGTCCCAAAGACTGCCTTGGTCACTTGCCGTGACAACCTGCCTGTCCAGAGACTGCCTCGGTTACTTACCGTTACAACCTGCCTGCCCAGAGACTTCCTTGGTCACTTGCTGTGACAAACCTGCCTGTCCAGAAACTACCTATATCCTCTGCCGTGAATCCCTGCCCTTTTCCCAGGTGCCACCCGCTCTCTTACAAGTAAAATCTCTTGTATAATAAAGCTTTGTGGTTCCACCAACCTGACCTGTCTCGTCAGTAGTTCCACCCACCAGACCCGTTACAGTTTGCTCGGGCCATGGAACCCGGTGGCACCCAAACCCCTTCACTCCCGGAACTGTGTCATGAGCTGTCTCGCCAGAGGTCTCAACAGGAGACCATCCTGGGTCACCTGCGGAACGTCAAATCCCGTCTGGACACTCTGAAATCATCACTTGCAACCATCGCTGGAGCCATGACTCATAATCCGTCAGTCCCGCTGATTCCCAATTCCGTGGTTTCCATTCCCGGACCCCGACTGTCAGCTCCTCCTAGGTTTGGAGGCGATCCTGCTCTGGCTCGGGGTTTCATTAATCTGTGCACCCTGCATTTTGAACTCCTGGCACACCAGTTTAACTCTGACCGGGCCAAAATTGCCTTCATCATGTCCCATCTCACCGGAGAAGCACTGGCCTGGCTTAATCCTCTCTGGGAGAGAGAGGATCCTCTGGTATCTGACCTGCCTGCTTTTCTCTCGGCCTTCCGGAAGGTATTCGACGAACCTGGACGGAAGACTTCCTCTGCATCATCTCTGCTGCGTCTCCGTCAGGAGAGTCTCACCGTTGGTCAATATGCCATACGGTTCCGGACTTTAGCCTCAGAACTAGCTTGGGACAATGAAGCTCTAATTTCGGTCTTCTGGGAGGGTCTGTCCGGCCGTATTAAAGACGAACTTGCCGGTCGGGACGTTCCAACCTCTCTAGATGATTTAATAAATCTTGCCAATCGAATTGATCTACGGTTTCAGGAACGAGCCAAAGAGATCACCCGTAAAAAAGAATTTTCCCATCTTGCACCCTCGTGTCAGAGATCTATAACCTCTTCCGTTTCTCCTCAGGTGCACACTGCTGAGCCTATACAGGTCGACCAGACCAAGATGGTCAAAGCCCGTCAGGACTCACGCCGTGCCGAGAAAAGTTGCTTCTACTGCGGCAGTAAGGAGTACTGGATCCAAACCTGTCCGGAGAAGTCGGGAAAACACCTGCTAATCTACCTGGACTCCCGATTCCATATTGGACATTTGCTGATGTCTTCAATAAAAAGGAAGCAGAGACATTACCCCCGCATAGACCATATGATTGCCCGATTGACCTGTTACCCGGTACTACGCCTCCCCGTGGGCGTATTTACCCGTTGTCTGCTGCTGAGACCAGGTCGATGTCCGAATATATCGAGGAGAACTTAGCAAAGGGATTCATCCGGAAATCTACCTCCCCAGCGGGAGCAGGTTTCTTCTTCGTTAAAAAGAAAGACGGATCTCTCCGTCCCTGTATTGACTACAGAGGCCTAAATTCGATCACGGTGAAGAATAAGTACCCTCTTCCGCTCATTCCAGAACTGTTTGATCGTCTTAGAGGGGCTAGAGTCTTCACCAAACTAGATCTTCGTGGAGCATACAACCTGGTTCGTATCCGTCGAGGAGATGAATGGAAGACGGCATTCAACACCCGGGACGGCCACTACGAGTACTTGGTGATGCCCTTTGGTCTCTGTAATGCTCCAGCAGTCTTTCAGGAGTTGGTCAACGACATCTTCCGGGACCTCCTCTATTCCTGCGTTGTGGTGTACCTTGACGACATCTTGGTCTTCTCTCCGGATCTTCAGTCTCACCGGAGGGATGTTCGTCAGGTTCTGCTCAGGCTCAGGCAGAATCACCTCTTCGCCAAATATGAGAAGTGCCTCTTTGAGCAGACATCGCTTCCGTTTCTGGGCTACATCATTTCTCAGACAGGCCTACGAATGGATCCGGAAAAATTGTCTGCCATCGAGAAGTGGCCCCGACCGGAGGGGTTGAAGGCCATTCAGCGGTTCCTGGGATTTGCCAACTATTACCGTCTCTTCATACCGCACTTCTCTTCCAGGACTGCTCCAATCTCAGCGCTCACTCGCAAGGATGCTAACCCCAAACAGTGGACGACCGAAGCAGAGGAGGCCTTCCTTTCTCTGAAACAGGCCTTCTCTTCCGCTCCAGTGCTGCATCGCCCGGATGGCAACAAGCAGTTCTTCCTGGAGGTGGACGCTTCCTCTGCTGGAGCCGGAGCGGTTCTTACCCAAAAATTGCCATCCGGGAGAATGGTATCCTGCGGTTTCTTCTCCAAACTCTTCTCCTCCTCCGAGCGCAACTACTCCATAGGAGATCGAGAGTTATTGGCCATTAAGTTGGCATTGGAGGAGTGGCGTTACCTACTCGAAGGGGCTCTTCATCCGGTAATCATCTACACGGACCACAAAAATCTGGCATACCTCCAGCAGGCACAGAGACTTAATCCTCGCCAAGCCCGGTGGTCCTTGTTTTTTTGCCCGCTTCGATTTTCTTTTGCATTTTCGCCCAGCTGACAAAAACGTCAAGGTGGATGCCTTGTCTCGGTCTTTCCTGGTGTCGGATCTCGAGGATGAGCCTAAACATATCATCGATCCCGCCAGAGTGATGCAGGTGGCTCCCGTGAGTCTAAATCGTCTCCCTCCTGGTAAGACGTTCGTATCAGAAACCGATCGGAAGAGAATCCTACATTGGGGTCACTCGTCTAAACTCGCTGGCCACGCTGGTCAAAAAAAAACCCTCCAACTCATTACCCGGCATTATTGGTGGCCTACCCTGCACAAAGACGTAATAAACTTTGTTTCTGCCTGTGTTTCCTGTGCCCGCAACAAAGTTCCGAGACACCTGCCTACCGGCCGTCTTCTTCCGCTTCCTGTACCCGCTGCCCCCTGGCAGCATATAGCCATGGACTTCATAACAGATCTGCCCGTCTCTGCCGGTTGTACGGCCATTTGGGTGGTCGCTGACCGCTTTTCCAAAATGGCTCACTTCATTCCTCTGCCAGGTCTTCCGTCTGCACCCGAGTTGGCTAAAGACTTTATCCGCCACATCTTCCGTCTTCATGGTCTGCCTCGTCACATTGTGTCGGATCGTGGGGTTCAGTTCACCTCACGTTTCTGGAGAGCCACTTGTAAGTTGCTAGACGTCACCCTGGATTTTTCCTTCGCTTACCACCCACAGTCCAGTGGACAAGTTGAACGAATAAATCAGAATTTGACCAGTTATCTTCGACACTTCGTTAATGCCCACCATTCTGACTGGGTGGAGCTCCTGCCTTGGGCCGAATTCTCCTACAATAATCATGAGAGCGAATCTTCCACCAAGTCTCCGTTTTTTGTAGTCTTCGGTCAGCACCCTCGGATCCCTGTCCCTGTTTCCATCTCTGTGGACAATCCAGCTGCGGAATCTCTGGTTAGAGAATTCTCCTCCATCTGGGAGAGTACCCGGTCCGCACTCATTCAGTCATCCGAGCGCATGAAAAGACATGCTGACAAAAAACGTCTGGATCCTCCTCAATTCCGTCCTGGGGACAAAGTCTGGCTTTCGTCCAAATATGTTCGACTCAAAATTCCGTCCTACAAGTTAGGTCCTCGGTTCATCGGTCCTTTTGAGATCATCAGTCAGATCAATCCGGTGTCCTATAAATTGAAACTCCCGGCCAATTTGAGAATTCCTAATTCTTTTCATGTATCTCTCCTCAAACCTGTGGTTCTTAACTCTTTTTTTAAGTCTACAGGTACACCTCCTGCTCCAGTGTCTGCTGATGATGAATTTGAGGTAGAGAACATTCTGGCCACAAAAAGGGTAGGAAGAAAGACTTATTTTTTGGTGGATTGGAAGGGGTTTGGTCCTGAGGAGAGAACCTGGGAGCCTCGGGAGAACATCCATGCCCCTCTTATCCTAGCTAAATTTCTTTCTGGCCTAAAGAAGGGGGGGCCTAGAGGGGGGGGGTACTGTAGCGCCCGCGTCCCTGCCTGCTGCCAGACAGGGACGTCGCTCTCCTCACCTGCGCTCAGCGTCCTCAGTGCTCCCAGCCTCCTCTGCGCCTATGGCGTCCTCCTTCCGCCCTGCTGGTCCCGCGCGCTCCTTCCCTGCTACTGGCCTTAGGGCGCGCGCCCGCACCCTCCCCCGCTCTTAAAGGAGCCGCGCGCATTTTCCAAATCAGTCTCCAGCCAATGCTGGAGGACTCCACCCTATATTAAGGGCTTCCTCCTTAATGTAGGTGCCCGAGCAATGTTGTTCCTGTGCAGTCTAACTCTGTTTCAGCCATCAGCTCCTGATTCCAGTTACCTGCCTGTTACCTGTCGGCTTGCCTGTCTGCCATCCGTCTGCAGTTCCATCCAGAGGTTCGGACGTCATCTGCAGAGATCCCCGGCTCTTGCCTGCTCACCTAGGAGCGATCATCTGCCATCCGACTGCAGCTCCATCCGGAAGTTCGGACATCATCTGCAGAGATCCCCGGCTCTTGCCTGCTCACCTGGGAGCGATCATCTGCCATCCGACTGCAGCTCCATCCGGAAGTTCGGACATCATCTGCAGAGATCCCCGGCTCTTGCCTGCTCACCTGGGAGCGATCATCTGCCATCCGACTGCAGCCTACCTGGAGGCTCCACCATATCAGGTCGTATATACCTGCCTGTCTAGAGACTGCCTGGTCACTTGCTGTGACAACCTGCCTGTCTAGAGACTGCCTGGTCACTTGCCATGACAACCTGCCTGTCTAGAGACTGCCTGGTCACTTGCTGTGACAACCTGCCTGTCTAGAGACTGCCTGGTCACTTGCCATGACAACCTGCCTGTCTAGAGACTGCCTGGTCACTTGCCGTGACAACCTGCCTGTCCCAGAGACTGCCTTGGTCACTTGCTGTGACAACCTGCCTGTCCAGATATTGCCTGGTCACTTGCCGTGACAACCTGCCTGTCCCAAAGACTGCCTTGGTCACTTGCCGTGACAACCTGCCTGTCCCAGAGACTGCCTTGGTCACTTGCCGTGACAACCTGCCTGTCCCAAAGACTGCCTTGGTCACTTGCCGTGACAACCTGCCTGTCCAGAGACTGCCTCGGTTACTTACCGTTACAACCTGCCTGCCCAGAGACTTCCTTGGTCACTTGCTGTGACAAACCTGCCTGTCCAGAAACTACCTATATCCTCTGCCGTGAATCCCTGCCCTTTTCCCAGGTGCCACCCGCTCTCTTACAAGTAAAATCTCTTGTATAATAAAGCTTTGTGGTTCCACCAACCTGACCTGTCTCGTCAGTAGTTCCACCCACCAGACCCGTTACACATTTCACTCATGGGGGGTATCACAATGGGGTTCGGGTCTGTTACCCGTACATTACCAATCTCACCACCGGTCAGTTTCACTTGCTGCTGGCACATCAGGGTCCGAATCTCCTTCCGGATCTCTCCCCTTTGCTTTGGTCTGGCGATTTCAGCAAGCTGTTGGAGTAAAAACACAACCTCCTCCAAACAGTTACTAATAATGTTAGTGCTTAAGACCACATTCAACCCATTTTCTTCATTAACAGTCTTTACTACAAGAAGTCCCTGATTCTTTAGCTCCACTCTCCCCACTTTCACGTCTACATCTTTAGCCCCCCGTAGTTCAAGAGGGAGACCATTAGAGGCGTATACGGCAAAGTCAGGGTTTGGGGGTTGGAGACTGTCACTGGACCAGTACTTATTGTAGAGAACATCAGGTATAATGGTTACCTGGGATCCAGTATCCAGCAGGGCAGGGATTGCGATCCCGTCCAGTATGATGGACAGGTATGGTCTTCCTCCCACAAACCTTCGGTTCCCGTCTGAGGGGCCTGAGGAGTCTATTCCTGGGGTTTGGCCCTCGGACCCAGGACTTGCTTGTTTAAAGGACACAGACGTGCTGGGTGACCTTCCCTGTGGCAGCGGTAGCAGATGATCTCTCGGCGAGGATGATGCTGGTCGCGGGTCCTTCCTGGGGGTGGCTTTGTCCTCCTCCGGTGGGGCGACGTCCTCCCTCTCCTCCGGCGCATCCAAGGGACATCCTCCGGGCAGTCAGCAAGCAAGATCTTTCCTTCCTCCTTCGTCGTCAATTGCAGGGCACTCATTACAGTGGCCAGGTTTTTGGTCAGCTGGCGCACTTCTGAGCGCAGACAGTCCAGCTCAGTAGGGGGCGCCTCCTGCGTTTTGGCTTCCGCCACCAGCGGGGAAAAGGTGGATGCTGCTGGCTTTAGGGTGGTTTCACTCAGGTGACACTGGGTTGCCATCTCGGGTGTTTCCAGAGGTCGCAGTCCTTTTATAGCCATATCCTTAAGGGCATCAAAGGTAGCATCAGGATGATCCAAGGACCACCAGTGTACAGTCCTGCCTTCCGCTTGGGACCTCAGTCCCCGCACAAACTGTTCCTTTAACATTTTATTTTCGTCGGTGACACTTATAGGGTTAACTTGTTTAAGAGCTCGCAGGGCCCCTTGTAACCGGCAAGCATAGTCCCTAATGCTGTCATCTGATTTCTGGGAACATTGATAAAAACTCATTCGGAGATCTGTTTCAGTGCGGTCCTCAAAGATAGTCTGTAGCTTTAAGAAAATTGCAGGCACTGACTCCTGGTCTGCAGCTGTCCAAGTCTCTACTTCTCTCTCAGCAGCACCAGTTAACTGCCCTATTACTACTGCAGCTCTTTGCTTTTCTGTCATAGGATACATGTCCATTATGCTGCATATTTTCCGTTTGAACCCGGGCAGGGTGTCTGGCTTGCCGCTGTACTGAGGGAGCCACTTTGCTCCAGGCATGTATGGCAGCGTTAGCGGTACTATTGGGACCACAGGACCAGGTGAGGGCCCACATTTCCATCCTGCGCTGCAGCGCCACTTGGTAAGTCATTGGGGCCGCCGGCCGGGGCCGCGCTGTCGGCTGGCTGCTGCGACATGTCTGCGCCCCCCTAGTTAATCGGAGCCTACCTTCTCTGAAGGCTGCAGCTCTGCAGGCACAGCGGTGGAGACAGGACCTGTGCCGCTGGCGCTCTGACGTCAGAGCGTTCACTGGAGCTCTCCACAGGACCTGCCGCCGCATCAGCGTTGGGGGCGTGTCCAGGACTCAGCGCTCTTTTGCAGATACGCCCACTAGTTTTCGCGCCGGGACGCTGTAAATGGCGGCAAATGGCGGGAAATCTTCACCACTATATACAAAAGTCTTTTTGCAAGGCACACAGTACCCGGTGGCAACGGGCACAAGTTACTCCGTTGCTGCAGGCACGAGATCCTGTTCGTGACGCCAAGGTACCAAGTTACCGCACAGCACCAGGGCTTAGGGGTACTCGGCACCGAGCCCATGGAAGTCTATGGGGGATGTCACGGGTAGCACAGCTCGGTCCGTGCCCTGGGCGCTCACCGTAATGTGGGATATTTACAGGGGATGATGGAATGTTTATATGGTTTGTCATGACGCCACTTGTAGTATCTGGTCAGGGGGAATCAGCGCTGCTCTGTACATACCCTGGAAGGGATGGTATTGGCAGCTAGATGGTGGGTCTTCTACAAGTAAGACAGTGTCCTTCCAGGGTAGATAGGAATATGTGGTTGCAGGACAGATGGGGATCCCTCCGCCAGGGACAATAAGGGAGACACACACAGAAGTCAGTTTGGTACCTTTACTGTAGCAATGGCAGGTACTCCCCGGAGCACGGCAGGGCGAAGGATGCACATCCGGACTCCTCCACTGATAGGTATATGGCCTCCTGTCCTCTGTCGTTGTATAATCAAGTCCTGACCTGCGTGTAGCTAGGTCTAACTTAGTCTCTGTCCTGTACCTGGCTGACTTGGTGGTGGACCTTCTATGTGGCAGAACAGGGTCTTTTTATGGCTGATCAGGCCGACTCCGTTCTCCCTGATCCTGTTACGTGTCAACACTGTGGTACTCCTGGGACTTGTAGTCCTCCAGGAACTCCGGGGTTCTCCCAATAGGTCGTGGAGATCCTTATAGGCTCGGAACCCGGCATCCGGTACTCGTTGCTGAGGGGAGCTATTAATGCTCACTGATCCTTCTACTTCCACTTGCCTTCGATCTATCTGGGTCCTATTAAGATCACACACACTGGCAGTTGGTGTGCTGCCTCTTCGCCGCTCTCTAAGAGTCGGCACGCTTCTTAATGAGCTACAATTCAGATTCAGCTCTGGCTAGGCTAAAGTGATTCACTCTTCACTTGTACCAACCTCCACTTCAGGTTGAACTTGTCTGAACAGCTCTGCACTTCTCTCCTCTGGTGTCTTGAGGAAATCTGAGATTTGTCTCTGTCTGAGACTATCCTGTTCTGATCTCTGCTCAGTTCTGAGGCAAAGTGAAACTAAACTGAGTTTATATATGCCTAAACACAGCTCCCTCTAATGGTCTTTTTAGGAAAGCTGCATTGTGTGTGCGTATAGTGACCTCTAGTGGGATCGTCCGTTAGTGCATCCTTCTGGAAGATATGGATCCAGTCACAGCTGGGCTCCACACTAGCACTTCATCAGCTGTGGTCTGCCTCAAAACTGCGATAACAAGAACATTTGGTGACAATCGATTCAGAGGATGGGGTTTGTCACGTCAGTAATCTGTGGCTGCAGAATGGATGTGATCGGCCTCGTACCTGATGGCAGCTGCAGCTCTTGTTTCAATTAGCCGGCATTGCGAGATGCCACACGTACAGCGCGATGATGTCTCGCCAGGCCGGCTAATCAAAAGAGAAGCCAGGGATTACACTCTATTGATTGGTGGTCTGCCGTGGTCCTCTCCCTCTCTTGCTTTATCTTTCATACGGAAAAACATGCTTGATCGGGATATTGATGGAAAATCCTCCCTATACCCCCAATGCACTGTAATTATTGTGGTATAATGACTAATGTGGCACCTAGGGGGCACTGTATAAGTTGCTCAAATTATGCCTGGAGGCATGAGTTGGATGGGAAACCAGTCCCTGGTATTGTGCTAGATGGAAAGTATGTGTCACAGATAGTGTTGAGCGATACTGCTCGATATCTAAAAATATCGTATCGAAATGGTCTCGCCGATATCACTAAATATCGTCGATATCCGATTCCGATACCGGAAGTCCAATGTAAGTCTATGGGAACAAAAAATCGCAACAAAAAAAACCCTTTCTTTCGTTGTAAACACAAAATATACACACATAGAATACATATATATATATACATGTCATTGTGACATATATATATACATATATTTATAGTTTATACACTTCTACATAGTAAAATAGACTCTGATTCAATTGCCGGGTAAAGCCGTGACATACCCCATAGAAGTCGACGGGCTCGGTGCCGAGTACCCCCAAAACCTCTGGCTCTGTGCGACTCAACTTGGGCGTCACGAACAGGATTCTGTAGCTCGCTATAAGCGAGTCCTGTGTGCCTGAATTGAACTGGTTTTGTGCTTGAGAATTGCTAAAATCATCAGAGAATGTATTTGCCATTTTTCCGCCATATCTGCGTCACGACGAGGCACTGGTGAAGAAGGGCGTGCTCTTCGTGGGTGTACACTCACTCAGTGGCGTGAAAACGATGGCCGACCACTCTAAATGGTACTGCAATGTAAGATCGTGCCCCACAGCTCTTCAGTTCCGCCTCCTCATCCTCCTCAGTGTGCGGAAACTAACACGAAGGTCCCGCCTCACTACAAAAGAGGGGCCCTCTCCAGATGCTAATGACACATGTGACTTGGCAGAGATGGCTAATGGACACGAGCAGAAGTGTGAAGTGATGGAGCAGTCAGAGCTCTCCCCCCACGGAAGCGACCCGATCGCCACGGAACCACCGTTGGGCACCCGGCCTGGAAACCCTCCTACGCTGCAAGAAGCGGAGGATACCCTAAGAGGCCTGGCCCGGCACAGGGAGGAGGTCGCCAGGATGGAAGCCAGCTGGCGTGCCCTAAAACTAAACTTGGAGCGGCGCCAATCCCTCTTACCTGAAGTGTCTGTACCGGAAGGTGAGGCACCCGTTCTAGTAGAGGAGTCCGTGCGGGCATCCCAGCCCTTGCAATGTGATCCGGTTGACGTTGTCGCAGTGTAGGCACCCGTTCCTGCAAAAAACTCTGCACCGGCAGCACCCCAGATCCCGCTGTCTGCCCCCGTCGCTGAGGCAGAAGAAGCGACACCCGTCCTCATGGAGGAGGCCGCGCAGGCACCAGAGGTCTACCTGTCTGTACCGGAGCCCCGACTGTCATCTGTTCCAGAGCCGGCTGCTTCCTCCGCAGGTGAGCGCCGCCAGGACTGGGGGGCGCCAGGAGAGCTGCCGCAAACCGGACATCGTAAGCTGCAGTTTGATGGTGGAGACATGGAGATGCTGGAGGAGAATTACAACCGGCGTCAGGAGGAAGAGTGGAGACGTTGGGAGAAGGAAGCAGAGCGACAAAGGGAGCAGCGCGAATCCCAGAAGCTTCGCCAACGTCACATCGAGAAGGACCGGGCAGATAAGGACCGGATGAGAAAAGATAAAGGTACCCTGAGGGAGCCGCGGCGTAAGGGTGCAGTACGGAGCTTTAAATTGAAAGGTGGTTGGGGCTTTATCCAGGAGCCTGGACTTTATTTAGAAGTCTTTGTGACCCGGCGGGACGTGGAGACTCACCTCCCAGAAGGACACCCGGGGAGGGACCTGTTGCCAGGAGACTTGGTGACTTACACCCGACACTGGGGTTACAATGGATGGTACGCCCTAAATGTTACCAGGTGCGACCCCTACTCCCCAGAGTGTCAGGAACCTGTGAGACCCTCGGAGCCTTCAGCCTCCCACATCCAGGCCTCTGCACAAGTGCCCACCCCACGCCGTAAATCTCCCCAGCCTCCCTCAGTGGTCTCCTCAGCAGCCCCAGCTATGGACATGATAACTATAGCTGGCCCGTACCCGGCGCCTGTTAGGCCCCCTGGGATTCGTTCAGTCCGGGACATAGGGGTCCAGACCCGGAGGGAGATGAAAGAGGTGGCCACACAGACCCAGATAGCGGGTCACGACTTGACTGTACAGGCCACACGACGTCATCAGGTCCTGGTGGTCCTTGGTGTCTCGGATGTTTGGCAAGCATCAGAAGAGTACCAGGTGGTACCTGGAACACCCCTGCCAAAGAATTATAAATAACCCGGACAGGGTCCCTGTATGTAAATAGTTAAATTGTTGATGTACCCGGACGGGTGAATGTTCATATAAAAGTTTTTTAATTTAATAAAAAAAACAACAACACAGTTTTCATTACTTTTATTACAGTCTCATCCTGCGACGCCATCGATCTCCTGTAAAAAAATGAAAAAAAAAAACAGCAGTATACCACCTGTCCGACGCAGTCCATAGTAACGAGTGTCCCACGACGATCCAGCTCTGCTACATCAGAATGACAGGCAGAGCCTGTCATCCCGGCGCAGCACAGCTGATTACCTGCTTCCCCGGCGGTGACGTCATCGGACTGACTGCTTTACGGCCGGGATTACCCAGCAGTCACTGCAGTTATCGCGAAAAACTGCATGTGACCGCCAGGGAGAAGATAATGGCGGCCATCAAGCAGTCCAGGACGTGACCGCCGGAGATCTTCTGCCAGGTAAGTGCCGCTGACTCCTGACAGACCCGACCGACGGACACTCACAGTGACAGTGACAAATCCGATTCCGGTATTCGATATGACGAAAATATCGGTATTCGGAATCGAAAGGCCGATACAGCTAATATCGGCCGATATCCGATATTTGCAGTATCGTATCGCTCAACACTAGTCGCAGAGCTATTCTGTGCTGTAGGTCAGTAATGTTGTTCTGGGACTTGTAGTCCCATAAGAGTTCTGATTGTTGTTAAGGGTGAATCTACAGGGTTAGCTTGTGAGCTGGGTGGGACATGCTAACCACACATACACCGCCCACTGGTGGCGGTTGAATGAATGTTACATACTGGTGATTGTATGTGTTGTGAAGGACCTGTGATGAGGTCATGAACAGGTGACCAGACCATGTGCTTCATGCCTTGGCTTGGGGAGTGGCTACAGGTATGAAAGGCAGTGTTTTGCACATAGTGAGGAGATTGTGTTGGAGACTGAGAAGTCTCTGGAAGTCTGGCTGAGACAGTGGAGAGTGTGTCCTGCATAGGGCTGCCTGGAAGGTTCCTGGAAGGTCTGTCGGTGTTGGAAGATCCTGGGGTTGGATTGGATTCCTGGAAGCACGTGGTGAGACTTGGAACTTGGTGGCCAGGGTGTTGGACGGGGGTCCTGAATAGCACCCGGACAGGACACATGGGTGTGCGGAGCCTGTGACGGTCCCACACTGAGAACCATGCGGTTCTATTGAGGAGTTTGGCTGGAGTCAGCCTGGAAGTGACTTTCTGTTACAGTGTCTCAGTGAGCACCGGAAGCGAGTCCAGATCACCCGGGAAGGCACCTGGCGGTCCCTGCTGGCTTGCAGCCGCTTAGTCAAGCCCGTCCCATGCAAGGGTGAGTCTGGGACCAGTAATTTTCCAAGATGGAATGCATTTATGTTTAATGATGTTTTGTTACCTGGTCTTAGAGAGACAGTAAACCTTTGATTTTTTGGACTTCATGCCTGTGTGTTGCCTCATTACTGCAGCCCAGCCTCTGCCTACCAGAGCGATTCCCTACAATTGGTGGAGTAAATGCGGGCACACGCAGTAAGGTCAGGCTGTTTTTTTTTTGGATGTTTTTCTGCATGACAAATAACCAGGTGAAGACGTCTGGCGGTAACTCGGTGGGGTTACGAAGGTGACAAGCGAGCTGGCTGTAACTCAGCGGCGTTACGAAGGTGACAAGCGGCTGGCTGTAACCCGATGGAGAACTGTCCGGATATGGAGAGCACGGTGGAAATGCTTGTGGAGGTCATGCGACAGCACCAGCTGGACATGCAGCAGCAACAGCAGGCTATGCAGCAGCAGTTGGCTATACAGCAGCAGGCTATGGAACGGCAGCAGGCTATACAGCAGCAGGCTATGGAGCAGCAGCAGATATTTAATCGACAGCAACAGGAAACCAACAGTCTACTGATGCAGCACATCACAGCACCGTGGACAGCAGGAGCTGCCCAGGGACGCCAGGATGTCCGGAAAGTGGTGCGTGCAGCGATTCCAAAAATGGAGAAATCGGATGACGTCGAGGTGTACCTGGAGGTGCAGCCGAACGGTTGCCCGGGGAAAATATATGTGTGTCCAATTTGCCTTATGAACTATCCACCTGGCGCAAGGCTATGGGGGTGTGACATGTGGATAAATAATGAAGATATGGTTGGCCTGATCGACCCGGGGAGTCGGGTGACTTTAGTGAGAGTTGCACCTAAGGGGTCTCAAATACCTGGTAGAAAGGTCGGGGTCACACTGCATTCATGGGAACACTCATGAGTATCCCGTGGCCGGGGTAATTTTGGGGTCAGGCTGGGACATGAGGGAACAGGAGGTCGCTATAGTCCCAAATTTGGTGTGTCTCGTAGTTATAGGTCGGGACTCTGAACTGTTCTCTGACTTGCAGGAGGAGGGAGATCGCTCTACTGTTGGGATGGTGGGTATTAGTATGGTGACACCTCCCAAAGTTGACGGGTCTGACCAACTCGGTGACTTAGCAGACGGTGACACAAGCGGAAAGGGTGCGTCTACCCAACTGACAGACCTGAAGTCTCTTGACGGGTGCCAGGAGGGAGGTGACTCAGACTCCGAGGGTGACTGTGACTCTAAGTTAGAAAAGGAGTACAGTAAGGAAGGCCCCCACCAGGAGGGAAAATCCTCCCGTCGTCGGAGACGTAAAGGGCGCAAAGCGCCGGAACACAATGTATGTACTGAGGATGGTAATAAAGAAAAACCTATGACTGATGCGTTAGTGCAAGATATGAGTACTCTTCCAGACACTGAAGAGCTGGAGGGTGTAGAGCTCTCTGAAGGTACAAAGAGTCAAGAGGGGCCTAAGGATGACCGGGCCGAGCCTCAAGAAAGGTGGAAGGGGTTGGATACGGAAGTCGCCAACGCCATACAGTTGGAGCTGGCGCGCCACCTAGAGGCCGAGGTTGCGGACATAAAGCAGAACATTGCTAAAAAGTTGTCTGGTGAGAAACAAAAGTCTGCTGAACTAAAGACCCTTAAAGAGCAGATCGAACAAGAAAAGGCCCTGAGACAAACTGCCGAACATAGAGTGGATGAGCTGGAGAAGGAAGTCTCTGAGCTCAGAGGTCACCTGTCAAAGTGGCAAAGTGGGAATAAAGCCTTAAGGGAATATGTGATTGCGCTCGGAGAAGCAGTAAGAGGTCTTCTGCAGGAGGAGAAGTTGGTGGGTAAAGACTTACAGCGGTTGTGCCCGAGTGACAACCAGGCGGAAGTGCCAGTGCCCATCTTTGCAAGGGGTCGTGAAGAATGGGAGTCTCAGGAAGAGGATGAGGCTTCACTCTTTAAGTGTGTGATAGAGGTACCTGCAGACATGCGAGAAGCCTGTGCTAGTGAGGGGGTGCATGAGGCCTTTAAAAAGGCGGTAAAAGCCGATAGTGTGAACTGGGCACCAGAGACGAACCAGTTGGTGATCCTGGCAGAGGGGGAAGACACAGAGAAGCTGGTGGCTGTCCTGAAGGATATGCATCTGCAGTGTCTCCACGCGAAACAGATGATTATGTTGAGTAACCTGAAAGCAGATCGACGTCTGGAGCAGGCGAAGGAAGATCAAAGTCGGCTGGGCTTGGTAGAAGAGGTAATTCCGGTACCCAGAAATCTGGTGGGGAGAGTCATTGGAAGACTTGGAAAAGTGATGCAGGAGATGGTGGATAGATCCGGTGTAAGGAGAGTGAGGATTCCAGCTGATGGCGAGATCAAGGTGGCTGGAGAAGACATGGTTCCATTTATTGGTGTGGGCTCAGTGGAGAGCCTGAAGAACATCCGAAAGCTCCTGGAGTATCGAGTGATGTACCTACGAGAAATAGAGCAGCTGATCTCAGGAAGAAAGCAGATGAAGGAACAGCTGCAGGAATTGAAACAAAGATGGCGACTGCTTCCAGCCCAAGATATAGAGAGACAAGAGGCTTCTCTGGGGACTGGCAGTAGACGAGCTGAAACACTGAGGGGTAGAGATGAAGCTTCTGTTAGCTCAGGGCTGAGTGACCTAAGTGTGAGACCCGGTGGCGGACAAAGAGATAGAGTCAGACTCAGATCAACCAGTGAGCTTGACTGGATGATGGACTCAGGACCAAAACAACCATAGGAGGCGGTAGTGGAGGGGTCTGGTGACACCGACGGATAAACAAGGCCGACATTCTGACCGCTGGGGGCGGGGAAGGCCTAACAAAGAGGTGATGGTGCAGGATGCCACAAATCGACTGAGACGGTCCCAGCGACTTGTAGGGCAAGGTGACATGGGTGACCTGTCTCGGGGTCCTCGGGTTGAAACAGGTGTTCAACCTAACAAGTTTGAACAGAGGGGGAAGGTATGTGGTATAATGACTAATGTGGCACCTAGGGGGTGCTGTATAAGTTGCTCAAATTATGCATGGAGGCATGAGATGGATGGGAAACCAGTCCCTGGTATGGTGCTAAATGGAAAGTATGTGTCGCATAGCTATTCTGTGCTGTAGGTCAGTAATGTTGTTCTGGGACTTGTAGTCCCATTAGAGTTCTGATTATTGTTAAGGGTGAACCTACAGGGTTAGCTTGTGAGCTGGGTGGGACTTGCTAATCACACACTAGTGGTGGGAGAATGAATGTTACATACTGGTGATTGTATGTGTTGTGAAGGACCTGTGATGAGGTCATGAACAGGTGACCAGACCATGTGCTTCATGCCTTGGCTTGGGGAGTGGCTACAGGTATGAAAGACAGTGTTTGGCACATGGTGAGGAGATTGTGTTGGAGACTGAGGAGTCTCTGGAAGTCTGGCTGAGACAGTGGAGAGTGTGTCCTGCACAGGGCTGCCTGGAAGGTTCCTGGAAGGTCTGTCGGTGTTGGAAGATCCTGGGGTTGGATTGGATTCCTGGAAGCACGTGGTGAGACTTGGAACTTGGTGGCCAGGGTGTTGGATGGGGGTCCTGAATAGCACCCGGACAGGACACATGTGACTCGCACCACAATTGTGGATACCAGGGCTATGGGGTACTCGGAGCCGAGCCCATTGATTTCTATGGGAGTTGTCACTGGCAGCGGGACTCGGTCCGTGGCCCTGGCGGTCATGCGATGGGGGATATTTACAGGGGATTATTAGGATAGGTAGTTCGTGACGCCACCTGTGGTATCTGATCAATTGGACCAGCGCTGCTATAAGGATCTTCACAGGGGATGTTATGGGGGCAGCTGGGTGGTAAGTCTCCCACAGGTGAGACTGGTCCCTGGAAGTCTATGGTGATGATGCAGGGTGTAGTTAAGAATTCAGTCACACACAATGCAGCTTCTTTTCATACCTTTACTGGTAGATGGTTCAGGCAGGTCCCGGGGAGCTGGTCGGGGTGGAGAATGCACATTCGGCATACCGCTGAGCAGGTTAGAGGCCTCCTTTACTTCATATATAACTGAGTCCAAACTTGCATGAAGCGAAGTTAACTCTGCAATCTCCAGCTTTCTCAATAGCTGCAAAGCCCGGCCGACATTGTGGTGGAGCCTTCTATGTCTCTGACTATCAGATGTTGAAAAGAACAAAGTCCCTCTATGCAGGGCCCTGCTAAAAGTCCTTGTTCTCCCTGACTCCGTTTATGTATTGGCGCTTAGGGCTGCTCTCTGCGACCTGTAGTCCAGATAGCCTCCGGTTATCTTGTTACTAAGCTTGAAACTCTAGCAACGCTTCGGACCCCGGTGTCCGGTGAATTAGTGCAGATAATTTGGTACCTGAAGCACTTCTCTCTGTCTTCTCCACTGCGCCCTATGCCCTGCTCTCGCTCTTATCATAAGCACTTGTAGCTTTGATGGAAATGTCAGCTTTCTCCAGAGCTCGCTGAGCAGCTCTCAGTATCCTCCTTGTTTCAGCTTCTGTTGAGGTACTGATTAAGGGTAGCTCTGACTAGGCTAGGATGATTCACTTCACCCGTACTAGCCTCCACTTCCTTGTCAGGTGAGCTACGCTAGCTCTGCGAGGATTCAGTCCTCTCTCCTCTCCCTCCAAGTCCAGACTGAACTGGCACTGAACTGCACTGTCCTAAGACAGGAAACTGACTGCTCTGAGCTCTTCTCAGACAGGAAACTTGAATGAGCTCTGCTACGTGTCACTACCTCCTATACCCCTGGTGGGTGTGTCTGAAAGTGTGAGTGAAGTGAATAGATAGCAAGCTTTTGCAGTTACCTTCCTTTGCATTCTCCTGGATTATTTGTGTGCCTGACATAGCTGGGCCACACATCCCCCCTTGGTTAAACACAGCACTCCCGGGCTGTAAAAGAGAAAAAGAAACATTTTTGTTTTGCATATAACAACAACATTTTAACTCTTCCCATCCGGGAGGTAAGACTTCTTGAACGTTACAATTTGTACATTAGAAAAATACAAAAGTATCAAAGTATTAAAACATTTCCATAAATACTAGACAAATTCTTGTGGAGGACCCGCACCAAAAACCTCCCACGTGGGTCCTGGGTGGGCTGCAGGACTTCTGACTGTAGACCTCACTCTAGGCCACACCATACGGGTTTTTCTTCAGAGGTAGTTAGTAATGGTTTCGTGTAAAACCAAGATGGTGCACCGTAGTGCAACTATTTACAAAGCAAGTTCTTGGGCTGGCACAGTCCACAGCCACGCAGTCCATGCATGATAAAAGACACATTTCAAATAATTACATTAATACTTTTTCAAACTTTATACAATTTGTCAGTGACAATAAACCCTGTCTGGGTCTTGCTAGACTAGTTTACTAGGACTACTCCTGATAGCGAATAGGTAGTTTTCCTTTAGTGATACGTTCTGACCTACGTGGGGTAGCGTCAGGTATAGTAGTCTCTAACCTTTCTGTTCTGCGTAACGGCAAACTATAGACACGACTCCACCTCTCTAGGGACCTGGCAAGCATGCTAGCGACTGGGTGAGGCGGTACTGCTTCACCAGGGGACTCCACTTCTTGTGGTGCTGCCTCTTGTGGTTCCGCTGCTTGGGATCCCAATGGTTGAGGGTCTGCCGGAACAGGTCCTTCTGGAACTTGGTCAACTGGCACAATTGGTATGACTGGATGTAGAGACTCCTCTTGCGGTTGATAAAACTGCAGCACAGGAATTATTACAGCGTCTCCCATTCTGGGCCAATCCGCAGGTAAATCTCCCAAATCCGTATGTATGACCGCTTCATCATTTTCTTTCTGAAGGACAACAGGTTCTTCCTCACGAAGCTTTAATGGGCCAGGACACAACTTTAGATGATCTCTAGACACAGTTGCAGTCGTTTTTCCTCCATCCTTGCTGATGGTACAGGTCTTTCTGTTATCAAAATTGGAATTTTGCACGACATATGGCTCCTGTTCCCACTGATCATCCAATTTGTGCATTCTTCTTTTTCTTTTTAGCACAATTTCTCCAGGCATTAAAGGCTTAGCGGGAGCATTTTTGTTATAGTTCTTCTCTTGTGTTTCTCTTACTCTATTGAGACTGTCTTCCACACAGGCTTGTACTCTTTTGTACTGTTCCTGTCTAGTTGTGTCCCAATCTTCAGCACTGTCATCAGCCTCTGGTTCTACCACTCCCAGTTCCAAATCCATTGGCAGCCTTCCGGGTCTTGCTCTCATAAGGTAGGCTGGAGTGCAATTGGTGGAACTTACTGGTATGTGGTTGTACAAGTCAACCAGGTCAGGTAACAAGTCTGGCCACCGATTTCTTTCTTCCAGTGGTACAGTTTTCAGTAAATCCATGACAATGTGATTCATCTTTTCACAAAGGCTGTTGGTCTGAGGGTGGTATGGTGTTGTTCTGATCTTTTTACATCCATACAATTGACAGAATTCCTGAAACAGTTCAGCTTCAAAGGCTGGACCTCGATCAGTCAGTACCCGCTCTGGATATCCGTGTGGTCTGCAGAAACTTGCTTGGAAGATCTTGGCTGCTGTCTCTGCTGTCAGATCTTTGACAGGGGCGACCACCAGAAACCTGGAATAGTGATCCACCATGGTCAGGGCATATGAGTATCCTGACCTGCTTGGGGACAACTTGACGTGATCCAATGCTACGATCTCCAGGGGACGAGTCGTCCGGATAGGCTGCAAGGGTGCTCTCTGACTATGATAGTCTTTTCGTCTGAGACCACAGGGTCCACAGTTCCGGCACCACTTCTCGATGGAGCTGCGCATCCCTACCCAGTAGAACCGACACCTCAACAGGGTCTCCAGCTTTTTCCAGCCAAAGTGCCCCGCTTGATCGTGGTAGGCTTCTAGCACCATTTGGATGTCTGCTCTGGGGACCACTATTTGCCAAACCATCTCATGGGTCCTTGGGTCGACGTATCTCCTGCACAACTTCTCTCGGTAGATGAACAACCGGCTTCTCTCATTCCACAGGAGCTTTGCTGGTATGGGTGCGTCTTTCTCCAAGGAGGAACCTTCCTGTCTTATCAGCTCCTTGACACGGCTGACCACTGGATCGCTGTCCTGAGTCTCCTTCCAGCTGTGATGAGGTAAAGGGTTCAACATCTCACCACACCGCTTTCTGTAGACTCGTTGCTCTTGGACCATCCCATTTCGGTGGAACGCGGGTAGCTCGATTTCTTCCAGATCGTCTGATTCTTCCTCCGTGTCAGATTCATGCGGCATTCTGGACAAGGCGTCCGCGTTAGCATTTTTACGGCCTGCTCTGTACTTGATGGTAAACTGATAGTTTGACAGCCGAGCCATCCAACGTTGCTCCATGGCTCCCAGCTTGGCTGTTTCAAGGTGCGTCAAGGGGTTGTTGTCTGTGTACGCAGTGAACTTGTTGGAGGCAAGGTAATGTTTGAATCTTTCGTTAATGGCCCAGACCAGCGCTAGGAACTCCAGTTTGAAGCTGCTATAGTTTTCGGGGTTTCTCTCAGTTGGCCTGAGCTTTCTGCTTGCATACGCGATGACTTTTTCTTGGCCGTTCTGCTTCTGACTGAGGACTGCTCCCAATCCCTCGTTACTGGCATCTGTGTACAGCAGGAACGGTTGGCTGTAATCAGGGTAGGCTAAGATTTCATCGCCTGTCAGAATCTCTTTCATCTCTTTGAATGCCTCAGCTTGTTCTTTACCCCAATTGAATGGAGGGTTTCTGCTCTTGAGAGGTTGTCCGACCAGGAGGTCCTGCAAAGGCGCCGCCTTCTTGGTGTAATCTTTTACAAACCTCCTGTAGTAACCTGTTAGTCCCAAGAACTGACGCACCTCCTTTAGATTCTTCGGCTCCGGCCATTTCTGGATGGCTGTGACCTTCTCGGGGTCCGGCGCTACTCCTTCGGAACTGACAATATGTCCCAAGTACTGTACCTTCCGTTTGAGCAGATGGCATTTAGAGGGCTTCAGTTTCATCCCATACTTGGACAGTGACTCGAATACCTCTGCCAGGTGCTTCAGATGATCTTCATATGTCTTGGAGTACACAATTACGTCGTCCAGGTACAGCAGCACAGTTTCGAAGTTGAGATGTCCCAGGCAGCTCTCCATCACTCTCTGGAATGTTCCTGGGGCACTGCTGAGGCCAAACGGCATTCTGTCAAACTCGCAGAGTCCCATTGGGGTGGTGAAAGCAGTTTTCTCCCGATCCTCCTCAGCCACAGCTACTTGCCAGTACCCACTAGTAAGGTCGAGGGTAGAAAAGTAGTTAGCCGTTTTCAGAGCAGCTAAGGATTCCTCTATGCGTGGTAATGGGTATGCATCTTTATGTGCTATACGATTTACTTGCCTATAATCTACACACATTCGCATGCTACCATCCTTTTTCTTAACTAGAACTAGAGGTGCTGCCCAGGGGCTACAACTATCCCTTATCACCCCGGCTTGCTTCATGTCACGCAGCATTTCCTTAGCTTTCTGATAGTGGGCTGGAGGTATAGGCCGGTACCGCTCTTTGATGGGAGGATGACTGCCTGTAGGGATATGATGCTGTACTCCCTTGATTGTCCCAAAGTCGAGTGGGTGTTTGCTAAATACTTGTGCGTACTCTTGTACCACCCGTAGTACCCCCTGTTTCTGGTTGACGGAAGTGGTGTCTGTCCCTATATGAAGCTGCTGACACCAATCCGCTACCGGGGTTGCCGGATCATTATCTTCCGCTGGTTGGCGGGAGGCTAAGGACTCGGTTGTGAGGATAGAATTGTTATCTACGGCATGTAATTTAGCAACTGTGGCATAACGTGGCAAATTTACTTCATCGTCCCCCCAGTTGAGAAGTCGTACTGGTACTCTCCCATTTATTACTTCCACTACCCCTCTAGCAATCATGAGTGTAGGTCTGTGTTCTGAGCGATGGGGTTCTACTACTGCTTGGTAGTTCTGTCCTCTCAGACCTATGGCTGCTCTACATCATATTAACATTTCACTCATTGGGGGTATTACAATGGGGTTCGAGTCTGTGACCCGTACATTACCGATTTCACCATCTGTAAGCTTCGCTTGCTGCTGGCACATCAGGGCCCGGATCTCCCTCTGGATCACTCCCTTCTGCTTTGGCTTGGCAACTTCAGCGAGCTGTTGGAGCAAAAACACAACTTCTCCCAGACAGTTACTGATAATGTTAGTACCTAATATCACATTTAAGCCATTCTCCTCATTTACAGTCCTTACTACTAGAAGTCCCTGATCCTTCAGCTCCACCCTGCCCACTTTTACGTCCACATTTTTGGCTCCTAGTACTTCAACAGGGAGTCCATTGGAAGCGTACACTGTAAAGTCAGGGCTCGGGGCTGGAGACTGTCCTTTGACCAAAATTTATTATAAAGGACATCAGGTATTATGGTCACCTGTGATCCAGTGTCCAGCAGTGCAGGAATTGCAATCCCGTCCAAAATGATGGACAGGTAGGGTCGTCCACCCACGAACCTGCGGTTCCAGTCTAAGGGGCCTGATGAGTCTACTCCTGGGTGTTGGCCCTCTGACCCAGGATCGGCTCGTTTAAAGGACATTGCTGAGCCATATGACCTTTTTGGTTGCAGCGGTAGCAGATGATCTCCCGGCGAGGATGGTGTTGCTCAGGAGTCGCTCCTGGGGGTGGCGTGGTCCTCCTCCGGTGAGGCGACGTCCTCCATTTCCTCCGGTTCATCCAAGGAACATCCTCCGGACAGTCGGCTAGTAGGATCTTTCCTCCTTCCTCTTTCCGCAGTTGCAGGGCATCCATTACAGTGGCCAAGTTCTTAGTCAGCTGGCGCACTTCTGAGCGCAGACATTCCAACTCACTAGGGGGCGCCACCTGCGTTTTAGCTTCTGCCACCTGCGGGGAAAAGGTGGGTACTGCCGGCTTTAGAGTGGCTTCACCCGGGTGATACCGATTTGCCACCTCAGGCTTTTCCAGGGGCCGCAGTCCTTTTATTGCCATGTCCTTTAGGGCATCAAAAGTGGCATCTGGATGATCTAAGGACCACCAGTTTACAGTCCTGCCTTCCGCTGGAGACCTCAGTCCCCGTACAAATTGCTCTTTCAACATTTGGCTCTCATCAATGGGACTTGTGGGGTTAGCCTGTTTAAGAGCTCGCAGGGTCCCCTGTAGTCGGCAGGCGTAGTCCCTAATAGTCACCCGGTCTCTGGAAGCACTGATAAAATGCCATCCGGAGATCCGTTTCTGTGCGGTCCTCAAAGATGGCCTGTAGCTTTAAGAGAATCGCAGGTACCGACTCCTGGTCTGCAATGGGCCAAGTCTCTACTTCTCTCTCAGCCGCACCAGCTAACTGTCCTATTACCACAGCAGCTTTTTGCTTTTCAGTCATTGAGTACATATCCAAAATACTACATATTTTCCTTTTAAACCCTGGCAGGGTGTCGGGCTCGCCGCTGTACTGGGGAAGCCACTTCGCTCCTGGCATGTATGGGAGCGTTAGGGGCATGAGCGGGACCACCGGACTAGGTGAGGGGCCCGCACCTCCATCCTGCGCTACAACGCCAAGCGGTGGGTTATCGGGGCCACCGGCTGGGGCCGCTCCGTCTGCCGGTTGCTGCGACATGTTGATGCCCCCTTGGTTAATCTGAGCCTACCTCTTTCACAGGCTGCAGCGTCGCAGGCACAGCGGTGGAGACAGGACCTTTGTCGCTGGCGCTCTGATGTCAGAGCGTTCACTTCCTGTTTCACAGGACCTGCCGCCGCGTCAGAGTTGGGGGCGTGTCCAGGCAACAGCGCGCTTTTTCAGGTACGCCCCCCTTCTTCACCAGCGCCTGAGGGCGCGAATATTGCGGTAAAGATGGCGGTATTATGGCGCCAAACGCAGCAAACAGTCTTTTTCACCAAACAGTTCAATATAGGCACACAGGACTCACAATTGCAAGTTTCGCATCCTGTTCGTGACGCCAAGTTTAGTTGACTCGCACCACAATTGTGGATACCAGGGCTATGGGTACTCGGAGCCGAGCCCATTGATTTCTATGGGAGTTGTCACTGGCAGCGGGACTCGGTCCGTGGCCCTGGCGGTCATGCGATGGGGGATATTTACAGGGGATTATTAGGATAGGTAGTTTGTGACGCCACCTGTGGTATCTGATCAATTGGACCAGCGCTGCTATAAGGATCTTCACAGGGGATGTTATGGGGGCAGCTGGGTGGTAAGTCTCCCACAGGTGAGACTGGTCCCTGGAAGTCTATGGTGATGATGCAGGGTGTAGTTAAGAATTCAGTCACACACAATGCAGCTTCTTTTCATACCTTTACTGGTAGATGGTTCAGGCAGGTCCCGGGGAGCTGGTCGGGGTGGAGAATGCACATTCGGCATACCGCTGAGCAGGTTAGAGGCCTCCTTTACTTCATATATAACTGAGTCCAAACTTGCATGAAGCGAAGTTAACTCTGCAATCTCCAGCTTTCTCAATAGCTGCAAAGCCCGGCCGACATTGTGGTGGAGCCTTCTATGTCTCTGACTATCAGATGTTGAAAAGAACAAAGTCCCTCTATGCAGGGCCCTGCTAAAAGTCCTTGTTCTCCCTGACTCCGTTTACGTATTGGCGCTTAGGGCTGCTCTCTGCGACCTGTAGTCCAGATAGCCTCCGGTTATCTTGTTACTAAGCTTGAAACTCTAGCAATGCTTCGGACCCCGGTGTCCGGTGAATTAGTGCAGATAATTTGATACCTGAAGCACTTCTCTCTGTCTTCTCCACTGCGCCCTTCGCCCTGCTCTCGCTCTTATCATAAGCACTTGTAGCTTTGATGGAAATGTCAGCTTTCTCCAGAGCTCGCTGAGCAGCTCTCAGTATCCTCCTTGTTTCAGCTTCTGTTGAGGTACTGATTAAGGGTAGCTCTGACTAGGCTAGGATGATTCACTTCACCCATACTAGCCTCCACTTCCTTGTCAGGTGAGCTACGCTAGCTCTGCGAGGATTCAGTCCTCTCTCCTCTCCCTCCAAGTCCAGACTGAACTGGCACTGAACTGCACTGTCCTAAGACAGGAAACTGACTGCTCTGAGCTCTTCTCAGACAGGAAACTTGAATGAGCTCTGCTACGTGTCACTACCTCCTATACCCTGGTGGGTGTGTCTGAAAGTGTGAGTGAAGTGAATAGATAGCAAGCTTTTGCGGTTACCTTCCTGTGCATTCTCCTGGATTATTTGTGTGCCTGACATAGCTGGGCCACACACATGGGTGTGCGGAGCCTGTGACGGTCCCACACTGAGAACCATGCGGTTCTATTGAGGAGTTTGGCTGGAGTCAGCCTGGAAGTGACTTTCTGTTACAGTGTGTCAGTGAGCACCGGAAGCGAGTCCAGATCACCCGGGAAGGCACCTGGTGGTCCCTGCTGGCTTGCAGCCGCTTAGTCAAGCCCGTCCCATGCAAGGGTGAGTCTGGGACCAGTAATTTTCCAAGATGGAATGCATTTATGTTTAATGATGTTTTGTTACCTGGTCTTAAAGAGACAGTAAACCGTTGATTTTTTGGACTTAATGCCTGTGTGTTGCCTCATTACTGCAGCCCAGTCTCTGCCTACCAGAGCGATTCCCTACATTATGCATAGATTTATAGTTGTATTTTACCCCCTGTACTATTTGTATTGTATTTTCTTGTACTTTCTCAATACAAAAATAAAAAACTTGAATTTGAAAAAAAATGAAGCCAGAGAATACCATCAAGTTAAAGATGGTTTTCAGTGGTGGTCGGTCTACAAGGCAACAAGCTGTAAAAAGAAGAAACAAAGTTACTACCTCCATAAACAGCTGAAAATGTTAAAAAGAAGTATCAAGCGCTACCCGACAACACCAATTTCTGGAGATAGGATAACCCTCAATATCCAAGTCTGAAGATGCACCTACATTACTAACTTCCCTCTGCTTCTTGCTTTGTTGGACGCAGTGCGATCCTAATGATTGACCGTTCTGGCCGACAGGATAGTTGCACGGGTCCAAACTTTACCAAGCTGCTAGCAGATGTATAAGAAAAATGCAGAGTGATGGAAGCTACCGGGACCAGTAATGCAGTCTGGTTCAGAGCGGCGTAAGAAGGATGTAAAGAAGAGTCTGAGCATGCTGCACGCTCCAAGATTGAAGGGGTATTCCCATCTCCAAGATCCTATTCCCATGTGCAGGGCATTGCAGTAGCTTAGGTATCCATGTTTACAGCCACTTATAGAATGACAGTTGTTAGTGGTCGTAATCATGGATACCTAAGCTACGGCAATGTCTGCACATGGGGTAAGCAACATGGCAAATCAGAAGAACTATACTATATTTCTAATTTGAGGTATTTGCTAATCTTATTATTACACCTACTACATATTGGGATAGGATCTTGGAGATTGGAATACCCCTTAAAGTATCTGGCCAGGCATGGTGGCAGGTAACCTAGGCAACTAGCTGTAAACTATAAGTGTAAAAATCTCTCTGATCTTCAACTGCACTGAACTGTCTGGCCGCCATGATGCTTCGAGCTCCTGTGCTTAGTGTAAACAGTTCTGTGCTGACAGCCTATTTTCAAGCTTTCTTGACTGAATCTGAAAAAGAAGCTCCAAAGCAGGAACAGACCTAAGACGGGGAAGCGGAGACGGTATGTCCATGCTGTTTTATGGGATTGCAAACTCTACAACTCTGTTCCATACCTGGATTTTTGGGGTACACTGATATGGACCACGCAGCCAGACGCCAAAATAACTGTTGTATTTGGCCAGGTTGATGTAACTCTTTGGTGAGCTTAGCATCATCACAGGACCAATATATATAAAACTCAGGATTTTTTTTATATATATTTTTTAAAACTCATTTTTTCCTGATTCATAGGATCAGTGTAACGTCCTACTTTTATCATGACTGCACATGATGCCACTCAGGGGCCCATGTATGAGCAGACCCCTGGATCTCGGCAAGTAGGAGGCGGCTCCTGGGTCTCGAACCACCAATGTGACCACTGGGCAGGATCCTGCGCCTCTGTTGTCCTATGACAGATCAGTGATGGCAGATAATGCCACAAAGCTAATACTGAAATGGGAGAAAATCCACTTTTCTGCTCTGGAATCCTCAGCATTTTCTTGCTGCGTTGCTGGTTCTTTATGCTGTGTAAATTGCACATTTTGGTCTGTCTCGTGAATGATATTATGATGCAGCAGCGATTGCACTGCCCCATGACCATGGAGTCAACGTCACAGTGTCATCATCTGAGATAGAAAGGGAACATTCTCCTACTATAATGACATTTTTCCCCATACGTCGTGACCAGTGTGGCAAATCCCAGCCATAGTGCTCTCATCATGGAGACGTGTACAGCTGTGAGTACACGGGATATTCTCCTCAGTCCTGTCAGATACAAATCCATCTCCGTGGCACTGACATCAGGTCATACGCCACACACACAATCATTCAGCTGCTGCCTACACATCTGACAGGAGCAGTCAGTCAATGGTGGGGATGTACAGCGGCTGCGTGAGGAGATGGTGGGAGGACGACGTCTCAGAGACTGAGGTAAATGGCCGGCGACGTCCTTATGATGTCATGGCGGCAGATAACGGTCTCACCGAGCTCCAGTCAGAGTTCTGTCACATTACTGGAGCTGACGTGAAGGATAACCAGTGTGGCCATTCCTCTGTGTACTGGTCTCTATCTCTGCTCACTGTCATGGAATTATTAGACTAGCAAGTGAAACACAAGTTGTGCAGCACAGCAGAGGGTCCGCTTCAGTGTGGTCTGATGATGATGGCTGATGGTTATTGTGTCCCACGTGTCTGGTGGATTATACATAGTGGGTAAAATAAGTAAATCTATTGGTAAAGGTACTATTGACATGAAATTCTCCCCAGATATCGGTAACAACCCCTCCAATCCACACAGGACAGAAATCCCCATAGATGTCCATTAATTGTATAATAATGAGTAATGATTCAGTGAAAAGTACTGAACATGTTACTGACATGTAATTAATACTTTATACAAAAGCCTCTGTTGGTGATGAAGATTCCAGACGCGTTCAAGAAAATGGAGGAGCACAATGTAAAACTTTCCTCTGTATGTGATGTAGATGAGATAACATTATACTACATGAGGTAGAAAATGGAGGTGCACAATGTCTGAGATAAAACTTTCCTCTGTATGAGTTAGATGACATTACACTACTACATGAGGTAGAAAATGGAGGAGTGCACAATGTCTGAGGTAAAACTTTCCTCTGTATGAGTTAGATGACATTACACTACTACATGAGGTAGAAAATGGAGGAGTGCACAATGTCTGAGGTAAAACTTTCCTCTGTATGAGTTAGATGACATTACACTACTACATGAGGTAGAAAATGGAGGAGTGCACAATGTCTGAGGTAAAACTTTCCTCTCTATGAGTTAGATGACATTACACTACTACATCATACCTCCCAACTTTTGAAGATGAGAAAGAGTGACAGAGGTTGCGGCGCGTGTAGCGCGCTGCGGCAAATTTTAGGCCACGCCCCTGACCACACCCATTTCACAACTAATCACACCCATGTCCACGCCCCAACTACACCCATTTAGCCCTGCTGATCACACGGACTGGTACTGAGGGCACAGTGGCTGGCATTATGGGATCAGTGGCTGGTACTGTGCGCACACTGACTGGTACTGAGGAAAAGAAAGAAACAGCAGAGTTTTAAAGTGCTCCTCGGGGCTCCGCTGTGTACTCCTGTGTCCACGGGGAAAGTAAGCTGCCAGTCGGGACAGCGGGGCAGACCCTCTCTCAAAATCGGGACTGTTGGGAGGTATGAATGCTCCCCACCATACACCTTGTACATGCACGGCTCCGCACACCTCATATACACACGGTTCCCCTCTGTACACCTCGCGCACACACGGCTCCGCTCCGTACACGGCTCCACTCCGTACACCTCGCGCACACATGGCTCCACTCAGTACACACACGGCTTCACTCCGTAAACCTCGTACATATGCAGCCACGCTCCGTAAACCTTGTACACATGTGGCTTTGCACCATACACCTCGTATACATGCAGTTCCGCTCCGTACACCTCGTACACATGCGTTTCCGCTCCATACACCTCGTACACACGCGGTAACGCTCCATACACACGCGGCTGCACTTCTCTACACCCCGTACACACACGGCTCAAGCACGGAGCCCTGTGTGTACGGAGATGAGCGGCTCAGCTCCGTGCACACACTGTACTGCTACAGCCACCTCGTACACACACAGCTCCGCTCCATACACCTCGCACACATGCGGTTCCGCTCCGTACACCTCGTACACACGCGGTTCCGCTCCGTACACCTTGTACACACACGGCTCCACTTCTCTACACCCCGTACACACACGGTTCTGCTCCGTACACACACGGCTCAAGCACGGAGCCCTGTGTGTATGGAGATGAGCGGCTCTGCTCCGTACACACACTGTACTGCTACAGCCACCTCGTACACACACAGCTCCGCTCCATACACCTCGCACACATGCGGTTCCGCTCCGTACACACGCGGCTCCACTTCTCTACACCCCGTACACACACGGTTCTGCTCCGTACACACACGGCTCAAGCACAGAGCCCTGTGTGTACAGAGATGAGCGGCTCTGCTCCGTACACACACTGCACTGCTACAGCCACCTCGTACACACACAGCTGTGCTCCATACACCTCATACACACACGGCTCCGCTCCGTACACCTCGTACACACACGGCTCCGCTCCGTACACCTCGTACACACACGGCTACGCTCCATACACTTTTCACACACGGCTCCGCTCTATACACCTCGTACACACACGACTCTGCGACATCCACACTGTAAATCCCTCCTGACCCCTCACATAAACTTACCCTCAGCCACTGCAGCCAGCACCCATGACAACCACACAGCAGACTTGTACACGAGCCTGGCCATGTGACACCCAACTCCTCCCCTCCTGTGACCTCATCACAGGTCCTGTGTGCACACAGAGGAGTACTGCTCAGCAGGTCATTGCTCTGCTGTGAGAAGCTAAAGTGGAGCGCTGGAAGGCAACTATAGGGTGTATGGGGGGCGTGGCGGCTCAGCTCACTGCGGGACACATAGTGTCCCGCCGGGACAGCGGGAGGAGGGGGTCAGAATCGGGACTGTCCCGGCCAAATCGGGACGGTTGGGAGGTATGCTACATGAGGTAGAAAATGGAGGAGTGCACAATGTCTGAGGTAAAACTTTCCTCTGTATGAGTTAGATGACATTACACTACTACATGAGGTAGAAAATGGAGGAGTGCACAATGTCTGAGGTAAAACTTTCCTCTGCATGTGATGTAGATGACACAGCACTACTACATGAGGTAGAAAATGGAGGAGCACAATGTTTGAGTTAAAACTGTCCTCCTTATGTGATGTAGATGTAGATGACACTACACTACTACATATGGTAGAAAATGGAGGAGCACAATGTCTGAGGTAAAACTTTCCAATATAATTGAGTAAAATGACACTACGTGATCTCCCGACAGCAAGTGTGAACGGAGGACCTGGGAGCGGCGCCGCCGGTCGGGATACTTCTGGTGCGAGCAGCCGGTCATCTCCTGGAGAGAGTGTATCATCTTTTGTCCTATGATTTATTTAAATACAGTTAGATATTCATGTAATAGTTTATATATGTTGATGATCTGTTTAATAATTTTGTTCAGTTGTATTAAGTTCTATGAGCAATAACATTTAATGATAATGTATATATTTTACCCAAAAAATCCTGCATTATTCTTAAATCTTCATAAATAAACTACATACATATTCTAGAATACCCGATGCGTTAGAATCAGGCCACCATCTAGTCTACTATATAATTGTCTAACTTTTGACTTCTGTCTGCAACAGAAATCCTGCGTCGCTGATTGGTCGCGCCTGGCCGGATGCACATCCTGCCGCGAATTGGCGCAGGATTTCAACCAGGCATGCCACCGCTATCGTTGGGAGATCAGCGGCGCTAGCCGCTATTCTCCCGACGGTAGCCGCGGGTCATCTCCACATACATACTCACCTTCCGTCCCTGTCCCGGCGCGTCCTCTTCTATCCTGTGGGGTGCGGTCACGTAGTACCGCTCATTAAGGTCATGAATATGGATGCGACTCCACTCCCATAGGCGTGGCGTCCATATTCATGAACTTAATGAGCGGTACCACGTGACCGCACCACAGAGGAAGAAGCTGACGCCCGGGATAGAGATGCAGGTACGTGCAGCGACGGAGCGAGGAGGGTAAGTATCATGGGGAGGACAGGGGAGCCCAGCGTAGGGTGAGAGTGGAGCCATGTATACAGGGTGGGAGCGGAGCCATGTATATAGAATTGGAGGGTGGGAGCGGAGCCATGTATACAGGATGAAAGGGTGGGAGCAGAGCCATGTATATAGGATGGGAGGGTGGGAGCGGAGCCGTGTATATAGGATGGTAGGGTGGGAGCGGAGCCGTGTATATAGGATGGAGGGTGGGAGTGGAGCCATGTATATAGGATGGGAGAGTAGGAGCGGAGCCATGTATATAGGATGAGAGGGTGGGAGCGGAGCCATGTATATAGGATGGGAGGGTGGGAGCGGAGCCATGTATATAGGATGGAAGGGTGGGAGTGAGTCGCACGTACCAGGGCTTTGGGGTACTCGGCACCGAGCCCGTTCACTTCACTGGGGGATGTCACGGGTAGCGCAGCTCGGTCCGTTGCCCTGGGCGCTCACTAAAGGGGGATATTTACAGGGGATGATAGAATGTTCGTGACGCCACCTGTGGTTCCTGGTCAGGGTGACCAGCGCTGCAGGGTAGATCCTCTGAGGGTTTGGGGCAGCAAGGTGTTAAGTCTCCCACAGGCGAGACTGATCCCTCGGAGTATATGGCGGTATAGGGGTGCAGGAGCAATAATGCAGACACACACAAGACAGTCTCTTTCTGTACCTTTACTGGTGATGAAGTTGCAGGCACGTCCCGGGAGGCCGTCAGGGTGGAGGATGCACGTCCAGTAATCACTGAGTAGGTGTAGGGCCTCCTTACGTCTATATGTGTGTGAGTTTCTAACTTGCATGAAACAAAGTTTAACTCCGTTCTCTTTGCTACGCCCGGCTGATCTTGTGGTGGAGCCTTCTTTTGGACAGAACTAAGTCTCCAATGGTTGCGCTGACCAGACTCCTGTTCTTCCTGACCCCGGTTACGTATCAGCACTGTTGGGCCCCTCTGTGACCTGAAGTCCAGCAGGGTCTCTGTTTTTTCCCACTAGCCGTGAAGGTTCTAGCAAGCTCGGACCCGGTGTCCGGTAGTGCAGAGTGGAGGTAAGCCATCATTGCTATTCATCCTCAGTCACTCTCTCTTTCCCTTTTCCACTTGCCTGTCGTCCTACTCACACCTTTAACATAAGCACAAGCAGCAGTAGATGTCAGCTTCCTTCTCTTCACCGCTCTCCAAGCGTCGGCACGCTCGCTCTCTAACAATACCTCAGTTGACTCGGTCTTACAAATACTGCAGTTCCCTTTCCTTCACTTCCTTCTTAGGCTCTGTCCGAAGTTGCTATCAGGACCTTCCGTCAGACTGATCTATGCTCACTTCGAGAGTCACTTTCCACTTCCCTAGGGAACTATCAGTCCGCACGTTCTGAGGTAACTTTCCTCTCGGCTCGTCTCTCTGAGGTACAACCAACGACTAGCTAACGTTCAGCTAGACTGCCTTCATCATCTCTCTGCTCTATCTCTCCACACCTTTATATACCTGCGTACTCTTCAAGGGCTCCCTCTGGTGGCACCAGGGAAATGTGAAGTGTGAATGAATATCAGGTGATTGTGAATTACCTTTCATGCATCCTCCTGGGTAACATGTGGCACCAAGCGCAGCTGGGCTACACAGGAGCGGAGCCATGCATACAAGGATGGGAGGGTGGGAGCGGAGCCATGTATATAGGATGGGAGGGTGGGAGCGGAGCCATGCATACAAAGATGGGAGGGTGGGAGCAGAGCCATGCATAAATAAACTACATACATATTCTAGAATACCCGATTCGTTAGAATCGGGCCACCATCTAGTATCACCATAAGTGCCATTATACACAGGAGATCTGAACTTAGTATGCAGTGTCTGTGTACAGGTAATTGTTAGAACTCTCCTGTTAGGTTTTTTCTATCTTGCTGGTCACATGACCTTTGTGGCCTATTTAATCCTGCTCAGCCCTTCTGGCTTTGCTGGACTTCATTGTAATTTCTACTCTTAAGCTAGCCGGGTGCTTTGTTACCTTTCTACATTAGTTTTGCCTGGTCTTTTGACCTCTATGTTCTATGTTGTTTGTTTTTCTTCTTACTGCTACAACTTCTGTTTGGAGGTGTCCATCTTTTCTCCCAGTCCCTAGTTCTTGTAGTGATCCCTCCCTCGCATCTATAGGTCTTCATACAGACTAGCTGAGGACTTTAGCGGGTCTGATCGCAGGATCAGGTTCCCCGTTACATCGTAGGGATCGAGCTTAGTTCTAACATAGGGACAGATATCCCTTTCTTTCCTTAGTGCTTGTAGCAGAACATAACAGTAAGTCCAGCCCAAGAAAATATCTCTAAGGAAAGATTTCCTGTTTCACTAATGGTGTCGGTTTAGGAGTTGGCTCAACGCCTGCAGGGACTCTCTCTGGAGGTGTCCGAGCTTCAGCAACACGTGAGTAGCTGTTCTGGAGCACATTTCGTGGAGCCAAAGGTATGTTTGCCTGATTTATTTTTTGGTGAACAACAAGATTTTTTTTCTTTTAAAAATGCTTGCTTGTTGTATTTTCGTTTGAGACCCAGATCCTCTGGTGATGAATCACAGCGCATAGGGTTCATAATGTCACTTTTGCGTAAAGAACCTCAGGAGTGGGCCTTTTCTCTGCAACCTAGTGATCCATGCTTTAGATCAGTGGATAGTTTTTTTTCTGCTTTGGGGTTATTGTATGATGATCCTGATCGTGTCTCATCAGCTGAGACAGAATTGAGACATTTGAGGCAGGGGTCAGGTAATGTAGAAAAATATTGTACTCACTTCCGACGGTGGTCTACTCAGGTGGGGTGGTGTTGTGAATGGGTTTGAGATGAGTTCTGAGCAGAGGCTCCCTCTGGTGGTTACAAGCGGTACTAGTGAGGATTGTGAGGACTGGGAATCAGGTGTTACTGATTGGTCTTATATAAGGGAGTCATTTTCCCATCAGGGTTGCCGGTGATCAATTGTTCTGGTCTGAATCCTTCTTTCCAGTTTCCCTTGTAGCCTGCTGTGTCGTGTCTGCATCTCCTGCTATCAGATAAGACAATTTCTTATTTTGTGTTTTTGCTATATTTTTGCATTTTGTCCTGCACTTCTGTGGGGGCCTTCAGGGTCCCCTCCGGGGGCTTTTGCCCTCTCAGTTTAGTCCAGCCACTGTGTTTTGTACTTTTGCTTTTTCCAGTTTTTTTTCAGTGGCTGCTGTTTTGTTTTTGTTACACCAGAGAACTAATTTAGGTGGTAGAGGTCGTGTGATCTCAGGTGATTTTGAAATTAGTAGAGTTGGTGTTTTTTCAGGGTTTTCTGAGATTGCAGTAAGTACCCTTCCTATCCTTTTCTATTTAGATAGTTTGGGCCCCAGCGTTTGCTCTTACTATTTTCTTTCTGTGTCAGTATTTCCTCTTGTCTAACCGCCATTACATGTTTGGGGGCTTTCTATTATCTTTGGGGTTCTGCTCCGGGGCAGATAGCTTTCCTATTTCTATCTTTAGGTGTAGTTAGTTTCTCAGGCTGTGACGAGGCGTCTAGGACCAACGTAGGAACGCTCCACGGCTGCCTCTAGTTGCGGTGGTTAGTCAGGGTACTGCAATCTCATAGATTCCAACTTCTCTGGTGTATTGCCTTTTTTACCTGCACTCCTCAGCTACCGTAACATAACAGTATCACCGGCCATAAAAATTGTATGGTACTCACAGAAGGGAAAAAATATTTTGAAGGAAGAAAAGTTGTCAGAGATATTTTTCTGTTTGTTGCATTTTTTTTTTTTTTCCTCTGTATCTCTGGGTGCTGGGGAGGATCTTTTCTCCCAATGGAGTTTGCACAGTTGTCTGGCCGTGTGGATCAGCTTGCCATTGAGGTTCGGAGTATTGCTATCTATCTTGCTGGGTTGCCTGTTGTGGAACCTAGGATCCCCATGCCAGATTTGTTTTTAGGGGGTCGAACTAAGTTTCAGAATTTCAAAAATAATTGTAAATTGTTTCTTGCCTTAAAATCTAAGTCCTCAGGAAACCAGGGCCGGATTAAGAACATGATGGGCTTGGAGCTGAAGGGGCGGGCAAGGGGTGGGGCCAGACACGGCAATTCACAAAGGCCAAAAATGTAACGTAAAAGATATAAACAAAGTAAATATATGATACATGTGATACAGTGATCGAATAATATCACCTACAAGGAACAAATACCACCAAACCATATAATACCACCACAAAGTGACCAAATAATATCACATACAAGGAACAAATACCGCAACACCATGACCAGACCACATATTGCCACCACACAGTGACCGAATAATAGCACATACAAGGAACAAATACCGCCACACCATGACCAGACCATATATTACCATCACATAGTGACTGAATACTACAATACTGATCAGTAATAAAAAAAAAACCACAATACTATCACCATAAGTGCCATTCTACACAGGAGATCTGTACTTAGTATGCAGTGTCTGTGTACAGGTAATACAGTAATCACCGGTGACCTTGTACACAGGAGCTCTGTATACAGTGTATAGTGTCAGTGTACAAGTAACACTGACTCACCAGTGACGTCTCTAGGTGAAGTCCTTCATCTTTGCTTTTCATCTTTCATCCAGCATAGACCGCCATCACTTCTTCCTGCCAGGGCTCGTCTCTGCAGGAAATAACACAGTTATCTAGAGCTCCGATTGCAGAACACATTACTTATTTTTTTCCCAACTTCTAAACTACACCAGATGAAAAAAAAGGTGACATAGTGTCACTCTGCACAGTAACAGGACCTTCCCCCATTTAAAACAGTATACTCAAAAAAAATAAAATACATCACTGCAGTAATAATATCCCTTAATTAGCCCGTATTGTAATAATATCCCCCATCCTGGCCCTGTGTGTCTCATTCCTGGCTTCAGCCATATGTTCTCCCATCCCGCCCTCATGAGTATCCATTCTGCCCCATATGATCTCCCATCCTGCCCCATCTGTCTCCAACCCTGCCTCCATGTCTTTTATCCTGCCCCAGCGTCTCCAATTCTGCCACCAGTGTCTCCAATCATGCCCCAGTGTTTCCAATCATGCCCCAGTGTCTCCAATCATGCCCCCAGTGTCTCCAATCATGCCCCCCAGTGTCTCCAATCATGCCCCCAGTGTCTCCAATCATGCCCCCAGTGTCTCCAATCCTGCCCCTTTTCCATCCTGCCCCCAGTGTCTCCAATCCTGCTCCTTCTCCATCCTGCCCCAGTGTCTCCAATAATGCCTCCATGACTTTCATTCTGCCCTCAGTGTCTCCATTCTGGCCTCATGTCTTTCATTCAGCCCCCTGTCTGTATGTCCAATCCTGCCCCCAGTGTCTCCAATCCTGCCCCGTCTCCATCCTGCCCCCAGTGTCTCCAATCCTGCCCCATCTCCATCCTGCCCCGTCTCTGTGCTGATTCCTGCCCAGTCTCCATTCTGCCCCATGTCCATTCTGATTCCTGCCCAGTCTCCATTCTGCCCCATCTCCATCCTGATTCCTGCCCAGTCTCCATTCTGCCCTGTCTCCATCCTGATTCCTGCCCCGTCTCCATGCTGATTCCTGCCCAGTCTCCATTCTGATTCATGCCCAGTCTCCATCCTTCCCCATCCAGTCTCCATTCTGCCCCCAGTCCTGCCCCATCTCCATTCTGCCCCAGTCCTGCCCCGTCTCTATCCTGCCCCGTCTCTATGCTGATTCCTGCCCAGTCTCCATTCTGATTCATGCCCAGTCTCCATCCTTCCCCATCCAGTCTCCATTCTGCCCCCAGTCCTGCCCCATCTCCATTCTGCCCCAGTCCTGCCTCGTCTT
>JARQOD010000001.1:397181806-397223691 GCA_033576555.1 Oophaga sylvatica
GCATTCCGATACTGCAAATATCGGGTATCGGCCGATGTTGGCTGTATCGGAATTCCGATTCCGAGTACCGATATTTTCGTCATATCGGATACCGGAATCGGCATGTCACTGTCACTGTCAGTGTCCATCTGTCGGGTCTGTCAGGAGTCAGCGGCACTTACCCGGCAGAAGATCTCCGGCGGTCACATCCCGGACTGCTTAATGGCCGCCATCCTCTTCTCCCCGGCGGTCACATGCAGTTTCTCGCGATAACTGCAGTGACTGCTGGGTAATCGCGGCCGTAAAGCAGTCCGATGACGTCACCGCCGGGGAAGCAGGTAATCAGCTGTGCTGCGTTGCAATGACAGGCTCTGCCTGTCATTGCGATGTAGCAGAGCTGGATCGTCGTGGGACTGTCGTTATGGACTGCGTCGGACAGGTGGTATACTGTTGGTTTGTTTTTTTTATTTTTTTACAGGAGATCGATGGCGTCGCAGGAATGAGAGAGTAATAAAAAAAATGAAAACTGTGTTGTCTCTTTTATTTCATTAAAAGACTTTTTTCTTGCTGTGTCTTTTTTTTACACATTTAAAAACTTTGGGATTAATAATGGATCGGTGTCTTATTGACGCCTCTCCATTATTAACCGGGCTTATTGTCACCGTGCAATCAACGGTGACATTAACCCCTTATTACCCCGCTTGCCACCGCTACAGGGCAAGTGGGAAGAGCCGGGTAAAGTGCCACAATTGGCACATCTTTTGATGCGCCAAATGTGGGGCTGCTGTAGCCTGGTATTATCAGGCTGTTGAGGGCCAAAATCCATGGGCCTTGACAGTCTTTTAATACCAGGCCGCAGCAGTCTGCATTTTACTTGGCTGGTTAACAAAAATAGGGGGACCCCTACGCCGTTTTTTTTTCGAGGGGATCCCCTATTTTTGTTAACCAGCCAAGCTAAGCAGACTGCTGTGGCCTGGTATTATCAGGCTTGCAAGGTCCATGGATATTGGATCCTTACCAGCCTGAAAAACCAGGCCTCAGCGGTCTGCTTCATCTGGCTGGTTAACAAAAATAGGGGGGACCCCACGCCAATTTTTTTCGAGGGGATCCCCTATTTTTGTTAATCAGCCAAGATATGCAGACTGCTGTGGCCTGGTATTATCAGGCTGGCAAGGTCCATGGATCTTGGCTCCTTAACAGCCTGAAAATCCAGGCCTCAGCGGTCTGCTTCATCTGGCTGGTTAACAAAAATAGGGGGGACCCCACGCCAATTTTTTTCGAGGGGATCCCCTATTTTTGTTAATCAGCCAAGATATGCAGACTGCTGTGGCCTGGTATTATCAGGCTGGCAAGGTCCATGGATCTTGGCTCCTTAACAGCCTGCAAATCCAGGCCTCATCGGTCTGCTTCATCTGGCTGGTTAACAAAAATAGGGGGGACCCCACGCCATTTTTTTTTCGAAGGGAACCCCTATTTTTGTTAATCAGTTCCCTCTGACGTCACTGATGGTGTCCCTGGCTGACCTGAAGTGAAAGTGGAAAGCAATCAATTAAGCTTTCCACTTCCTCTCCTGTCAGCCAGGAGAGGAGCTCATTCATTTGGGGGTTTACTGTGAGGCTGCAGCATTAGCTGCGGTCCCTGCAGTAAACATTAACCCTTTCTGAAGGATTACACCGTGGGACCTGACTGTACATCGGATTGGTAAGAATAATTTTGCTTTATTATTTTATTTTTATTACAGGAAATGGTTTTAGCAGGTAAATAAAATATGGTCAAAAACTGTGTGATTATTTCATTAAACTTCTTTTTTATTAAAGTGTGTGTGTTTGATTTTTCTTTCATACAATAGGATTAATAATTGATAGTTGTCTAATTGACAGCTCTCAATTATTAACCTGGCTTAAAGTGACCTTTCAATTGCAAGGTCATTTTAACCCCTTATTAACCCATTCGCCACCGCTACAGGGCAATGGGAATAGACGGGCAAAGTGCCAGAAAGGGCAAATCTAATTAGAGATTTGCCCTTTCTGGGGTGTCTGGGGGCAGATGTTAAGTAGCCGGGGGGGCCAAAAAAAATGGTCCCTCTCTGGGCTATTATTATCTGCCCCCACTCACTGGCTTTGTCTGTCTGGTTGCGAAAATAGGGCAGGAGCCCACGCATTTTTTTTCAGCAATTTTACACCTCATATTATATATATATACGTCATTAAATTTGTGACACATATATATATTTATATTTATAGTTCATACACTTCTACATAGTATAATAGCCGCTAATTCAATTGCCGGCTTTTGTGAAAATGCAGAACCCGACATGAAATGACACTTGGTGTACATAGGGTTAACCATGTCTTTTCATGTAGTTTGATATCTGATTTGCACAAACAATTACATGAGTGTAAAGGTACTGCCACACTAAACAATCCCGCTAGCGATAGCGATAAAGACGCATACTAATGCGATCGCTAGCGGGATTGTTTCTATATCGCTAAGTGCGGCTTAACTTAGCGATATAGTTAACGACGCTATCGCGGTTAGCGATCTTCTTAACGAATTTAGCGGTACAAAAGTACCGCTAAATCGCTAAGAAAAGGTGCCACACTTAGCGATATATACTTACCTGCGGGGCGCCGACGATCTAAATAGGGTCCGGAACGATATCAGCGACGAGCGAGATCACAGCAGGATCTCAGCAGGGAGCTCGTCGCTGACAGATGCCGCACACAACATCGCTAACGGGATCGCTAAATAGTGACGTTTTTTAGCGATCCCGTTAGCGATGTTGTTTAGTGTGGCATACCCTTAAGTGTGCAAAATTTCACACCTGTAGGGGTTAATTAAAGGTGTAAATTCGTAGCAAAAAGTCAGTTTTTTTTACAACGAATTTACACCTTTAATTAACCCCTACAGGTGTGAAATTTTGCACACATAGACTGATGTAATTGTTTGTGCAAATCAGATAGCAAAGGACATGAAAAGACATGGTTAACCCTATGTACACCAAGTGTCATTTGAAATGACACTTGGTGTACATAGGGTTAACCATGTCTTTTCATGTCGTTTGCTATCTGATTTGCACAAACAATTACATCAGTCTATGTGTGCAAAATTTCACACCTGTAGGGGTTAATTAAAGGTGTAAATTCGTAGCAAAAAAGTCCGTTTTTTTTACAACGAATTTACACCTTTAATTAACCCCTACAGGTGTGAAATTTTGCACACATAGACTGATGTAATTGTTTGTGCAAATCAGATAGCAAACGACATGAAAAGACATGGTTAACCCTATGTACACCAAGTGTCATTTCATGTCGGGTGCTTCTGTCTTTTCACAGAAGCCGGCTTTACCCGGCAATTGAATCAGAGGATATTTTACTATGTAGAAGTGTATAAACTATACATATATGTATATATATATGTCACAATGACATGTATATATATATATATATGTATTCTATGTGTGTATATTTAGTGTTTACAAGGAAAGAAAGAGGTTTTTTTAGTTGCGATATTTTGTTCCCATAGACTTACATGGGACTTCCGGTATCGGTATTGGGTATCGCCGATATTTTAATGGTATCGGCGATACCATTCCGATTCCGATACTTTTGGATATCGGAAAGTATCGCTCAACTCTAACCTTCATGCATTTTTTTGCAATATATTTTTTTATTTTATTTTAGGATAATGTGTCTTGTTTTTTGTTTTCTCTGTGTAATGGTCATGTGTTAATATGCATTTATATTTTACATACACATTAACTTACTTTTTTAGCTCAGACCTGGTTTTTTATTTAGTTCAAAGTGCATCTTGTGCATATAAGGGTGTGACCGCCCTGTTTCTGAGCTGGGAAATCCATCCTGTCTGGCCTATGCTTTTACTGGTGGGTTCAGTCTCTCTGTCCTTGTTCACATTTATGTCACTTGACAAGTGGAAAGGTTTTTAATACAAGAGTTAGGACTGTCCCACAAAGGTTGCCTTGACGTGGTGGGATGGCTTGTACATTCTTTTGATCAAAATTATGTTTACTAAATACCCTTATTATTATTACTACCTTCATGCATTTTTTGCAATATATATATTTTTATTTTATTTTAGGATATTTGTGTCTTGTTTTTTCTGTGTAATGGTCATGTGTTAATATGCATTTACATTTTGCATACACATTAACTTACTTTTTCAGCTCAGACCTAGTTTTTATTAAATTCTTAGAGATGCAGAAACTTGCAAAAATTTCTGCAATCAAATACTCAACGTGTGCACATAGCCTGACAATGGAAACACCCGACCTAATACAAGCAATATAAGTATCTATTTATATAATCGCCTTATCCTGTCTGTCTGTCCAGGAAATCCCGCGTCGCTGATTGGTCCGGCCGCGGCCAATCAGCGACGCAGGGCTAACTCTGCCCATGTGGTCATGTGACTCATCAACTGCCCATGATGTACTGAACATGTTTTGTCAGTTACAGTGTCTGATGTACTTCTGTCACGTTTACTGAACACAGGTAATACACAGTGACATGAGGTAATACACAGGTGACATGAGGTAATACATAAGTAACATAAGGTAATACACAGTAAAATGAGGTAATATACAGTAACATGAGGTAATACACAGTAATATGAGGTAATACACAGTAATATGAGGTAATACACAGGTAACATGAGGTAAATACGGTAACATGAGGTAATACACAGTTATATGAGGTAATACACAGTGACATGAGGTAATACACAGTAACATCAGCGACGCAGGGCTAACTCCGCCCATGTGTTCATGTGACTCACCAACTGCCCATGATGTACTGAACATGTTTTGTCAGTCACAGTGTCTGATGTACTTCTGTCACGTTTACTGAACACGGGTAATACACAGTGACATGAGGTAATACACAGGTGACATGAGGTAATACATAAGTAACATAAGGTAATACACAGTAAAATGAGGTAATACACAGGTAACATGAGGTAATATACAGTAACATGTGGTAATATACAGGTAACATGAGGTAATATGAGGTAATATACAGTAATATGAGGTAATACACAGTAACATGAGGTAATACACAGGTAACATGAGGTAATATACAGTATCATGTGGTAATATACAGTAACATGTGGTAATATACAGTAACATGAGGTAATACACAGTAAAATAAGGTAATATACAGCAACATGAGATAATACACAGTAATATGAGGTAATACACAGTGACATGAGGTAATACACAGTAACATCTATCTATTCTACTATATAATCGTCTAATTCTGTCTGTCTGTAACGGAAATCCCGCACTATTGATTGGTCGCGCCCGGCCGGATGCGACCAATCAGCGACTGGCGCAGTCCAGCCGCGAATTGGTGCAGGATTTGAACCACACACGCCACCCCTATCGCCGGGAAATCAGCGGCGCTAGCCGCTGATCTCCCGATGGTAGCCGCGGGTCATCTCCTGCTGCATGGAGGTCAGCGGCAACGCAGTCGGGACATGACCGTCGCAAGCCGGTCATCTCCCGGCTGCTCGCAGTGGAAGTACTCCGACCGGCGGCCTCCACGTAAACCCCAGCAGCAGCCTCCAAGTACAGCCCACCAGCAGCCTCTATATACCTCAACAGCAGCAGCCTCCACATATACCTCAGCAGCAGCAGCCTCCACATATACAGCAGCAGCAGCAGCCTCCACATATACCCAAACAGCAGCAGCCTCCACATATACCCCAGCAGCAGCAGCCTACACATATACCCCAGCAGCAGCAGCCTCCACATAGACCCCAGCAGCAGCAACCTCCACATATACCCCAGCAGCAGCAGCCTCCACATAAACCCCAGCAGCAGCAGCCTCCACATATACTCCAGCAGCAGCCTCCACATACACCCCAGCAGCAGCCTCCATGTACACCCCAGCAGCAGCCTCTATATACAGTCATGGCCAAAAGTTTTGAGAATGACACAAATATTATATTTTCACATGATCTGCTGCCCTCTGGTTTTTATGTGTGTTTGACAGATGTTTTTATCACAGACAGAAATATAATAATTGCAAACATATGAGTAACAAAAGCTTATATTGACAGTTAGAATGAGTTAATGCAGCAAGTCAATATTTGCAGTGTTGACCCTTCTTCTTCAGGACCTCTGCAATTCTCCCTGGCATGCTCTCAATCAACTTCTGGACCAAATCCTGACTGATAGCAGTCCATTCTTGCACAATCAATGCTTTCATTTTGTCAGAATGTTTAGGTTTTTGTTTGTCCACCCGTCTCTTGATGATTGACCGCAAGTTCTCAATGGGATTAAGATATGGGGAGTTTCCAGGCCATGGACCCAAAATCTCTATGTTTTGTTTCCTGAGCCATTTAGTTATCACCTTTGCTTTATGGCAAGGTGCTCCATCATGCTGGAAAAGGCATTGTTGATCGCCAAACTGCTCTTGGAGGGTTGGGAGAAGTTGCTCTTGGAGGACATTCTGGTACCATTCTTTAATCATGGCTGTGTTTTTAGGCAAGACTGTGAGAGAGCCGATTCCCTTGGCTGAGAAGCAACCCCACACATGAATGGTTTCAGGATGCTTAACAGTTGACATGAGACAAGACTGGTGGTAGCGCTCACCTTGTCTTCTCCGAATGAGGCGTTTTCCTGATGTCCCAAACAATAGAAAAGGGGATTCATCAGAGAAAATAACTTTACCCCAGTCCTCAGCAGTCCACTGCCTGTACCTTTTGCAGAATATCAGTCTGTCCATGATGTTTTTTCTGGAGAGAAGTGGCTTCTTTGCTGCCCTCCTTGAGACCAGTCCTTGCTCCAAGAGTCTCCGCCTCACAGTGCGTGCAGATGCACTCACACCTGCCTGCTGCCATTCCTGAGCAAGCTCTGCACTGCTGGTAGCCCGATCCTGCAGCTGAAACACTTTTAAGAGACGGTCCTGGCACTTGCTGGTCTTTCTTGGACGCCCTGAAGCCTTTTTGGCAACAATGGAACCTCTCTCCTTGAAGTTCTTAATGATGCGATAGATTGTTGACTGAGGTGCAATCTTTCTAGCTGCGATACTCTTCCCTGTTAGGCCATTTTTGTGCATTGCAATGATGAGTGCACGTGTTTCTTTAGAGATAACCATGGTTAACAGAAGAGAAACAATGATGCCAAGCACCAGCCTCCTTTTAAAGTGTCCAGTGGTGTCATTCTTACTTAATCATGACAGATTGATCTCCAGCCATGTCCTCATCAACACCCACACCTGTGTTAATGGAGAAATCACTGAAAAGAGGTTAGCTGGTCCTTTTAAGGCAGGGCTGCAATGATGTTGAAATGTGTTTTGGGGGATAAAGTTCATTTTCTAGCCAAATATTGACTTTGCAAGTAATTGCTGTTAAGCTGATTACTCTTTATAACATTCTGGAGTATATGCAAATTGCCATTAGAAAAAGTGAAGCAGTAGACTTTGTAAAAATTAATATTTGTGTCATTCTCAAAACTTTTGGCCATGACTGTACACCCCAGCAGCCTCTATATACACCCCAGAAGCCTCTATATATGTGTAGCCCAGCTGCGCTTGGTGCCACATGTTACCCTGGAGGATGCATGAAAGGTAATTCACAATCACCCGATATTCATTCACACTCCACATTTTCCTGGTGCCACCAGAGGGAGCCCTTTAGATTACGCAGGTATATAAGGGTGTGGAGAGATAGAGCAGTAGCCAGTGTGAGCTCAGATTACACTAGTCTGTGTCAGAGCGTGTTGGAGAGCAGACGAGCTAGTTACCTCAGACATGCTGAGAGGGAACACTAGCCAGAAAGAAAAGACTTATCTGAAAGCCTGAGGACTTCAGCAAACACTCAGCTTATATCGTGGAGTCCAGTGTAGTGGGAAGGATTGCCACTTGGTCTGGTCAAGGTTGAGTTCACTGAGAGTCCAACAGTGAGCGTTTCAGAAAGTAAGCGTGCCGACGCTTGGAGAGCGGTGAAGGGAAGGAAGCTGACATCTACTACTGTTGTGCTTATGTTAAAGGTGTGAGTAGGATGACAGGCAAGTGGAAAAAGGGAAAGAGAGTGACTGAGGAGAAATAGCAACGATAGCTTACCTCCACTCTGCACTACCGGACACCGGGTCCGAGCTTGCTAGTACCTTGACGGCTAGTGGGAAAAACCGGAGACCCTGCTGGACTACAGGTCTCAGAGGGGCCCAACAGTGCTGATACGTAACCGGGGTCAGGAAGAACAGGAGTCTAGCAGGACGTTGCAGATAGAGACTTAGTTCTGTCCAAAAGAAGGCTCCACCACAATGTCAGCCGGGCGTAGCTGTTTCACACGGAGTTAGGCTTTGTTTCATGCAAGTCAGAAACTCACACATATGAAGACGTAAGGAGGCCCTACACCTACTCAGTGATTACTGGACGTGCATCCTCCACCCTGAGCAGCTTCCCGGGACGTGCCTGAATCTACCACCAGTAAAGGTACAGAAAGAGACTGTCTTGTGTGTGTCTGCATTATTGCTCCTGCACCTCTACACTGCCATATACCTCGAGGGATCGGTCTCGCCTGTGGGAGACTTAACACCTTGCTGCCCAATAACAACCCCTCAGAGGATTCACCCTGCAGCACTGGTCACCCTGATCAGGAACCACAGGTGGCGTCACGAACATTTCTATAAATCTACAATCCCCTGTAAATATTCCCCTTTAGTGAGCGCCCAGGGCAACGGACCGAGCTGCGCTACCCGTGACATCCCCAGTGAAGTGGACGGGCTCGGTGCCGAGTACCCCACAAGCCCTGGTACGTGCGACTCATATACACCCCAGCAGCCTCTTTATACACCCCAGCAGCCTCTATATATACCCCAGAAGCCTCTATATACAGCCCAGCAGCCTCTATATACACCCCAGCAGCTTCTATATACACCCCAGCAGCCTCTATATACACCCCAGCAGCCTCTATATACACCCCAGAAGCCTTTATATACACCCCAGCAGACTTTATATACACCCCAGCAGACTTTATATACACCCCAGCATTATTCTTAAATCTTCATAAATAAACTACATATTGTACATATTCTAGAATACCCGATGCATTAGAATCGAACCACCATCTAGTAGATAATAAAACTCCAGGATTTAAGGGTCCCCACTTCCTATAGTCATGCGTCCCCTATGCGTAGTACTGCGGCTCGGCCATTCTAGCAGCTTTATTTTCTGTCTCTGAAGCCAATTGAGCATTTCCTTGGCTGAGTGTTTGGGATCGTTGTCTTGCTGAAATAACCTCCTTTGTTTCACCTTCATCATCCTGGTAGAAGGAAGCAGATTTTTGTCAGGAATGTCTCAGTACAATTGTCCATTTATCATTTGATATATGAAAACCAGCCCCATACCATTTTTTGAAAAGTATAATATTACAGGCTATATTCACTAGCAGGGCCGGCTCCAGGTTTTTATGGCCCCGGGCGAAAGAGCCTCAGTGGGCCCCTTTAACACAGACCACGATTCATGATGCACAGATACAGCAGAGAAATATAGGTATAGTACAACGCCAAATACTTCACTTCTTACATTACATGAGCGATATCTATTGTAAATTGTACAATAGCTCAAAAACCGCCAAATCCTCAGAGCGCACAGAACAGACTGGACAGTACAGTCCTCCATACAATATTATGGGCACCACAGTCTCCCCCTCATCACCCATATAATACCCCATGCAGGATGTCACCCCCCATATAATGCTCCATAGAGAATACTGGACCCAAAATAATGCTCCATACAGAATACTGGACCCAATATAATGCTCCATACAGGATACTGGTCCCCATATAATGCTCCATACAGGATACTGGTCCCCATATAATGCTCCATACAAAATATGGAGCTCTCCTCTGCGCTGTACTGCGTTCTGCACTGTTATGGCTCAGGAAAGGGCGCTGTGGAAAGACTCCCCATTATCATCATGATTGCCTCCCCATCATCATGATTGTCTCCTTATCATCATCATTACCTCCCCATCATCATATGGCCTCCCCATTATCATCAATGCCTGCCCATCATCATCATCTCCTCCCCATCATCATCTTCTCCCCATCATCAATGCCTGCCCATTATCATCAATGCCTGCCCATTATCATCATCTTCTCCCCATCATCATCAATGCCTCCCCATTATCAGCAATGCCTGCCCATCATCATCTCCTCCCCATCATCATCAATGCCTGCCCATCATCATCTTCTCCCCATCATCAATGCCTGCCCATTATCATCATCTTCTCCCCATCATCATCAATGCCTCCCATTATCAGCAATGCCTGCCCATCATCATCTTCTCCCCATCATCAATGCCTGCCCATTATCATCATCTTCTCCCCATCATCATCATCATCAATGCCTCCCCATTATCAGCAATGCCTGCCCATCATCACACACAGACAGCACCACAGCACACAAGCACTCTCTCACATACATACACACACACATACACACACACACACACACACAAAGCACCGCACTACATACACACAGACACACACAGAGACACACACACGTCTTACCTGTCCAGCGTCCGCGCTCTCTGCCACAGCCGGCCGCTGAATGATGACGTCATTCAGCGGCGCTGCTGTGAGAGGAAGCGCCGGCGCCCCCTGGAGCCCGGAGCTGCGGCAGCGGAGGCACGGGAGAGGTAAGTATTGTGCCAGCTGATGCCGGGGCCCTGAGCAAGCGGGGGGGGGCCCAGTGGCGGCGCTGACACCGCTCTCCTCCGCTAACGGGGCGGGGGTGCCAGACTGCTGAGGACCCCCCCGCCTGCTCAGGGCCCCGGCACTTGCCCGGGTGTGCCGGGTGCTGACGCCGGCCCTGTTCACTAGTTTCCTAGATTTTGAGTTGATCCAGGGAGCTAGTCTGATTGCTGTATGTGGAGTCGGGAAGGAATTTTTTTCCCCAATGTGAAGCTTACTGTTTGCCACTTGTTTTTTTTTGCCTTCCTCTGGATCAACATGTTAGGGCAGGTTAGGATAGGATATGGGTTGAACTAGATGGACTTAAAGTCTTCCTTCAACCTTAATAACTATAACTATGTTACCATGATGTTCCCATCGCCACACCTCACTTTGGTATGGTTCTTTTAATGTGATTTGCAGAATTTTAGCCTCTGAACATTATGTTTATTATGACAAAGTTACATTTCGATCTTATCTGACCAGGCTATATTCTATAGCATTTCACTAAATGTTGTTGAGCAAACTGTAGATGCACTTGATCTTGCTTTTTGTTCAGAAATGGAGTCTTGCATGGTGAGCGTGCATACATGCCATGGAGGTTGCATGGTGAGCATACATGCAGGCTATGGATGTTGCATGGTGAGTGTGCATACAGGTTATGGAGGTTGAGTGGATTAGTTTTCTGTGAAACAATTGTACCTGCTGATTCCACGTCTTTCTGTAGCTCTCCACAGTGGTCCTTGACTCTTGGACAACTCGTCTGAGGCTATGTGCACACGTTGCGGGTTTTTTTCACGGCAAAAACGCTTAAAAAAATGCATGAATTAAGCATCCTATTATTTAGAATAAACTCCGTAATTTTTGTGCACATGGTGCGTTTTTTTCTGCGAAAAAAACTCATCGCAGAAAAAAATGCATCATGTTCATTAATTTCGTGTTAAATCTGCGTATTTCCCGCTATATTATTGCCCTAGAATGTTCAGGAAAAATTCGCAGAAAAAACGCGCCAAAAACACGCAAAAACCGCGATAAAAACGCATGCGGTTTTTCTGGGAAAAAGTCCGGTTTTCCTCAGGAAATTTCTGCAAACATTACGCAACGTGTGCACATAGCCTCTCATAATTCTTTTCACTCCTCTGCCTCAAATCTTGTAGGAAGCACCTGGTCGTGGCAGATTTATGGTGAAATCTTGCTGGGAGCACCTGTTTGTGGCTGGTTTATCGTGAAATCTTGTGGGAAGCACCTGGTTGTGGCCGGTTTATGGTGAACTCTTGTGGGGAGCACCTGGTTGTGGCCGGTTTATGGTGAACTCTTGTGGGGAGCACCTGGTTGTGGCTGGTTTATGGTGAACTCTTGTGGGGAGCACCTGGTTGTGGCCGGTTTATGGTGAACTCTTGTGGGGAGCACCTGGTTGTGGCAGATTTATGGTGAACTTTTGTGGGGAGCACCTGGTTGTGGCTGGTTTATGGTGAACTCTTGTGGGAAGCACCTGGTTGTGGCCGGTTTATGGTGAACTCTTGTGGGGAGCACCTGGTTGTGGCTGGTTTATGGTGAACTCTTGTGGGGAGCACCTGGTTGTGGCCGGTTTATGGTGAACTCTTGTGGGGAGCACCTGGTTGTGGCTGGTTTATGGTGAAATTTTGTGGGGAATACCTTGTTGCTGATTTAAAGTTTAATCTGTTTTTTTATTGAAAAGATTTTCAAAACAAGCAAGTAACAAAGGATTCAGCAACATAACGATTACTGAGTACAAAAATAATAGAAGTTACAGGTCAAAAGACATTTTCATTAAAGTCCAACAAAATCTGAAAAGTAAAATGAATCCATAGCGAATGTAGAAATCCTCTATCCAGGGAAACTGTATGACCATTGGCGATACATATGAAGTGTCCGCTGAAAGAGAGCGACCCAAACATGAAAAACTAGGTCACTCCAACTAATAATGGTATAAACATGAAACGAAAGAATGAGACAAAAGAAGAAGAGGCAAAAGGAGGGGGAGAGAAGATAAAAAAAAGGGGGGGGAACCATGAAGTCTGATATAAAAGGGGGCAGCTTGCACCCCTATAATGACATCCGTCTAACCCGTATTGTTAAATCTATCTTCCTATGGCTAAGGGTGAGTTTCCACGGTCAGGAAACGCTGCGTGTTTGGCGCTGTGCGCTGGCGCAGCGCCAAACACGCAGCGTCCAGATGTTACAGCATAGTGGAGGGGATTTCAAGAAATCCCGTCTCCACTATGCGTAACAACACGCAGGCGGGAGACCTGCGTAAACGGACATGCGGCGCGTCTTTTCAGACCGCAGCATGTCCTAGCGTGTTGCGGCGACGCTGCGTCGCCGCAACAGAATTTAACACAGGGCTATGTAGCCCTGCGTTCTTTCCGGAGGTGTTCCGGAGGTGTCCTGAACACCTCCGGAAAGAGCGCGCGTCAGAAAGGGGGCGGGGCTTAGACGGAGCGGAATTTCCGCTCCGTCCAAAGCGCTGTGGTTCCGGACCGTGGAACCACAGCCTTAGAAAAGAGGGACTGAAAATCCTGAGAGTCCATGTACATAAACCAAGGACTCCAAACCTGCAGATATTTCACCATACTTTGGAGGCTGGTCATCTACTTAACCCATTGAGACATATTCGGGGATTGGGAGGATTTCCAATGTCTCGGGATCACAGTGCGCCCAGCAGTTAAGCAGTATCTTAGGAGCCCCTTTTTCTGAACCGAAACGAGCCCAGGAGGATAGATAATAAAACCACCTGGGGGGAGCTGGTCACCGAATGACCGCTAATGGCTTGATAAGCGGAAAAGACAGAATCCCAAAATGGCATTATATGTTTACATCCCCACCAAATGTGTAGCATGGTACCTCTCTCTGTCGCTGATTTATGGTGAAATCTGGTTGTGTCCAGTTTGTGGAAAAAATCTTGTGGAGAGCACCTAGTTGTGGCCAGTTTATTGTGAAATCTTGCGAGGAGCACCTGGTCGTGGCCAATTTATGGAGAACTCTTGCGAGGGGCACCTGGTCGCGACCAGTTTATAGTGAAATCTTGCGGGAAGCACCTGGTCGTGGCTGGTTTATTGTGAAATTATGTTCTATCCACTTCTGAATTATGGCCCAAACAGTGCTCACTGGAGCCTTCAGTAGTTTTGAAATTCTTCTATAACCAATGCCATCAGGACGTTTTGCAACAATGAGGTTGTGAAGGTCTTGAGACAGCTCACTGGTTTTCCCCATCATGAGATGTTTCCAGTGTGGCACCTCAGTAATGAGACCACTTTTTATAGGCTATCAGATGAAACAGTTGATATTATTTGTCACTAAGTGGCAGGATTACCGGTACTTTATAATTACTGATAGATCTCAGCCGGTGTCAGGACTTTTCCTGTGTTTTGTAATGCGTTCAATACTTTTTTCCCAGTGTAATTTCTCATTATTACACATAATTTATGGACATCTATGGTGGTTTCTTTGCCTTTGTGGATTGGATGGGCTGTTACCAACATATGGTGAGAATTTCATGTCAATAGCTCCTTAAGAAATAGATTTACTTACAAAATTGGTGACATGTTCAATACTTATTTCACCTGCTGTATTTGGCTGTATGTGTCATTTTTATATGTATCTGATGGATTATACGTGTGTACGGTGTTTGCATCACATCATGCATGAATACTATACAGTAACCGGACAGAAAGAAATAAATTTTATAAGGTTGTCCGTAACGCATCTTCTGTGGTCATCGCTTACAATGCCAATCTGCCTCGTTTGCTGCTCATTTGAGACTGTATTTTTGTTGGAATATGTTTGGTGCAACAACTCCATTCCTGTCTATAAGTGTTTAGTTGCTAGATTTGTATGATGTTTATGAAATTAAAAAAAACTCCCAGAGGCTCACACAGGGAGAGCATGTGACTGTATTTCCTGGTTTTCCTGTGTCTGTGTATGAGAGAAGCAGCCTGCTGCAGATGCTGCACAGATAGAGACGCACAAATGATTTATTCCTGATCTATGAAGCTTATCATATATTGTTCCTGCTTGTTCCTGAATAAAGAAGCTCTGTTGTCACAGGCTTGGAGAGTATCCTGAATAATCCGCTGCCAGGACTTTTTCAGGGTAAAGCTAAGTTCACATGTTCATTAAGCTTCCTTCAGGCTGCAGTCACACGTTCAGTAGTTAGTCAGTATTTTACATTAGTACTTATAAGCCAAAATCAGGAGTGGAGCAATCAGAGGAAAAGTATAATACAAACACGTCACCACTTCTGTATTTATCACCCACTCCTGGTTTTGGGTAATAAATACTGATGTGAAATACTGACCAAATACTTCACATGTGAACGTGGCCTTAGAACTGAGCCAGCAGCAAATAGTGAGTTCTGCAGACACAATTTTTTTGTCTTCCTGAAAAATAAATAATTTCAACTGGATCTATTTGTTTTTTAAAATTTGAAGTCTAAGGGAAACGGATTCAATAAATAGCCATCGGTGTTCTCCCATGTGAAAAGTGGGCATTCTGTGCCTACCGGAGGTGGAAAAATAAATATTTAACATCTACTACCTGGCATGTGAATGTTAAAATAATCATCTATGAGAAACTGATCCTGTAAGCAAAAAACTTCCTTTTCAAAGGGGAGAAAAACATGGCTATTTAATGGATCCGTTTTACATAGACTTAAGTGTTAAAATAATTTATCTAGTTGAAATCATTTTTTTTCACTTGAACAAAAAAGTTGTGTCTACAGAACTCACTGATTGCTGCTGGATCTGTTCTAAGGCCGGGATCACACATGCGACAAAAACGTCCGATGCTCGCATGTGAAATCCCAGCTCTGGCGCCGGTAGTTATATGCAGCCGCTCGCTCCACTCCCGAGTGCCGGCGCCAGAGCTGGGATTTCACATGCGAGCATCGGACGTTTTCGTCGCATGTGTGATCCCGGCCTAAAGGATGATTACTGGACATGTGAATTTTGCCTAAATGGAGAGGATGCCATTAGTCCGGTTCTTCACATCTAAAACACCCGGCAGCCCTCAGGTTCGCTGAAGGTAAAGCATTACAAGACATTCTGAACCTCAATGTAAAATGAAAACTTGGACAGTGGCATGTTTCATACCCTACACTCCAACAATGTAAACATGTTAATGGTTTAGGGTACAAAAACCTATAGGCAGATTCCTACAAATGTTATATGGACAGTGAGAAGTGGTATTAATAGCACCATGGTCATGATTCATGAATCCATCCTACTACGAATATGGTTATCCCCACCTCTGCCTCTCATGCCCGAGACAGTAATAACTGAGGTCCCGGCAGAGTCAGTGTTATGGAAAAAGCAAAATGTGAATGGTCTAATCCAGTGGTTCTCAACCTTTCTAATGCCATGACCCCGCAATACAGTTCCTCATGTTGCGGTGACCCTCAAACCAAAAAATAATTACAGTCCTCCATACAATATTATGGGCACCACATAGTCCTCCATACAGTATTATGGGCCAAATATAATGCTCCATAAAGAATACTGGTCCCCATATAATGCTCCATACAAAATATGGAGCTCTCCTCTGCACTGTGCTGCGTTCTGCACTGTTATGGCTCAGGAAAGGGCACTGTGGAAAGACTCTCCATTATCATCATCATTGCCTCCCCATCATCATCGCCTCCCCATCATCATTGCCTCCCCATCATCATTATCATTGCCTCCCCATCATCATCATCATTGTCTTCCCATCATCATTGGCTCCCCATCATCATCATCATTGCCTGCCCATCATCATTGGCTCCCCATCATCATCGCCTACCCATCATCATCATCATCATTGCCTGCCCATCATCATTGGCTCGCCATCATCATGATCATTGCCTGCTCATCATCATTGGCTCCCCATCATCATCGCCTCCCCATCATCATCATCATTGCCTGCCCATCATCATCGCCTCCCCATTATCATCATCTTTGCCTGCCCATCATCATTGGCTCCCCATCATCATCGTTGCCTCCTCACCACCATCACTGCCTCCCCCCATCACCATCACACATACAGCACCACACACAGACAGCACCGCAGCACTCTCTCACATACACACACGCAGGCAGACACACACACACACACACTGATACACACAGACACATACACCTCACATCTCACCTGTCTGGCGCCCGCGCTCTCTGCCACAGCCGGCCGCTGAATGATGACGTCATCCAGCGGCGCTGCTGTGACAGGAAGCGCGGGCGCCCCCTGGAGCCCGGAGCTACGGAGGCACGGGGAGAGGTAAGTATTGCGCCGCCTGCTCAGGCCGGGTCCCCCCTCTCCCCGCACAGTGGACTCACTGACCCGCCGCTCAGCTCCGGAGGGTCCCGGGCCGCTGCACTGTGACTCCGTGGGAGGAGGAATTGCTGCTGCTGCCACGCCGCCCCACACACGTGCTGCCTGGGGCGGACTGCCCCCCGCCCGCGCCCTACGCCCGCCCACGCTACGCCCCTGCTACGCCACTGGGCTAAAGCCATCGGAAATATGCTGTATATATGGCTCCGCTCCCATCCTCCCATCCTGTATATATGGCTCCGCTCCCCCTCCCATCCTGTATACATGGCTCCGCTCCCCCCTCCCATCCTGTATACATGGCTCCGCTCCCACCCTCCCATCCTATATACATGGCTCCGCTCCCCCCTCCCATCCTGTATATATAGCTCCGCTCCCATCCTCCCATCCTGTATATATGGCTCCGCTCCCATCCTCCCATCCTGTATATATGGCTCCGCTCCCATCCTCCCATCCTGTATATATGGCTCCACTCCCCCTCCCATCCTGTATACATGGCTCCGCTCCCATCCTCCCATCCTGTATATATGGCTCCGCTCCCATCCTCCCATCCTGTATACATGGCTCCGCTCCCATCCTCCCATCCTGTATATATGGCTCCGCTCCCCCCTCCCATCCTGTATATATGGCTCCGCTCCCATCCTCCCATCCTGTATACATGGCTCCGCTCCCACCCTCCCATCCTATATACATGGCTCCGCTCCCCCCTCCCATCCTGTATATATGGCTCCGCTCCCATCCTCCCATCCTGTATATATGGCTCCGCTCCCACCCTCCCATCCTATATACATGGCTCCGCTCCCATCCTGTATATATGGCTCCGCTCCCCCTCCCATCCTGTATACATGGCTCCGCTCCCCCCTCCCATCCTGTATATATGGCTCCGCTCCCATCCTCCCATCCTGTATATATGGCTCCGCTCCCATCCTCCCATCCTGTATATATGGCTCCGCTCCCATCCTCCCATCCTGTATACATGGCTCCGCTCCCATCCTCCCATCCTGTATATATGGCTCCGCTCCCATCCTCCCATCCTGTATACATGGCTCCGCTCCCATCCTATATACATGGCTCCGCTCCCCCCTCCTATCCTGTATATATGGCTCCGCTCCCATCCTCCCATCCTGTATATATGGCTCCGCTCCCACCCTCCCATCCTATATACATGGCTCCGCTCCCATCCTCCCATCCTGTATATATGGCTCCGCTCCCCCTCCCATCCTGTATACATGGCTCCGCTCCCCCCTCCCATCCTGTATATATGGCTCCGCTCCCATCCTCCCATCCTGTATATATGGCTCCGCTCCCACCCTCCCATCCTGTATACATGGCTCTGCTCCCCCCTCCCATCCTGTATATATGGCTCCGCTGCCCCTCCCATCCTGTATACATGGCTCCGCTCCCCCCTCCCATCCTGTATATATGGCTCCGCTCCCATCCTCCCATCCTATATACACGGCTCCGCTCCCACCCTCCCATCCTATATACATGGCTCCGCTCCCATCCTCCCATCCTGTATATATGGCTCCGCTCCCCCCTCCCATCCTGTATATATGGCTCCGCTCCCATCCTCCCATCCTGTATACATGGCTCCGCTCCCACCCTCCCATCCTATATACATGGCTCCGCTCCTATCCTCCATGGGATGCTTAATCCTGTGCACAGCGGTGACGTAATACCGCTCATTAAGGACATGAATATGGACGCCAAGCCTATGGGAGTGGCGTCACGTCCATATTCATTACCTTAATGAGCGGTACTACGTCACCGCACTGCCAGGAGGAAGCTGACGCCGCCGACAGGGATGCAGGGACCTGCAGCGACGGAGCGAGGAGGGTAAGTATGGAAGTCTAATGAAGCCGGCGGCTGCAGCTGTCACTACAGTGCTGCACCCGCCGGCTCCTTTAAGCGACCCCTTTGTTTTGGTCGTTCGACCCCCGCGGGGGTCGCGACCCACAGGTTGAGAACCGCTGGTCTAATCCTTTCCAAGAGCTCATTCACATGTCCGATGTTCTCATTTAGGGCTCATACTCACTGGCTGGAAAAAAATCGGTTCATTTTTTGCAGGGAAAAAACGGTACAATTGTTGTAAAAAGGCATGCGATTTGCATGCGATTTTAAATCGCACCATGCGTTTTCCATCAGTTTTCCATCAGTTTTCCATCTGTATGCAATGCGATTTTAACATGAAGTTTTCCATAGAGCAGTTATCTCTATGTAAAAAGTCATGTAAAAATCACATTGTAAAAAAAAATGTACACAAAAAGCAAATAATTATATATATATAATATATATATATATATATATATATATATATATATACAGTACAGACCAAAAGTTTGGACACACCTTCTCATTCAAAGATTTTTCTGTATTTTCATGACTATGAAAATTGTAGAATCACACTGAAGGCATCAAAACTATGAATTAACACATGTGGAATTATACATTACACTTTACAAAAAAGTTTGAAACAACTGAAAATATGTCTTATATTCTAGGTTCTTCAAAGTAGCCACCTTTTGCTTTGATTACTGCTTTGCATGCAGAAAAGGTGAACGGATGGACTCTACATGCCTAGTTCCCACTGTGAAGCATGGAGGAGGTGGTGTGATGGTGTGGGGGTGCTTTGCTGGTGACACTGTTGGGGGTTTATTAAAACTTGAAGCGGTGAGCGGTCCAGCTCACCCCAAACCATCTCGATTGGGTTCAGGTCTGGTGACTGTGGAGGCCAGGTCATCTGGCGTAGCACCCCAACACTCTCCTTCTTGGTCAAATAGCCCTTACACAGCCTGGAGGGTGTGTTTGGGGTCATTGTCCTGTTGAAAAATAAATGATGGTCCAACTAAACACAAACCGGATGGAATAGCATGCTGCTGCAAGATGCTGTGGTAGCCATGCTGGTTCACTATGCCTTCAATTTTGAATAAATCCACAAAGTGTCACCAGCAAAGCACCCCCACACCATCACACCTCCTCCTCCATGCTTCACGGTGGGAACCAGGCATGTAGAGTCCATCCGTTCACCTTTTCTGCGTGCAAAGCAGTAATCAAAGCAAAAGGTGGCTACTTTGAAGAACCTAGAATATAAGACATATTTTCAGCTGTTTCACACTTTTTTGTTAAGTGTAATGTATAATTCCACATGTGTTAATTCATAGTTTTGATGCCTTCAGTGTGATTCTACAATTTTCATAGCCATGAAAATACAGAAAAATCTTTGAATGAGAAGGTGTGTCCAAACTTTTGGTCTGTACTGTGTATATATATATATATATATATATATATATATATATAGGTCATACACTTCTACATAGTATAATAGCTGCTATTTCATCCCGGCTATACTGTAAAATCACACTGACAGCTTTAATAAAGAATAGAAACAATACATATACACACATAGAATACATATATATATAGATATATATATGTCATTGTGACATATATATATATATATATATATATATATATATATACACATATATTTATAGTTCATACACTTCTACATACTGTAAAAGCCGCTAATTCAATTGCCGGCTTTTGTGAAATCACAGAAGCTGACATGAAATGATACATTGTTTACACGCAGTTAACCATGTCATTTCATGTATTTTGATATGTGGTTTTAACTTACAATTACATAAGTGTATGTGTGCAAAATTTCAGACATGTAGGGGTTAATTAAAGGTGTAAATTCGTTGAAAAAAATGTGTGGGCTCCCGCTGTATTTTCTCCACCAGACAGACAAAGCAAGCGAGTGGGGGCAGATAATAATAGCCTAGGGAGGGTACATTTTTTGTGCCCCCCCCCTGGCTACTAACATCTGCCCCCAGACACCCCAGAAAGGGCAAATCTCTAATTAGATTCGATCTTTCTGGCACTTTGCCCGTCTATTCCCATTGCCCTGTAGCGGTGGCGAATGGGTTAATAAGGGGTTAAAGCCACTTTGCAATTGAAAGGTCACTTTAAGCCAGGTTAATAATTGAGAGCTGTCAATTAGACAACTATCAATTATTAATCCTATTAAAGTAAATAAAAAAAACACACACACTTTAAGAATAAATAATTTTAATGAAATAAAAACACATTTTTTTGACCATCTTTTATTTAACTCTTAATCCCTCGAAGCCCTTGATCTCCTATAATAAAGAAAAAATAATAAAACAACATTATTCTTACCTATCCGGCGATCTGTCATGTCCCACGCTGTAATCCTTCACAAAGGGTTAACTAGCTTTGAGCCAAGCAGCGCAAGTAATACTGCGTGCTCAGCTGAAAGCTCCTGAATGAATGAGCTTATCTCCTGCCGACAGGAGAGGATGTGATTAATGAATGAAGCTTAATTGATTGCGTCCCACTTTCACTTTAGGTCAGGTCAGGGTGACCTGACCTGAAGTGAAAGTGGCAATAAATCAATTAAGCTCCACTAATTAATCACTTCCTCTCCTTTCGCTGGGAGAGGAACTTATTCATTCGGGGGGTAACAGCTCAGCAGGCAGCATTAGCTCCCTGCTAGCTGTAACCTGTTAACCCTTTCTGATGGATTACACCGTGGGACCTGACTGTGCATCGGATTGGTAAGAATAATTTTGCTTTTTTATTTTATTTTTATTACAGGAAATGGTTTTAGCAGGAAAATAAAATATGGTCAAAAACTGTTTGATTATTTCATTAAACTTCTTTTTTATTAAAGTGTGTGTGTTTGATTTTTCTTTCATACAATAGAATTAATAATTGATAGTTGTCTAATTGACAGCTCTCAATTATTAACCTGGCTTAAAGTCACCTTTCAATTGCAAGGTGGTTTTAACCCCTTATTAACCCATTCGCCACCGCTACAGGGCAATGGGAATAGACGGGCAAAGTGCCAGAAAGGGCTAATCTAATTAGAGATTTGCCCTTTCTGGGGTGTCTGGGGGCAGATGTTAGTAGCCAGGGGGGGCACAAAAAAAATGTACCCTCCCTAGGCTATTATTATCTGCCCCCACTCTCGCTTGCTTTGTCTGTCTGGTGGAGAAAATACCGCGGGAGCCCACACATTTTTTTTCAACGAATTTACACCTTTAATTAACCCCTACATGTCTGAAATTTTGCACACATACACTTATGTAATTGTAAGTTAAAACCATATATCAAAATACACGAAATGACATGGTTAACTGTGTAAACAATGTATCATTTCATGTCGGCTTCTGTGATTTCACAAAAGCCGGCAATTGAATTAGCGGCTATTACAGTATGTAGAAGTGTATGAACTATAAATATATATATATATGTATGTGTTACAATGACATGTATATATATATATATATGTATTCTATGTGTATGTATCTAGTGTTTTGTGAGCTGTCAGTGTGATTTTACAGTAGCCGGGGATGAATTGCCGGACAGCAATGCATGGTGCGAGTGCTGTGCGATGATTTCTCGCATCCATTGACTTGCATTGCCGATTATCATGCCAAAATCGCATCAAATCGCAGTTTTTTTCTCACCAATTTCTGATGAGAAAAAAATCGCAAATGAGAACTCACCTATTGAATAACATTGGTCAGATTTGAATCCGATTTTTTTTCGGCTGAATATCATCCGTTTTCGGCGCCAGTGAGTATGAGCCCTTATGAGAAAAATGGACTGATGAACGTGATCAACTTTTCTTGTATGCGGAGAAATGTGGCAATATGACATTCTGTGAAAATTGGACCAAACGGTGATAGCATCCAAGTGCAGTCAGATTTTCTCACCGACCCATAGACTTGCATTGCTGATTTTGATCAGGCTCTCGGATCAATATCAGACATGCCTCCGCGGTTTTCTGTGGACCGCTTGATCTGTGAAAAATCAGACATGGGAATGGTCTGATAGACTATCACAGGTGCGAGTGCTATCCATGAAAACCATGCATAGCACCCATGTGCGACAAGTGGACGTGTGAATGAGCCCTAATAGAGAGTGTACATTAGACTGCACCTTGTTTGTCAAACAGCCTCATACTGAAATATAGATTAGGAGCTTCTTCGGACATCTCTAGAACATTACCACCAATTGGTTGCCAATGTTTTGTGGCACAATATTTCTATGTTGTCGCAATGCAAGCTGTATTGGCTTATTGTCGTCATAAAATTGCTTGGGATGTTAGCAGTTTTAATTTTTGCAGCCAGTGTTGGAGCTTTATTGATCCGTTTTTTTTAAAACTCCCTGTCCATAGTACTTGCTCCTCGCACCCTGGCTGACATTTCGGGCAGATGAGGGTAGCAGGCAGGTATCGTTTGTGTAACCTGCTGTCAGCAGCCACATCTGGATTACAGCTCTTTGTTGCCCCAAGATGTTCCGCACAATGTCATAATCTACTTTATAGCAGCAATTAACTTTGGCTTTCTATATATTCAGTAATTAAAAAGATGAAGTAGAATGTTTGTACAGTTGCCAACTGATGAAATAAGAATATCCTAAAGGGAGAAGAATATTGTAAATGTCTCTGGCCTTGGGCTTTTATAATGGTGCTAACTAAGGAGGACCCTTCCCCCCCTAGCCTCCATCACTCCACAGTACGGTGAGTGTCAGCTTACAAGGCAAACACCTTCCCACCCCACATCCATGGTTCAGAGTCTGGATCTGCTGCTTGTATCGCTGCGTCATGTCTTCAGACCACACAGTAATTTTGTATCTGTAGCATCTGCTGAGCTGCACTCAGGACCTGGTACCTAAAGGGGATAATGATATGATTAGATCCTCTATAATGCTGGGCTTTGGCTGATGCAGAATCCTGGGGGGGCTGCCACGTAATAGCAGCAGTCAGTGATGTCCTCAGGAGTAGTCATTATGACAAACCTTCTACTACAGTGGGTACGAAAGTATTCAGACCCCTTTAAATTTTTCACTCTATGTTTCATTGCAGCCATTTGGTAAATTCAAAAAAGTTCATTTTTTTTCTCATTAATGTACACTCTGCACCCCATCTTGACTGATAAAAACAGAAATGTAGACATTTTTGCAAATTTATTGAAAAAGAAAAACTGAAATATCACATGGTCATAAGTATTCAGACCCTTTGCTCAGTATTGAGTAGAAGCACCCTTTTGAGCTAGTACAGCCATGAGTCTTCTTGGGTATGATGCAACAAGTTTTTCACATCTGGATTTTGGGATCGTCTGCCATTCTTCCTTGCAGATCCTCTCCAGTTCCGTCAGTTAGATGGTGAACGTTGGTGGACAGCCATTTTCAGGTCACTCCAGAGATGCTCAATTGGGTTTAGCTCAGGGCTCTGGCTGGGTCAGTCAAGAATGGTCACAGAGTTGTTCTGAAGCTACTCCTTTGTTATTTTAGCTGTGCGCTTATGGTCAAGTCTGAGGTCCAGAGCACTCTGGAAGAGGTTTTCATACAGGATATCTCTGTACTTGGCTGCTTTCATGTTTCCTTCAATTGCAACTAGTCGTCCTGTCCCTGCAGCTGAAAAACACCCCATAGCATGATGCTGCCACCACCACTGTTTCACTGTTGGGATTGTATTGGAAAGGTGATGAGCAGTGCCTGGTTTTCGCCACACATACTGCTTAGAATTATCACCAAAAGTTCTATCTTCGTCTCATCAGACCAGAGAATCTTATTTCTCATAGTCTGGGAGTCCTTCATATGTGTTTTTTATCAAACTCTATGCGGGCTTTCATATGTCTTGCACTGAGGAGAGGCTTCCGTCGGGCCACTCTGCCATAAAGGCCCGACTGGTGGAGGGCTGCAGTGATAGTTTACTTTGTGGAACTTTCTCCCATCTCCCTTCTGCATCTGTGGAGCTCAGCCACAGTGATCATGGGGGTCTTCTTTACCTCTCTCACCAAAGCTCTTCTCCCACGATTGCTCAGTTTGGCTGGACGGCCAGGTCTAGGAAGACTTCTGGTGGTGCAAAACTTCTTTCATTTAAGGATTATGGAGGCCACTGTGCTCTTAGGAACCTTGAGTACTGCACAAATTCTTCTGTAACCTTGGCCAGATATGTGCCTTGCCACAATTCTGACTCTGAGCTCCTTGGCCATTTCCTTTGACCTCATGATTCTCATTTGGTCTGACAAGCACTGTGAGCTGTGAGGTCTTGTATAGACAGGTGTGTGCCTTTACAAATCAAGTCCTATCAGTTTAATTAAACACAGCTGGACTCCAATGAAGGAGTAGAACCATCTCAAGGAGGATCACAAGGAAATTGACAGCATGTGACTTAAATATGAGTGTCTGAGCAAAGCGTCTGAATACTTATGACCATGTGATATTTCAGATTTTCTTCTTTAATAAATTTGCAAAATTTTCTACATTTCTGTTTTTTTTTTCAGTCAAGATGGGGTGCAGAGTGTACATTAATGAGAAAAAAAAATTAACTTTTTTGAATTTACCAAATGGCTGCAATGAAACAAAGAGTAAAAAATGTAAAGGGGTCTGAATACTTTCCTTACCCACTGTATACTCTGCGCTGTGTTCCCTCGACCATCACCAGAAAAAAAACATCTTGCGGGGGGGGGGGATGAGGGGGGCGTCACATGACTACTGCGGCCAATTAGCAGCCACTTATTCGCTGCAGTGTTAACAAATTCTCCAAGTAAAAGAAACCATTCAAAAGGGGTTGTGTACTATGATCACTCACCCTGGCAGTCGCAGCACACTGTGGCAGAGCTCAGCTGCCCTTATACTGACCCTGCACTTGCTCCGGATGCTGTAGGACGGTCTGAGCCCCTGTTCTGTGTCCGGATCGGCAATGATCACTTGTAGGATTATCATGCGATGAATCTGTGGCTGGAGGTAACAAACACAGCATTCTCTTCTTATCCGCAGATGGTCTCCACACATAAGGAAGCAGAACATGATGGCTAACCATAAAAGTTGTGAACAATGTCTGCCCAAACACAGAGGGAGGATCTGTTCACCTCCATGGCGAGACACCACAGACCACGCGTGCTGCCGAGGTAAGCAGGTCAGTTAGTTCTCTTTAAGGTGCTCTGATGTATGAGCTGCACCCAAATTTGCTGTTGATCGCAACCCTCAAAGGCATCAGCCTCTCCTGACTACTTTCCCCACATTTCGGGATGAAACACTTGGCCTCCCCTCTAGCACTCTGGCACCACTCCAGTCCATCCTACACTCTGCTGCCCGACTAATCCACCTGTCTATTCCCCAGCCTCCCCTCCCCCCTATGCCAGGCCCTTCACTGGCTTCCTATTGCCCAGAGGCTCCAGTTCAAAACCCTAATCATGACATACAAAGCCATCCACAACCTGTCTCCTCCATACATCTGTGACATAGTCTCCCGGTACCTACCCGCACGCAACCTTCGATCCTCTCAAGATCTCCTTCTCTACTCCCCCCTCATCTCTTCTTGCCACAACCGCATACAAGACTTCTCCTGTGCTTCCCCCATACTCTGGAACTCTCTGCCGCAATGCATTAGACTCTCACCAACAACGGAAACCTTCAAGCAGAACCTGAAGACCCACCTGTTCCGACAAGCCTACAACCTGCAATGATCCTCAGTCTACTGAACTATCGCACTACCAGCTCTACCCTTTCCTAGTGTATTCTCACCCATCCCTGCAGACTGTGAGCCCTCGCGGGTAGGGTCCTTTCTCCTTCTGTACTTGTGTGTCCCTTGTCTAGCACATGTTTATTGTACTTGTCTATATTTCCCCTTTTCACATGCAAAGCGCCATGGAATAAATGGCGCTATATAAATGTATAATAATAATATGAAAATAATGAATAATAAATCCCCAACAGTGTCACCAGCAAAGCACTCCCACACCATCACACCACCTCCTCTATGCTTCACGGTGGGAACTAGGCATGTAGAGTCCATCGGTTCACCTTTTCTGAGTGCAAAGCAGTAATCAAAGCAAAAGGTGGCTACTTTGAAGAACCTAGAATATAAGACATATTTTCAGTTGTTTCACACTTTTTTGTAAAGTGTAATGTATAATTCCACATGTGTTAATTCATAGTTTTGATGCCTTCAGTGTGATTCTACAATTTTCAGTCATGAAAATACAGAAAAATCTTTGAATGAGGTGTGTCCAAACTTTTGGTCTGTACTGTATGTCATTAAGACATATATATATATATATATATATGTTTATATATATATATATATTTTTTTTATAGTTCATACACTTCTACATAGTATAATAGCTGCTAATTCAATTGCCAGATTTTGTGAAATTCCAGAACCCGACATGAAATGACACATGGTTTACATGCAGTTAACCGCAGTTAACCATGTCATTTCATGTAGTTTGATATATGGTTTTCACTAACAATTACATGAGTGTATGTGTGCAAAATTTCATACATGTAGGGGTTAATTAAATGTGTAAATTCATTGAAAAAATTGCGTGGGCTCCCGCTGTATTTTCTCCACCAGACAGGCAAAGCCAGTGAGTGGGTGCAGATAATAATAGCCTAGAGAGGGTGCATTTATTTTGTGCCCCCCCCTGGCTACTAACATCTGCCACCAGCCACCCCAGAAAAGGCAAATCTATAATTAGATGCGCCATTTCTGGCACTTAGCCCGTCTATTCCCATTGCCCTGTAGCGGTGGCTAATGGGTTAATAATGGGTTAAAGCCACCTTGCTATTGGAAGGTGACTTTAAGCCAGGTTAATAATTGAGAGTTGTCAATTAGACAACTATCAATTATTAATCCTATTGTGTGAAATAAAAAACCCCACACATTAATACAAATCATTTTAATGAAATAAACACACAGTTTTTGACCATCTTTTATTGTATTGGTATTCCTTCGATTCCCTTGTTCTCCTGTAATAAAAAAAAATAAACACCATTATTCTTACCTTACCACGCAACTTTTTCAACGAATTTACACATTTAATTAACCCCTACATGTATGAAATTTTGCACACATACACTCATGTAATTGTTAGTGAAAACCATATATCAAACTACATGAAATGACATGGTTAACTGTATGTAAACCATGTGTCATTTCATGTCGGGTCTGTAATTTCACAAAAGTCGGCAATTGAATTAGCGGCTATTATACTATGTAGAAGTGTATGAACTATAAATATATATATATGTCACAATGACATGTATATATATATATATATATTCTATGTGTGTATATATCTATTCTTTCTATTCTTTAATAAAGCTGTCAGTGTGATTTTACAGTATAGCCGGGGATGAATTGCTGGCTTTTCTAAAGGACACCGGTGTGATTTTATCGCAAGTCACACGTGTGGTCCGTTTGTAATCCGATTTTTCATCGCTCCCATAGACTTGCATTGGCGATTGTCGACCGATAATCGGTGACAATCGAAGCATGGTGCGATTGTCTTGGTCCAAGGAAAACGGCCGAGAAAAAATCGGATGCTGGGAGCTGCTCCATAGATTAACATTGGTCCGACTGCAATGCGATATTTCATCGCATTGCAGTCGTCCGTTTTTGTCGCCAGTGTGACTCCGGCCCAAGACTGTTAAAGGCGCCATCCCTGTTCACAGGTTGTGTCTGGCATTGCCTCATTATCTTCTATGGAGTTGAGCATAAATACTGGACATTACCTGTGGTTTCCATTTCTGGAAGACAGCCATGTTTTTCTTATTCCATACAAGTTTTTAAAGTAATGCTCCAGTTTAATAAAATTGTCGTTTCTGCTAGTGGAGTGATTTGTGCTTTGTTGTTTTTGTTGTTACTTTTAGCCCATCCTTGGTTGCACATCATCCCCAATCTAAAATATAACAGACATGTGCTAAGCGATGGTAATATGTGCGCCCCCCACTAATGCTTAACCCTATCTACTTTTCTCCCCAATTGTGGAAAGCGTGAGAAAAGGTGGAAATAATAATGGCGACATGGCAAAGGCCATCATTTTATGTTTGTGCACCTGAGTACAAGACCTGCTGTACTGCTGACAATGTGAAGTGTTTTCAGGCAGCAGAACGACCCCTACAATCCGCCATTATGAAAGTGTCTAGGAATGAGCTGACCTGAGGAAGTTTGTGTTCTGGTTCCCAACCCCAACTTTAGTCCAAACATGAAAATGAACCCAATTGAAAACAATGGAGTCCCGAACTTTCGAGCTGGAAAATTCTCTTTCACTCTCCTTCCCCCAAAACTCCGAACATTAAAATGCTGTCCGTGTTAAGAGTTTAGCACCAGACCTTTTATCCGATACGAACCCCGAACTTAAAGTTCGGGTTTTTTCTTCTCTAGTTGCGTCCTCTCCAGAGCGTCTCACAGTATCATATATAAAGAACGTTTCTTGGTTGCATAGGCATTTACAGATATGGCCTCCTTCATTTATAATCTAGTTTCTGCCTAATTTTCAGACACTGATGACTGGCCCATGACTGCAGAGCCGTGCTTTCCTTACTTGTTCCTTCTGTTTTTTGATGGGGAGAATCATGTCGGTTGCTCCTTGTCTGACATGACGTCTGCTTGTTGGTTGAGTTAAATGTGTGAGTTAACATACGAAACAACCATTGGGCTTTCTTCCATTTTTTTTTATTAAAATACAAGTAAGACAATGGCTAACTGATACTTGCTGAAGCACCATATTGTAGAGGTTGGGTTCTGGTCATCTCTATTATTGAGGAGAGGATGAGTGCTGAAGCCAGCAGGTCTGAAGGGGAGAAGACAGCGCCTGTCGAGGGCAGCAATGATGTGACTCCATCCAGGCAGCAACAGAGAGCTGGTCTCTTTCAATGGTGCCCATCATACCCACATTACAGCGGCCGCCCGGCAGGAGCATGACCTCCTCCCCTCTAGGCTCATGTTTGGCTTATCGCTCACGTTTCATTCCCTGTATACATATATTGGTAATATCTTGGCTTGCACAGGATTACGACACCTGTTTACCAGTGGCCGATTGCTGGTGCATCATATAAAACAAAAGATAAAGTGATACCACAGAGAGCAAAATAAAGAGTCTTCTATGAAAGTGGATAATTATAAAAAATGATATAAAATGTACATACTCGTAGATAATTGTCAGCCTGCCCTTAAGGAAATAAATGAGCACGGTGGTGGCACTGGTGCTGGAGGCACTGGTGGTAGTGACATTGGTGCTGGAGGACTCAGCCAATGTGACTGCTAAGTATCAAGACACCTTTGGTGATTACAGCATAACAGTGACATTAAAATGTCGTATAAAAGCGTAAATGACAAATTACATCCATGTGAACGTACTCATCAGTTCTAGGCACACAGTTTTCTTCAGTCCTGCACCCATAACAACCAGGTTTCCGTTTTTCTCTGTCCGTCCACCTTGCACAGGTATATGGATAGAGAGCTGACATGTCGAGCTACAGTACAACAGAATATGGATACAGCACACAATATACGGCACAGTGTGTCAGTACCTGCTCATATCGCCAGGCAGTATGCAAAAAAGCTCTTATCCCTGGATGGCAACGGTATACGCTGAGAATGATCTGCAGTAGTCGCACACAATGAGGCCGCGTCGCCGTCACCTACTGTATAGTCACCCCTCCATATGTCTGCAGGGTGGGAAGGATGAGCCAGAAAGAAGGAGCATGTCAGGATGGCAGGGACTTATCTGCAAGCATCAGATAGATCTGCACAACATGGAGGGGAGTGCCCGGCTTATGACATGTTACCTGTCGCCTACACGGGAACTCAATCCTTTCCTCCACCCACCACTCCTTTCTTTACACTCTTTTACCCTCGGTGGGTACATGCATTGCTGAGGTATTGGTTATAATGCTCCAAAAGATTCAATGTCCCCTGGAATAAGACTTCCCTCTTCATTAGGACCCGCCATTACTTGCTGATCCTGCCCTATCTTCCTGAAGTTCTGCAAATTACAATGAACCATGGTCGGGCAGCATGGGATTAGTAAAATATAGAAGTAATCCATCATGTTCAGACTAAGCACAATGCTCCTGTCACTGGCAAGCAATGTAAAGCTATTTATTGTCATTCATAATGAAGAGCACTGTGTCATTTCCTGCAGTGCAATGAGACTGTATGAACCAAAGTGTGAACAGCTCATTATAGCACACAGCTGAGATCTCCACAGTAGCACCTCAGCGCAGCTGCAGTAGATCGCCCCGTGTTCCTACTGTATCTTACTGTCCAAGCATCACCAGATGATTCTGCAGGTCCAGTATCACATACTCCCATCTGATATGGCTGGATGATATCATTAAAGGGATCTGTCAGTGATCATCCCTCCTGAGCCGTCTATATGGCCATGTAGGTTGTAGGAAGCCGACTAAAATGACACCTTGATATCTGCAATCCAATGTCTTATTCCAGAGGAATCCATGTTTTTCTTAATATTTAAATGAAGTGTTAAGAGCTATGGACTGGACATAGATCTCCCTGAGACTCCGCCTCCAGAGCTTATTTTAAATGAAAAAGGGCATTACCAGGGTGAGACATGTAGAAAGGAGAGCAGACTGTCAGTAATTGCATATCTCACACTGGTAACATCCCATTTTATTTAAACTAAGCTCTGGAGGTGGAGTCTCAGGGAGATCTATGTTTGGTCTATAGATCTTAACAGCTCATTTACATATTAAGAAAAACGTGGATTTCTCTCTAAGACATCGGATCGCAAAACATCAGGTGTGCTGTATTCAACTTCCTACAACCTACATGGCAATACAGACGGCTCAGGAAGGACGATAGCTGAGAGATTCCCTGTAATGCAGTCACTCTGTGGGGTCGCCTGCTGGTATCTATAAAGAGAAAAACCACAATCTGTTGCTTTTGATCCCAGCTTTACAGACTTGTTTTAAGATGTGACATTGATCCCCGACCATGAATACATTTGCAGAAATGGAAGCCTATGATGTAAATCTGCATGTTTGTGGTTTTTATGTCCATGTGTCAGGGCCTTGAGATGCGTGCAGCCCCATGTGAGCCCTCAGGACTAAATTCCCGCCATTAAGATAGGACCAGTGTTTAATGTCAACATCACCTATCAAAACCTTGCCTAAAGCTGGTGTCTAATTGATGCCGGAAATGTCATCTTGTGGTGATCAGAGCACACGGAGGCTTATTTAAGGCTGTACCTACAGGTTCCCCACATTAATTAGTAAGACTCCAACTTCCTCCAAAATAATAATAAAAACTACCAGTGAGGACCGTGCCGACCATTGCTCCTGGGAGCGCATCAGTCGTGAGGTAACTGCGTCATGTGTGGATGCTGTCGACTCATGAAAACACAATAAATTATCTGAAGAGACTGGATGAAGTCCACCTGAAGAGTGAAGTAATAAGTCCTGCTGCTTCTCCCTCTTCCTTCTCATCTTTGTTTCCCAGGAACATGGCAAGGCCACTCGTTTCTCCAACAGCTGTCAGGTGGGGGGGTTTCTTTGATTTCTTTCCCTTCTTGCCTTTACCGCACCCTGGTCTTCCTACATTCTGCCGATACTGCTGTGTATTGCTGTAGAACAAGAGGGATCAGCGGTTTGAGGTCTGTGGAGATGGGGTCACAGTGAGGCTAATGTCACACATCTGGATTGTGACTTTTTGTAATGTGGTCGTTTTCATGTGTTCATTTCCAAAGTCAAAGGTCTGAAATATCAAGTGTCAACAAGTGTTCCATGATGGCCGTGCATTGGGTCATCCTCAGGAGTCATTTCTCCAGGCCCAGCTGTAACCACTTAACCGTTCAGCCTTCTGTCCCCAAATGTCTGTTCCAGCCACTGCTGCACTTCATGGAGGTTATAGAAAAAAGGTCCTTTACCTCCAAGATAAACAATTTTTTGCCTTTGCACAATGCATACCCTTCAAAGGAGACACCATAGGCAACATTGGCATTATTGTCCATACAGTCAGCAACCACCTGGCACTGTTGTGGGAGGGAGTATTTCTCTAGGAGTTTGTTGGCTGCAGCACATCGGTCTTCTTGGTTTCTGTGTTTTTTTACTTCATAGGAGCCCACACCAGGAGCAGCCCAGCCATCCGAGGGATGAGCTTCATCAATGTAGACCAAAAGGAAATCGGCTACATTAGAAAACTCCTCCACCAGCTTGCTGAAGACTGACAGCTGGCTTATGAAGGGGGGTCATGTTGCTGATCCAAAATTGACGACCAAGGGGCGCTCAGAACTGGCAAAGTCTAGAAGGTTACATGGTGCCCCTGGTTTTGCAGAGACGCCACTTGCTTTCTTGCGGGACACATGGATGACATTGGAGTTTGGTGCATCTCCTCCTAACTTTACCTACAGAAAATGAGAGAAGGGATGACTGTCAGTAACATACAGTGTAAAGCAGAAGAAAATGAAGAACAAAAAAGGTAAATGCAAATGACAGTAAAACATAAAAACCTAGAAGACTGATGGCAGAAGATGGGCACACAGATCTTTGTAGCCCTTATTCTATTTCCTTTTTCATCTTGGGATATATTTCTATGACTAGTACTCTTACATTAATATTGTGCATCTATTCTTCCCTCCAAACAGTTAGTTTTACATTGTGACTCCCTAGTTCTTATGTTTTAGTTTGGTGTGAACACTTCACTCCTGAATCCTATTTAAGCATTTCAGTCATGTCGGCCATGCGACACTGTTCATAAAGTGTAACCTAGTGTCAGGGTGCAGCCGATCGCTGCCTGGGACTGCCCTCAGGACTCCCGAGCACAGAATGAGCAAATAATGGCCAATAATTTACAAGGATATTGCATTGAAACTTTTACCACCAACGCCCTCAGATCTCGCTGCAGAGCAGACAAGATCTCCATATATCCAAAATTTAGTAACTCATCTCGTTGATCGCTGCGGCACCACCTGTACCTGAGTGAAGACAGTGTGGGGATGAGTGTGACCTGATTTGCCTTGGTAAATCCAGAATGCTCCTTGTTTTCTAGTTGGTGAGTTTCCATTTCTTTTTACTGCTACAGATGTCAGGCAACGTGGCCTTTAAATAGTGGCTGTGAATGGAAGGACATTGACCATTCTCTAGTCATCAGTATTAGATGTGGGGTTCGGCCTCCGCCACCCCCGCTGCTCAACTGAATACTGTCCTGCAAGTGTGATGTACGGGGGGTGGGTGGGGGTGCAATCATCAGCCCCATACATTTCTTACTTCTTTTGTGTTGCTGATATACAGTCGTGCATGGCAGTGCTGAAAACTGTACATGGAGTCTATTTGGCCGCTGACAGATCCATAAGAAAGGCCATCAATTTCACATAGGTGGGTGTTTGACACCTGTCACCCCCACCAACCAGTAGATATATCAATACGTCATCAATTCTTAAGTTCTGGGCAACATTGCTCATTCACTGGAAGAGGATTGTGCAAATCAAATGCTCTCTCATGCAGCTTCTTCTGGGATAAGTGGCTCCTACTGATGTCTGTGATGGTCTTTTTCCTGTGTGTTTGTCCGTGGGTTAGGCTGCTGCTGATCATCTGTCAGTTTGTATGTCAGTGGGGTAGGCTGCTGCTGATCATCGGTCAATGTGTGTGTCCATGGGGTAGGCTGCCCCGATAATTGGTCAGTGTGTATGTCAGTGGGGTAGGCTGCTGCTGATCATCGATCAGTGTGTGTGTAAGTGGGGTAGGCTGTCCCTGATAATCGGTCAGTGTGTATGTCTGTGGGTTAAGTGGCCGCTGATCATCCGTCAGTGAGTATATCCGTGGGGTAGGCTGTCCCTGATAATCGGTCAGTGTGTATGTCTGTGGGTTAAGTGGCCGCTGATCATCCGTCAGTGAGAATATCCGTGGGGTAGGTGGCCACTGATCATCAGTAGAGTAGGCTGCTGCTTATCATCTGTCAATGGGGTAGGCTGCCCCTGATAATCAGTCAGTGTGTATGTCCGTGGGTTCGGTGGCCGCTGATCATCTGTCAGTGTGTATATCCGTGCAGTAGGCGGCCAGTGATCATCAGTGGGGTAGGCTGCTTGGGTCATCTGTCAGTGGGGTAGGCTGCCCCTGATAATCGGTCAGTGTGTATGTCTGTGGAGTAGGCAGCCGCTGATCATCCATCAGTGTGTATGTTAGTGGGGTAGGCAGCCGCTGATCATCCGTCAGTGTGTATGTTAGTGGGGTAGGCAGCCGCTGATCATCTGCTCGTGTGTATGTCAGTGGAGTAGGCTGCCGCTGATCATCCATCAGTGTGCATGTCAGTGGGGTAGGCTGCCTCTGATCATCATTCAGTGTGCATGTCAGTGGGGTAGGTAGTCGCTAATCATCAAGTCAGTGTGCATGTCTGTGGGGTAGGCTGCCGCTGATCATCTGTCAGTGTGCATGTCAGTGGGTTATGCGGCCGCTGATCATCCGTCAGTGTGCATGTCGGTGGGGTAGGATGCCGCTGATCATCGATCAGTGTGTATGTCAGTGGGGTAAGCGGCCTCTCATCTATAAGACGTCTATTAAATCTCCCCTACCTGTATCTGTGTTCTGTATCGACAGTAATCGGAGCCTTTTCTTTCCACAATAGTCTTATTATTAGCTGTGGACGTGGCTACGTGGCCTCTAATTGGCTCCAACTGTGCTGATATAATTCTGTGTATTATGGCTGAGGCCAGATCTCTCGTCATTGCAGAACATGTTATTAATGTTTTACACTACTGGTTCCCACATGTAGGTAGATGAGTCAGGGTGACAGATGTTACGGGGCCCTCTATACAGCACACGCTGCCCCCATCATCTGCCTATAGGACGATATACGAGCCTTGTGGGTACCTACAGAGAACTCTATGTGCGTCTGCATCTTCCTGTTTGGACTATGTCAGCAGATGTTTATTTCACTGCTTACATTTTATTTTTTAATCACTTTAATCACTTGACTTAAATGCAGAGAACTGCCACCTTCTCATGACGTACTAGAACAGTCATATGGCGTTAAGGGGTTAAATGCAGAGAACTGACCCTTAAATCCTCAATGTATAAGAGCCAGAGTTTATATGATTGCAGATCAGGTTGGGAATTTCTCCAGCTTCTACTTTTTTCAAAGTCATAGAGCGCGGGTGGCATAGATTGGGTCCTGTTTTCCGATTCACTTGACAACGTTCCTGCGTATGTTTTAAGTTTGCACCATCTGTCCCCAATATGTTCAGTCCAGTGACATCTCAAGTACCATAAGAAGGCTGTATGGATTGCATTAGGACGGCTGCAGTCACAAATCTGCATCATAAAACCAGCACTGATTTATTTTTTTTCCTGCAGCATGTGAATGGATACAAAAAATAATAATAATTTATATGTATGAAAGTATGAATTTTTAAGATCCGGTCTAAATGTTAACATACTAAGCGTTGATTTGCACTGATACAATCCCTGTAGGGCCATGCATAACGACTGTATATGAAGCTATACATCCCCTGCTGCACTGCCAGATGCGGGTGGCAAAGTTCTCCCTACAAGCAATTCTGAGAAGCTATGCAGATTACTGTACAACTAGACCCAAAGAAGAGGAAGCGCTCGGGACTGAGTGACATAGGAAGAAAACCTAGCCTACCATAAACTTAGCCCACCATGAACCTAGCCCACCATAAACCTAGTTCCAGAACAAGAAGATCACAACTAATCAAAGTTTGAATTTGAGCAAAAATGAAGATGCGTTGTCTGAAATGACAACTGGTAGAACTGAGAATGCAGCTGTACATGTGAGCAGAGCACTGCAAGTAAATGTAGTGAGGTTCCTTATTATATGCAGAATTAAATTGTAAAATCGTGTTAAAAAAAGAGCCGAGCTGTAAATATCACTGGAGCCTGCAGCGGCCGGACATACTTCATTACCACCTACTAAACATAAAGAAAGCTGCAATGTGCTGGAGAGAATTCTGCTCCACAGGACAAGTCATTAGGTTTCCAGCCTTGATACAAGAATGGATAGAAGGACTCAGTGTGACAGGAAAGCCGCTGTCATACAATAGGTTAATATTTATTACTGAAATCAAGCCAGAAATATCAGCTAGTAAATTCACATCATTACTGGGAGGGACAAGCCCCTAAATCTGTCTGTGCACCTGGCGTCTCCTAGGCAAACTCCAGCACAAGGTCAGCATGCGGGGAATGAGTGCTCCGATCCCACCTCGTTGCCATGTCCCTGCGGTGGGCAGAGCTCTGATCTGTCAGTGCCACCACACGTATCTGTCACTCCACAATTTTTCCTATTTCATGGTCTGTGTTGGATTTTCCCCGCTAGTCGGAAACACTTGGACAATGCTGCTGTTTTACTGCTATGATTGTACATTGACTTCGCTGGAAACCTGAATGAACCAAATGTTGAAGCAAATAGTCACATCTAGTCTTATTTATTATGTGCTTAGAACAGGGTTTATGCTGTACTCGAAAAGAGAACTGAATTCCCCAGAATGGTTCATGACCAGAAATAGCTTGTAACTTAAACTATGGTAAAGTTCAAGAAATAGGTGTTTAAAAAGTCCAAAAGTAAGTTGGACAAGAGACCAATAGCTAAATATGTGCCAAACGTATCATCCAGCATAGACTATAGCAGGGGTCGACAAAGTTGTTCAGAATCTAGGAGCCAGCCAAAAAATTTAGGAGCCAGAATTTTTTTTTCATTTCATCATCATCATTGCCTCCTCCTCATCATCATCATTATGTCCTCCCCATCATCAACATGGCCTCCCCATCATCATCAATGCCTCCTCATCATATCATTGTCTCCCCATCATCATCATGGTCTCCCCATCATCATCAATGCCTCCCCATTATCATCAGTGTCTCCCCATCATCATCAATGCCTCCCCATCATCATGAATGCCTCCCCATTATCATCATCGTCTCCCCATCATCATCATCGCCTCCCCATTATCATCAATGCCTGCCCATCATCATCATCATCTCCCATCATCATCATCGTCTCCCCATCATCATCATCGCCTCCCCATCATCATCATCGCCTCTCCATCATCATCAATGCCTCCTCATTATCATCAGTGCCTCCCCATCATCATCATCATCAATGTCTCCCCATCATCATGAATGCCTCCCCATTATCATCAATGCCTCCCCATCATCATCATTGTCTCCCCATCATCATCATCGCCTCCCCATTATCATCAATGCCTCCCCATCATCATCATCATCCCCTCCCATCATCATCATCGTCTCCCCATCATCATCATCATCGCCTCCCCATCATCATCATCGCCTCCCATCATCATCAATGCCTCCCCATCATCATCAATGCCTCCCCATTATCATCAGTACCTTCCCATCATCATCAATGCCTCCCCATCATCATGAATGCCTCCCCATTATCATCATCGTCTCCCCATCATCATCATCGCCTCCCCATTATCATCAATGCCTCCCCATCATCATCAATGCCTCCCCATCATCATCATCGCCTCCCCATCATCTTCATCGCCTCCCCATTATCATCAATGCCTCCCATATCATCAATGCCTCCCCATCATCATCAATGCATCCCCATCATCATCAATGCCTCCCCATCATCATCATCTCCTCCCCATCATCATCAATGCCTCCCCATCATCATCAATGCCTCCCCATCATCATAAATGCCTCCCCATTATCATCAATGCCTCCCCATCATCATCAATGCCTCCCCATCATCATCACACTGCCATCACCCCACCACCATCACACAGACAGCAGCGCAGCACACAAGCACTCTCTCACATACACACACAAAGCACCGCACTACATACACACACTGATACAGACACACACACACACACACATACTCACCTGTCCGGCGTCCGCGCGCTCTCTGCCACAGCCGGCCGCTGAATGATGACATCATTCAGCGGCGCTGCTCTGAGAGGAATCGCAGGCGCCCCCTGGAGCCCGGAGCTGCGGCAGCGGAGGCACGGGGAACGGTGAGTATTGTGCCAGCTGCTGCCGGGGCCCTGAGCAAGCGGGGGGAGGGGCCAGTGGCGGCGTTGACACCACTCTCCTCCGCTAACGGGTGCCGGGGTGCCCGACGGCGAGTGGGCCCCCCCGCCTGCTCAGAGCCCCGACAAACCCGGGTGCCAGGCATGATTTTCTAGGCGCCACTGGCGACCTGGCGCCCGGGTTTGTCGAACCCTGGACTATAGTCAATAGGTAATGTGGCCTAACAATACATGAGCAGGATAATCTGGAGAAGACGAGGCTGAGATTAAGGATTTCTAATGAGAGGACATGGAGACGGGATCCTCCGTAAAACAGGTACTACCTTGTATGACACCAAGAGTGGAAAATCCATACTTCAAGTCAACATCTCTTCAGCCAAGAGCAGTGGTTCCTGGAGCTTGGTAGAGAAGTGTCTGATAGAATCATATATATTTACTACTGATGGCTGGAGAGAGGTTCATCATCGTCAACTCAAAGGTATTTGCAGACATTGAGTATAATTTCTGCTCCATTTCTGCATTTATTGGCAGGAAAAAAGCAGCTGCAAAAACATGTGTTTTTGGTGTATTTTTGATTGATTTGAGTGAAGTGAACGGTGAAAACACTGGCAAAATGCACAGAGAATTGACGCTGCAGATTACTTACTGCACCGAATCTGAAAGTCAAGAATACTCCACGTGTGCATGACACATCAGGTTTCTCATTCGCTTTGCTGACATCAAGTTTCGTCACCAATCCACGCAGAAAAAAAACTAGACAAAACCGCACACAGCTGAATTGATATGCAGATTAGTGCTCTTAGGCCGGTTTCACACGTCCAGATATTTCGAGTACACGGAAAAATCTGTACCGGAGATATCCGTGTCCGTGTAAATTTGTGGTATATCCGTGTGGCACACGTGTACCACATCGGGACCACACGGACGGCCGCAGGGGAAGTAGAACTACAGTGAGTGCTGTTCCTGCCTGTGGTGCTGAAGCTGCCTGTTATTATTCTCCTGCTCTGCCTGCAACAGCGAGCAGGGAGAATGAATGAAAGAAAACCCGACGTGGGGTCCCCCTTAGTTTTTGAACCAAGCTGGCAAAACTTATACAGGTGCGGGCTGCTATTCTCAGGCTGGAAAGGGGCCATGAATATGGGCCCCCCCAGCCTAAAAACAGCAGCCCGCAGCTGCCCAGAAAAGGCGCATCTATTAGATGCGCTATTCTGGAGCTTTGTCGGGTTCTTCCCACTTGCCCTGTAGTGGTGACAAGTGGGGTTAATAAGGGGTTAATGTCTCCTTTCTATTGTAAGGTGACATTAAGCCAGGCTTAGTAATGAAAAGGTGTCAATAAGACACCTATTCATTACTAACCCTAAAGTTATTCAAGGGTTAAAATACACACACACAATAAGAATAAAAGTATTTTAATGAAATAGAGTATGCCAAGATGGGGCATTGGTCAGTGCCAGCTTCTGTGCCCTGAAAGCTTCCTCTTGCCTGGGACCCCACAGATCAGATCAGCTGTTGCTTGGTACCTAACTCTGTTCCTCTTATCAACTTATGTAACTATGCTACAGTTTTGGAGACATTCTTGATGAGTCTCCGGTACACCAGCCACAGGTACGCTCTCAGCTCCGTTAGTGTTGTAGGAGTAGGTCATTTTTGTACAGCAGCTACTTTTCTCCATGGTGTGATAGACCCCTGTGCTGGAGACAGTTTGTCCCAAGTGGCACTTCCGAGACTTGATCTTCAGTCCATGCCTCTGGAGTCCTTCTAACCTAACGATAGTTCTTTGAAGGTGGCAGGGTAAATTATGATGTCATCAAGATATATCAGGTTGCTTCAAAGTTCAGGTCTCCGAGGCACCTATCCATCAAAGTTGGCAAGAGTCTCGTACGGTGCAGGCATTCAGTCGTCATTAGTCCACATAGAATCTCAATCTCCCATCCTTCTTCCGAATCAGTGCAATGGGTGCAGCCCAGCGTTTTGACTCTCCATATCACTCCATTTTGAAGCATATGTGATAGAAAATCCTTCACTTTCTGTTATATTTTTAGGTGGGATCTGCTAGAATCTTTCTCGGATGGGGGCTGTAGTCCCCATAGGGATTCATGTTGAATGGCTTTAGTGCACCCGAAGTAGTTTATCATGTTTAAACGAACAACCATTGGTACAGCCATAGTAGGTCTTCTACCTGCCCACTTGTCAGGGGGTGAACTTCGTCCTATTCGCTTCTATCTGCTCCAAGAGATTGTGGCCGGTTCAAACTACATCCTTACTCCCCTTGGTGTTGACAGAATCCATGGGTCACCTTTCACAGGAGTCAGTACTATGGCGTCAGACCTTATGAGATCTTTTGGGATTACGTGCACTTGACACATTTCCTTCAAGGGGGTTAACTGTAAAACTTGTTCAACTTAGGTTGATACAGTGCACAGGTACGCATTTTGACGCACGGTGACTAGGGTGCCGGTAACCAGCAAACCCTCTGTGGGTTCAATTTGTACTTCTACTTGTTCTGATGACACATGGGCCTGTACTGGCGTAGTGAGTACAGTCTGCCCCGCTGGTAAGGTCACCGTACCTTCTTGGGGTACTACCTCTTTGCCGAGGTCCTGGGAGGCGGCTGGTAACCTCTGAATCTAGCTGACTCATACAAGCTGCTAGAACACTCTCTTCTTGCTTGGCAGCTGGTTGGCAGCCACCAGTGGGATGGTCGGTTCTTTTTTGGAGTGGGCTAAGTCTGGGAAGTGGCCTTGAAAGTATTCTTCTGGCATAGTGGTCATCTGGGACCCGGGGTCCATCAACAGCGGATGCGTTGCCCATTGAACGTGGCCCAGGAAGTAGGTCTTTTAGAAATTATATTTCAGAGTCTTCATACCCTCTTTCAGTGATGCGAAGCCCCATAGCGTGCTCCATGGGGCGCGTTAGTTTAACGGATGCCGCCTCCGATTTCTTTCCAAGTTGGACATTCCTGAAGACCCATCCTTCCTGCAACACTTCTTCTTCATCAGTTTCACTTGATCAGTCTCTAATCACCATGGGGCACACCGCTGGGGAATCTATCTTCCATTGTACACTCTCTCTTACATACTGTCAGCAACAAAAATG
>JARQOD010000001.1:397223791-397244353 GCA_033576555.1 Oophaga sylvatica
GGGCTCAGAGATCAGGTGTGGAGTGCAGATAGCAGGGTGCACAGTGCGGGACAGAGGGGCTCAGAGATCAGGTGTGGAGTGCGATAGCAGGGTGCACAGTGCGGGACAGGGGGGCTCAGAGATCAGGTGTGGAGTGCAGATAGCAGGGTGCACAGTGCGGGACAGAGGGGCTCAGAGATCAGGTGTGGAGTGCAGGATGCACAGTGCGGGACAGGGGGGTCAGAGATCAGGTGTGGAGTGCAGGGTGCACAGTGCGGGACAGAGGGGCTCAGAGATCAGGTGTGGAGTGCAGGGTGGACAGTGCGGGACAGAGGGGCTCAGAGATCAGGTGTGGAGTGCAGGATGCACAGTGCGGGACAGGGGGGCTCAGAGATCAGGTGTGGAGTGCAGGGTGCACAGTGCGGGACAGGGGGGCTCAGAGATCAGGTGTGGAGTGCAGGGTGCACAGTGCGGGACAGGGGGGCTCAGAGATCAGGTGTGGAGTGCAGGGTGCACAGTGCGGGACAGGGGGCTCAGAGATCAGGTGTGGAGTGCAGGGTGCACAGTGCGGGACAGGGGGCTCAGAGATCAGGTGTGGAGTGCAGGGTGCACAGTGCGGGACAGGGGGGCTCAGAGATCAGGTGTGGAGTGCAGGGGAAGTGATCAGTTGGAGTGCAGGAGCACAGCGGACAGGGGTCAGAGTCAGTGTGAGTGCAGGTGACAGTGGGACGGGGCTCAGAGAAGGTGTGGAGTGCAGGGTGCCAGTCGGGACAGAGGGCCAGAGACAGGTGTGGAGGAGGATGCACAGTGCGGACAGGGTTCAGATCAGGTTGGAGTGCGGGTGCAGTGGACAGGGGGTCAATCAGGGTGGAGTGCAGGCCAGTCGGACGGGCACAGAATCAGGTGTGGAGTGCAGGGGCACAGTGCGGACAGGGGCTCAGATCAGGTGTGAGTGCAGGATCACAGTGCGGACAGGGGTTCAGGTCAGGTGGATGCAGGCACAGTGGGAAGAGGGCAGATCAGGTGGGTGCAGGTGCACGTGCGGGGGTCAGAGACAGTGGGTGCAGATGCACATGCGGACAGGGGGCTCAGAGATCGGTGTGAGTGCAGGTGCACAGTGCGGGACGGGGGCTCAGATCAGGTGTGGAGTGCAGGGTGCACATGCGGGACAGGGGGCTCAGGATCAGTGTGGAGTGCAGGTGCACAGTGCGGGACAGGGGGGCTCAGAGATCAGGTGTGGAGTGCAGGGTGCACAGTGCGGGACAGGGGGCTCAGAGATCAGGTGGGAGTGCAGGGTGCACATGCAGGACAGGGGGCTCAGAGATCAGGTGTGGAGTGCAGTGACAGTGCGGGACAGGGCAGAGATCAGGTGTGGAGTGCAGGTGCACAGTGCGGACAGGGGCTCAGAATCAGGTGTGGAGTGCAGGGTGCACGTGCGGACAGGGCTCAGAGATCAGGTGTGGAGTGCAGATAGCAGGTGCACAGTGCGGAAGGGGCTCAGAGATCAGGTGTGGAGAGTGCAGGGTGCACAGTGCGGAAGGGGCTCAAGATCAGGTGTGTGAGTGCAGGTGCACAGTGCGGGACGAGGGGCTCAGAGATCAGGTGTGGAGTGCAGGGTGCACAGTGCGGGACAGGGGGCTCAGAGATCAGGTGTGGAGTGCAGATGCTGCACGTGCGGACAGGGGCTCAGAGATCAGGTGTGGAGTGCAGGTGCACAGTGCGGGACAGAGGGGCTCAGATCAGGTGTGGAGTGCAGGAGTGCACAGTGGCGGACAGAGGGGTCAGAGATCAGGTGTGGAGTGCAGGGTGCACAGTGCGGGACAGAGGGGCTCAGAGATCAGGTGTGGAGTGCAGATGCAGGGTGCACAGTGCGGACAGAGGGGCTCAGAGATCAGGTGTGGAGTGCAGGGTGCACAGTGCGGGACAGGGGGCTCAGAGATCAGGTGTGGAGTGCAGAAGAGGTGCACAGTGCGGGACAGAGGGGCTCAGAGATCAGGTGTGGAGTGCAGGGGTGCACAGTGCGGGACAGAGGGGCTCAGAGATCAGGTGTGGAGTGCAGATAGCAGGGTGCACAGTGCGGACAGAGGGGGCTCAGAGATCAGGTGTGGAGTGCCAGGGTGCACAGTGCGGGACAGAGGGGCTCAGAGATCAGGTGTGGAGTGCAGGGTGCACAGTGCGGGACAGAGGGGCTCAGAGATCAGGTGTGGAGTGCAGGGTGCACAGTGCGGGACAGGAGGGGGCTCAGAGATCAGGTGTGGAGTGCAGTGGGTGCACAGTGCGGGGACAGGGGGCTCAGAGATCAGGTGTGGAGTGCAGAGAGGTGCACAGTGCAGGGACAGGGGGGCTCAGAGATCAGGTGTGGAGTGCAGGGTGCACAGTGCGGGACAGAGGGGCTCAGAGATCAGGTGTGTGAGTGCAGGGTGCACAGTGCGGGACAGGGGGGCTCAGAGATCAGGTGTGGAGTTGCAGGGTGCACAGTGCGGGACAGGGGGCTCAGAGATCAGGTGTGGAGTGCAGATAGCAGGGTGCACAGTGCGGGACAGAGGGGCTCAGAGATCAGGTGTGGAGTGCAGATAGAGGTGCACAGTGCGGGACAGGGGGGCTCAGAGATCAGGTGTGGAGTGCAGATAGCAGGGTGCACAGTGCGGGACAGGGGGGCTCAGAGATCAGGTGTGGAGTGCAGGGTGCACAGTGCGGGACAGGGGGCACAGAGATCAGGTGTGGAGTGCAGGGTGCACAGTGCGGGACAGGGGGCCAGAGATCAGGTGTGGAGTGCAGGGTGCACAGTGCGGGACAGGGGGGCTCAGAGATCAGGTGTGGAGTGCAGGGGTGCACAGTGCGGGAAGGGGGGCTCAGAGATCAGGTGTGGAGTGCAGATAGCAGGGTGCACAGTGCGGGAAGGGGGGCTCAGAGATCAGGTGTGGAGTGCAGATAGCAGGGTGCACAGTGCGGGACAGAGGGGCTCAGAGATCAGGTGTGGAGTGCAGGATGCACAGTGCGGGACAGGGGGTTCAGAGATCAGGTGTGTGGAGTGCAGGGTGCACAGTGCGGGACAGAGGGGCTCAGAGATCAGGTGTGGAGTGCAGGGTGCACAGTGCGGGACAGAGGGGCTCAGAGATCAGGTGTGGAGTGCAGGATGCACAGTGCGGGACAGAGGGGGTCAGAGATCAGGTGTGGAGTGCAGGTGCACAGTGCGGGACAGGGGGGTTCAGAGATCAGGTGTGGAGTGCAGGGTGCACAGTGCGGGACAGAGGGGCACAGAGATCAGGTGTGGAGTGCAGGGTGCACAGTGCGGGACAGGGGGGCTCAGAGATCAGGTGTGGAGTGCAGGATGCACAGTGCGGGACAGGGGGGTTCAGAGATCAGGTGTGGAGTGCGTAGCAGGGTGCACAGTGCGGGACAGAGGGGCTCAGAGATCAGGTGTGGAGTGCAGGGTGCACAGTGCGGGACAGAGGGGCTCAGAGATCAGGTGTGGAGTGCAGGATGCACAGTGCGGGACAGGGGGCTCAGAGATCAGGTGTGGAGTGCAGGGTGCACAGTGCGGGACAGGGGGCTCAGAGATCAGGTGTGGAGTGCAGGGTGCACAGTGCGGGACAGGGGGGCTCAGAGATCAGGTGTGGAGTGCACGGGTGCACAGTGCGGGACAGGGGGCTCAGAGATCAGGTGTGGAGTGCAGGGTGCACAGTGCGGGACAGGGGGCACAGAGATCAGGTGTGGAGTGCAGGGTGCACAGTGCGGGACAGGGGGCTCAGAGATCAGGTGTGGAGTGCAGGATGCACAGTGCGGGACAGGGGGCTCAGAGATCAGTGTGGAGTGCAGATGCAGGGTGCACAGTGCGGGATAGGGGGCTCAGAGATCAGGTGTGGAGTGCAGTGCAGGTGCACAGTGCGGGATAGGGGGGCTCAGAGATCAGGTGTGGAGGAGATAGCAGGGTGCACAGTGCGGGACAGAGGGGCTCAGAGATCAGGTGTGGAGTGCAGGGTGCACAGTGCGGGACAGAGGGGCTCAGAGATCAGGTGTGGAGTGCAGATAGCAGGGTGCACAGTGCGGGACAGAGGGGCTCAGAGATCAGGTGTGGAGTGCAGAGTGCACAGTGCGGGACAGAGGGGCTCAGAGATCAGGTGTGGAGTGCAGGGTGCACAGTGCGGGACAGAGGGGCTCAGAGATCAGGTGTGGAGTGCAGGATGCACAGTGCGGGACAGGGGGCTCTGAGATCAGGTGTGGAGTGCAGGGTGCACAGTGCGGGACAGAGGGGCTCAGAGATCAGGTGTGGAGTGCAGGGTGCACAGTGCGGGACAGAGGGGCTCAGAGATCAGGTGTGGAGTGCAGGATGCACAGTGCGGGAGTGCTGCCGCTGCCGGACACATAGGTGAAGCTCTGCACCCTCTGGCAGTCAGGTAAAGCACTGCCAGCTGCCGCCTGAGAAGTTGTGAGATGATGAAGGAGGAGTCGGTCTGATTCTCTGCTTTAATAACAGTCCCGCCTTGCAAGTTTGTGAGCGGCTCTTTCCCTATTCAGAGCATCCCCAGCACTAATGCCCTCTCCTCCCCTGACGTCAAAGAGCAGATCACAGGAAGATTAGGGTTTTTCATTTCTCTTATTGCAGCAATTAGCCCGGGACTGTATAAAAGGACTAGAGAAAGGGGAGGGAGGCAGAGGGGAAACCTGGGGACAAAAAGAGACAGCTGAGAGGCAGAGACAGCCAGAGGGAGGGTGGGAAGGAAGAAAGAAAGGGGAGTTTAGCCTCTTCCAGCTGAAAAAAATCCACCTGGTCCGACAAAGTTCAGAAACTTTTCCTATAAGCAATGAGAGGAAGCAGCTGAAGTGAAGTCACGCTGCAGACGATCCTCTGGGACGACAGTTGTGGTACAGACCCTGCTCTGGAAGGACAGCAGTGCTGCAGACGATCCTCTGTGAGGACAGCAGTGCTGTACACTCGCTGCAGACGATCCTCTGGAAGGACAGCAGTGCTGCAGACGATCCTCTGGAAGGACAGCAGTGCTGCAGACGATCCTCTGGAAGGACAGCAGTGCTGCAGACACCTGCTCATTCCTGGTAGTAAAGGCTGCTCAGTGTGGAGGAAGGCGGCGGGGCTCTCCAGGCTGGCAGTGATGGGGCTGCTCAGTGTGGACCTGCTGATCACTCTGCAGATCTTGCCCGGCTTCGTCTCTAACTGTCTCTTCCTGGCTCTCTATGACTCTGTGGTGCTGGTGAAGCACGTGCTCCTGCAGCTGAACCGCTCCCGCTCCCGGCAGAGCCCATGGCGGCGGATGCTCACCCCGGAGGGGCTGCGCTGTGTCTGGAACAGCTTCCTATTGGACGCCTACAAGCAGGTATGACCGGCGCCACTTATAAAGGCGAGTGCTGCGCGGCTGCTGCACGTGTGCGTAGCGCTGGTGATAGTGTCCGCTCTGCACACATCTGTATGCTCAGGCTTCTATTGCATGCTGATTGTATTGATTTACATGAAATGCCGGCTCCTCTGGGGACAGTGAAATGTGACATTGCTAGGATGTGATGATTGACACTTGGCAGGTGAATATGAGACCCTCTCTGGAGACAACATTACCGCAGCCACCAGACCCTTTCCCCAGGTGGAATCTGCAGGGATTGTGCTTTCCATAAAGTGCAGATAATCCTCTCTGTCGTCGGTGGGCGCATCCGAGCGGTCGTCGGTGGGCGCATCCGAGCGGTCGTCGGTGGGGCATCCGAGCGGTTGTCGGTGGGCGCATCCGAGCGGTTGTCGGTGGGCGCATCCGAGCGGTTGTCGGTGGGGATCCGAGCGGTTGTCGGTGGCGCATCCGAGCGGTTCGTCGGTGGGCGCATCCGAGCGGTCGTCGATGGGCGCATCCGAGCGGTCGTCGGTGGGCGCATCCAAACTGTCTTCAGTAGGACGCATCCAAGCAGTCGTCTGTGGGCGCATCCAAGCGGTCGTCGGTGGCCGTATCCAAGTGGTCGTCGGTGGGCGCATCCAAGTGGTCGTCAGTAGGGCGCATCCAAGAGGTCATCGGTGGGCGCATCCAAGCAGTCGCCTGTGGGCGCATCCAAGCGGTCGTCGGTGGCCGCATCCAAGCGGTTGTCGGTGGGCGCATCCAAGCGGTTGTCGGTGGGCGCATCCAAGCGTTGTCGGTGGGTGCATCCAAGCGGTCGTTGGTGGGCGCATCCAAACTGTCTTCAGTAGGACGCATCCAAGCAGTCGTCTGTGGGCGCATCCAAGCGGTCGTCGGTGGCCGTATCCAAGTGGTCGTCGGTGGGCGCATCCAAGTGGTCGTCAGTAGGGCGCATCCAAGAGGTCATCGGTGGGCACATCCAAGCTCTCGCGCATCCAAGCTGTTGTCAGTGGGCACATCCATGCTGTCGTCGGTGGGCGCATCCAAGAGGTCGTCGGTGAGCACATGCAAGCTGTCGTGCATCCAAGCGGTTGTCGGTGGGCGCATCCAAGCGGTCGTCGGTGGGCGCATCCAAACTGTCTTCAGTAGGACGAATCCAAGCAGTCGTCTGTGGGCGCATCCAAGCGGTCGTCGGTGGCCGCATCCAAGTGGTCGTCGGTGGGCGCATCCAAGTGGTCGTCAGTAGGGCGCATCCAAGAGGTCATCGGTGGGCACATCCAAGCTCTCGCGCATCCAAGCTGTTGTCAGTGGGCACATCCATGCTGTCGTCGGTGGGCGCATCCAAGAGGTCGTCGGTGAGCACATGCAAGCTGTCGTGCATCCAAGCTGTCGTCGGTGGGCGCATCCAAGCTGTCGTCGGTAGGTGCATCCAAGCTGTCGTCGGTAGGCGCATCAAAGCTGTCGTTGGTGCTTATATCTGTATTGAGAAGAGTCCTGCAGCGTAAAGTCGTATTGTTATAAACAATCCCTATGTTGTGCCACCTTCAGCTGGCATCAGGGCATCATACCTCAATACTGCCCTCTGCTGGTGCATACATCTGATCAATCATTGCGGCAGGACTTTATTGCCTGGGCAGTTTTACTAAACAGCTCTGGAAACACAAGGTCTTCAATGTATGAATGAACAATTTAATTAGTGGATTCCTCCAGAAATTTGCTGCTCGGTTCATTTTTTGGGTTGTTTTCTATGGAAATTCCACCCAAAGGAATAAGTAAATGTCCTCAAGAAGAATAGAGGCCACAATGCAAAAATGACACGTGCAATGTCATATAGAGGAGCCTGGGCACCTTTATCTGCTTTGTTGCATAGGGAAGTAGGAATGTTCTTGTATTCGTAGCTAATGATGGGCAGGATGACAATGTCATCAGAACCATCTCTAGGTGCAGACTCTAATGTATGCTCTGAGATTCACTATAACGTTTCCATGGTGCTGACCATCTAGCGTCGGCTCTCGGTGTCCCATCACACAGCTGATAGTACGAGGTTTGCCAGAGAGGCTTTATGTGACTGCATGCCTCTCGCTGGCAAGTACACAACTCATTCAAGAGAAGGTCCAGTAAAACACCAAGCAGGAGGCGGATTAATATTCAGGATGATCTGGTGTACAACACATGCCAACGTCATAGGTCTCCAGCCATGCTGCGCTGCCACGCGTGGAGGCTGGGGCGATTGTGCAGAGTCGGTCAGCACACCTAGTAGTAGAAGAACAGACAGGCATTGTTTGATTTCCTTGAGAAATCTGGCAGCGCGAAGGTGAAAAGAGAATATGTTCTACCATGCCAGGACTAAAGGCTTGCCATTCCGCAGTCTGAGATTGTAACTTTTCTCTTGTGGTTTATTTTTAACAAATATTTGCTGAATAAGGGAAAATACAATTTGTACATAACTTGTTGCAATGGGTGGAGATGCAAGGCGTAGTTACTTTATTTCTTATGGTGTTCTCCAGTAATCTCTTGGCATTCATTAATGGGCAAGATCCAGAGTGTCTCCAGGGAATGACTAAACCATAGTGAACCTGCCAGCTGTACAAGAGCTCCCCTTGGGCAGATCCGTCTGCTTTGCATTAGTGCAGAATGTGTGTGCAAAAGGGGAAAAAACCTTTTCTGCAGAAATGTCTAAATCCCAGCTGATAAAGAGAATATGTGGCTGAGTGTCTGGGCTCGGGAACACACCTTTACCAGAGAGCCGCTCTGTGCCGCTTTGCTTTCCATTCTGTTATAGATGGAGGTTTGAGCAATTTGTCACTTGTGCACCACATGTAATGTTTCACCAAGACAAACAGCCCAAGTAATTTATGACTTGGTCCCGATACATATTTATACACCCCCCGAGAAGTGATACAGGTGTTTCTCTGGTACAGAGAAAATCTTTCCAGCCATTTCTGCGGTCTGTGAAGGAGCACCAGTAGCTCCGGCTTCTCATGTGTGTTCCAGTTTAGACTTTCTTAGTCGGCGTTTTGGACTCTGCGGTGCGTCTGGAATTCTAGATTGCCAACAATGTGTTTCTGGAATATACATTATTCAACACAAGGGAAAAACAATAAAAAAAAGTAAAAGGTACACCAGGCATAAGTAGCTGACATGTCTCCGTCAACTCACGATAATGAAAGGTGGCTCAACATGTGGCCGTGATCAGGCGAAAGCTGCTGAAGTCAGTGGGACAGGTTACTGTATGGAGCAGTGACAGCTAGAGGGGAGCGTCGGGGAACGGAAAATTTGGCTTCGTTCTTTGCCTCAAACACAATTGTCTTCTAAGTGAAAAACCCAGCACTTATGGTTAGGCTCAGTCAGCCTTATTACTTTTAAAGAAACCCACACGCGATTTATAACACGATATCAGGTGACACAGGTACCAAGGGCAGAAAGTAATAGGTGGCGCTATAGAGTACAAGTCCTCTTTGTTTGAAGAGGCAATTTGCATATTAAAATTTCCCAGAGGAGCATTGCACGGCGAATAAGCCTCCTTACCTCGACACGCTAGAGCTGGTATGTCACTCTCCACAAGGAGAAACCTTACCCCCTAGACCCCAGTCCAGAGCCTCTCATCTAACCAAATCAGATCTCTCCTACTTTTGCACTGAACGCAAGGAGTTTCACAAAACCTATGTAGACTTAATCACCCGTGCTATGCAATTTATGGGATTGATTTTCGAATTGGCGTAATCTTACCTAAGTCTTATGTCCTACAAGGAACTCGCCGTATAATTAGGTTTATTGTGGACTTGTTAAGGATCGATTGACTTTCCTAATTATAGGTTGGTGCGCTTGTAGATGGTACTCAAGTCGCTTGTAGTTCTGTGAAGAGGCAATTTGCATATTAAAATTTCCCAGAGGAGCATTGCACGGCGAATAAGCCTCCTTACCTCGACACGCCAGAGCTGGTATGTCCTCTCCACAAGGAGAAACCTTACCCCCAGACCCCAGTCCAGAGCCTCTCATCTACCAAATCAGATCTCTCCTACTTTGCACTGACGAGGACCAACAGTCCGAAACACCGTGTCTGCAAATGGAGATACTGATTTGGCTTTTATCCTAAGTCATATTACAAGACTCGTTAAAGGGTTGATTGTGACTTGTAGGATCGCTACTTCCAATAGGTGGCGCTATAGAGTACAAGTCCTCTTTGTTTGAAGAGGCAATTTGCATATTAAAATTTCCCAGAGGAGCATTGCACGGCGAATAAGCCTCCTTACCTCGACACGCCAGAGCTGGTATGTCTCTCTCCACAAGGAGAAACCTTACCCCCATGACCCCAGTCCAGAGCCTCTCATCTAGCCAAATCAGATCTCTCCTACTTTGCACTGACGAGGACCAACAGTCCGAAACACCGTGTCTGCAAATGGAGATTCTGATTTGGCTTTTATCCTAAGTCATATTACAAGACTCGTTAAAGGGTTGATTGTGACTTGTAGGATCGCTACTTCCAATAGGTGGCGCTATAGAGTACAAGTCCTCTTTGTTTGAAGAGGCAATTTGCATATTAAAATTTCCCAGAGGAGCATTGCACGGCGAATAAGCCTCCTTACCTCGACACGCCAGAGCTGGTATGTCTCTCTCCACAAGGAGAAACCTTACCCCCCAGACCCCAGTCCAGAGCCTCTCATCTAACCAAATCAGATCTCTCCTACTTTGCACTGACGAGGACCAACAGTCCGAAACACCGTGTCTGCAAATGGAGATTCTGATTTGGCTTTTATCCTAAGTCATATTACAAGACTCGTTAAAGGGTTGATTGTGACTTGTAGGATCGCTACTTCCAATAGGTGGCGCTATAGAGTTCAAGTCCTCTTTGTTTGAAGAGGCAATTTGCATATTAAAATTTCCCAGAGGAGCATTGCACGGCGAATAAGCCTCCTTACCTCGACACGCCAGAGCTGGTATGTCTCTCTCCACAAGGAGAAACCTTACCCCCCAGACCCCAGTCCAGAGCCTCTCATCTAGCCAAATCAGATCTCTCCTACTTTGCACTGACGAGGACCAATAGTCCGAAACACCGTGTCTGCAAATGGAGATACTGATTTGGCTTTTATCCTAAGTCATATTACAAGACTCATTAAAGGGTTGATTGTGACTTGTAGGATCGCTACTTCCAATAGGTGGCGCTATAGAGTACAAGTCCTCTTTGTTTGAAGAGGCAATTTGCATATTAAAATTTCCCAGAGGAGCATTGCACGGCGAATAAGCCTCCTTACCTCGACACGCCAGAGCTGGTATGTCACTCTCCACAAGGAGAAACCTTACCCCCCAGACCCCAGTCCAGAGCCTCTCATCTAGCCAAATCAGATCTCTCCTACTTTGCACTGATGAGGACCAATAGTCCGAAACACCATGTCTGCAAATGGAGATTCTGATTTGGCTTTTATCCTAAGTCATATAACAAGACTCGTTAAAGGGTTGATTGTGACTTGTAGGATCGCTACTTCCAATAGGTGGCGCTATAGAGTACAAGTCCTCTTTGTTTGAAGAGGCAATTTGCATCTTGTATTCCTGTGATTCCTGAAACAAAAGTGTTTTACAGCAGTATTCTGAAAAGTTGCTAAAACATCAGCAGCAAATTCATTAAAAAAAAAATGGATAAGCGGATAATATTTTGCATTTTTTATTCATGCATAAGCAGTTTGATATTCACCCATTACTTTTGGGAGAGTTTGTTACAGTCACAGCAGGACCTTTAGTTTTCGACTTAACTGAGGTCAACGACTGATAGGAAGGTCAGAAAAAAAAATAACCTGCAAAACAGCCAGAATTCTGATCTCCGCCTTATCGGTAAATTATCACAATATGGAGATGAGTTCTACGTTCTCCCCCGATTTGAAGTACGTATAAATAAGACATTGATTACAGAAACTTTAGTCCGGCTCCATACGCATACGGCCTTGCCTGTCTATGAATAATTTTTTAGCATAACCCAGAATCCATGTGTCCTCAGGGGTAAGAAGCCAAATGCAATCAGGATACAGGAAAACATTGCATAAGCAGGAAAAAATGAGCATGAAATGGTGAGTGCCAATGGCTTTGGTGTTTACGATGCCGTAAACTTTTAAGTGCTTTTCTCACAAAAGTTTTCCAAAGGCTGTGTGAAGCGTGAGAACAGAACGTCGCTCACAAGCCAAGAAAGGAGAGTCAGATGGAAATGGTTTGGCCATGCTCTGGGGTCAGCGACCGAGCAGCTGATGGCTGAGTCACATTGGACAGAGCTCATCCACTAACCCAGGACCCAGAGAGCAGTTACATCAAATCCTCCAATGAGCAGAGAAGCAAAACTAATAGGAGTAATATGCCTGGAAGAAAACTACTAAGCGTCTGCAATTTTCATGTGGACATACCAGCAAAAATCAGACAAGCAAAAAAAATAAACAATGATTGGGTTTGTAGTTCTGCTGTTTTACATTGCACCTGGGTTGCTGCCTCTTAACAGTCATGTTATTACGTGGTTTACACAGGATGGAGAGTGAAGTGAGGGGATTCACAATATAGCTAAGACCGTGTGGAATAGACCAATGGTCCCCACTTTGCAAAAATGGATCTGACTACAATAACAGACAGTGAAAACAGATGTCCACAATGATGCTGTCCAAGTGCATACAGCCGCTAAACCTCAGCTGAGAACATGTGCTGCACAGCCGGGAAACACGCCAGCCAATTCTATAGTGCAGCCCAAGCTGAAGATCTGCACCAAGTACACAAATCACATACGTCCTATCCATTCAAAGTTGACATTTTTGTTGCTGACAGTATGTAAGAGAGAGTGTACAATGGAAGATGAGATTCCCCAGCGGTGTGCCCCATGTGTGATTAGAGACTGATCAAGTGAAACTAGATGAAGAAGAAGTGTTGCAGGAAGGATGGGTCTTCAGGAACTGTCCAACTTGGGAAAGAAATCGGAGGCGGCATCCGTTAAACTAACGCGCCCCATGGAGCACGCTATGGGGCTTCGCATCACTGAAAGAGGGTATGAAGACTCTGAAGATATAATTTCTAAAAGACCTACTTCCTGGGCCACGTTCAATGGGCAACGCATCCGCTGTTTGATGGACACCGGGTCCCAGATGACCACTATGCCAGAAGAATACTTTCAAGGCCACTTCAGACTTAGCCCACTCCAGAAAAGAACCGACCATCCCACTGGTGGCTGCCAACCAGCTGCTCAAGCAAGCAAGAGAGTGTTCTAGCAGCTTGTATGAGTCAGCTAGATTCAGAGGTTACCAGCCGCCTCCCAGGACCTCGGCAAAGAGGTAGTACCCCAAGAAGGTACGGTGACCTTACCAGCGGGGCAGACTGTACTCACTACGCCAGTACAGGCCCATGTGTCATCAGAACAAGTAGAAGTACAAATTGAACCCACAGAGGGTTTGCTGGTTACCGGCAGCCTAGTCACCGTGCGTCAAAATGCGTACCTGTGCACTGTATCAACCTAAGTTGAACAAGATTACAGTTAACTCCCTTGAAGGAAATGTGTCAAGTGCACGTAATCCCAAAAGATCTCATAAGGTCTGACGCCATAGTACTGACTCCTGTGAAAGGTGACCCATGGATTCTGTCAACACCAAGGGGAGTAAGGATGTAGTTTGAACCGGCCACAATCTCTTGGAGCAGATAGAAGCGAATAGGACGAAGTTCACCCCCTGACAAGTGGGGCAGGTAGAAGACCTACTATGGCTGTACCAATGGTTGTTCGTTTAACATGATAACTACTTCGGGTGCACTAAAGCCATTCAACATGAGATCCCTATGGGGACTACAGCCCCCATCCGAGAAAGATTCTAGCAGATCCCACCTCAAATATAACAGAAAGTGAAGGATTTTCTATCACATATGCTTCAAAATGGAGTGATATGGGAGAGTCAAAACCGCTGGGCTGCACCCATTGCACTGATTCGGAAGAAGGATGGGAGATTGAGATTCTATGTGGACTAATGACGACTGAATGCCTGCACCGTACGAGACTCTTGCCAACTTCTGATGGATAGGTGCCTCGGAGACCTGAACTTTGAAGCAACCTGATATATCTTGATGACATCATAATTTACCCTGCCACCTTCAAAGAACGTATCGTTAGGTTAGAAGGACTCCAGAGGCATGGACTGAAGATCAAGTCTCGGAAGTGCCACTTGGGACAAACTGTCTCCAGCACAGGGGTCTATCACACCATGGAGAAAAGTAGCTGCTGTACAAAAATGACCTACTCCTACAACACTAACGGAGCTGAGAGCGTCCTGTGGCTGGTGCTACCGGAGACTCATCAAGAATGTCTCCAAAACTGTAGCATAGTTACATAAGTTGATAAGAGGAACAGAGTTAGGTACCAAGCAACAGCTGATCTGATCTGTGGGGTCCCAGGCAAGAGGAAGCTTTCAGGGCACAGAAGCTGGCACTGACCAATGCCCCATCTTGGCATACTCTATTTCATTAAAATACTTTATTCTTATTGTGTGTGTGTATATTTAACCCTTGAATAACTTTAGGGTTAGTAATGAATAGGTGTCTTATTGACACCTTTTCATTACTAAGCCTGGCTTAATGTCACCTTACAATAGAAAGGAGACATTAACCCCTTATTAACCCCACTTGTCACCACTACAGGGCAAGTGGGAAGAACCCGACAAAGCTCCAGAATAGGCGCATCTAATAGATGCGCCTTTTCTGGGCAGCTGCGGGCTGCTGTTTTTAGGCTGGGGGGGCCCATATTCATGGCCCCTTTCCAGCCTGAGAATAGCAGCCCGCACCTGTATAAGTTTTGCCAGCTTGGTTCAAAAACTAAGGGGGACCCCACGTCGGGTTTTCTTTCATTCATTCTCCCTGCTCGCTGTTGCAGGCAGAGCAGGGAGAATAATAACAGGCAGCTTCAGCACCACAGGCAGGAACAGCACTCACTGTAGTTCTACTTCCCCTGCGGCCGTCCGTGTGGTCCCGATGTGGTACACGTGTGCCACACGGATATACCACAAATTTACACGGACACGGATATCTCCGGTACAGATTTTTCCGGTACTCGAAATATCTGGACGTGTGAAACCGGCCTAAGAGCACTAATCTGCATATCAATTCAGCTGTGGTGCGGTTTTGTCTAGTTTTTTTTCTGCGTGGATTGGTGACGAAACTTGATGTCAGCAAAGCGAATGAGAAACCTGATGTGTCATGCACACGTGGAGTATTCTTGACTTTCAGATTCGGTGCAGTAAGTAATCTGCAGCGTCAATTCTCTGTGCATTTTGCCAGTGTTTTTCACCGTTCACTTCACTCAAATCAATCAAAAATACACCAAAAACACATGTTTTTGCAGCTGCTTTTTTCCTGCCAATAAATGCAGAAATGGAGCAGAAATTATACTCAATGTCTGCAAATATCCTTTGAGTTGACGATGATGAACCTCTCTCCAGCCATCAGTAGTAAATATATATGATTCTTATCAGACACTTCTCTACCAAGCTCCAGGAACCACTGCTCTTGGCTGAAGAGATGTTGACTTGAAGTATGGATTTTCCACTCTTGGTGTCATACAAGGTAGTACCTGTTTACGGAGGATCCCGTCTCCATGTCCTCTCATTAGAAATCCTTAATCTCAGCCTCGTCTTCTCCAGATTATCCTGCTCATGTATTGTTAGGCCACATTACCTATTGACTATAGTCCAGGGTTCGACAAACCCGGGCGCCAGGTCGCCAGTGGCGCCTAGAAAATCATGCCTGGCACCCGGGTTTGTCGGGGCTCTGAGCAGGCGGGGGGGCCCACTCGCCGTCGGGCACCCCGGCACCCGTTAGCGGAGGAGAGTGGTGTCAACGCCGCCACTGGCCCCTCCCCCCGCTTGCTCAGGGCCCCGGCAGCAGCTGGCACAATACTCACCGTTCCCCGTGTCCTCCGCTGCCGCAGCTCCGGGCTCCAGGGGCGCCTGCGATTCCTCTCAGAGCAGCGCCGCTGAATGATGTCATCATTCAGCGGCCGGCTGTGGCAGAGAGCGCGCGGACGCCGGACAGGTGAGATATGTGTGTGTGTGTGTGTGTCTGTATCAGTGTGTGTATGTAGTGCGGTGCTTTGTGTGTGTATGTGAGAGAGTGCTTGTGTGCTGCGCTGCTGTCTGTGTGATGGTGGTGGGGTGATGGCAGTGATGATGATGATGGGGAGGCATTGATGATGATGGGGAGGCATTGATGATAATGGGGAGGCATTTATGATGATGGGGAGGCATTGATGATGATGGGGAGGCATTGATGATGATGGGGAGGAGATGATGATGATGGGGAGGCATTGATGATGATGGGGATGCATTGATGATGATGGGGAGGCATTGATGATGATGGGGAGGCATTGATGATAATGGGGAGGCGATGAAGATGATGGGGAGGCGATGATGATGATGGGGAGGCATTGATGATGATGGGGAGGCATTGATGATAATGGGGAGGCGATGATGATGATGGGGAGACGATGATGATAATGGGGAGGCATTCATGATGATGGGGAGGCATTGATGATGATGGGAAGGTACTGATGATAATGGGGAGGCATTGATGATGATGGGGAGGCATTGATGATGATGGGGAGGCGATGATGATGATGGGGAGGCGATGATGATGATGATGGGGAGACGATGATGATGATGGGAGGGGATGATGATGATGATGGGGAGGCATTGATGATAATGGGGAGGCGATGATGATGATGGGGAGACAATGATGATGATGGGGAGGCATTGATGATAATGGGGAGGCATTCATGATGATGGGGAGACATTGATGATGATGATGATGGGGAGGCACTGATGATAATGAGGAGGCATTGATGATGATGGAGAGGCGATGATGATGATGGGGAGGCGATGATGATGATGGGGAGACGATGATGATGATGGGGAGATGATGATGATGATGGGCAGGCATTGATGATAATGGGAGGCGATGATGATGATGGGGAGACGATGATGATAATGGGGAGGCATTCATGATGATGGGGAGGCATTGATGATGATGGGGAGACACTGATGATAATGGGGAGGCATTGATGATGATGGGGAGACCATGATGATGATGGGGAGACAATGATATGATGAGGAGGCATTGATGATGATGGGGAGGCCATGTTGATGATGGGGAGGACATAATGATGATGATGAGGAGGAGGCAATGATGATGATGAAATGAAAAAAAAATTCTGGCTCCTAAATTTTTTGGCTGGCTCCTAGATTCTGAACAACTTTGTCGACCCCTGCTATAGTCTATGCTGGATGATACGTTTGGCACATATTTAGCTATTGGTCTCTTGTCCAACTTACTTTTGGACTTTTTAAACACCTATTTCTTGAACTTTACCATAGTTTAAGTTACAAGCTATTTCTGGTCATGAACCATTCTGGGGAATTCAGTCTCTCTTTTCGAGTACAGCATAAACCCTGTTCTAAGCACATAATAAATAAGACTAGATGTGACTATTTGCTTCAACATTTGGTTCATTCAGGTTTCCAGCGAAGTCAATGTACAATCATAGCAGTAAAACAGCAGCATTGTCCAAGTGTTTCCGACTAGCGGGGAAAATCCAACACAGACCATGAAATAGGAAAAATTGTGGAGTGACAGATACGTGTGGTGGCACTGACAGATCAGAGCTCTGCCCACCGCAGGGACATGGCAACGAGGTGGGATCGGAGCACTCATTCCCCGCATGCTGACCTTGTGCTGGAGTTTGCCTAGGAGACGCCAGGTGCACAGACAGATTTAGGGGCTTGTCCCTCCCAGTAATGATGTGAATTTACTAGCTGATATTTCTGGCTTGATTTCAGTAATAAATATTAACCTATTGTATGACAGCGGCTTTCCTGTCACACTGAGTCCTTCTATCCATTCTTGTATCAAGGCTGGAAACCTAATGACTTGTCCTGTGGAGCAGAATTCTCTCCAGCACATTGCAGCTTTCTTTATGTTTAGTAGGTGGTAATGAAGTATGTCCGGCCGCTGCAGGCTCCAGTGATATTTACAGCTCGGCTCTTTTTTTAACACGATTTTACAATTTAATTCTGCATATAATAAGGAACCTCACTACATTTACTTGCAGTGCTCTGCTCACATGTACAGCTGCATTCTCAGTTCTACCAGTTGTCATTTCAGACAACGCATCTTCATTTTTGCTCAAATTCAAACTTTGATTAGTTGTGATCTTCTTGTTCTGGAACTAGGTTTATGGTGGGCTAGGTTCATGGTGGGCTAAGTTTATGGTAGGCTAGGTTTTCTTCCTATGTCACTCAGTCCCGAGCGCTTCCTCTTCTTTGGGTCTAGTTGTACAGTAATCTGCATAGCTTCTCAGAATTGCTTGTAGGGAGAACTTTGCCACCCGCATCTGGCAGTGCAGCAGGGGATGTATAGCTTCATATACAGTCGTTATGCATGGCCCTACAGGGATTGTATCAGTGCAAATCAACGCTTAGTATGTTAACATTTAGACCGGATCTTAAAAATTCATACTTTCATACATATAAATTATTATTATTTTTTGTATCCCATTCACATGCTGCAGGAAAAAAAATAAATCAGTGCTGGTTTTATGATGCAGATTTGTGACTGCAGCCGTCCTAATGCAATCCATACAGCCTTCTTATGGTACTTGAGATGTCACTGGACTGAACATATTGGGGACAGATGGTGCAAACTTAAAACATACGCAGGAACGTTGTCAAGTGAATCGGAAAACAGGACCCAATCTATGCCACCCGCGCTCTATGACTTTGAAAAAAGTAGAAGCTGGAGAAATTCCCAACCTGATCTGCAATCATATAAACTCTGGCTCTTATACATTGAGGATTTAAGGGTCAGTTCTCTGCATTTAACCCCTTAACGCCATATGACTGTTCTAGTACGTCATGAGAAGGTGGCAGTTCTCTGCATTTAAGTCAAGTGATTAAAGTGATTAAAAAATAAAATGTAAGCAGTGAAATAAACATCTGCTGACATAGTCCAAACAGGAAGATGCAGACGCACATAGAGTTCTCTGTAGGTACCCACAAGGCTCGTATATCGTCCTATAGGCAGATGATGGGGGCAGCGTGTGCTGTATAGAGGGCCCCGTAACATCTGTCACCCTGACTCATCTACCTACATGTGGGAACCAGTAGTGTAAAACATTAATAACATGTTCTGCAATGACGAGAGATCTGGCCTCAGCCATAATACACAGAATTATATCAGCACAGTTGGAGCCAATTAGAGGCCACGTAGCCACGTCCACAGCTAATAATAAGACTATTGTGGAAAGAAAAGGCTCCGATTACTGTCGATACAGAACACAGATACAGGTAGGGGAGATTTAATAGACGTCTTATAGATGAGAGGCCGCTTACCCCACTGACATACACACTGATCGATGATCAGCGGCATCCTACCCCACCGACATGCACACTGACGGATGATCAGCGGCCGCATAACCCACTGACATGCACACTGACAGATGATCAGCGGCAGCCTACCCCACAGACATGCACACTGACTTGATGATTAGCGACTACCTACCCCACTGACATGCACACTGAATGATGATCAGAGGCAGCCTACCCCACTGACATGCACACTGATGGATGATCAGCGGCAGCCTACTCCACTGACATACACACGAGCAGATGATCAGCGGCTGCCTACCCCATAACATACACACTGACGGATGATCAGCGGCTGCCTACCCCACTAACATACACACTGATGGATGATCAGCGGCTGCCTACTCCACAGACATACACACTGACCGATTATCAGGGGCAGCCTACCCCACTGACAGATGATACAGCAGCCTACCCCACTGATGATCACTGGCCGCCTACTGCACGGATATACACACTGACAGATGATCAGCGGCCACCGAACCCACGGACATACACACTGACTGATTATCAGGGGCAGCCTACCCCATTGACAGATGATAAGCAGCAGCCTACTCTACTGATGATCAGTGGCCACCTACCCCACGGATATTCTCACTGACGGATGATCAGCGGCCACTTAACCCACAGACATACACACTGACCGATTATCAGGGACAGCCTACCCCACGGATATACTCACTGACGGATGATCAGCGGCCACTTAACCCACAGACATACACACTGACCGATTATCAGGGACAGCCTACCCCACTTACACACACACTGATCGATGATCAGCAGCAGCCTACCCCACTGACATACACACTGACCAATTATCGGGGCAGCCTACCCCATGGACACACACATTGACCGATGATCAGCAGCAGCCTACCCCACTGACATACAAACTGACAGATGATCAGCAGCAGCCTAACCCACGGACAAACACACAGGAAAAAGACCATCACAGACATCAGTAGGAGCCACTTATCCCAGAAGAAGCTGCATGAGAGAGCATTTGATTTGCACAATCCTCTTCCAGTGAATGAGCAATGTTGCCCAGAACTTAAGAATTGATGACGTATTGATATATCTACTGGTTGGTGGGGGTGACAGGTGTCAAACACCCACCTATGTGAAATTGATGGCCTTTCTTATGGATCTGTCAGCGGCCAAATAGACTCCATGTACAGTTTTCAGCACTGCATGCACGACTGTATATCAGCAACACAAAAGAAGTAAGAAATGTATGGGGCTGATGATTGCACCCCCCACCCACCCCCGTACATCACACTTGCAGGACAGTATTCAGTTGAGCAGCGGGGGTGGCGGAGGCCGAACCCCACATCTAATACTGATGACTAGAGAATGGTCAATGTCCTTCCATTCACAGCCACTATTTAAAGGCCACGTTGCCTGACATCTGTAGCAGTAAAAAGAAATGGAAACTCACCAACTAGAAAACAAGGAGCATTCTGGATTTACCAAGGCAAATCAGGTCACACTCATCCCCACACTGTCTTCACTCAGGTACAGGTGGTGCCGCAGCGATCAACGAGATGAGTTACTAAATTTTGGATATATGGAGATCTTGTCTGCTCTGCAGCGAGATCTGAGGGCGTTGGTGGTAAAAGTTTCAATGCAATATCCTTGTAAATTATTGGCCATTATTTGCTCATTCTGTGCTCGGGAGTCCTGAGGGCAGTCCCAGGCAGCGATCGGCTGCACCCTGACACTAGGTTACACTTTATGAACAGTGTCGCATGGCCGACATGACTGAAATGCTTAAATAGGATTCAGGAGTGAAGTGTTCACACCAAACTAAAACATAAGAACTAGGGAGTCACAATGTAAAA
>JARQOD010000001.1:397244453-397303208 GCA_033576555.1 Oophaga sylvatica
GACCATCTTTGAACCCCCGCCTCCCCCCCCCCCTTTTAAACCCCCCCCTCTATTATGGGGGTTTTCTGAGGGTAATTATTGCATTTTTTGATTTTTTTGGGGGTTTGGGCGGGGACCTTTTAGGCTGTGACTTTTTAAAAGGGGGGTTTTTTTTGCCCCTTTTTTTGGACCTCAATCGGGTGACTGGGCCCAATTTTGGGGGGGTACCTTCATGATCACTTGTGAAAATTAGTTTTTTTTTGGGCCCAAAGGGGGGTTTCCCTCTTGCATAGGTGTGTGTCTACATTTTATAGTCTTATTTGAAAAATTTAAAAATTTTTTATCAGGCTACTTTTTTCATTTTTTTGTATTCCAAAAATTTTTCCCCGGGCAGGTTTTCAGGACCTTTCTCATGTTTTAAATTAGTTTTATTGCATTATTTTTTGTGTGTCCCAATAAAATTTTGTATTTTTTCAAAAATTCTTGACCGGGTGTAGGTCATTTTTTAACAGTAGTTCTTTTTTTTTTCCCCATTCATGTGCATTTACCGTTTAAAACCCCCCTTTTTTTTAGGGCTATTTGGGGGGCCCACCCCCTTTTTTTTTTAAAAAAACCCATGCCCTTTTCATTTGGACGGGGGAATTAGGATTTCACTTGTAAATTAGGCATGGTATGTGAAAAGAGTCCAGGGAGTAATCTGAATGGGCCTGCCGCACCCTTTCCCCTTTTGGGGGGGTAAGGCCCCAGGAAAGGTGTTGTTCCCCCCCAAAAGCCGCACCGCGACTCATTTGCTTGAAATTTTTTTGAAACGGGGGAAGAGTAGGCGATAGAGCTGGATTTTGTTTCGACATGTCCCCCAAAAAACCTTTTCCCCTGATCCCCGGGGTCTAAAAGCGGTTTACCTACTTGGGGAAAAGGGGGAGCCTTCCGGGCCTTCTGGAGCCAATGATGACGCGGGAAAAAACACCCCTCCCTTTTTGGGTGTATTGGCTTTTGGCACCCCGCAGATGCACCCCCACCCCTGTACCAGCTCCCCCCCCCCCCCGCCCACGTCCCACCCCTTTTCCCCCCCATACTTTTTTTGTTTGGGAAAAGTCCCCAAAAATCCAGCAGATTAGATGCCCGGGACCAAATGGGGTACCAGGGCATGGGACATCGCACCGAGCCCAGGAAGTCTTGGGAGTCACTGGAGCAGAGCTGGTCCGGGGCCCCGGGGGCATGAAATGGGGGATTTTTACGGGGGTTTTAAAAAGTTTAGTTTGGACCCCCCCCTGGGGTTTATTGAAAAAATTTTTGACCAGCGCTGCAATATGGATTTAAAAAGGGGGGATGTTATGGGGCAGCGGGGTGGTGGTCCCCCCAAAGGCGAGATTTTTCCCCCAAAAAATTAAATGGTGGTCCCAGAATGCGGGGCAAAAGCAGGGGACAACGATTGTCTTTTTCCCCCCTTTTTATTGTAATTTTTGCGGGAATTCCCGGAGCACTGTGGGTGAAGGGTGCACACCAATTCCCCCATTTTTTAGGTTTTGTGGCCCCCTTTTTCCCTTTTTGTAAAAAGTTCGGCCCCGCATGTAGGGGCCTAGTTTTTGCTTCTGGGCTTGTCCCCGGCTGACTTTGTTATTGGATTTTCTCTCTGAAAGGCGGGGGCATGATGGCCCGGGCCAAAAAGGGCTCCGTCCCCCCGACCCCGCACGTTCATGGGGGGCCCCCGGGATTTAGTCCTCCGGGGAAAAACCGGTTTTTCCCCAAGGGGGGTGGAGACCCCCTTTGGCTGGGGTCCGGCCCTCGGGGTTTTCTTGCGGATGAGCTATTAAGGCCCCTCGCTCTTTAAAAATTTCCCTCCCTTCGACCTTTTAGGTCCCCATTATCACACTCGCGGGGGCAGTTGGTGAGGCCTCTTCGCCGCTCTCTAACGTCGGGGCCCCCTTTTTCCCTGAGCTTACTTCAGATTCCCCTTTTTTGGGGCTAGGCTAAAGTGTTTTCCCTTTCACCGTTTTTGCCTCCATTATTAAGTTGAAGATGAACGCTCTTTCATTCTTTTGGGTTTTTAAGGAGTCTGAGATTGTGTCTGTCTGATTTTCTTCTTTTTGGGTGCTCTCTCATCTGAGGCAAATTAAACTAAAAAAATGGTTTTTAAGTCTTACACGTCCCCCCAATGGTTTTTTTAAAGGGAAACGCATGGTTGTGGGGATAATGACCTCTAGTGGGGGTTTCTTTTGGCACCCCCTGGGGAAAAAGGGATTCAGAAAAGGGGCTCCACATCCCCCTTTAGAAAAAAAGCTTTCCCGGGGGTGAAAAAAAAAGGGAAAAATAACGAAAAATAAAATATCAAAAAAAATTTTCCTTTTCCCGGAGGGAAAAGGGACTCTTTTTGGTTTCCCAACGATAAACAAAAAAAATTCTTAGGGTAATGAGGGTTGAGGAGTTGGCAACCTTAAAAAACCCAGTCTCTTTCGGAAAGGATGTCAAATAGGGGTAGGAAACAAGTAAAAAAAATGCCCAAATTTTCCCTTTTTGGGGTTTCCCAAAAATTTTAAGGGAAAACAGGTTTAAAAAAAAAATGGTATATCCCCCTAGTAAAAACCAAAAATTTTTAAAATTTTTTGTACTTTGGGTTTCTTGAAATTTTAATGTACAGGGTTAGGTTCTATCTCTGTACCTAACGGGTAACCCCCCCTTTTATACGTACTGACCTACGTGGTGTAGGGGGGGTGAGGCCCCCAGTTACCTTGTTTGTCCACGTATGGAAAACAAAAAATCTGCCTCCCCCCCGGGGGGAAATTTGGGGCAAGCATGTCGGAAAGGGGGGCCCCAGGGGGGTTTCCCCTTTTTCGGGGGGGACTCTTCTTCCTGAGTTTAAATTTTTTTGGGGGAAATTCCGTTTTTTGGGGGCCCCCGTTTTTTTTGGGGCCCCCGTTTTTTGGGGGGTTCCCCGGGGGTTTTTGGTTCTGCCGGAACAGGTCCTTCAAGCCCCCTTTTTAAATTTGAAAAATTTGGGGCCCCAACGGATTTAAGTTTTTTTTGCGGTTGAAAAAAATTGAAGGGGGGGGAAATTTTGATCACACCCGCCCCAAATTTGGGGGGCCCCCAATTTGGGGGGAAACCCCCAATTTGTTTTTTAAAATTTTTTCATCACACCCTTCCTGATTGACAACAGGTTTTCCTCACTTTTTTTTAAAAGGGGTCCGGAAAAAACCCCTTAAGGTGGTCTCTAACACATTTGCAGTCTTTTTTTTCCTCCACCTTTTTTTTAAAATTTGCACGTTTTCTTTTTTTTCGAACCTTGAATTTCTGTACGATGTAGGGTTTTTTTCCCCCCATTATCGCTTTTTTTGTGTATCCCCTTTTTTTTCTTTTTAGTACGACAAAAACCGGTTTTAAAAAAGGGGTTCAGCTGGCGCATTTTTTTTAAAAACCCGGTTTTTTTTTTTTAAAAACCCTTTATGATTAAACTATCTTCAACACAAGCCTGTCTTTTCTGTATTTTTTCCTGTTGTGGGTTTTCCCCAGTCCTCATGAAAAATCGGGTTTTGGTTTTTTAAACCCCCCCCAAGCTCCAGATCCAGGGGGAGCTTTCCTGGTCTTGCCCCATTAAAAAAAGCGGGGGGGGCAATTGGTGAACTCACAGGTATGTGTTTTTTAAAAAAATTAAATAAAATCAGGTAGTGGGTTTTGGCCCCCCTTTTCCCTTTCCCTTTAGTATTTTTAGTTTCACGGGTTTCCCTGACGATGTAATCATCTTCTCACAGAGACCTTTGGGGGTTTGGGGTGATAGGGTTTTGGGGGTTCCCCTTTTTTTTTTAAAACCCCTACAGGTGAAGAACTCTTTGAAAAATTGGGCCCCGGGGGGGCGGGCCCCTTTGGTCAGTTAGCCCCCGCTCGGTTTTTTCCGGGGGTTTTTGGGTTTCAAAAAAAACGTTTGGGGGAAATTTTTTTGCTGTTTTTCTCCCCTAAAAATTTTTTTCCCGGGGGGGACCCCCGGGGGGAAACCGGGAAAATTTTGATCCCCCCTAGTCAGGGAAAAAGGAAAATCCTGACCGGCTGGGTGACAACTTGACATGGCCCCGGGGCCCCAATCCCCAAGGTGCAGTCGTCTTGTTTTGGGGTTTCAGGGGTGCCTTTTGGGGTGCTGTAGTTTTTTTTTCTGACCCAAAGGGTTTCCCCCCCTTTTTTGGCCCCCTCCCCAAAAGGAGCTGCGCTTTTCCCCCCCGTAAAACGACACTTAAAAAGGGGGGCCCCAGCTTCTTCACCCCAAATGCCCCCTTGATGTGGTAGGTTTTTTAACCCCCTCTGAATGTCTGCTCGGGGAAAAAATAGGGGTATCCCAAAAAACCCTTTCATGGGCCCCCCTTTTGGGGGGGACTTTTTCTCCTGCACACCCCCTCACGGTAGATGAAAAACCCGGGTTTTTCTAAAATTCCCCCCAGTTTTTTAGCTTGTTCAGGCGAACCCCCTTCCCCCGGGGGAAACCCTTTCCCCCCGTTATCACTCCTTGAAAAGGCTGAAACGGATCGTTTTTCCTGAGTCCCCCCTTTCCCAAATTTGGGGAGGAAAAGGGGGTTTTAAATCTTGCCGCGGTTCCCCTTTCTGGGGGTTGGGTCATGGATTACCCCCTTCCTGTAAAAGGGCCCCCTTTGGGGTTTAATCCTTCCAAAATTTCCACTTCCTTTCTGTGTTGTTTTTATGAGGCATCCTGGATAAGGGTTTTACCCCTTTGGGATTTTGGGGCCCCGCTCGGTACTTATTGTAAAAATTGGGGTTTTTGGGGTTTGGGGAAAAAGGGCCCACCCCTCCATCGTTGTTCCTGGCCCCCCTTAGTGTTCAATCGTAAAGGGGGGTTTTTTTAGTGTAAAGGGATGAACTTGCTGGGGGCCCAAAAGGGGTGCTTAAACCTCCCGTTTGGGCCCCCGCCCAGTGCCAGGAACCCAACTTGAAGTGCAAAAAGTTCCGGGGTTTTTTCTGGGGTTTGGGGGGGAGCTTCCTCCCGCATGGCGATGACTTTCCCGGCCTTTTTTCTTTGATGGGGGACTGTAAAAAACCTTCTTTCCCCGGCATCATTTTTACAGCGGGGGAAAGGTTTTGGGTGTATTCGGGGTTTTTAAACAGGATCTCATCCCCCTTTTAGGATCCCCCCTTTTTTTCCTTGAATGCTTTTTTTCCGTTTTTTAAAACCCCCAAAGGAATGGAGAATTTCTGTTTTTTTTGGGGGGAAAGGGGCCCACCAGGGGTTTTTTGCAAGGCGCTGTTTTCCCCTTTGGGGTTTAACCCCCAAACCTCCGGTAGTATCCTGTCATTTTCCCCGAACTGTCGCCCCCCCTTGAGATTTTTCGGCCCCGGGCCCAAAATTTTTTTGGGAAAAGGGGGGGATTTTTTCGGGGTTTTTGGGGCCCCTACTCCTTCGAGCTGACAATATGCCCCAAAAACTGTCCCTTTTTTTTTTTGAGCGGGGTGGCATTTTAAAGGGCCCCTTTATTTTCCCCTCCCATTTTTTTGGGGATGACCGAAAAACCCCCCCCAGGGTTAAAGGGGTTTAAATTTTATACGTTTGGATTTTCACTATAAAAGGGGCGTCCGGGTTTAAACAACACAGTTTCAAAGTTGAGATTTTTTCGGCAGCCCCCATCACTCTCGGGAAAATTCCCAAAAGGGGGCCCCCGCTGGGGGCCAATGGCATCCGGGGAAAAAATCACAGAGTCCCATGGGGGGGGGGGGAAAGCCGTTTTCCCCCCGGCCCCTTTCCCCAGCCACAGCTACTTCCCCGTCCCCAAATTTTGGGTTTAAAGGGGGGGAAAAAATTTTTTTTAGCAGCCCCTTTTGTGCACCAAGGTTTCCCCCAATTTTTGGAAAAGGGGGAGGGGGTTTTTAAAAGTTTTAAGCTTTTTTCTGCCCCGTAATCTACACACATTCGCATGCTTCCATTTTTTTTTCCCGATAGGACTAGAGGTGCTCCCCGGGGGTTTTAAAAAATACCCCCTTTTCCCCCCCGTTCCCTTTCCCAAAAAAAAAAACCTCCTTCCCGGGGAGTGCGCTGGTGGTATAGGCCTGAAAACCCTTCTTTGATGGGGGTTTAAAATTCCCCGGGGGGATGTGAGTTAAAACCCCCTTTTTTTTTCCCCAAAACAAAATGGGTGTTTGTGAATACCGGGGGTTAAAAACCCCGAACCACTGGGGATACCCTTGTTTTTGGGGGGCTGGAGTTTTTCCCCGTCCCAACATGGAGTTTTTGACACCAACCCCCCCCCTGAGGGGTCGGCCCCCCGGGGTTTTCCTTCACTTTTTTTCGGGGGGGAGGTTAAGGGACCCCTCTGGATCCCCCCCTTTTCCCTCGGTTTGGCAATTTCGGCGAGCTGTTGGGGTAAAAAACAACCCCTCCAAACGTTACTAAAAAATTTGTCCTTTTAAGCCATTTTTCCCCCTTTTTCTTCATTAAACATTTTTACTACAAGAATTCCCTGATTTTTTCTCCACTCTCCCCATTTTATGTCTACATCTTTCTCCCCGTAATAAAGAGGGGGGTTAAGGGGGTTTTACAGGGGCAAAGTCGGGTTTGGGGGGTTGGGGAGACTGTCACCCCCATTATTTTTGTAAAAACATGGGGTTATAAGGGTTTACCTGTTCCATGCCCAAAGGGGGGGGTTTGCAACCCGTCCATAGAGGCGGGTTTGGTCTTTCTCCCAAACCGGGTTTTTCCCTTTTTGGGGGGGCCTGAGGCGTTACCGGGTGTTGGCCTGGGACCAGGATTTGTTTTTTTTAAAGGACACGACTGCTGGGGGCCTTCTCGTGGCAGCAAAAACAAGGGTTTTCTCGGCGGGTGATGCTGGTCCGGGGGGGCCTTCCCCAGGTGGCGTTGTCCCCCTCCGGTGGGGCGACGTCCCCCTTTTTCCCCCGGGCATCCAGGGGCCCCCCTGGGAATCGCTAGCAGGTTTTTCCTTTTTCCCCCCTCGGCATTTGCGGGCACTCATTTCAGTGGCCAGGTTTTTGGTCAACTACGATTTTTAGCGCAAAAAATCCATCATAGGGGGCCACCCGTTTTGGCTTCCCCCCGCCAGCGGGAAAAAGGGAAAAGCTGTATTTTTTTGGGGGGCTTCATTTGGGTGCCGGGGGTTTTCCAACCCGGGGGGTTTCCAGAGGTCCAGCCCCTTTTTTGGGCCAACCTTTAAGGGGATAAAAAGGGAGCACCGGAATCCAAGGGGCCACCATGCCAGTCCCCGCTTTCCGTTTGGGCCTCAGCCCCTTTAAAAAATTTTCCTTTAACTTTGATTTTGTTGGGGAACATTACAGGGTTATTCTTTAAATTCGCAGGGCCCCTTCAGCCCGGAAGCAAGTCTCAATGCTGTCATCTGGTTTCTGGGAGATTGATAAAACCCATCCGGAATTTTTTCCCCGTGGGTCCTCCAAAAATAGACTGTATTTTAAAAAAAAGGGGGGCACTGACTCCTGGTCTGCAGCTGCCCAAGCTCTCCCTCTCTCAGCAGCACCAGTTAATTGTCCCTAACAATGCCTCTTTTCTTTTTGTCAAAATCAAAATCCATTAACGCAAATTTTCCGCTTGAACCTGTCAGCCCATACTGAGGGGGCCCCCTTTGTCCGGCTGTAAGGCAGTGTTAACGGTTTTTAGGGGGGCCCAGGGTCGGGGGGACTGCATCTCTATCCGCGCTGACGCCAAGTGGTAGTTTTTTGGGGGTTTTGGGCCCTTTACCGCGCCCCTCGGTGGCGGGAATGTCTCGCCCCCCTTTTTAACGTGGCCTCCCCTTTTTTTTAAAAAGGTGCCCCTTTGCAGGCACAGCGGGGGAGAAAGGTGTGTCGCTGGGCTCTGACGTCCCCGGGGTTTTTCTGAAGCCCCCACAGGGGCCTCCCCGCTCAGCGTTGGGCGGTTAAGACCCGGCTCTTTTTCGGGGGCCCACTATTTTTCGCCCGGGAACTGTAAATGGCGGGGAAAGGCGGAAAAATAGCGGGAATCTTCACACATACAAAACACGCTTTTTTCACAAAACAAACCAAAAGGGGAAACAGGAACCAGATTGTAACTTCGGTTCCTGTTGGGGGGGGCCAAAAAAGATGACGCGCACCACATGTGGGGACCGGGCCCATGGGGCACTCGGCCCCCGACCCCTGGAAAAACTATGGGGATGTATGGGAGCAAGTCGGTTCCCGGCCCCCGGGGGTATGCAATGGGGGATTTTACGGGGGTTATAAAATTAGTTCTTTCCCCCCCCCGTGGGGTTTATCAATTTGACCCCCGCTGCAATATGGTCTTCTAAGGGGTGTTAGGGGCAGGGAAAGATGGTGAGGCTCCCCCAGGGGGAGACTTTTCCCTTTAAATCTATGGTGGTGGAATCAGGCCCCAAAAACATGACAAAAAGATTCTCTCTTTTATACCTTTACTTTGATGTTGCAGAGATGTCCCGGAGCCTGTTTTGGGGGGAAAGGGTTTTCCCTCCCAATTCCCACTTGTTTGGTGTGGGCCCTTTTCCGTTTTTTTCCTTTTTGTAAAAAATTTTTTTGGCCCCATGTTGTGGGCCCCGCTTGGGGCCTATTGTTATTGGATTTCTCTCTAAAAGGGAAAGGGGGTCATTGATGGCCCGGCCGAGCCGGACTCGTCCTCCTGATCCTGCACGTATCAGCTGGGGGTACTCCTGGGCTTGTAGCCTCCAGGAACTCGGTTTTCCCCCCTAATGGGTCGTGGAGATCCCTGTGGCCGGCCCCCGGCGTCCGGGTATACTTGCTGAGAGGAGTATTAAGGCTCCTCGGTCTCATTAATTTCCCAAATCGCCTTCAACCTATCTAGGTCCTCCTATTATCACACACCTGGCAGTTGGTGAGCTGCCTCTTCGCCGCTCTCTAAGCGTCGGCACGCTTTCCACTGAGCTATACTTCAGATTCAGCTCTGACTAGGCTAAAGTGATTCCTTCTCACTCGTACTAGCCTCCACTTACTCAAGTTGAACTGACTGAACAGCTCTGCACTTCTCTCCTCTGGTGTCTTAAGGAGATCTGAGATCTGTCTCTGTCTGATCTCTTCTCTGGCTGCTCTCATCATCTGAGGCAAACTGAAACTTAAAACTGGTTTTTATACGTCTTACACAGCTCCCTCTAATGGTCTTTTTTAGGTAAGCTGCATGTGTGTGTGCATAATGACCTCTAGTGGGATCTTCTGTCAGTGCACCCCTCTGGAAGATGTGGATTCAGTCACAGCTGTGCTCCACATATGGTACTGTATAAGGAGCGTACAGCTGTATATGGTGTAGGGAAAAATTTAAATCTCCCTATATATTTCCAGAGTCACACACAGAAGCTCACTCAGTATGGATTTGACCGTAATACCAGCAGATATACGGTACTGTATGAGGAGCGTACAGCTGTATACGGTGTAGGGAAAATTTAAATCTCTCTATTTATTCCCGAGTCACACACAGACGCTCACTCAGTATGGATTTGACCGTAATACCAGCAGATATACGGTACTGTATGAGGAGCGTACAGCTGTATACGGTGTAGGGGAAAATTTAAATCTCTCTATTTATTTCCGGAGTCACACACAGACGCTCTCTCAGTATGGATTTGACCGTAATATAAACAGCAAATATATGGTACTGTATCAGAAGATACCAGGTGTATATAGTGTAGGGGAAAATTGAAATCTCCGTATATATTTCCGGAGTCACACACAATAGTCAGCATGTATTTGTCCGTGATACCAACCGGTACACGGTAGTGTGTAAGTAGCGTGTTGCTCTATACGGTGTGGGAAAAAAATGAACGCTCGGTAACTGTGCAGAAAAAAAGAATAAAAGTATTAGTGCTCTGTAAAAAGCAGTCTGCACAGCAGTGTACACACAGCAATCAGCTATCAGGCAGCCTAATAACCAGCGCTGCTGCATACAAGAAAATCCTCCAATCACTGCATACTAACTGTACAGTCATGGACAAAAGTTTTGAGAATGACACAAATATTAATTTTTACAAAGTCTATTGCTTCACTTTTTCTAATGGCAATTTGCATATACTCCAGAATGTTATAAAGAGTGATCAGCTTAACAGCAATTACTTGCAAAGTCAATATTTGGCTAGAAAATTAACTTAATCCCCCAAAACACATTTCAACATCATTGCAGCCCTGCCTTAAAAGGATCAGCTAACCTCTTTTCAGTGATTGCTCCATTACCACAGGTGTGGGTGTTGATGAGGACATGGCTGGAGATCAATCTGTCATGATTAACCCCTTCACCCCCAAGGGTGGTTTGCACGTTAATGACCGGGCCAATTTTTACAATTCTGACCACTGTCTCTTTATGAGGTTATAACTCTGGAACGCTTCAACGGATATTCGCGATTCTGAGATTGTTTTCTCGTGACATATTGTACTTCACGTTAGAAGTAAAATTTCTTTGATATAACTTGCGTTTATTTTTGAAAAAAACGCAAATATGGCGAAAATTTTTAAAATTTTGCAATTTTCAAACTTTGAATTTTTATTCCCTTAAAACAGAGAAATATATCACACAGAATAGTTAAGAAATAACATTTTCAACATGTCTACTTTACATCAGCACAATTTTGGAACCAAAATTTTTTTTGTTAGGAAGTTATAAGGGTTAAAAGTTGACCAGCGATTTCTCATTTTTACAACAAAATTTACAAAGCCATTTTTTTTAGGGACCACCTCATTTGAAGTCAGTTTGAGGGTCTATATGGCAGAAAATACCCAAAAGTCACACATTCTAAAAACTGCACCCCTCAAGGTACTCAAAACCACATTCAAGAAGTTTATTAACCTGTCACGCTGTCTCTGCATAAAGAGGACCGGGGTCTATGCTGACCCTAAGCTGGGGTCCTGACTAATCCCTCTACCTGGAGGTACTGTTGATGGTACAGAGGTCCAGGCCGCCAGCGTAACCCTATCTCCTGTGAATCCCTGACAACTGTAATCTAGTCCTGAGAAGGACCCTGATTACCACCACAGGGAACGGGAAGGTAACTGCCTACACACAGTATAAGACGAACGAGACAGTACAAGGGGTAAAATAAAAGACACCTTGCATACAAAACAACAACTACAGAGGGAACACCAAATGGTAAGGAGATAAATAATAAAGCGAGGAGAGGAGAAAACCACAACAGGTACTCTTAGCTTTAGACTTCTCAATATGATCCGCTCTGCTGGTCTGCATGAATGCTTTCACCGACACTTCCCTAGCAGACAGGCAGGTATATGAAGAAATCCAATTATCGCAACATTAATTGCAGCTGAGCAAGGCTGGTCTTGTCCAGCACAGAGAGAGGGAGAATTAACTCTCTCACTGCCGAAAAACACCCAGCAGCAGAAACTCAGCTGTGAGAAGTCAGGGTGTGCAATCGCAACGATCTTCGCAGCGACACACCCGTGACAGTACCCCCCCTTCTACGAGGGGCCTCCGGACCCTCAGGGCCGGGTTTATCTGGGTGAGTAGTGTGGAAGGCCCGAACCAATCGGTCTGCGTTAATATCCGACGCAGGAACCCACATCCTCTCCTCAGGACCAACCCCTCCAATGAACAAGGTACTGAAGGGACCGGCGATTCAGACGTGAATCGATGACTCTCGACACCTGGAACTCCAAGTTACCATTGACCACCACAGGAGGAGGAGGTAAAGGTGAAGGTATCACCGGCGCCACATACCTCTTAAGCAACGATCTGTGGAACACATTATGAATTTTAAATGTGGGAGGGAGGTCAAGACGGAATGCAACCGGATTAATTATAGAACTGATCTTGTATGGCCCAATGAACCTAGGACCCAGTTTCCAGGAGGGAAACTTAAGTTTTATATTCTTGGTAGACAACCATACCAGATCGTTCACACTTAGGTCCGGACCAGACACTCTCCTTCTATCAGCCATACGTTTGTATCAGTTCCCCATAGTACTCAGATTATTCAGCACTCCTCTCCACACTGAAACAAGTGACGACGAAAATCATTCCTCCTCAGGAACCCCAGAAGAGCCCCCCCTATTGAAAGTACAAAACTGGGGGTGAAAACCATATGCCCCAAAAAAACGGGGACTTACCAGTGGACTCGCTCCGCCTATTATTTAGAGCAAACTCCGCCAGAGGCAAGAAAGAAGCCCAGTCCTCCTGGTTCTCTGACACAAAACACCGGAGATATGTCCCCAAGCTCTGGTTCATACGCTCTGTCTGACCATTGGACTGCGGGTGAAAAGCCGATGAAAATGACAACTGCATCCCCCGCCGTGTACAAAATGCCTTCCAGAATTTGGACACAAACTGAGACCCCGATCCGACACCACATCGGAGGGTACCCCGTGAAGTCTTACAATCTCCCCAATAAACACCTGCGCAAGAGTTTTAGCATTAGGAAGAGCAGGAAGAGCGATAAAATGTGCCATCTTGCTGAACCTGTCCACTACAACGAGTATGACTGTTTTACCCGAAGATGGCGGGAGGTCCGTAATGAAGTCCATAGACAGATGAGTCCACGGACGCTCCGGGATCTTCAAAGGTAAGAGGGCCCCAGACGGACGGGTATGTGGGGTCTTAGAGCACGCACAAACCTCGCAGGACGCGACAAAAGTTACCACCTCCCTATGTAAGTTAGGCCACCAAAACCGGCGCGAGAGGAGATCCTCGGTTGCTTTACTCCCTGGGTGTCCTGCCAAAGCTGAATTATGGTGTGCCTCGATCACCTTTTGTCGCAACTGATTTGGAACAAACAGTCTCCCTGGAGGTCCTACAGGGGCGTCCCCCTGAGCCTCCAATACCTCCTCCTCAAGCTCAGAGCATACTGCCGACACCACCACCCCCTCCTGAAGGACCGGAACCGGGTCCTCCGTATTCCCAGCCCCTGGGAAACAGCGAGATAAGGCATCCGCCTTAACATTTTTTGACCCAGGACGATATGTGACGACAAAATTAAACCTGGTAAAAAACAACGACCACCTAGCTTGTCTGGGATTCAGACGTTTAGCGGACTCTAAATATAGCAGGTTTTTGTGATCAGTAATGACGGTGACTGGGTGGACTGCCCCCTCCAAAAAATGACGCCACTCCTCAAAAGCTAACTTAATGGCCAAGATTCCCTATTGCCGATATCATAATTCCTCTCCGCGGACGACAATTTTTTAGAGAAGAAAGCGCACGGATGCCATTTACCAGGGGACGAACCTTGTGACAATACTGCTCCCACCCCTACCTCGGAAGCGTCCACCTCAACAATGAACGGCTGTGACGCATCAGGCTGAATAAGTATGGGTGCTGAAGCAAAACATTTTTTCAAGGAAGAAAACGCTTGACAAGCCTTGTCAGACCATTTTGAAAAATCCGTCCCTTTTTTAGTCATGTCAGTGAGAGGTTTAACTATGGACGAAAAATTACGAATGAATTTCCGGTAGTAGTTAGCAAACCCCAAGAAACGTTGTAATGCCTTAAGATCCTCTGGCAGATCCCACTCAAGAACTGCCCGCACTTTCCCAGGGTCCATACGAAAACCGGATGCTGACACCAGGAATCCTAAAAACTGAAGTTCCTGTACGGCGAACACACACTTCTCCCATTTGGCGTACAGTTTATTATCCCGCAAGATCTGTAACACCTGTCTAACATGCTCCTGATGAGACACAAGATCCGGCGAGTAAATTAAGATATCATCCAGATATATGACCACAAACTGTCCCATTAGGTGGCGAAAGATGTCATTTACAAAGTGTTGAAACACTGCCGGGGCAATACTCAGACCAAATGGCATGACAAGGTTCTCATAATGCCCCTCCGGAGTGTTAAACGCCGTCTTCCACTCATCCCCCTCCTTCATCCTAATCAGATTGTACGCCCCTCTGAGATCCAACTTAGAGAACCATTTGGCACCCATGATCTGATTGAAGAGATCGGGAATAAGTGGGAGCGGATACGGATCTCGGACCGTAATCCGATTAAGCTCACGGAAATCCAGGCAAGGGCGTAGGCCTCCATATTTTTTCTTCACAAAGAAGAACCCCGCGGCCACCGGGGAAGATGAAGGTCTAATATGCCCCTTAGCCAGATTCTCTGAAATATAATCCTTCATGGCCTGTCTCTCAGGACCAGAAAGGTTATACAACCTAGATTTCGGTAATTTGGCCCCAGGGATCAAGTTAACAGAACAGTCATATTCGTGATGAGGAGGTAATTCTTGACACCCTTTCTCCGAGAATACATCCTCAAAGTCTACCAGAAATGGAGGTAAGGCCCTAGGAGCGACCGTACCAATGACCGTATTTATGCAGTTTTTATTACAGAAATCACTCCATTGACTTATCTCTCTGGATTGCCAATTAATAACCGGGTTATGCTTAGTTAACCAAGGAAGGCCCAGCACTATAGGAGTAGGAAGACCCTCCAACACATAACAAGACAACAGTTCTTTATGTAACGCCCCCACTTGAAGATCTATGTTATGCACTGCTTGCAAAAAACTTCCCTGACCGAGAGGTCTGGCGTCGATCGAGAACATGGGGACGGGTTTAGCCAACACACTCAATCGCATACCTTGAACCCGGGCAAAGCGAGCATCCACCAGATTAGCCCCGGCCCCACTATCCAGAAGAACAGATATCCTCTCAGTTCTCGCACCCACCACCACCTCCGCCGGTACGAGAAACTGAGACGAATTTAGGGACGAAATACTTACTCCCAGATTGCCGTCCACCACACAATCTGGGATCAATAGTTTTCCGGCGACTTCTCACTCTGCAAAGAACGGGATGGACACCCCCCAATAAAATGTCCCTTTTTCCCACAGAAGAAACAACTTCTTGTTTTGTGACGCCCCACCGATCCCCTCCCCCGGAATGATGTCCCTCCTAATTGCATAGGCTCCTTTGGACTGACTAGGGGAACCTCCGTATAAGGGACCCTTGAGGAAGGTGGAGTCATAACAGGGGGCGAAGTTACCCCGCACCTCTCCCGAAGACGTCTGTCAATACGAATAGTAAGGGCCATAGCGGCCTCCAGTGACGTGGGGGGGTCATACTGTGCCAGCACATCCTTTAATTTGTCAGATAAACCTTGACAAAACTGGCTCCTAAGAGCCGGGTCATTCCACTGGGTGTCTGTGGCCCACCTACGGAACTCCGAACAGAATTCCTCCGCCGGACGATCTCCCTGCTGTATCCTACGTAACTTAGATTCAGCAAGGGAGACCCGATCCGGGTCATCATATACAAGACCCAGAGCTGCAAAAAACCCATCCACTGACTGGAGAGCTGGGGAGCCCGGGGGGAGAGCGAACGCCCAGGATTGGGGGTCTCCTTGTAGGAGCGAGATGACAATCCCCACCCTTTGTTCTTCACTCCCAGATGACCGAGGTCGCAGCCGAAAGTACAATTTACATGCCTCCCGGAAAGCAAAAAACTTGTCCCGCCCCCCAGTGAATCTGTCAGGGAGAGCTACTTTAGGCTCAGGTCCGGCCTGCTCCGGGGGTACAAAACCTTGGACTTAACGTCCGCCAGCTCCATGGACAAACTCTGCAACTGCCGAGCAAGACTGACTACTGGATCCATGGTGACTGGAGAAAATCTTTAGAGGTCGGTGAAAATGTCACGCTGTCTCTGCATAAAGAGGACCGGGGTCTATGCTGACCCTAAGCTGGGGTCCTGACTAATCCCTCTACCTGGAGGTACTGTTGATGGTACAGAGGTCCAGGCCGCCAGCGTAACCCTATCTCCTGTGAATCCCTGACAACTGTAATCTAGTCCTGAGAAGGACCCTGATTACCACCACAGGGAACGGGAAGGTAACTGCCTACACACAGTATAAGACGAACGAGACAGTACAAGGGGTAAAATAAAAGACACCTTGCATACAAAACAACAACTACAGAGGGAACACCAAATGGTAAGGAGATAAATAATAAAGCGAGGAGAGGAGAAAACCACAACAGGTACTCTTAGCTTTAGACTTCTCAATATGATCCGCTCTGCTGGTCTGCATGAATGCTTTCACCGACACTTCCCTAGCAGACAGGCAGGTATATGAAGAAATCCAATTATCGCAACATTAATTGCAGCTGAGCAAGGCTGGTCTTGTCCAGCACAGAGAGAGGGAGAATTAACTCTCTCACACCCAGCAGCAGAAACTCAGCTGTGAGAAGTCAGGGTGTGCAATCGCGACGATCTTCGCAGCGACACACCCGTGACATAACCCTTCAGGTGCTTCACAGGAACTAAAGCAACATGGAAGGAAAAAATGAATATTTAACTTTTTAGCCACAAAAATGATCTTTTACAAACTTTTTTTTTATTTTCACAAGGGTAAAAGGAGAAAATGGACAGATAAGGTTGTTATGCAATTTCTCCTGAGTACGCCAATACCCAATATGTGGGGGAAAACCACTGTTTGGGCACACGGCAGAGCTCGTAAGGGAAGGAGCGCCATTTGACTTTTTCAAACTAAAATTGGCTGGAATTGAGATTGGACGCCATGTCGCGTTTGGAGAACCTCTGATGCGCCTAAACAGTGGAAACCCCCACAACTGACACCATTTTGGAAACTAGACCCCCTAAGGTACTTATCTAGATCTGTTGTGAGCACTTTGAACCCCCAAGTGTTTCACAAAAGTTTATAATGCCTGGGTGTGAAAAAAAAAAAAAATTTTTCCACAAAAATTATTTTTTAGTCCCAAATTTTGGAATTTTCCCAAGGAAATTGGACCCCAAAAGTTGTCCAATTTGTCCTGAGTACGCTGATACCCCATATGTGGGGGGGGGGAACTGTTTGGGCGCACGGCAGGGCTTGGAAAGGAAGTAGTAACGTTTTGGAATGCAGACATTGATGGGGGTCATGTTCCGTTTGCAGTGTCCCAGATGAGCCTAAACAGTGGAAACCCCCCACAAGTGACCCCATTTTGGAAGCTAGACCCCCTAAGTAACTTATCTAGATCTTTGGTGAGCACTTTGAACCCCCAAGTGCTTCACACAAGTTTATAATGCCCGGGCATGAAAATAAAAAATCCTATTTTTTTCCCACAAAAATTATCTTTTAGTCACTAACTTTTTATTTTTCCAAGGGTAACAGGAGAAATTGGACCACAAAAGTTGATGTCCAATTTGTCGTGAGTATGCTGATACCCCATATGTGGGGGGGAACCACTGTTTGGGCGCATGGCAGAGCTCGGAAGGGAAGGAGCACCATTTGACTTTTTCCAACCAAAATTGGCTGGAATTGAGATTGGATGCCATGTTGCATTTGGAGAGCCCCTGATGTGCCTAAACAGTGGAAACCCCCACAAATGACCCCATTTGGGAAACTAGACTCCCTAAGGAACTTATCTAGATCTTTGGTGAGCAATTTGAACCCCCAAGTGCTTCACACAAGTTTATAACGTAGAGCCATAAAATTTAAAAATCATATTTTTTCCACTAAAATTATCTTTTCACCCCAATTTTTATTTTTCCAAGGGTAACAAGACTCCAAAAGTTATTGTGCAATTTGTCCTGAGTGCGCTGATACCCCATATGTGGGAGTAAACCACTGTTTGGGTGCATGGCAGAGTTTGGAAGGGAAGGAGCGCCGTCTGACTTTTTTAACGCAGAATTGGCTGGACGCCATGTCGTGTTTGGAGAGCTCCTGATCTGCCTAAACAGTGGAAACCCCCATAAATGACACCATTTTGGAAACTAGACCCCTCAAGGAACTTATCTAGATGTGTGGTGAGAACTTTGAACCCCCAGGTGTTTCACTAAAGTTTATAACGTACAGCCGTAAAATAAAAAAATCTTTTTTTTTACAAAAATGATTTTTTCGCCCCCAATATTTTATTTTCACAAGGGTAACAGAAGAAATTGGAACCCAAAAGTTGTTGCTGAGTACGCTGATACCCAATATGTGGGCGAAAACTACTGTATGGGCACACGTCAGGGCTCGGAAGGGAAGTAGTGACGTTTTGGATTGCAGACTTTGATGGAATGGTCTGGGGGGTCATGTCGCATTTGGAGAGCCCCTGATGCACCTAAACAGTGGAAACCCCCACAAGTGACCCCATTTTGGCAAATAGACCCCAAAAGGAACTTATCTAGATGTGTGGTGAGCACTTTGAACCCCGAAGTGCTTCACAGAAGTTCATAACGTACAGCCGTAAAAATAAAAAATCCTTTTTTTTTTACAAAAATGATTTTTTCGCCCCCAATATTTTATTTTCACAAGGGTAACAGGAGAAATTGGACCCCAAAAGTTGTTGTCCAATTTGTCCTGAGTACGCTGATACCCAATATGTGGGTGAAAACTACTGTATGGGCGCACGTCTGGGCTCGGAAGGGAAGTAGTGACGTTTTGGATTGCAGACTTTGATGGAATGGTCTGGGGGCGTCATGTCGCATTTGGAGAGCCCCTAATGCGCCTAAACAGTGGAAACCCCCCACAAGTGACCCCATTTTGGAAAATAGACCCCACAAGGAACTTATCTAGATGTGTGGTGAGCACTTTGAACCCCTAAGTGCTTCACAGAAGTTTATAACGCACAGCCGTAAAAATAAAAAATCCTTTTTTTTTTTGCAAAAATGATTTTTTCGCCCCAATATTTTATTTTCACAAGGGTAACAGGAGAAATTGGACCCCAAAAGTTGTTGTCCAATTTGTCCTGAGTACGCTGATACCCAATATGTGGGAGAAAACTACTGTATGGGTACACGTTGGGGCTCGGAAGGGAAGTAGTGACGTTTTGGATTGCAGACTTTGATGGAATGGTCTGGGGGCGTCATGTCGCATTTGGAGAGCCCCTGATGCGCCTAAACAGTGGAAATCCCCAACAAGTGACCCCATTTTGGAAAATAGACCCCACAAGGAACTTATCTAGATGTGTGGTGAGCGCTATGAAGCCCCAAGTGCTTCACAGAAGTTTATAATGTACAGCCGTAAAAAACAAAAAAATCATTTTTTTTTTTTACAAAAATGATATTTTCGCCCCCAGTTTTTTATTTTCTCAAGGGTAACAGAAGAAATAGGACAAATTGCACAATAACGCTTGGGGTCCAGAGTACGCTGATACCCCATATGTGGGAATAAACTACTGTTTGGACGCATGGCAGAGCTCAGAAGTGAAGGAGCACCGTTTGACTTTTTCAACGCAGAATTGGCTGGAATTGAGATCAGACGCCATGTCACATTTGGAGAGCCCCTGATGTGCCTAAACAGCGGAAACCCCCCAATTCTAACTCCAACCCTAACCCCAACACACCCCTAACCCTAGTCCCAACCCTAACCACAAACCTAACCCTAACACACCCCTAATCCCAACCCTAACCCTAATCCTAACTTTAGCGCCAACCCTAACCCTAACGTTAGCCGCAACCCTAACCCTAACCCTAATGGGAAAATGGAAATAAATACATTTTTTTTATTTTATTATTTTTCCCTAACTAAGGGGGTGATAAAGGGGGTTTGATTTACCATTTATAGCGGGTTTTTATGATTGGCAGCTGTCACGCTAAAAGACGCTTTTTATTGCAAAAAATAGTTTTTTGCATCGCCACATTTTGAGAGCTATAATTTTTGCATATTTTGGCTCACAGAGTCATGTGAGGTCTTATTTTTTGCGGTACGAGTTGACGTTTTTATTGGTACCATTTTTGAGCATGTGACATTTTTTGATCGCTTTTTATTTCGATTTTTGGGAGGTTAGAATGAACAAATCAGCAATTCATGAATTTCTTTTGGGGGAGGCGTTTTTTTATTGTTCCGCGTGTGGTAAAATTGATAAAGCAGTTTTATTCTTCGGGTCAGTACGATTATGGCGATACCTCATTTATATCATTTTTTTATGTTTTGGCGCTTTTATAGAATAAAAACAATTTTATATGAAAAATAATTATTTTGCATCGCTTTATTCTGCGAACTATAACTTTTTTATTTTTTCGCTGATGATGCGGCTCATTTTTTGCGGGACAAGATGAAGTTTTCAGCGGTACCATGTTTATTTATATCGGTCTTTTTGATCGCGTGTTATTCCACTTTTTGTTCGGCGGTATGATGATAAAGCATTGATTTTTTGCTTTGTTTTTTTTTTTTTTTTAAGGAGTTCACTAAAGGGGTTAACTAGTGGGACAGTTTTATAGGGGGGGTCGTTATGGACGCGGTGATACCAAATATGTGTACTTTTATTGTTTTGTTTTTTTTATTTACAGGAAGAAATGAATTTATTGGGGAATATTTTTTTTTTTTTTTTAATTTATTTTGGATTTTTTTTTTTAAAACATGTTTATTTTTTATTTTTTTTACTTTTTTACTTTGTCCCAGGGTGGGACATCACTGTATTTTATCAGATCGCTGGTGTGACAGTGTGCACAGCACTCTGTCACACCAGCGATCGCTCTGGCAGTGCTGCAGGCTTCTCAGTGCCTGCTCTCAGCAGGCACTGAGGAAGCCGCCTCCCTCCAGGACCCCGGCGCCATCTTGGATCCGGGTCCTGGGAGGGAAGAAGCCCTCAGAACAGCGCGATCACATCGCGCTGGTCTGAGGGTCTCAGGGGGGCGCGCAGGGAGCCCCCTCCCTGCGCGATGCTTCCCTATGCCCCCAGTACAGGTGTGCCAGGGGTTAATGTTCCGGGAGCGGTCCGTGACCGCTCCTGACACACAGTCACGGGTGTCAGCTGTGATAATCAGCTGACACCCGGCGGCGATTAGCTGCGCTCCCTCCGGGAGCGCAGCTAATCGCCTATGACGTACTATCCCGTCCATGGTCAGATTGGCACGGGTTTCATGGACGGGATAGTACGTCTGATGTCAGAGAGGGGTTAAGTAAGAATGACACCACTGGACACTTTAAAAGGAGGCTGGTGCTTGGCATCAGTTTCTCTTCTGTTAACCATGGTTATCTCTAAAGAAACACGTGCAGTCATCATTGCAATGCACAAAAATGGCCTAACAGGGAAGAGTATCGCAGCTAAAAGATTGCACCTCAGTCAACAATCTATTGCATCATCAAGAACTTCAAGGAGAGAGGTTCCATGGTTGCCAAAAAGGCTCCAGGGCGCCCAAGAAAGACCAGCAAGCGCCAGGACCGTCTCTTAAAAGTGTTTCAGCTGCGGGATCGGGCTACCAGAAGTGCAGAGCTTGCTCAGGAATGGCAGCAGGCAGGTGTGAGTGCATCTGCACCCACTGTGAGGCGGAGACTCTTGGAGCAAGGCCTGGTCTCAAGGAGGGCAGCAAAGAAGCCACTTCTCTCCAGAAAAAACATCATGGACAGACTGATATTCTACAAAAGGTACAGGCAGTGGACTGCTGAGGACTGGGGTAAAGTTATTTTCTCTGATGAATCCCCTTTTTGATTGTTTGGGATATCAGGAAAACGCCTCATTCGGAGAAGACAAGGAGAGCGCTACCACCAGTCTTGTCTCATGCCAACTGTTAAGCATCCTGAAACCATTCATGTGTGGGGTTGCTTCTCAGCCAAGGGAATCGGCTCTCTCACAGTCTTGCCTAAAAACACAGCCATGAATAAAGAATGGTACCAGAATGTCCTCCAAGAGCAACTTCTCCCAACCCTCCAAGAGCAGTTTGGCGATCAACAATGCCTTTTCCAGCATGATGGAGCACCTTGCCATAAAGCAAAGGTGATAACTAAATGGCCCAGGGAACAAAACATAGAGATTTTGGGTCCATGGCCTAGAAACCCCCAGATCTTAATCCCATTGAGAACTTGTGGTCAATCATCAAGAGACGGGTGGACAAACAAAAACCTAAAAATTATGACAAAATGAAAGCATTGATTGTGCAAGAATGGACTGCTATCAGTCAGGATTTGGTCCAGAAGTTGATTGAGAGCATGCCAGGGAGAATTGCAGAGGTCCTGAAGAAGAAGGGTCAACACTGCAAATATTGACTTGCTGCATTAACTCATTCTTACTGTCAATATAAGCTTTTGTTACTCATATGTTTGCAATTATATTTCTGTCTGTGATAAAAACATCTGTCAAACACACATAAAAACCAGAGGGCAGCAGATCATGTGAAAATATAATATTTGTGTCATTCTCAAAACTTTTGGCCATGACTGTACAGCACAATTGCTATCAGCAATTGCCAGAAGTAAAATGGCGGTCGGCGGTCAGGGCTTTTATAGACACTATGACGCCCCCCCAAAGCAAGCCAATCACTGCAATGCCCTTCTTTACGATGGTGGTGGACGCTGCACATGTCATCTCATTGCCCACAGTGTATGTCCTTCCTCATTGGCTGAAAAAAGGCACCAGCAAGCATTCTGGGAAATACGACTTTGGCGCTCGTTTCGACGACCGCATGGCCGACTTCACGCTATGGTCGGGTTTCGATTGATGAAACTCGACTTTGGCTAAAGTCGGCGACTTTTGAATCTGACCGACCTGTTTCACTCAACTCTATTTGCCACCACCAGCTCCTGGTTCTATAATTAATACTGGGTTAGGAGCCAACTCCAATCAGTAGCTTTGGCTTAATTTAGCACAGAGGTCGTGAGGATATGTTTATAGAGCAAGGAGAAACTAAGCTAGTAATTTTATATTTTGCTCCAAAAAGTAGGCAGCGTTTACAAAACTATACAAGATAGTATAAATGGAGACAAATTACAATATGTACAGAGTAATTACAAAATAAAAAGGATGAAAGGTGAAAAACTTAGTTATCTCATATCATTGTTAGCCATGTGAGGGAGGGGTTCCCAAGGACCAGGATTCAGTCCACAGCAGGGATGGTACATGCTGTCCTCCTCCAAGCACTGAACACCATGCAAAATGGCTGTCCCTGTTTTATAGTTGGTCCCTAAACTAAGGAACTTCCCCTTGGCTGACCCATCTGGGTGGTTGGGAGCTCTCCTTTCTGAACAGTTATCAAATACTCTATTACCCATATCTCTTAGGGTGAACCTCGTAGAAGAAAGACAAAATTATCATTATGCTCAGCATGACATGGGGGTTCATTTAAGTATAAGCTCAAAGTGGCTACATGACCTGCTTACGGAGAAATCCATTCCTCAGATTCTGATGTTCTGGGTCCTAGAGATTTCACTGGGGTGTAGGTCTACCGATGGGCATGCAAATATGTAACTTTCATATCTATAACACCAACTGGGGTCAAGATATGCGCTAATATGATATTTCTACATGAACAAAAGAGCACATGTCTTAGAGCGGCCTCAAACCAGCTTCAGCTGGTCATTAAAGCTACTCAGGGGCTGCTATTAAACTAGTATTGCGTTACACAGAGTTTGTAGTGAGAAGGAGCTGGGAGGGGGGTCGAAAAGCCCACAGCGTGTGTCTGTAAAGCCATGGAACCTTCTAGAAGTATGTGGTATAAAGAAAACCATTCATTATATTTATATTATTGTGACAGGGGTGATAGGGAAAAGACAATGATGGTGGTGGTGGAAAGGACAATGATGGTCGTGGTGGAAAGGACAATAATGGATGAGTTGGAAAGGGCAATGATGGGGTGGTAGTGGAAAGGACAATGTTGGTGGAAAGGCCAAAGATGGGGGTGGTGGGGAGAAAGCAATGATGGAGGTGGGGTAGAGGACAATAATGGGATGAAGTTGGGAGGAGGACAATGAGGGGTGTGGGGGATTGGGATGGGAGGAAGGGGGATTTATAATGGATTTAGGAACAGGGGGAGGTGGAGGAAGACGTTATTTTCGCTTTTTATGTCTAACACAGTCCCTTAGTATATAGTGTACTCGCGTATTATGTATAGCGCCATCCCTCAGTATATAGTGTAGTCCCTTTTTATGATGCCGTCCCTTATTATATAGCTTCCTCTGCTGTTATGTGCAGTGCTGTCTCTTACATAGTGTATTCTTGTTATTTTTGTTATTCACAGTATATGAGTGTGCTGTGGGCATGTTCTGTGCAGGGGGCATTGTGCAGAAAGGGGCAGGTGAGCTGCATCCATCCACCATAGACTTCTATGTGAGTGTGATGTGGGCATGCTCTGTGCAGGGGGCATTGTGAAGGGAGGGGCAGGTAAGCTGCGTCCATCCCATATATACTTCTATGTGAGTGTATTGTGTGCATTGGGCATGGAGGGGGACGTGAGCTGCGTCCATCCCCCATAGACTTCTATGTGAGTGTGTTGTGGGTATGCTCTGTGCAGGAGGCATTGTGCAGGGAGGGGGAGGTGAGCTGCATCCATCCCCCCATAGACTTCTATGTGAGTGTGCTGTGAGCATGCTCTGTGCAGGGGGCATTGTGCAGGGAAGAGAAGGTGAGCTGCATCCATCCCACATAGATGTCTTTGGGAGTGTGCTGCGGGCATGCTCTGTGCAGGGGTCATTGTGCAGCGAGGGGAAGGTGAGCTGCGTCCATCCCCCATAGACTTCTATGTGAGTGTGCTGTGGGCATGCTCTGTGCAGGAACATTGTGCAGGGAGGGGGAGGTGAGCTGCGTCCATCCCCCATAGACTTCTATGTGAGTGTGCTGTGGGCATGCTCTGTGCAGTGACATTGTGCAGAGAGGGGAGGTGAGCTACGTCCATCACCTATAGACTTGTATGCGAGTGTGCTGTGGGCATGCTCGGTGCAGGGGTCATTGTGTCGGGATGGAGAGGCCATGAGTTGTGACATTACTATGTATGATGGAGTCTGTCATCCATACATGGGTGATATCTGTCACTATAATTGTGCCTCATGAGAATGATCTCTACAGAACAGGAAGTATCAGACTATTATGCGGTTCCGTGACAGGAGTGAAAACTTTGAGGTTTCTTAAATGAGGATAATAATTTGGAAAGAAAAAATGTTTAATGTAAAAACTGGATGTAAACATTAGTCCATTTTCTGTTGCCACAACCCCTTTAATTACTTAAACCATGTATACCCTAAGATGGGATTTGTGTCGTTTCGCAGATTAAAAGATTTTCAAATTCCTCATTAACACCATGTTTAGGTTCTTTCAGCTTAGACTCACATCAGCCTCTTACTCCAGAGCTCGCATTAAATCCTCTACAAGGAGTATATACTTATAAGCAAGGGGTCCTGACCGAAGCCTTCTATTGTATGCATCCCACTATATAATGTATCCTCTGGTTTCTAGGTCACATGTATAGCAGGGAATACAGGTGTCATTGGCAGAATAGGCAGTAGACTTCAGACGGGACACTAAGAGGCTTTTTTTTGTTTCTTAACGGCCTTCGGCTCAGTCTCAGGCCATGACGATTTGATGGATGAACGCTCGGTAGGAAGATCGATCTTATACAGTCTAGATAGGTCACCAGGTTCTTCTCAACCGTTTTCCTGACAGTATCGAGCCATAGGGTTGCTGTTCCTCCTCTTCGCCTTGTTCCATCTATTCTTGCGACCATGATGTCCTGCTCCAGCGATCGCTCTCTCTGTATCATGTGTCCTCAAGTCGTAGCTTGGTGATCCTTGCTGCGAGACACGTCTGGCTTAGTTTGTTCTTCTTGCCATTCATGGTATTGACAACATCCAACTCCAACATCACATTTCAAAGGCAACGATTCTTCTTCTGTCTTGTTTTTCCATTGTCCAGGTTTTGCATCCGTATGTTACTACAGAAAAGACCAAACTAAGCACCAGTGAAATGTTCATTGATTTGAAGACCTTCTCCAGTGACTTCATTGTTGATTTTGCCCATAGCGATTCTCCCATGAATTTCCGGTGTCGTCGCTGCATGTTCAGCGATCATTGATCCGAGTAGGTTGAAGTCCTTTACAATTTCCAGATTGTTGCCATCCATCTCGGCTGTGTCCCAGCTGCACCTGGCAGTAGTATCTTTGTCTTCCTTGTATTGAGTAGCAGTTCCATGTTTGCGCTTTCCATCTTGACATTCAGTAATAAGTCCTTCATTCCACCTACAATTGTTACTATCAAGGTTGTACCCTCTGCGTATTTAAGATTGTCGATGAGTCGTCCACCAATTTTGTTTCCTTCTTCTTTAGGAGTCCCACCATGGATGTAGACAACTTTACAGCAGGTTATCTTTGTGTAAAGCACAATGTGGCAAAAGAGTGCAAGTTAAACAGTGTGATTGCTCCAAAGCTATGGCCTATTATGATGCAGGCACATGAGTAAGGAATCACCAAGATCCTTTGCTTTTGTAGTCAATACCCCTTGTCCCCCCCAGTTTCATACTCTGGTTTTAGAAGTTCATTCTTCATATCTACCCTTAACAGGTGCAGGATCAAAGTGCCCGGGCCATAATAACCAGTGGCAAGAGATCCTCTGAGAGGGAGGATTCAGGGTTTTCTTGCTGTAATATTGATGTGGACTTTTGGAATCATTAAACCAATGTGAATAAGTGCAATCCGTGGAGTCGCTGCCTTTATCCATCATGATGTTCGGTGTTGAAGGTATCAGGTATCATTTAAGCATGCTATCATACAGTCATGGACAAAAGTTTTGAGAATGACACAAATATTAATTTTTACAAAGTCTACTGCTTCACTTTTTCTAATGGCAATTTGCATATACTCCAGAATGTTATAAAGAGTGATCAGCTTAACAGCAATTACTTGCAAAGTCAATATTTGGCTAGAAAATGAACTCTATCCCCCAAAACACATTTCAACATCATTGCAACCCTGCCTTAAAAGGACCAGCTAACCTCTTTTCAGTGATTGCTCCATTAACACAGGTGTGGGTGTTGATGAGGACATGGCTGGAGATCAATCTGTCATGATTAAGTAAGAATGACACCACTGGACACTTTAAAAGGAGGCTGGTGCTTGGCATCATTGTTTCTCTTCTGTTAACCATGGTTATCTCTAAAGAAACACGTGCAGTCATCATTGCAATGCACAAAATGGCCTAACAGGGAAGAGTATCGCAGCTAGAAAGATTGCACCTCAGTCAACAATCTATCGCATCATCAAGAACTTCAAGGAGAGAGGTTCCATTGTTGCCAAAAAGGCTCCAGGACGCCCAAGAAAGACCAGCAAGCGCCAGGACCGTCTCTTAAAAGTGTTTCAGCTGCGGGCTACCAGCAGTGCAGAGCTTGCTCAGGAATGGCAGCAGGCAGGTGTGAGTGCATCTGCACGCACTGTGAGGCGGAGACTCTTGGAGCAAGGCCTGGTCTCAAGGAGGGCAGCAAAAAAGCCACTTCTCTCCAGAAAAAACATCATGGACAGACTGATATTCTGCAAAAGGTACAGGCAGTGGACTGCTGAGGACTGGGGTAAAGTTATTTTCTCTGATGAATCCCCTTTTCGATTGTTTGGGACATCAGGAAAACGCCTCATTCGGAGAAGACAAGGTGAGCGCTACCACCAGTCTTGTCTCATGCCAACTGTTAAGCATCCTGAAACCATTCATGTGTGGGGTTGCTTCTCAGCCAAGGGAATCTGCTCTCTCACAGTCTTGCCTAAAAACACAGCCATGAATAAAGAATGGTACCAGAATGTCCTCCAAGAGCAACTTCTCCCAACCCTCCAAGAGCAGTTTGGCGATCAACAATGCCTTTTCCAGCATGATGGAGCACCTTACCATAAAGCAAAGGTGATAACTAAATGGCTCAGGGAACAAAACATAGAGATTTTGGGTCCATGGCCTGGAAACTCCCCAGATCTTAATCCCATTGAGAACTTGTGGTCAATCATCAAGAGACGGGTGGACAAACAAAAACCTAAAAATTCTGACAAAATGAAAGCATTGATTGTGCAAGAATGGACTGCTATCAGTCAGGATTTGGTCCAAAAGTTGATTGAGAGCATGCCAGGGAGAATTGCAGAGGTCCTGAAGAAGAAGGGTCAACACTGCAAATATTGACTTGCTGCATTAACTCATTCTAACTGTCAATATAAGCTTTTGTTACTCATATGTTTGCAATTATATTTCTGTCTGTGATAAAAATATCTGTCAAACACACAAAAAAACCAGAGGGCAGCAGATCATGTGAAAATATAATATTTGTGTCATTCTCAAAACTTTTGGCCATGACTGTACATCCATTACTTAAAAAACCATCCCTCGACCAAAACTGTGCCGCTAACTATAGACCTGTCTCTAATCTTCCATTCATCTCTAAACTCCTGGAACGCCTGGTGCACTCCCGTCTTATCAGATAACTCTCTTCTCGACCCTCTACAATCCGGTTTCCACTCCACACTCTACTGAAACTGCACTCACTAAGGTCTCTAATGATCTTCTAACAGCTAAATCTAATAGTCACTACTCCATGCTGATTCTCTTGGATCTCTCTACAGCATTCGATACTGTGGATTATCAGCTCCTCCTCATTATGCTCCGCTCCATTGGCCTCAAGGACACCGTTCTCTCCTGGTTCTCTTCCTATCTCTTTGACCGCTCCTTCACTGTATCTTTTGCTGGCTCCTTCTCCTCTCATCTTCACCTTACTGTTGGGGTTCCTGAAGGATCAGTCCTTGGCCCCCTCCTCTTCTCTTTGTATACTGCTCCTATTGGTCAAACAATCAGTAGATTTAGTTTCCAGTACCATCGCTATGCTGATGACACCCAATTATACACTTCTTCTTATGATATCACACCTGCCTTTTTAGAAAACACCAGTGATTGTCTTACCGCTGTCTCTAACATCATGTCCTCCCTCTATCTGAAACTGAACCTGTCAAAAACTGAACTCCTTGTGTTTCCTCCCTCAACTAATGTACTTATGCCCAGCAATGCCATCTCCGTGTGTGGTTCCACCATTACTCCCCAGCAACATGCCCTCTGTCTTAGGGTCATACTTGATTCCAAGCTTTCATTCACCCCCCCCACATCAGATCACTGGCTTGCTCTTGTTATCTGCGCCTCAAAAACATTTCTAGAATTCGACCCTTTCTTACTTTTAACTCTGCAAAAACTCTTACTGTTTCTCTTATTCATTCTCGTCTGAACTATTGTAACTCTCTACTAATCGGTCTCCCTCTTACCAAATACTCCCCTCTCCAATCTGTCTTGAATGCTGCAGCCAGGGTCATATTCCTCACCAATCGTTACACCGATGTCTCTATCTTGTGCCAGTCATTACACTGGTTACCCATCCACTCCAGAATCCAGTACAAACTTATTACCCTTACCCACAAAACACTCCATGGCTCAGCTCCACCCTACATCTCCTCCCTCGTATCAGTCTACCACCCTACCCGTGCCCTCCATTCTGCCAATGACCTGAGGTTAACATCCTCATTAATCAGAACCTCCCACTCCCGTCTCCAAGACTTTTCACGTGCTGCGCCAATTCTTTGGAATGCACTACCCAGGTTAAAAAGTTTAATCCCCAATCCCCACAGTTTTAAGCGTGCCCTAAAAACGCATTTGTTCAGACTGGCCTACTGTCTCAACCCATTAACCTAACTATTCCTGTGTTGCCCATTCAAAATCTTTTACCATAACCAGGTTCCTCGCATCGTGTTTTTGCATTTAATAGACCTCTGTGTCTGTATTGTTACTGTGAGGAAAGGAACCGCCACCATCTTGGATAGGGCCTATACCAGCCTCCATTTTGTCTGTGCACAGAGCCACAGGCTGCTAACTGCACAGGGACTGTTAGCATATTCAATACGACAGGGTTTGATGTCTACTGTGAATCAAAAGGGCTTTAGTATGCTAAGTAATTCAGGCCCATGTTTGAATGAAACGGTCTTTTAGTATGCTAAGTAATTCAGGCCCAAAACAGAGTTTACAGCTCAATGTGAATAGCCAGGCCTGATTAGTATGCGTGCTTCAAAGCAGGAGGCTTCAATTAGATTATACCTGCCAGCCAGACACAGAAAACACAACCATTGTACGTTTCCAGATAGGAAGGCTCCGTTCTAGGATTATGAATTATGAGCACATCTTTGTAGGTACATTCTCATAAAAATATCTGTGTGACCCGGCGGACCTCGGGCATTTGATGGTGCAACTCCCGAGTCGGTGATGGCTTGGGGGGCTGAGATATAGAGATTTGCCATCCACAATGATCCAATCGGGCCAGGTTTGATATCCATGCGACAGGCAAAACATACTGCATCCGCTGGTATCTCTCGTGTCCTGATCCGATCGTCCTGGAGAAAGTTAACCCTTTATTAGGTATTGGGAATAAACTCTGCAGGGGGCTAAGGGTGGAGATTGTCAGCTCACCCTTGGACACCGAGGGGAGGGACCTAGCAGGTTTAAGAACTGTGAGCTATGGGCAGACTGGATCCATTCTCACAGCAGCAAGAAGCCACAAGGGACAGACCTGCCAAGGGAGCAGTGGTACACGTTTTGGGGGACTGTCCAGCAACTAAGACTTTCACCTGGGGATCGCAGAGCTCCCTGCCTCCACATGTCCATACAATCTGGTAATATTGACCTCTAGCTAATACCTCTAAGCCTTGTAACATTATTGTTGTATTTTACTCTGACTGCAAATCCATTGTAATTCCGTTGTATAGCTTACTGTATATTTCTGTAATTATCTAGTGCTCCCTTAAGGCAATTAAACCATAAAATTAATCTTGGGCTGATGCTTTTACTCTGATCACGAATCTTAGAATACCCAGTGGGTAACAGGACACCCTCCCCGGCGGCCGTTTGCTCTAGGTGCAGTTCCCTTACTGACCAGAGAGACAAAGGGGGCGCCGGAGAGCTGTGCCTGTGGAGTTACGTCACATTGGTGACGTGGAAGGACGGGGGCGTCCTTCACAGTTACATACTTAGCTGATAACCAGTTCATGCAGCATTCCTACACTTTGGCTGGTCCGAACAACGAAAGCAATTGTTACCATCCACCTTTCGTGTCTCCCCTTTTCCTCATAGATTGTAAGATTGCGAGCAGGGCCCTCATTCCTCTTGGTATCTGTTATGATCTATGTATTTATTGTTATGCTGTAACGTCTATTGTCAGTACAAGTCCCCTCTAAAATATAAAGTGCTGCGGAATATGTCGGCACTATAGAAATAAAATTATTATTATCATACCGATGCACAATCAGTATTGACAACAAGTTTCTATGCCTCTCATTCTATGACATTTATCAGGTTCCCCAAGGATTTTACTCCACATAAGAAATAATAGGTAAGAGGAGATTGATATAAAGGAAATTAACCCAATCCAGTGTGAATGGATTCAGCGCTACAAACATTCATAAAGTGATATATACAAAGCTCAGGAAAAAAAAAAGGATTTACAGGACCTTGATCTAGCCACCACCAGACCACAGCGCAGGAAATCTATCTGCCAGCATCTCTGGCACCTCTTCTGATATTAGGCCCATTGCAATGTGATCATTGCGGTATACATGACGGCACACATGCATATGTGACGACATGCCAGGCCTATTAACAAGAGATCAGCTAGGTATGCCGGCAGGAGGTTCACCGGGCTCTGGTCCGGTGGCCAGCTCTATATCCGATGTAAATCGCTATATCCTTTCCACAACATCGGTCAGCGTTCTGGCACACATTCACACTATCAGTATTTAGTCAGTATTTTACATCAGTATTTGTAAGACAAAATCAGGAGACAATCAACAGAGGAAAAATGTAATAGAAACCCGTCATCACTTCTGATTTTTCACCCACTCCTGGGTACAAATCCTGATGCAAAATATTGAACAAATACTGAACTAACTTTTAACACCCACTGCAATTTTGCAATACTGGAGAACAAGATCTGGGAGGACAGAAATGTCCCTTTAAGTAACAAGCATTGTCTGCCCGCTAGTCATTTTTTTTTTTTAATAATTTTAATTTTTATTGAAAGATTTTCATATTCTATAAAGAACAAACTTGGAAAAAAAGTAATAAAGATCAGCAGATTACAGTGAAAACAAAGTACGGTAAATCATATTTGAGATATATATGTAACATATTATTGTGATACAAAAGTCTAATAAAAACAAAGGGGGAATACATACAAATAGAAGGGAAAGATGAGTAAAGGGGTTAGGGGGAAAGGAGATCTATGAATTAGCGAATAAAGTGCCTACCGTATTTTTCGGACTATAAAGACGCACCGGACTATAAGACGCACCCAGGTTTTAGAGGTGGAAAATAGGGAAAAATATATTTGAAGCAAAAAATGTGGTAAAATATTTAATAACATAAATAACATACTATTATATGTGGTGTTATTATATATATAGTATGTTATTATGTTGGAAGCTACGGGTAGGAGATGGTGCTGCGGGACCAGTGTGGTGTCTGTAAAGTACTATGTGAAGACGCTGGAGGGTGAGTATAAGGCCGGGGACACACATGCGAGAAATTTGCACGATTTTCGTGCGAGTCTCTTGCATTAACACCCGGCACTGCTGCCAACACTCAGACTGGAGCGTGTGGCTGCATAGAAATACATGCTGCATAGAAATACATGCAGCCGCACGCTCCGGTCTGAGTGCCGGCGGCAGTGCCGGGTGCTCATGCAAGAGACTCGCACGAAAATCGTGCAAATTTCTCGCATGTGTGACCCTGGCCTATGAATGGGGACACAGGGCTTATTAAAGCCACACTCCAGCACTGATAACACTGGAGTGCTGCTTTAAGATCCCACGGGAGAACTATAACTCCCAGCATGTCCTGCAGATCCTATGGCATGCTGGGAGTTATAGTCCACCACAGGATGGCAGAGTGCTTTTTTATGTACTGTCATTACTAACCTTTTAATTAATTCTTTCTTGTACAGTGTGTCTGCAGGACCTGTGCTGACATCATGAAGAGGCAGGGCTTTGTGTGGTCATGTGAGACTCCCGCCAGCCCTCTTCATGACCTCATCACAGGTCCTCCACAGGAGCATTCAGCATGGCATCAGCACAGCCCCTGTGCTGTCAGGTATGCGATGCCTCCTGCTGCACTCTGCTCCTGCCGCCTCCTTCTACTTCAGACACAGATCTCCCCAGCTGCTGCAGGAATCAGGCGCTGGGGAACCATGTGGCTCTGTCATTTGCTGCTCCCCGCTCACTGCTCAGCTGATAGGTGGGTGGGGAAGCAGCTAATGAATATTCACTGCACTTAAGTATCGGGACCAGTGGTTTCCCCAGCGCTGGATTCCTGCAGCAGAGGGGATATTTTCCTGCCTCCTGCGATCTCACTCCACCGCTGCTCCCTGCCCCCCCACGTTACATTCCGACCATAAGACGCACCCACACTTTCCTCCCAAATTTGGAGGAAAAAAAGTGCGTCTTATTGTCCGAAAAATACGGTAAATATTCAGAAGTACCCAGAAAGTGTCCCACGGGAACCAAATGAGGTTGAATCACTGGACTGTTTCATCAATCACACCAGTGCGATAATCGAAATTTCTGATATCTTTGATCCTGGTGTATAAGTCATAGACGTCGGGAGGTTTGTCTCCAGTGTGACGCTATCAAGCACCCGCTAATGAAAGTTTAGAGTACATAAATGATAATTGCAGCAGATTTAATTCACTGCCGTTAACCTTTTTAGTTTTCCAGGTTTGGAGTGCTAATCATTTCACACATGAACCGCATGATTTAGTGTTTGCTACAACTCCCTTAACTGCCAAAAGCAACCTCACAACCTCTGGGCGTACAGCCTAAACCCCCAAAAAAGAGGCCATTAGCTCTGTAACATAGCTTATTAGTCATGAATAATTTCAATGATTCTTCTGGCCAATGACAGCGTTGCCTTCATGGCACTGTTCTGGTTTTTGGTAATAGATTCGCCAGGTGAAACTATTTGCCAATCTGGTTCTGGTGACGCAATTACTCATTGATTTGCCAATTATCTAGGTCATATATTATATTACAAAGATCAGCTCTCATTTATAGTGATATAATATATTATAGTGATATAATGACCTAATGCTGGTGAATCATCTCAGTCATGGCCTACATCAGTGACAGAGATACAAAAAAGAAGCAATTACCAATGTTTCTCTAATGGGCGGCCAATGATTACTTTACGCATCTCTAATTTAATTAACCCTTTAATGATGGAGCCAATTTTGACCTTAATAACCACTGTCACTTATGAGGTCATAACTCTGGAGCTTTAAAGAATCCTACTGATTCTGAGATTGTTTTTTTGTGACATATTGTACTTCATGGTAGTGGTGACATTTCTTCAATAAGACTTGCGTTTATTTGTGAAAAAAAAAAAAACGGAAATTTGGCAAAAAAATTGAAAATTTCACAATTTTTAAACTTTTAATTATTATCCTAAATCAGAGAGTCATGTCACACAAAATGGTTAATAAATAATAATTTCCTAAGTATACTTTTTTTAGCACAATTTTGGAAACTTTTTTTTTGTTAGAACGTTATAAGGGTTAAAAGTTGACCAGAGATTTCTCATTTTTCCAACAAAATTTACAAAAGCATTTTTTAGGGACCACATCACATTTGAAGTGACTTTGAGGGGTCTATATGACAGAAAATACCCAAAAATGACACCATTCTAAAAACTGCACCCCTAAAGGTGCTTAAAACCACATTCAAGAAGTTTATTAACCCTTTATTTTAGACCCAAACCTTTTTTATTTTCACAAGAAGAACAGGAGAAAATGGACCCCAAAATTTGTTTTGCAATTATTCTTGAATAGGCCGATACCCCATTTGTGGGGGAAATCCACTGTTTGGGCAAATGGCAGGGCTTGGAAGGGAAGGATCGCCATTTTACTTTTTGTATGTCAAATTTTCTGGAATAATGAGCGGATGCCTTGCTGCATTTGGAGAGCCCCCAATGTGCCTAAAGAGTGGAAACCCCCCACAAGTGACCCATTTTGGAAACCACACCACTCAGGACTTTATCCAAGTGTATATTGACCATTTTGAAGCCACAGGTACGACACTGAATTTGGTAACATTAGGTTGTCATATTGAATATTTCGTCATTAGTGTTGAGCGCAGGTGCTCGCTACTCCAGTTTGCATCCGTAGCTTGGTTATGCACCAAATATCGCAGGTGATCGAGTGACATGCTCGAGCCCACGCCCCACGTTTCGCACCTGTTAGACACAAAAAAAAAAACATGCGGTGATCTACAATACTCCGTGCATACCCGAGCACCTGATGCAAACTCAAGTAGCGAGCACTTGTGCTCAACAATAGCCGTCATAGGCTACTTTCACACTTGCGTTTTTTTGTGCTGCGTTTCGAGCGCACATGAAGCGCATTAAAAAAAGCGTGCAAACGCTTGTAAATGCTGCGATATTTAGTCGCATCAGCATGCGCATTTCGACAAAAAACGCAGCGTTTGTCTGCAATTTCATGCGTTTTTGCATGCGGTTGCATTTTTTTGGCGCATCGGTTGTCTATGTGTCACATTTCTATCATCTCTGTCTCTATCATCTATCTCTATCATCTCTGTCTCTATCATCTATCATCTTTGGCTCTATCATCTCTGGCTCTATCATCTATCATCTGTCTCTATCACCTTTGGCTCTATCATCTCTGCCTCTATCATCTATGGCTCTATCATCTCTGGCTCTATCATCTCTGGCTCTATCATCTCTGGCTCTATCATCTCTGGCTCTATCATCTCTGGCTCTTCATGGTTTAAACAAGTGTTTAGACATTATTTACAGAAAAATTGCGTGCGTGCAAAAGCGCTGACGAGCGCAAAGCCATGCGCACGCCAGCGCCCCCATAGACTGCAATGTTATTTTTTGCGCATAGCATGCGCACATGTGCGCACGTGGTTTTTTAAAGCGGTTGGGCGGAAAAAAAAATGCAACATGTAGCGTCTAGCGCGTATGGGCGCACACCGGGAAAATGCGCAGCGCACGCCAAACGCACATGAACGCGTGCAAGCGCTAGACCCTGCGCCCGCCATGTTAAAGATAGGGGAACATTGCGCATGCGTCCGATAGCGCACAATGCGCTGCGCGATAAAACGCAAGTGTGAAAGTGGCCTTAGCGTCATTTTTTTTTTAAACTTTTGAAAAAAAAAAAATTGTAACTCCAACCTTAACACAATCCCAACCCTAACACACCCCTAACCCTAACACAACACAACCCTACCCTAACCCCAACACAACCCTAGCCCCAACCGCAAAGATTGGAAAAATATATATTTAGATTTTATAAGTTTTATCTAAACCAAGTGGGTGACAAAGGGGGATTTGATTTACTATTTTTCTCTTTTGATCACTGTGATAGTCCCTATTAGGCCTCATACTCACTTGCGCCGAAAATGGATGAAAATCTGATGAAAACAAATCGGATTCAAATCTGACCAATGTTAGTCAATGGGTGAGTTTTCATTTGCGATTTTTTTCTCATCAGAAATCGGTGTGTGAGAAAAAAATCGCAGCATGCTGCGATTTGATGCGATTTTGGCATGATAATCACCAATGCAAGTCAATGGGTGCGAGAAATCATCGCACAGCCCTCGCACCATGTGAGTGCTGTCCGATGTATACGCACCAGTCTCCTTTGAAAAGCCGGCAATTCATCCCCGGCTACTGTAAAATCACACTGACAGCTCACAAAACACTAGATACATACACATAGAATACATATATTATTATCTGCCCCCACTCGCTTGCTTTGTCTGTCTGGTGGAGAAAATACAGCGGGTGCCCACGCATTTTTTTTCAACAAATTTACACCTTTAATTAACCCCTACATGTCTGAAATTTTGTACAAATACACTCATGTAATTGTAAGTTCAAACCATATATCAAAATACAGGAAATTACATGGTTAACTGTGTGGAAACAATGTATCATTTCATGTCGGCTTCTGTGATTTCACAAAAGCCGGCAATTGAATTAGCGGCTATTACAGTATGTAGAAGTCTAGGAACTATAAATATATGTATATATATATATATATATATATATATATATATATAATTAATATAATATATATATTCACAATTACATATATATATATTATATATATATATATATATATTTTCTATGTGTGTATATGTACTGTTTCTATTCTTTATTAAAGCTGTCAGTGTGATTTTACAGTAATGCCAGGGATGAATTAGCGGCTATTATACTATGTAGAAGTGTATGACCTATATATATATATATTATATATATATATTAGATGTATATATATATATATATATATATATATATATATATATATATATATATATATAATTATTTGCTTTTTGTGTATTTTTTTTTGTTACAATGTGATTTTTACATGACTTTTTACATAGAGATAACTGCTCTATGTAAAACTTCATGTTAAAATCGCATTGCATACAGATGGAAAACTGATGGAAAACTGACAGAAAACGCATGGTGCGATTTAAAATCGCATGTCTTTTTACAACAATTGTACCGTTTTTTTCCTGCCGAAAACAGACCGATTTTTTTCCAGCCAGTGAGTATGAGCCCTTAGAGTGATTAGAAGGAACCAATAGAAAAAAAATTTCCTATTGTTGCCAGGTACTGGCTGGCAGATCTCGGATGCGCCCGCCATTTTTTTTTCCAGAGAGAAGACACCGAGTCGGGGATGGATCAGGAGGGCCATGGGATGGCGGAGGTAGCGGGGTGGTTTCAGGGGGCAACATTTCTCTCGCCTCTGCCATGTATATCATGTCAGAAGAGAGAAATAATTAAAAAAGCAAACACTTTTTTTTTTTTTTCTGTTGTGATCAGGCCATGATCATGTTCTCCGAGGTCTCAGCTACTCTGGGGGCGCTACATCCTTAATTCCCTATTGTCATTTTAAAACGCCAATGAGGAAATAAGTACCCTTAGCGGCCGCTGTTTTAATGTGTATCGGCAGTCATTAAGGGGTTAAACTATACTAATCCTAACTGCCATTCTGAGGTGAGGCGATCAAGACATTATGCTTCAAACTTGGGAAAAATCACAAAAATATATGGGTTTTACATTCTGCTGTACAGGTGCATCTCACAAAATTAGAATATCATCAAAAAGTTAATTTATTTCAGTTCTTCAATACAAAAAGTGAAACTGATTATATAGAATCATTACAAACAGAGTGATCTATTTCACGTGTTTATTTCTGTTAGTGTTGATGATTATGGCTTACAGCCAATGAAAACCCAAAAGTCATTTTCTCAGTAAATTAGAATACTTTATAACACCAGCTTGAAAAAATGATTTTAAAATCCGAAATGCTGGCCTACTGAAATGTATGTTCAGTAAATGTACTCAATACTTGGTCAGGGCTCCGTTTGCATCAGTTACTGCATCAATGTGGCGTTGCATGGAGGCGATCAGCCTGTGGCACTGCTGAGGTGTTATGGAAGCCCAGGTTGCTTTGATAGCAGCCTTCAGCTCGTCTGCATTGTTGGATCTGGTGTCTCTCCTCTTCCTCTTGACAATACCCCATAGATTCTCTATGGGTTAAGGTCAGGCGAGTTTGCTGGCCAATCAAGCACAGTGATACTGTTGTTTTTAAACCAGGAATTGGTACTTTTGGCAGTGTGGACAGGTGCCAAGTCCTGCTGGAGAATGAAATTTCCATCTCCAAAAAGCTTGTCGGCAGAGGGAAGCATGAAGTGCTCTAAAATTTCCTAGTAGACGGCTGCGCTGACTTTGGTCTTGATAAAACACAGTGGACCTACACCAGCAGATGACATGGCTCCCCAAATCATCACTGATTGTGGAAACTTAATACTAGACCTCAAGCAGCTCGGATTTTCTGTCTCTCCACTCTTCCTCCAGACTCTGGGACCTTGATTTCCAAAGTCTAGTGTGAAGTCTCCACAATCAGTGATGGTTTGGGAAGCCATGTCATCTGCTGGTGTAGGTCCACTGTGTTTTATCAAGACCAAAGTCAGTGCAGCCGTCTACAAGGAAATTTTAGAGCATTTCATGCTTCCCTCTCCCGACAAGCTTGGCACCTGTCCACACAGCCAAAAGTACCAATTCCTGGTTTGAAAACAAAATTATCACTGTGCTTGATTGGCCAGCAAACTCGCCTGACCCTAACCCCATAGAGAATTGATGGGGTATTGTCAAGAGGAAGATGAGAGACACCAAACCCAACAATGCAGACGAGCTGAATGCTGCTATCAAAGCAACCTGGGCTTCCATAACACCTCAGCAGTGCCACAGGCTGATCACCTCCATGCCACACCGAATTGATGCAGTAATTGATGCAAAAGGAGCCGCAACCAAGTATTGAGTGCATTTACTGAATATAAATTCCAGTAGGCCAACATTTAAGATTTTAACATTTTTTCAAGCTGGTGTTATAAAGTATTCTAATTTATTGAGATAATGAATTTGGGGTTTTCATTGGCTGTAAGCCATAATCATCAACATTAACAGAAATAAACAAGTGAAATAGATCACTCTGTTTGTAATGACTCTATATGAGTTTCACTTTTTGTATTTAATAACTGAAATAAATTAACTTTTTGATGATATTCTAGTTTTGTGAGCTGTACCTGTACATGCTTTTCTTCTCTAAAAATGCAGAAAAATCTAATACATGCGTTTTTTCATTTATTCATGGCTTTCTAGGAGTGAAAAAAAACGCTGAAAAAAAAAATACTGGAAGAAGTGACATGCTGCAGTTTTCAAAAACTGCAGCAGTTTTCCAAATCAGTCAGGAAAATAAAATCAATGTGTGTATGTGAGATTTCTGAAATCTCATAGCTTTTGCTGGTACTGTGAAAATGCAGCTTAAAATTTGCATGAGAAAAAAAAATGCAGCAAAAATGCAATGTGTGAACATAGCCCAAGACTCCAAGAATGTAGGTGTTGCAAAGAAAGTTACAAGACGTAGTAATTGCTAGGAATAATTGCTGCTTCGTGGCACGAGTGCAGGACACAACTGTAAGAAATACAGCGTACAGGAACCTGGTCACTAACGCCAGATAACTTACAGTATATACTCGAGTATAAGCCAAGTTTTTCAGCACATTTTTTTTAGCTGAAAATGTCCCCCCCCCTCGGCTTATACTTGAGTGAGGGTCCCAAAGATGGAGGGGGAGCTGCAGCGGCAGAGCAGCGGGTCACAGGAGGCAAGAGTCAACTGCTGCGACTACTGTGCCCGCTGCTAAAGAGAAATTAATATTCACTTCTCTGTAATAGCGGGCACAGTAGTCACAGCTGCCGACATCCTGCAGTGGCCGGGCGATAATGTGTGCCCGCAATTTAAGGGAACGAATATTCACTGCCCTCCACGCCCATAGGACAGTAAGTAGGATGGTTTAAATTTTTTTTGTTTTTCTGATGGGGGTCCTTTATTGATAAAATACCTCAATGGGTAGCACCCAAAAACAACCGTGATAAAAAACAAAAAACAAAGTGTATTCCTAACTTAAAAGCTATGGGGATAGCCTAGAGTCCCTGATGCAGGTCTGGGCTGTCACCTGCCTAACAGCGGAGGTTGGCACCCTAGGGGGAAGCGTTGTGGCGCCCCGCTCCACGATGGCTGACCCTAGGGTCCCTGTTAGGCCCTTACACCTTAGGGGATACCTCTACCCAGATAGTAGGGAGACCCCTAACATTAATACAGAGACCAGCTAACATTAAAGGTGACCCTAAGTCCCCAAAGTATTAAAAACAATTCACAACACACGGGGTGGTAGGAAGTATAATGGAGATTGGCACAGATCTGCTGTACAACACTGCTAGTATACAGCAGCCTCCTTTTATGAACAGGAGTTATGATAAAACTGCCTTTTTGTGCCACAGCTTAATGAAAGTGAATGTGGACATTCACTTTCATTAAGCTGTGGCACAAAAAGGCAGTTTTATCATAACTCCTGTTCATAAAAGGAGGCTGCTGTATACTAGCAGTGTTGTACAGCAGATCTGTGCCAATCTCCATTATACTTCCTACCACCCCGTGTGTTGTGAACTGTTTTTAATACTTTGGGGACTTAGGGTCACCTTTAATGTTAGCTGGTCTCTGTATTAATGTTAGGGGTCTCCCTACTATCTGGGTAGAGGTATCCCCTAAGGTGTAAGGGCCTAACAGGGACCCTAGGGTCAGCCATCGTGGAGCGGGGGCGCCACAACGCTTCCCCCTAGGGTGCCAACCTCCGCTGTTAGGCAGGTGACAGCCCAGACCTGCATCAGGGACTCTAGGCTATCCCCATAGCTTTTAAGTTAGGAATACACTTTGTTTTTTGTTTTTTATCATGGTTGTTTTTGGGTGCTACCCATTGAGGTATTTTATAGGGCATGATTCTATGATTTTGGTTTTGAAGCCCTTCTGTACCTATTATATATTTTCAGTTTTCTGATGGGGGCCATGCATACAAGGATAGGGATGAGGATTCATACATACCAGGATAGGCATGAGGAGTCAATGCATACCCGGCTTATACTCGAGGCAATAAGTTTTCACCTTTCTTTGTGGGAAAATTAGGTGTCTCGGCTTATACTCCAGTATATACGGTGCTTTAAGAGGCTTTGTTTTCTTTTTAAACCTAAAAGTAAGTTAAAGCCAGGTTTTGGGAAAAACCTGCTATTAATCTACAGAAGGAATCTCCTATGATGGAATCACTGACTGGGTGGATCAGTGAAATGCAGTAGATATAGTATATTTCGACTTCAGCAAAGCATTTGATAAAGTATCTCATGCTATCCTTATAGACAAAATGACCAAATATGGGATTGACAAGACTACGGTTAGGTGGATTCATAACTGGCTCCGTGATCGTACTCAAACAGTGGTGATAAATGGTTGCACATCCAATTGGAAAAGTGTTTAAAGTGGGGTACCACAAGGCTCTGTCCTGGCCCCAGTCGTGTTCAACGGTTTTATAAATGATCTAGATAAGGGAACTGAAGGCAAACTAATCAAATGTGCAGATGATGCAAAGCTAGGAGGGATAGCGAACACTAGAGAAGATCAAGGATTCAGAGGGATCTATACAAGCTTGAACAATGGGCTGCGACTAATATAATGGTATTTAACAGGGAGGAAAGTAACATTCTACAGCTAGGCAAGAAAAACGAGAATTACACATACAGAATGGAAGGAATAGAACTAAGCAACAGCACGTGTGAAAAAGACTTGGATGTACTAATAGATTACAGACTGCATATGAGTCAACAGTGTGATGCAGCAGGAAAAAAGGCAGTTATTGGATGTGTTAATAGAAGCATAGATTCTAGATCACATGAAGTAATTATCCACCTCTACACCTCCTTGGTCAGGCCTCATCTGGAATACCGTATCCAATTCTGGGCATCACATTTTAAAGAAAGACATTGAAAAACTGGAACAAGTTCAGAAAAGAGCTACCAGGATGGTGAGTGGACTGCAAAGTATGTCCTGCGAGGAATGGCTAAAGGATCTGGGAATGCTTAGCTTGCAAAAAAGAAGACTAACAGAAGAGTTAAGAGCTGTCTATAACTATCTGAAGGGCTGTCACTGTGAAGAGGGAACATCCTTATTCCCATGATAATGTGTGCAAACTGTAAAGTCCTACGCAATATGTTGGCGCTATATAAAAATAAAGATTATTATTATTTTCACATTGAAACACGAGATGCAATGGAATGAAACTGAAAGGGAGAAGATACAGATTAGATATTAGAAAAAAACTTTTTGACAGTGAGTGGAATAGGCGACCATGAGAGGTGGCAAGTTCTCCTTCAATGGAAGTTTTCAAACAGAGGCTGGACGAACATCTGTCTGAGATGGTTTGGTGACTCCTGCATTGAGCAGGGGGTTGGACACAATGAAACTGGGGATCCCTTTCAACTCTAACATTGTAGGATTCTACATTAGTTTGTCCATTACTGCTTGTACTGATGGAGACAAAAATGAAGAGTTTAACGCAAACTGCATCATTCTTAGGAAAATAATCAGATCTCATTTTCAGTGGTACAGACAGGTTGTATGCACAGTGCAGGACAGAGAAGCTCAAAGATCAGGTGTGGAGTGCAGATAGCAGGGTGCACAGTGCAGGACAGGGGGGCTCAGAGATCAGATGTGGAGTGCACAGTGCAGGACAGAGGGGCTCAGAGATCAGGTGTGGAGTGCAGATAGCAGGGTGCACAGTGCAGGACAGGGGGGCTCAGAGATCAGATGTGGAGTGCACAGTGCAGGACTGAGAGGCTCGGAGATCAGGTGTGGAGTGCAGCTAGCATGGTGCACAGTGCAGGACAGAGGGGCTCAGAGATCAGGTGTGGAGTGCAGATAGCAGAGTGCACAGTGCGGGACAGAGGGGCTCAGAGATCAGGTGTGGAGAGCAGCTAGCAGGGTGCACAGTGCAGGACAGAGGGGCTCAGAGATCAGGTGTGGAGTGCAGCTAGCAGGGTGCACAGTGCGGGACAGAGGGACTCAGAGATCAGGTGTGGAGTGCAGATAGCAGAGTGCACAGTGCGGGACAGAGGGGCTCAGAGATCAGGTGTGCAGTGCAGATAGCAGGGTGCACAGTGCAGGACAGAGGGGCTCAGAGATCAGGTGTGGAGTGCAGATAGCAGAGTGCACAGTGCGGACAGAGGGGCTCAGAGATCAGGTGTGCAGTGCAGATAGCAGGGTACACAGTGCGGGACAGAGGGGCTCAGAGATCAGGTGTGGAGTGCAGATAGCAGGGTGCACAGTGCAGGACAGAGGGGCTCAGAGATGAGGTGTGGCGTGCAGATAGCAGGGTGCACAGTGCGGGACAGAGGGGCTCAGAGATCAGGTGTGGAGTGCAGATAGCAGGTGCACAGTGCGTGACAGAGGGGCTCAGAGATCAGGTGTGGAGTGCAGATAGCAGAGTGCACAGTGTGGGACAGAGGGGCTCAGAGATCAGATGTGGAGTGCAGTTAGCAGAGTGCACAGTGCGGGAAAGAGGGGCTCAGATCAGGTGTGGAGTGCAGATAGAAGGTGCACAGTGCAGGACAGAGGGGCTCAGAGATCAGTGTGGAATGCAGTTAGCAGGGTGCACAGTGCGGGACAGAGGGCTCAGAGATCAGGTGTGGGAGTGCAGATAGCAGAGTGCACAGTGCGGACAGAGGAGCTCAAGATCATGTGTGGAGTGCAGATAGCAGAGTGCACAGTGCGGGACAAAGGGGCTCAGAGATCAGGTGTGGAGTGCAGATAGCAGGGTGCACAATGCAGAACAGAGGGTCTCAGATCAGTTGTGGAGTGCAGATAGCAGAGTGCACAGTGCGGGACAAGGGGCTCAGAGATCAGGTGTGGAGTGCAGATAGCAGGGTGCACAGTGCAGACAGAGGGGCTCAGAGATCAGTTGTGGAGTGCAGATAGAGAGTGCACAGTGCGAGACAGAGGGGCTCAGAGATCAGGTGTGGAGTGCAGATAGCAGGGTGCACAGTGCGGGACAGAGGGGCTCAGAGATCAGGTGTGGAGTGCAGATAGAGTGCACAGTGTGGGACAGAGGGGCTCAGAGATCAGATGTGGAGTGCAGATAGCAGGATGCACAGTGCGGGGCAGAGGGGCTCAGATCAGGTGTGGAGTGCAGATAGCAGAGTGCACAGTGTGGGACAGAGGGGCTCAGAGATCAGATGTGGAGTGCAGATAGCAGAGTGCACAGTGCGGGAAAGAGGGGCTCAGATCAGATTGGAGTGCAGATAGCAGGGTGCACAGTGCAGGACAGAGGGCTCAAGAGAGTAGAGTGTTTGGGCAGACAGGATCAGCAGGGTGACAGTGCAGGACAGAGGGGCTCAGAGATCAGTGTGGATGCAGATAGCAGGGTGCACAGTGCGGGACAGAGGGCTCAGAGATCAGTGTGGAGTGCAGATAGCAGGGTGCACAGTGCAGGACAGGGGAGCTCAGAATCAGGTGTGAGTGCAGATAGCAGGTGCACAGTGCAGGACAGAGGGCTCAGAGATCAGGTGTGGAGTGCAGATAGCAGGGTGCACAGTGCAGAACAGAGGGCTCAGAGATCAGTGTGGAGTGCAGATAGCAGGTGCACAGTGCGGGACAGAGGGGCTCAGAGATCAGTGTGGAGTGCAGATAGCAGGGTGCACAGTGCAGGACAGAGGGGACTCAGATCAGGTGTGAGTGCAGATAGCAGGTGCACATGCAGACAGAGGGCTCAGAGATCAGATGTGGGTGCAGATAGCAGGTGCACAGTGCAGACAGAGGGCTCAGATCAGGTGTGGAGTGCAGATAGCAGGGTGCACAGTGCGGGACAGAGGGCTCAGAGATCAGGTGTGGAGTGCAGATAGCAGGTGCACAGTGCAGGGACAGAGGGCTCAGAGTCAGATGTGGAGTGCAGATAGCAGGGTGCACAGTGCAGGACAGAGGGGCTCAAGATAGGTGTGGAGTGCAGATAGCAGGGTGCACAGTGCAGGACAGAGGGGCTCAGAGATCAGATGTGGAGTGCAGATAGCAGGTGCACAGTGCAGGACAGAGGGGCCAGAGATCAGATGTGGAGTGCAGATAGCAGGTGCACAGTGCAGGACAGAGGGCTCAGAGATCAGTGTGGAGTGCAGATAGCAGGTGCACAGTGCGGGACAGAGGGGCTCAGAGATCAGGTGTGGAGTGCAGATAGCAGGTGCACAGTCGAACAGAGGGGCTCAGAGATCAGATGTGGAGTGCAGATAGCAGGGTGCAACAGTGCAGAACAGAGGGGCTCAGAGAATCAGTTGTGGAGTGCAGATAGCAGAGTGCACAGTGCGGGACAGAGGGCTCAGAGATCAGGTGTGGAGTGCAGATAGCAGGGTGCACAGTGCAGGGACAGAGGGGCACAGAGAGATCAGTGTGGAGTGCAGATAGCAGGTGCACAGTGCAGGACAGAGGGCTCAAGATCAGGTGTGGAGTGCAGATAGCAGGGTGCACAGTGCGGACAGAGGGGCTCAGAGATCAGTGTGGAGTGCAGATAGCAGGTGCACAGTGCAGGACGAGGGGCTCAGAGATCAGATGTGGAGTGCAGATAGAAAGGTGCACAGTGCAGAAAAGAGGGCTCAGATCAGTGTGGAGTGCGATAGCAGGTGCACAGTGCGGACAGGGGGCTCAGAGATCAGGTGTGGAGTGCCAGATAGCAGGTGCACAGTGGCAGACAGAGGGGCTCAGAGATCAGTGTGGAGTGCAGATAGCAGGTTGCACAGTGCGGGACAGAGGGGCTCAGAGATCAGGTGTGGAGTGCAGATAGCAGGGTGCACAGTGCAGAACAGAGGGCTCAGAGATCAGTTGTGGAGTGCAGATAGCAGAGTGCACAGTGCAGGACAGAGGGGCTCAGAGATCAGGTGTGGAGTGCAGGTAGCAGGTGCACAGTGCGGGACAGAGGGGCTCAGAGATCAGATGTGGAGTGCAGATAGCAGAGTGCACAGTGCAGGAAAGAGGGGCTGAGATCAGTGTGGAGTGCCGATAGCAGGGTGCACAGTGCGGGACAGGGGGGCTCAGAGATCAGGTGTGAGTGCAGATAGCAGGTGCACAGTGTGGGACAGAGGGGTCAGAGATCAGATGTGGAGTGCAGATAGCAGGGTGCACAGTGCAGGACAAAGGGGCTCAGAGATCAGGTGTGGAGTGCAGATAGCAGGTTGCACAGTGCGGGACAGAGGGGCTCAGAGATCAGGTGTGGAGTGCAGATAGCAGGGTGCACCGTGCAGGACAGACGGGCTCAGAGATCAGGTGTGGAGTGCAGACAGCAGGGTGCACAGTTCGGGACAGAGGGGTTTAGAGATCAGATGTGGAGTGCAGATAGCAGGGTGCACAGTGCAGGACAGAGGGGCTCAGAGATCAGGTGTGGAGTGCAGATAGCAGGTTGCACAGTGCGGGACAGAGGGCCTCAGAGATCAGTGTGGAGTGCAGATAGCAGGGTGCACCGTGCAGAACAGACGGGCTCAGAGATCAGGTGTGGAGTGCAGACAGCAGGGTGCACAGTTCGGACAGAGGGGTTTAGAGATCAGGTGTGGAGTGCAGACAGCAGGGTGTATAGTGGAGGACAGAGGGGCTCAGAGATCAGGTGTGGAGTGCAGATAGAAGGTGCACAGTGCAGGACAGAGGGGCTCAGAGATCAGGTGTGGAGTGCAGACAGCAGGTGCACAGTGCAGGACAGAGGGGCTCAGAGATCAGGTGTGGAGTGCATGATGCACAGTGCGGGACAGAGTGGCTCAGAGATCAGATGTGGAGTGCAGATAGCAGGGTGCACAGTGCGGGACAGAGGGGCACAGAGATCAGGTGTGGAGTGCAGACAGCAGGGTGCACAGTGCAGGACAGAGGGGCTCAGAGATCAGGTGTGGAGTGCAGATAGAAGGTGCACAGTGCAGGACAGAGGGGCTCAGAGATCAGGTGTGGAGTGCAGATAGCAGGGTGCACATTGCGGGACAGAGGGCTCAGAGATCAGGTGTGGAGTGCAGCTAGCAGGGTGCACAGTTCGGGACAGAGGGGTTTAGAGATCAGATGTGGAGTGCAGATAGCAGGGTGCACAATGCGGGACAGAGGGCCTCAGAGATCAGGTGTGGAGTGCAGATAGCAGGGTGCACCGTGCAGAACAGACGGGCTCAGAGATCAGGTGTGGAGTGCAGACAGCAGGGTGCACAGTTCGGGACAGAGGGGTTTAGAGATCAGGTGTGGAGTGCAGACAGCAGGGTGTACAGTGGAGGACAGAGGGGCTCAGAGATCAGGTGTGGAGTGCAGATAGAAGGTGCACAGTGCAGGACAGAGGGGCTCAGAGATCAGGTGTGGAGTGCAGACAGCAGGGTGCACAGTGCAGGACAGAGGGGCTCAGAGATCAGGTGTGGAGTGCATGGTGCACAGTGCGGGACAGAGTGGCTCAGAGATCAGATGTGGAGTGCAGATAGCAGGGTGCACAGTGCGGGACAGAGGGGCACAGAGATCAGGTGTGGAGTGCAGACAGCGGGGTGCACAGTGCAGGACAGAGGGGCTCAGAGATCAGGTGTGGAGTGCAGATAGAAGGTGCACAGTGCAGGACAGAGGGGCTCAGAGATCAGGTGTGGAGTGCAGATAGCAGGGTGCACAGTGCGGGACAGAGGAGCTCAGAGATCAGGTGTGGAGAGCAGCAAGCAGGGTGCACAGTGCGGGACATAGGGGCTCAGAGATCAGGTGTGGAGTGCAGATAGCAGGGTGCACTGTGCAGAACAGAGGGATTCAGAGATCAGGTGTGGAGTGCAGATAGCAGGGTGCACAGTGCAGGACAGAGGGGCTCAGAGATTAGATGTGGAGTGCAGATAGCAAGGTGCACAGTGCAGGACAGAGGGACTCCGATCAGGTGCACAGTGCAGTACAGAGGGGCTCAGAGATCAGATGTGGGGTGCAGATAGCAGGGTGCACAGTGCGGGACAGAGGGGCTCAGAGATCAGATGTGGAGTGCAGATAGCAGGGTGCACAGTGCAGGACAGAGGGGCTCAGAGATCAGATGTGGAGTGCAGATAGCAGGGTGCACAGTGCAGGACAGAGGGACTCAGATCAGATGTGCAGTGCAGATAGCAGGGTGCACAGTGCAGAACAGAGGGGCTCAGAGATCAGGTGTGGAGTGCAGATAGCAGAGTGCGCAGTGCGGGACAGAGGGGCTCAGAGATCAGGTGTGGAGAGCAGATAGCAGGGTGCACAGTGTGGGACAGAGGGGCTCAGAGATCAGGTGTGGAGAGCAGCTAGCAGGGTGCACAGTGCGGGACAGAGGGGTCAGAGATCAGCTGTGGAGTGCAGATAGCAGGGTGCACAGTGCGGGACAGAGGGACTCAGAGATCAGGTGTGGAGTGCAGATAGCAGAGTACACAGTGCAGAACAGAGGGGCTCAGAGATTAGATGTGGATTGCAGATAGCAGGGTGCACAGTGCAGGACAGAGGGACTCAGATCAGGTGTGCAGTGCAGATAGTAGGGTGCACAGTGCAGAACAGAGGGGCTCAGAGATCAAGTGTGGGGTGCAGATAGCAGGTGCACAGTGCAGAACAGAGGGGCTCAGAGATCAGGTGTGGAGTGCAGATAGCAGGGCGCACAGTGCAGAACAGAGGGATTCAGAGATCAGGTGTGGAGTGCAGATAGCAGGGTGCACAGTGCAGGACAGGGGGGCTCAGAGATCAGATGTGGAGTGCAGATAACAGGGTGCACAGTGCAGGACAGAGGGACTCAGATCAGGTGTGCAGTGCAGATAGCAGGGTGCACAGTGCAGAACAGAGGGGCTCAGAGATCAGGTGTGGAGTGCAGACAGCAGGGTGTACAGTGCAGGACAGAGGGACTCAGATCAGGTGTGCAGTGCAGATAGCAGGGTGCACAGTGCAGAACAGAGGGGCTCAGAGATCAAGTGTGGGGTGCAGATAGCAGGTGCACAGTGCAGAACAGAGGGGCTCACAGATCAGGTGTGGAGTGCAGATAGCAGGGTGCACAGTGCAGGACAAAGGGGCTCAGAGATCAGGTGTGGAGTGCAGATAGCAGGTGTAATGTATGTGATACAGTTCATATAGCGTCTTGTGCTTGGGTGCGATGAAAATACTTGAGACACAGGTTGGAAAAGAAAGTCTTGTATTGCTTCATACAAATTGGCAAAAATAAACACACAGGTTGCAAACACAAAGCAGGAGACACAGCAGGCCAAAGTAATCTAAGTTCATCAATAACTCTCCACAACAGATTCAGATCTTCTTCTATGTTACCGCAAGTCCATGCAACCGTGAGGCTTTCAAGAGCAGAGTTCAGAGTCCACAAGAGCTCCAGAGTTTCTCAGTAGAAAAGGCTGGAGTACAAAGTCCAAGGCTTCAGGAGTCAGAACACAGGTTCACTGCAGGCCAGATTCTGAAGCACTGATTGCTCAGGTGTGGCTGTTTAAGAAGCAAACGGAGAGAATCAGGGCGGGAACATGCAAGCTGGAAAACTCCATTTTAACTGAGGGCAAGATAGCTGCAGCAAAACAGAAAGCAAAATGGCCGACGAACAAACTGAGTTTCAGAAACAGATATACAGAACCTTACATTACTCCCCCTTAGGGGCAACCTCCGGATGACCTCAGACCAGGCTTGTGTGGGTACCTCTGATGAAACTGACGGAGCAAGCGAGGAGCATTAACGTTATTGACTGGCTCCCATGAGTTGTCCTCCACTGGGTAGCCCTGCCATTTGATCAGATATTGTAACTGATTTCTATACAACCTGGAATCTAAAATCCTTTCCACCACAAATTCTTCCTGACCATCGACTAGCACTGGGTCAGGGCAAGGAGAAGAACGTCCAGGAAACGTATTGGGTGTTGCAGCCTTTAGTAGGGATACATGAAAGACAGGGTGGATTCTCATAGTTCTGGGCAATTGAAGACGACAAGCAACGGCACTTATAATCTTACTGATTTTATAGGGTCCAATGTACTTATGTCCCAACTTAGATGATGGAATCCTTAACTTAAGATTTCTGGTTGACAGCCAGACCAGGTCTCCTACCTTAAAAACTGGTGCAGGTTTACGAAATTTATCTGCTGCCTTCTTGTACCTTTCCTGAGCCGATTCCAGATTCTCCTTTAGAAGATCCATATTCTTCTGTAAAGTCGTGACTCTTTCAGCCACTGCTGGCAAAGGCGTCTCTATGGGAAATCGTGGTAGAATATTAGGATGATAACCTAAATTAGAGAAAAAAGGAGACTGTTTAGTGGAGGCACTCTGAGAGTTGTTGTAAGAGAACTCAGCCAATGGAAGTAGATCCACCCAATCATCCTGTAGGTGGCAGATAAAACAGCGGAGATACTGCTCCAGGGTTTGATTGGTTCGTTCGGTTTGTCCATTAGTCTGGGGATGAAAAGCAGAAGAAAGGTTTACTTTAATGTCCAATGCTGCACAGAAATTTTGCCAAAACCTAGAAGTGAATTGCACCCCTCGATCCGAAATAACCTCATCCGGTACTCCATGTAAACGAAACACATCTTTAATCATCAAGTCTGATGTCTGTTTTGCAGTGGGTAAGCCGACACAAGGGATAAAATGAGCTGCCTTTGTTAAACGATCAACCACCACTAGAATAGTGTTCTTCCCTTGAGAGGTTGGTAATTCGACAATGAAGTCCATAGAAATGGATCCCCACGGGCGGGACGGGGTGGGAAGAGGCTGTAACAGACCAGTTGGTGAAGAGCGAGGTGTTTTGCATCTTGCACAAACCTCACACGAAGTGACATAATCCAAAACATCCTTCCTACAAGTGGGCCACCAAAAGAAACGAGAAAGAAATTCCTGTGTCTTTAGAATTCCTCTATGCCCGGCTATTTTGGAATCATGAATGAGTTGCAATACTCTCAATCTGACTGTTTCAGGTATATACAGACGTTGTCCCAGAATCCACACACCATTCTTAAAGACAAGACTTACGTCCCTTGGGGGTTGAGCCAAAAAAGAATCCGCATGGTATGCTTCCTTGATGTCTTTAATTAGATCTTGATGATGAATCACTCCTAGGAATCTAGAGTCAGGAAGAATAGTCTTAGGAGGAGTAATTGGACGTGTCTCTGCTGAGTAAATCCTAGAGAGTGCATCAGCCTTTCCATTGCGCGATCCTGGTCTATAAGAAATAATAAAATTAAATTGATTTAAGAAAAGATTCCAGCGAGCCTGGCGAGGAGTCAGGCACTTAGCCGACCTGATAAACTCAAGATTACGATGATCTGTCAGAACGACTATTTGCTGTGCAGCTCCTTGCAGAAGATGTCTCCATTCTTTGAAGGCGGCAATAATGGCCAACAACTCTCTATTGCCCACATCGTAGTTCTTCTCAGCCGAAGACAACTGCTGGGAAAAGAAGGCACAGGGATGCAAGACATTCTTCTCACCTGTTCTCTGAGAGAGTATAGCTCCCACGGCACAGTCTGAAGCATCCACCTCTATTATGAAGGCAAGCTCTGGGTTGGGATGTACTAGAATAGGTGCAGTGGTAAATTTATCTTTTAGACGGGAAAATGCTTCCTGGGCTTGGGGAGTCCAGGAGAACTTAGACTCTTTCCGGGTAAGTTGGGTGATAGGTGACACTACCTCAGAGAAATTTCTAATGAAACGTCTATAGAAGTTTGCAAACCCGATGAAGCGCTGTACCTCCTTCACATTTCTAGGACTTGGCCAATCATTGATGGCTTGGGTTTTACTTCCATCCATACTAATTCCTTGTGTAGACAGTACATACCCCAGAAATTGAATTTCGGTCTTATGGAATTCACACTTTTCAAGCTTGATGTAAAGATGATTTTGTCTTAGACGTTCCAAGACCATTCTCACATGTCCATGATGTTCCTCTGTGGAGTTAGAAAAAATTAAATATCATCCAAATAAATTACCACGAATGTATCTAGGAGATCCCTGAAGATGTCATTCACCAAGTGTTGGAAAGTGGCTGGGGCGGTACTCAGACCAAAAGGCATAACCAGATATTCAAAATGTCCATAGCGTGACCTGAATGCAGTCTTCCATTCATCCCAGGTCTAATACGGACTAAGTTATAGGCCCCACGAAGATCTAGTTTAGAAAAAATTTTAGCATGTCGCACTCTCTCCAATAACTCAGGGATTAAAGGCAATGGATAACGGTTTCTAATAGTAACCTTATTAAGTTCCCTATAGTCTACGCATGGTCTCAGGGATCCATCTTTCTTCTTTACAAAGAATATGGGTGCCCCTGCAGGAGATGAAGAGGGACGTATGAAGCCCTTGGCTAGATTTTCGTCTATGTACTCTTTTAAAGCCTTCAGCTCGGGCCCCGCTAGGGGGTAGATCTTACCAAAAGGTATCTCTGCTCCAGGCAATAATTCAATTGGACAATCATATGGACGGTGAGGAGGAAGCTGGTCAGCGTTCTTCTTGTCACATAAATCCACATAGTCCTGGTATACAGCTGGTAATTCAGGGACTGACATGGTTCCTTTAGGAACAGAGCAAGCTGAAATTTTTTGACTCATCTGTTTCTCTGGGAAGTGTAATTCCTTGGTCTCCCAGTTAATGGTAGGATTCTGAGCCTGCAGCCATGGTAGCCCTAGAATAATGGGAAAGTGAGGAGAAGAGATAAGCATAAAGGACAGTTTCTCTTGATGATCTTTACCCATAAGAACCTTTAAAGGCTCTGTTTCCTGATCCACTGGTCCAGAGGTCAGCAGGGAGCCATCCACAGTTTCCATCTGTACGGGAGCAGCCTTCTTCACTGAACGTATTCCCTGTTTTAGAGCAAAGGAGACATCCATAAAATTTCCACTTGCACCTGAGTCGATCATGGCAGAGCTAGATACCCAGGCTGAGTCAACCCAGAGTTTGATGGAAAGAAAACAGTGAGAATTGTTTTTCTTACAACTCAGCTGGGACACCGCTGAGGAAACTTGAAAGATGGCAGCATTTACACAGTCAACGTCCTCAGAGGTAACGGAGTTTAAGTCCGAGAAATCAAGATCTGCTGCGGCAGCTATCTCTGGAGCCTGAGGCTCGGACCTGACAGATCCCCTCTCGCAACACTCACAATGAATGAGTGCTGCAGTAGTCTTGCGAGAACGGCTGGGACAGTTAATAATAAAGTGCCCTGACTTACCACAGTAAAAACATAGATTCTCCTTAAAACGATGTTCCTTGCGTGCATCACTAACCCGTCGTAGTAAAGAATCTACCTGCATGGGTTCAGGTTCAGGTTCCCGTGTAATCCTATTCAAAGGTTCCTTAGCTGGAGAGGAAGGTAGGAAAAGGTTAGTACGATTGCTTTCGAACCATCTCTCTTGCCTGCGTTCAGTTAAACGAGTATCAATACGAATGCAGTAGTTTATAAAGTCACCTAACGCAGTGGGAGGGTCGGCACGAGCAAGTTCATCCTTAATTAGTGGGGATAACCCCTTTCGAAAAATAGATTTTTTGGCGGAATTGTCCCAGGTGGTATCAAGGGCCCATCTCCTGAAATCCAAGGCATATTCAGCTACTGAGTGCTTACCTTGGCGCAAAGCTAACATGGCTGATTCAGCTGTTGCACCTCGATTGGGGTCATCAAACACCTGCCCCATGGCTGAAATAAAGTTATCAAGGTGATTCAAACAATCATCCTCAGTCTCAATCAGAGGGTTTGCCCATATCAAAGCCTTGTTGGTAAGCAACATAATTATAGTAAGCACCTTAGATCGTTCAGTAGGAAATTGTGAAGCATGTGCAGAAAAAAAAAGATTACATTGATTAACAAATCCCCTGAATTTTTCACGTTCACCACCAAAACGAAAAGGGGGCAGCTTGGGAATCCCAGCACTTGGGGCTACGGCAGGAGCCTGGACTCGCCCCTCTAGAACCTCAATCCTGGCTCGCAAATCCTGAGTAGTTTGTCCAACCACTTGCAAATTGTGATTATTTAGGTCCTGAAGATTTGTAAGACGGGTCTTTATATTCTGCAAATCTGCAAGGATATTATCAGTCACTCCACAAAGTTCCTTTATGCGGGCCTCCATTTTCCAGATCTTTTAAGACAGGATACTGGAAGAAGAGGAGAGAAAAAAAAACAATAGTGTTCACCTGTGGCAACACTGAAGAAAGAAAAAAAAACTTTAAGGGAACTGCTCACCTGGAATGGTTGTGAGAAGTCACAACCACCATCATCACAGAAAGCTTTCAACCAGACATCTGATATCCAGAGTTTCAGCAGACAAGAGAGAAGAGGAAAAAAAAAAAACAATAGTGTTTACCTGTGATAACTCTGCAGAAAAAAAAACTTAAGGGAATTGCTCACCTGGAATGGTTGTGAGAAGTCACAACCACTGTTATCACAGAAAGTACAACCGGACATCCGATATCCACAGTACAGCAGACAAGCCTTTCCAGACCCAGCAGACACTAACGTTTGGCTTCAGAATCTTGTAATGTATGTGATACAGTTCATATAGCGTCTTGTGCTTGGGTGCGATGAAAATACTTGAGACACAGGTTGGAAAAGAAAGTCTTGTATTGCTTCATACAAATTGGCAAAAATAAACACACAGGTTGCAAACACAAAGCAGGAGACACAGCAGGCCAAAGTAATCTAAGTTCATCAATAACTCTCCACAACAGATTCAGATCTTCTTCTATGTTACCGCAAGTCCATGCAACCGTGAGGCTTTCAAGAGCAGAGTTCAGAGTCCACAAGAGCTCCAGAGTTTCTCAGTAGAAAAGGCTGGAGTACAAAGTCCAAGGCTTCAGGAGTCAGAACACAGGTTCACTGCAGGCCAGATTCTGAAGCACTGATTGCTCAGGTGTGGCTGTTTAAGAAGCAAACGGAGAGAATCAGGGCGGGAACATGCAAGCTGGAAAACTCCATTTTAACTGAGGGCAAGATAGCTGCAGCAAAACAGAAAGCAAAATGGCCGACGAACAAACTGAGTTTCAGAAACAGATATACAGAACCTTACAGCAGGTTGCACAGTGCGGGACAGAGGGGCTCAGAGACCAGGTGTGGAGTGCAGATAGCAGGGTGCACAATGCGGGACAGAGGGCCTCAGAGATCAGGTGTGGAGTGCAGATAGCAGGGTGCACCGTGCAGGACAGACGGGCTCAGAGATCAGGTGTGGAGTGCAGACAGCAGGGTGCACAGTTCGGGACAGAGGGGTTTAGAGATCAGATGTGGAGTGCAGATAGAAGGTGCACAGTGCAGGTCAGAGGGGCTCAGAGATCAGGTGTGGAGTGCAGACAGCAGGGTGCACAGTTTGGGACAGAGGGATTCAGAGATCAGGTGTGGAGTGCAGACAGCAGGGTGCACAGTGGAGGACAGAGGGGCTCAGAGATCAGGTGTGGAGTGCAGATAGAAGGTGCACAGTGCAGGTCAGAGGGGCTCAGAGATCAGGTTTGGAGTGCAGACAGCAGGGTGCACAGTGCAGGACAGAGGGGCTCAGAGATCAGGTGTGGAGTGCATGGTGCACAGTGCGGGACAGAGGGGCTCAGAGATCAGATGTGGAGTACAGATAGCAGGGTGCACAGTGCGGGACAGAGGGGCACAGAGATCAGGTGTGGAGTGCAGATAGCAGGGTGCACAGTGCGGGATAGAGGGGCTCAGAGATCAGGTGTGGAGTGCAGATAGCAGGGTGCACAGTGCAGAACAGAGGGGCTCAGAGATCAGTTGTGGAGTGCAGATAGCAGAGTGCACAGTGCGGGACAGAGGGGCTCAGAGATCAGGTGTGGAGTGCAGATAGCAGGGTGCACAGTGCAGAACAGAGGGGCTCAGAGATCAGTTGTGGAGTGCAGATAGCAGAGTGCACAGTGCAGGACAGAGGGGCTCAGAGATCAGGTGTGGAGTGCAGATAGCAGGGTGCACAGTGCGGGACAGAGGGGCTCAGAGATCAGGTGTGGAGTGCAGATAGAGTGCACAGTGTGGGACAGAGGGGCTCAGAGATCAGATGTGGAGTGCAGATAGCAGGTTGCACAGTGCGGGACAGTGGGGCTCAGAGACCAGGTGTGGAGTGCAGATAGCAGGGTGCACAATGCGGGACAGAGGGCCTCAGAGATCAGGTGTGGAGTGCAGACAGCAGGGTGCACAGTTCGGGACAGAGGGGTTTAGAGATCAGATGTGGAGTGCAGATAGCAGGGTGCACAGTGCAGGACAGACGGGCTCAGAGATCAGGTGTGGAGTGCAGACAGCAGGGTGTACAATGGAGGACAGAGGGGCTCAGAGATCAGGTGTGGAGTGCAGATAGAAGGTGCACAGTGCGGGACAGAGGGGCACAGAGATCAGGTGTGGAGTGCAGATAGCAGGGTGCACCGTGCAGGACAGACGGGCTCAGAGATCAGGTGTGGAGTGCAGATAGCGGGAGTGCACAGTGCAGGACAGAGGGGCTCAGAGATCAGATGTGGAGTGCAGATAGCAGGTTGCACAGTGCGGGACAGAGGGGCTCAGAGATCAGGTGTGGAGTGCAGATAGCAGGTGCACAGTGCAGGACAGAGGGCTCAGAGATCAGGATGTGGAGTGCAGATAGCAGGTGCACAGTGCAGGACAGGTCAGAGTAGGTGTGATGAAAGCAGGTCAGTGGACAGGGGCCAGAATCAGAGGAGTGCAGCACAGTGCGGACAGAGGGGCTCAGAGATCAGGTGTGGAGTGCAGATAGCAGGGTGCACAGTGCAGACAGAGGGGCTCAGAGATCAGTTGTGGAGTGCAATAGCAGTGCACGTGCGGGACAGAGGGCTCAGAGATCAGGTGGAGTGCGATAGAGGGTGACAGTGCGAACAAGGGGCTCAGAGATCAGTGTGGAGTGCAGATAGCGGGCACAGTGCGGAAGAGGGGCTCAGAGATAGTGTGGAGTGAGATAGCAGGGTGCACAGTGGGACAGAGGGCTCAGAGATCATGTGGAGTGCAGATAGAGTGACAGTGGGGACAAGGGCTCAGAGATCATGTGGAGTGCAGATAGCAGTGACAGTGCGGACAGAGGGTCAGAGACAGTGTGGAGTGCAGATAGCAGGGTGCACTGCGGGACAGAGGGCCAAGATCAGGTGTGGAGTGCAGATAGAGGTGCACCGTGAGGACAGCGGGCAGAGTCAGGTTGGAGTGCAGAAGCAGGTGCACAGTCGGGACAGAGGGGTAGAGATCAGATTGGGTGCAGATGCAGGTGCACAGTGCGGGACAGAGGGCTCAGAGATCAGGTGTGGAGTGCAGCAGCAGGGTAAAATGGAGGACAGGGGCTCAGAGATCAGTGTGGAGTGCAGATAAGGGTGCACAGGCAGGACAGAGGGGCTCAGAGATCAGGTTGGAGTGCAGAAGCAGGGTGCACAGTGCAGGACAGGGGGCTCAGAGTCAGGTGTGGAGTGCATGGTGCACAGTGCGGACAGAGGGGCTCAGAGATCAGATGTGGGTGCAGATAGCAGGGTGCACAGTGCGGACAGAGGGCACAGAGATCAGTGTGAGTGCAGAAGCAGGGTGCACGTGCAGGACAGAGGGGCTCAGAGATCAGTGTGGAGTGCAGATAGCAGAGTGCACAGTGCGGGACAGAGGGGCTCAGAGATCAGGTGTGGAGTGCAGATAGCAGGGTGCACAGTGCGGGACAGAGGGCTCAGAGATCAGGTGTGAGTGCAGATAGCGAGTGCACAGTGGGACAGAGGGGCTCAGAGATAGATGTGGAGTGCAGATAGCAGGTTGCACAGTGCGGGACAGAGGGGCTCAGAGATCAGTGTGGAGTGCAGATAGCAGGTGCCAGTGCGGACAGAGGGGCTCAGAGATAGTGTGGTTGCAGTAGCAGGGTGCACAGTGCAGGACAGAGGGCTCAGAGATCAGGTGTGGGAGTGCGGGCATGCAGTACAGTGCGGGAAGAGGGGCTAGAGATCAGTGTGGAGTGCAGATAGCAGGGTGCACAGTGCAGGCAGAGGGGCTCAGAGATAGGTGTGGAGTGCAGACAGCAGGGTGCAATGGAGGACAGAGGGCTCAGAGATCAGGTGTGGAGTGCAGATACAGGTGCACAGTGCAGGCAGAGGGGCTCAGAGATCAGGTTGGAGTGCAGACAGCAGGTGCACAGTGCAGGACAGAGGGGCTCGAGATCAGGTGTGGAGTGCATGGTGACAGTGCGGGACAGAGGGGCTCAGAATCAGATGTGGAGTCAGATAGCAGGGTGCAGTGCGGGACAGGGGGCACGAGATCAGGTGTGGAGTGCAGATAGCAGGTGCACAGTGCGGAAGAGGGGTCAGAGATAGGTGTGGAGGCAGATAGCAGGGTGCACAGTGCGACAGAGGGGTCAGAGATCGTGTGGAGTGCAGATGCAGGGGCACAGTGCGGACAGGGGGCTCAGAGATCAGGTGTGGAGTGCAGATAGCGAGTGCACAGTGCAGGACAGAGGGGTCAGAGATAGATGTGGATTGCAGATGCAGGGTGCACAGTGCGACAGAGGGGCTCAGAGATCAGGTGTGGAGTGCAGTAGCAGGTGCACAGTGCAGGACGAGGGGCTCAGAGATAGTGTGGAGTGCAGGATAGCAGGGTGCACAGTGCAGGACAGAGGGACTCAGAATCAGGTGTGAGTGCAGATAGCAGGTGCACAGTGCAGGAAGAGGGGCTGCAAGATCAGGTGTGGAGTGCAGATAGCAGGGTGCACAGTGCAGGACAGGGGGCTCAGAGATCAGGTGTGGAGTGCAGATAGCAGGGTGCACAGTGCGGGAAGAGGGCTGAGATCAGGTGTGGAGTGCAATAGCAGGGTGCAC
>JARQOD010000001.1:397303308-397356169 GCA_033576555.1 Oophaga sylvatica
CTGCAGTGATCCCGGCTATTACAGAGACTCTTGCCTGCTCACTTGGGAGCGATCATCTGCCATCCGACTGCAGCTCTATCCGAAGGTTCGGACTTCATCAGCAGTGATCACCGGCTACTCTAGAGACTCTTGCCTGCTCACTTGGGAGCGATCATCTGCCATCCGACTGCAGCTTTATCCGAAGGTTCGGACATCTCCAGCAGTGATCACCGGCTACTCCAGAGACTCCTGCCTGCTCGCTTGGGAGCGATCATCTGCCATCGGACTGCAGCCTACCAGGAGGCTCCAACATCTCAGGTCGTATAAGCCTGTATATTCTGAGACTGTCCTGGTCACTTGCCGTGACAACCTGTCTACCCAGAGACTGCCCTGGTCACTTGCCGTGACAACCTGTCTACCCAGAGACTGCCCTGGTCACTTGCCGTGACAACCTGCCTACCCAGAGACTGCCCTGGTCACTTGCCGTGACAACCTGCCTACCCAGAGACTGCCCTGGTCACTTGCCGTGACAACCTGCCTACCCAGAGACTGCCCTGGTCACTTGCCGTGACAACCTGCCTACCCAGAGACTGCCCTGGTCACTTCCCGTGAATTCCTGTCCGTATTCCCCGGGCGCCACCTGCTCTCTTACAAGTATACTGTCTTGTATAATAAAGCTCAGTGGTTTCACCTACCAGACCCGTTACAGTTTGCTCGGGCCAAGGAACCCGGTGGCACCCAAACCCCTTCACTCCCGGAATTGTGTCATGAACTATCTCGCCAGAGGTCGCAACAGGAGGCCATCCTGGGTCACCTGCGGAACGTCAATTCCCGCCTGGACACTCTGAATTCATCACCAGCAACCACCGCTGGAGCCATGACTCACAATCCGGCAGCCTCGCTGCTTCCCAATTCCGTGGTTTCCATTCCCGGACCCCGACTTTCAGCTCCTCCTAGGTTTGGAGGCAACCCTGCTCTGGCTCGTGGTTTCATTAACCAGTGCACCCTGCATTTCGAACTCCTGGCACACCAGTTTAACTCTGACCGGGCCAAAATTGCCTTCATCATGTCCCATCTCACCGGAGAGGCTCTGGCCTGGCTTAATCCTCTCTGGGAGAGAGAAGATCCTCTGGTATCTGACCTGCCTGCTTTTCTCTCGGCCTTCCGGAAGGTATTCGACGAACCTGGATGGAGGACCTCCTCTGCATCATCTCTGTTGCGTCTCCGTCAGGAGAGTCTCACTGTTGGTCAATATGCCATACGGTTCCGTACTCTAGCCTCAGAGTTGGCTTGGGACAATAACGCCCTGATTTCGGTCTTCTGGGAGGGTCTGTCCGGCCGTATTAAAGATGAACTTGCCGGTCGGGACATTCCAACCTCCCTTGATGATTTAATAAATCTTGCCAATCGAATTGATCTACGGTTCCAGGAACGTGCCAAAGAGGTCACCCGTGAGAGAGGGTTTCCTCGTCTTGCACCCTCGTTTCAGAGACCTATAACCCCTTCCGTTTCTCCCCAGATGCACACTGCTGAGCCTATGCAGGTCGACCAGACCAAGATGGTCAAAGCCCGTCAGGACTCACGCCGTGCCGAGAGGAGTTGTGTAAGGTTCTGTGTATCTGTTTCTGAAACTCAGTTTGTTCGTCGGCCATTTTGCTTTCTGTTTTGCTGCAGCTATCTTGCCCTCAGTCAAAATGGAGTTTTCCAGCTTGCATGTTCCCGCCCTGATTCTCTCCGTTTGCTTCTTAAACAGCCACAGCTGAGCAATCAGTGCTTCAGAATCTAGCCTGCAGTGAACCTGTGTTCTGACTCCTGAAGCCTTGGACCTTGTACTCCAGCCATTCCTACTGAGGAACTCTGAAGCACTTGTGGACTCTGAACTCTGCTCTTGAGAGCCTCACGTTTGCATGGACTTGCGGTAACAGAGAAGAAGATCTGAATCTGTTGTGGAGAGTTATTGCTGAGCTTAGATTACTCTGGCCTGCTGTGTCTCCTGCTTCTGTGTTTGCAACCTGTGTGTTTATTTTTGCCAATTTGTATGAAGCAATACAAGACTTTCTTTATCAACCTGTGTCTCAAGTATTTTCATCGCACCCAAGCACAAGACGCTATATGAACTGTACCACATACATTACAAGATTCTGAAGCCAAACGTTAGTGTCTGCTGGGTCTGGAAAGGCTTGTCTGCTGTACTGTGGATATCGGATGTCCGGTTGTACTTTCTGTGATGACAGTGGTTGTGACTTCTCACAACCATTCCAGGTGAGCAATTCCCTTAAGTTTTTTTTCTGCAGTGTTATCACAGGTAAACACTATTGTTTTTTTTTTTTTTTTTTCCTCTTCTCTTTTTGTCTGCTGAAACTCTGGATATCAGATGTCTGGTTGAAAGCTTTCTGTGATGATAGTGGTTGTGACTTCTCACAACCATTCCAGGTGAGCAGTTCCCTTAAAGTTTTTTCTTTCTTCAGTGTTGCCACAGGTGAACACTATTGTTTTTTTTTTTTTTCTCCTCTTCTTCCAGTATCCTGTCTTAAAAGATCTGGAAAATGGAGGCCCGCATAAAGGAACTTTGCGGAGTGACTGATAATATCCTTGCAGATTTGCAGAATATAAAGACCCGTTTTACAAATCTTCAGGACCTAAATAATCACAATTTGCAAGTGGTTGGACAGACTACCCAGGATTTGCGAGCCAGGATTGAGGTTCTGGAGGGGCGAGTCCAGGCTCCTGCCGTGGCCCCGAGTTCTGGGATTCCCAAGTTGCCCCCTTTTCGTTTTGGTGGTGAACGTGAAAAATTCAGGGGATTTGTTAATCAATGCAATCTTTTTTTTTCTGCACATGCTTCACAATTTCCTACTGAACGATCTAAGGTGCTTACTATAATTATGTTGCTTACCAACAAGGCTTTGATGTGGGCAAACCCTCTGATTGAGACTGAGGATGATTGTTTGAATCACCTTGATGATTTTATTTCAGCCATGGGGCAGGTGTTTGATGACCCCAATCGAGGTGCAACAGCTGAAGCAGCCATGTTAGCTTTGCGCCAAGGTAAGCACTCGGTAGCTGAATATGCCTTGGATTTCAGGAGATGGGCCCTTGATACCACCTGGGACAATTCCGCCAAAAAATCTATTTTTCGAAAGGGGTTATCCCCACTGATTAAGGATGAACTTGCTCGTGCCGACCCTCCCACTGCGTTAGGTGACTTTATTAACTACTGCATCCGTATTGATACTCGTTTAACTGAACGCAGGCAAGAGAGATGGTTCGAAAGCAATCGTACTAACCTTTTCCTACCTTCCTCTCCAGCTAAGGAACCTTTGAATAGGATTACACGGGAACCTGAACCTGAACCCATGCAGGTAGACTCTTTACTACGACGGGTTAGTGATGCACGCAAGGAACATCGTTTTAAGGAGAATCTATGTTTTTATTGTGGTAAGTCAGGGCACTTTATTATTAACTGCCCCAGCCGTTCTCGCAAGACTACTGCAGCACTCATTCATTGTGAGTGTTGCGAGAGGGGATCTGTCAGGTCCGAGCCTCAGGCTCCAGAGAGATCTGCAGCAACAGATCTTGATTTCTCGGACTTAAACTCCGTTACCTCTGAGGACGTTGACTGTGTAAATGCTGCCATCTTTCAAGTTTCCTCAGCGGTGTCCCAGCTGAGTTGTAAAAAAAACAATTCTCACTGTTTTCTTTCCATCAAACTCTGGGTTGACTCAGCCTGGGTGTCTAGCTCTGCTATGATCGACTCAGGTGCAAGTGGAAATTGTTATGGATGTCTCCTTTGCTCTGAAACAGGGAATACGTTCAGTGAAGAAGGCTACTCCAGTACAGATGGAAACTGTGGATGGCTCCCTGCTGACCTCTGGACCAGTGGATCAGGAAACAGAGCCTTTAAAGGTTCTTATGGGTAAAGATCATCAAGAGAAACTGTCCTTTATGCTTATCTCTTCTCCTCACTTTCCCATTATTCTAGGGCTACCATGGCTGCAGGCTCAGAATCCTACCATTAACTGGGAGACCAAGGAATTACACTTTCCAGAGAAACAGATGAGTCCAAAAATTTCAGCTTGCTCTGTTCCTAAAGGAACCATGTCAGTCCCTGAACTACCAGCTGTATACCAGGACTATGTGGATTTATGTGACAAGAAGAACGCTGACCAGCTTCCTCCTCACCGTCCATATGATTGTCCAATTGAATTATTGCCTGGAGCAGAGATACCTTTTGGTAAGATCTACCCCCTGGCGGGGCCCGAGCTGAAGGCTTTAAAAGAGTACATAGACGAAAATCTAGCCAAGGGCTTCATACGCCCCTCTTCATCTCCTGCAGGGGCACCCATATTCTTTGTAAAGAAGAAAGATGGATCCCTGAGACCATGCGTAGACTATAGGGAACTCAATAAGGTTACTATTAGAAACCGTTATCCATTGCCTTTAATCCCTGAGTTATTGGAGAGAGTGCGACATGCCAAAATTTTTTCTAAACTAGATCTTCGTGGGGCCTATAACTTAGTCCGTATTAGACCTGGGGATGAATGGAAGACTGCATTCAGGTCACGCTATGGACACTTTGAATATCTAGTTATGCCTTTTGGTCTGAGTACCGCCCCAGCCACTTTCCAACACTTGGTGAATGACATCTTCAGGGATCTCCTGGATACATTCGTGGTAATTTATTTGGATGATATTTTAATTTTTTCTAACTCCACAGAGGAACATCATGGACATGTGAGAATGGTCTTGGAACGTCTAAGACAAAATCATCTTTACATCAAGCTTGAAAAGTGTGAATTCCATAAGACCGAAATTCAATTTCTGGGGTATGTACTGTCTACACAAGGAATTAGTATGGATGGAAGTAAAACCCAAGCCATCAATGATTGGCCAAGTCCTAGAAATGTGAAGGAGGTACAGCGCTTCATCGGGTTTGCAAACTTCTATAGACGTTTCATTAGAAATTTCTCTGAGGTAGTGTCACCTATCACCCAACTTACCCGGAAAGAGTCTAAGTTCTCCTGGACTCCCCAAGCCCAGGAAGCATTTTCCCGTCTAAAAGATAAATTTACCACTGCACCTATCCTAGTACATCCCAACCCAGAGCTTGCCTTCATAATAGAGGTGGATGCTTCAGACTGTGCCGTGGGAGCTATACTCTCTCAGAGAACAGGTGAGAAGAATGTCTTGCATCCCTGTGCCTTCTTTTCCCAGCAGTTGTCTTCGGCTGAGAAGAACTACGATGTGGGCAATAGAGAGTTGTTGGCCATTATTGCTGCCTTCAAAGAATGGAGACACCTTCTTCAAGGAGCTGCACAGCAAATAGTCGTTCTGACAGACCATCGTAATCTTGAGTTTATCAGGTCGGCTAAGTGCCTGACTCCTCGCCAGGCTCGCTGGAATCTTTTCTTAAACCAATTTAATTTTATTATTTCTTATAGACCAGGATCGCGCAATGGAAAGGCTGATGCACTCTCTAGGATTTACTCAGCAGAGACACGTCCAATTACTCCTCCTAAGACTATTCTTCCTGACTCTAGATTCCTAGGAGTGATTCATCATCAAGACCTAATTAAAGACATCAAGGAAGCATACCATGCGGATTCTTTTTTGGCTCAACCCCCAAGGACGTAAGTCTTGTCTTTAAGAATGGTGTGTGGATTCTGGGACAACGTCTGTATATACCTGAAACAGTCAGATTGAGAGTATTGCAACTCATTCACGATTCCAAAATAGCCGGGCATAGAGGAATTCTAAAGACACAAGAATTTCTTTCTCGTTTCTTTTGGTGGCCCACTTGCAGGAAGGATGTTTTGGACTATGTCACTTCGTGTGAGGTTTGTGCAAGATGCAAAACACCTCGCTCTTCACCAACTGGTCTGTTACAGCCTCTTCCCACCCCGTCCCGCCCGTGGGGATCCATTTCTATGGACTTCATTGTGGAATTACCAACCTCTCAAGGGAAGAACACTATTCTAGTGGTGGTTGACCGTCTAACAAAGGCAGCTCATTTTATCCCTTGTGTCGGCTTACCCACTGCAAAACAGACATCAGATTTGATGATTAAAGATGTGTTTCGCTTACATGGAGTACCGGATGAGGTTATTTCGGATCGAGGGGTGCAATTCACTTCTAGGTTTTGGCAAAATTTCTGTGCAGCATTGGACATTAAAGTAAACCTTTCTTCTGCTTTTCATCCCCAGACTAATGGACAAACCGAACGAACCAATCAAACCCTGGAGCAGTATCTCCGCTGCTTTATCTGCCACCTACAGGATGATTGGGTGGATCTACTTCCATTGGCTGAGTTCTCTTACAACAACTCTCAGAGTGCCTCCACTAAACAGTCTCCTTTTTACTCTAATCTAGGTTATCATCCTAACATTCTACCACGATTTCCCATAGAGACGCCTTTGCCAGCAGTGGCTGAAAGAGTCACGACTTTACAGAAGAATATGGATCTTCTAAAGGAGAATCTGGAATCGGCTCAGGAAAGGTACAAGAAGGCAGCAGATAAATTTCGTAAACCTGCACCAGCTTTTAAGGTAGGAGACCTGGTCTGGCTGTCAACCAGAAATCTTAAGTTAAGGATTCCATCGTCTAAGTTGGGACATAAGTACATTGGACCCTATAAAATCAGTAAAATTATAAGTGCCGTTGCTTGTCGTCTTCAATTGCCCAGAACTATGAGAATCCACCCTGTCTTTCATGTATCCCTACTAAAGGCTGCGACACCCAATACGTTTCCTGGACGTTCTTCTCCTTGCCCTGACCCAGTGCTAGTCGATGGTCAGGAGGAATTTGTGGTGGAAAGGATTTTAGATTCCAGGTTGTATAGAAATCAGTTACAATATCTGATTAAATGGCAGGGCTACCCAGTGGAGGACAACTCATGGGAGCCAGTCAATAACGTTAATGCTCCTCGCTTGCTCCGTCAGTTTCATCAGAGGTACCCACACAAGCCTGGTCTGAGGTCATCCGGAGGTTGTCCCTAAGGGGGGAGTAATGTAAGGTTCTGTGTATCTGTTTCTGAAACTCAGTTTGTTCGTCGGCCATTTTGCTTTCTGTTTTGCTGCAGCTATCTTGCCCTCAGTCAAAATGGAGTTTTCCAGCTTGCATGTTCCCGCCCTGATTCTCTCCGTTTGCTTCTTAAACAGCCACAGCTGAGCAATCAGTGCTTCAGAATCTAGCCTGCAGTGACCTGTGTTCTGACTCCTGAAGCCTTGGACCTTGTACTCCAGCCATTCCTACTGAGGAACTCTGAAGCACTTGTGGACTCTGAACTCTGCTCTTGAGAGCCTCACGTTTGCATGGACTTGCGGTAACAGAGAAGAAGATCTGAATCTGTTGTGGAGAGTTATTGCTGAGCTTAGATTACTCTGGCCTGCTGTGTCTCCTGCTTCTGTGTTTGCAACCTGTGTGTTTATTTTTGCCAATTTGTATGAAGCAATACAAGACTTTCTTTATCAACCTGTGTCTCAAGTATTTTCATCGCACCCAAGCACAAGACGCTATATGAACTGTACCACATACATTACAAGTTGCTTCTACTGTGGCAGTAAGGAGCACTGGATCCGTACCTGTCCGGAGAGGTCGGGAAACGCCTGTGTCTAGGTTCGCTCGGAGAGGTCCACCTAGACCAGAATAAATCCTCTTCATCTCTGCTGCTGTCTGTCTCTATTCTCATCGGTAAGAACCGTTACTTCGAACTGGCCCAACTTGATTCTGGAGCAGCTGGGAATCTTGTTTCACAGGCTCTAGTTGAGAAGTATCGCATTCCCACCAAACCTCTGGTTGAACCAGTATCTGTTGCTGCTGTGGATGGGGGTCTCCTACCTCGTCCCATCCAACTTATCACCGAAGCCATAACCCTGCAGGTGGGAATGTTGCATTCTGAGAGCATCTCGTTTCATGTTTTACCTGGACTCTCTCATGCTTTCTTACTAGGTCTGCCTTGGCTCCAAAAACATGCACCCGTGCTCGACTGGCAGAATGGAGAGATTCTTCGCTGGGGACAGGACTGTCATAAAACGTGTCTGGTGCCTGTTCATCCCGTCCGTTCTTCTCCTACACCTGCTAATCTACCTGGACTCCCGATTCCATATTGGTCATTCGCTGATGTCTTTAATAAAAAGGAAGCAGAGACATTACCCCCGCATAGACCATATGATTGCCCGATCGACCTGCTACCCGGTACTACGCCTCCCCGTGGGCGTATTTACCCATTGTCCGCTGCAGAGACCAGGTCGATGTCAGAATATATCGAGGAGAATTTAGCGAAAGGATTCATCCGGAAATCTACCTCCCCCGCGGGAGCAGGTTTCTTTTTTGTAAAAAAGAAAGACGGATCTCTCCGTCCCTGTATTGACTACAGAGGCCTAAATTTGATCACGGTGAAGAATAAGTACCCTCTTCCGCTCATTCCGGAGTTGTTTGATCGTCTTAGAGGGGCTAGAGTCTTCACTAAACTGGATCTTCGTGGAGCATACAACCTGGTTCGTATCCGTCGAGGAGATGAATGGAAGATGGCATTCAACACCCGGGATGGCCACTACGAGTATCTGGTTATGCCCTTTGGTCTCTGTAATGCTCCAGCAGTCTTTCAGGAGTTGGTCAATGACATCTTCCGGGACCTCCTCTACTCCTGCGTTGTGGTGTACCTTGACGACATCTTGGTCTTCTCTCCGGATCTCCAGTCTCACCGGAGGGATGTTCGTCAGGTTCTGCTCAGGCTCAGGCAGAATCACCTCTTCGCCAAATATGAGAAGTGCCTCTTTGAGCAGACCTCGCTTCCGTTTCTGGGCTACATTATCTCTCAAACAGGTCTACGAATGGATCCGGAGAAACTGTCTGCCATCGAGAAGTGGCCCCGACCAGAGGGGTTGAAGGCCATTCAGCGGTTCCTGGGATTCGCTAACTATTACCGTCTCTTCATACCGCACTTCTCTTCCAGGACTGCTCCAATCTCAGCGCTCACCCGCAAGGATGCTAACCCCAAACAGTGGACGCCCGAAGCAGAGGAGGCCTTTCTTTCCTTGAAACAAGCCTTCTCTTCCGCTCCAGTGCTGCATCGCCCGGACGGCAACAAGCAGTTCTTCCTGGAGGTGGACGCTTCCTCTGCTGGAGCCGGAGCGGTACTTACTCAAAAATCTTCATCCGGGAAGATGGTTTCCTGTGGTTTCTTCTCCAAACTCTTCTCCTCCTCCGAGCGCAACTACTCCATAGGAGATCGAGAGTTATTGGCCATTAAGTTGGCATTGGAGGAGTGGCGTTACCTACTTGAGGGGGCTCTTCATCCGGTAATCATCTACACGGACCACAAAAATCTGTCTTACCTTCAGCATGCTCAGAGACTTAACCCTCGCCAAGCCCGGTGGTCCTTGTTTTTTGCCCGTTTTGATTTTCTTTTGCATTTTCGCCCGGCTGACAAAAACATCAAGGCGGATGCCTTGTCCGGTCCTTCCTGGTGTCGGATCTCGAAGATGAGCCTAAACATATCATCGATCCCGCCAGAGTAATGCAGGTGGCTCCCGTGAGTCTAAATCGTCTCCCTCCTGGTAAGACGTTCGTATCAGAGACTGATCGGAAGAGAATTCTACATTGGGGTCATTCGTCTAAACTCGCTGGCCACGCTGGTCAGAAAAAGACCCTCCAACTCATTACCCGGCATTATTGGTGGCCTACCCTGCACAAAGATGTAATAGACTTTGTTTCTGCCTGTGTCTCCTGTGCCCGCAACAAAGTTCCGAGACACCTGCCTGCCGGCCGTCTTCTTCCGCTTCCTGTACCCGCTGCTCCCTGGCAACATATAGCCATGGACTTCATTACGGATCTGCCCGTCTCTGCCGGTTGTACGGTCATTTGGGTGGTCGCTGACCGCTTTTCCAAGATGGCTCACTTCATTCCTCTGCCAGGTCTTCCGTCTGCACCCGAGTTGGCTAAAGACTTTATCGGCCACATCTTCTGTCTCCATGGTTTGCCTCGTCACATTGTGTCAGATCGTGGGGTACAGTTCACCTCACGTTTCTGGAGAGCTACTTGTAAGTTACTAGACGTCACCTTGGATTTCTCCTCCGCTTACCATCCACAGTCCAATGGACAAGTTGAGCGAATAAATCAGAATCTGACCAGCTATCTCCGACACTTCGTTAATGCTCATCATTCTGATTGGGTGGAGCTCCTACCTTGGGCCGAATTCTCTTACAATAATCACGAGAGCGAATCGTCCACCAAGTCTCCGTTTTTTATAGTCTTCGGTCAGCACCCTCGAATTCCTGTCCCCGTTTCCATCTCTGTGGACAATCCAGCTGCGGAATCTCTGGTTAGAGAATTCTCCTCCATCTGGGAGAGTACCCGGTCCGCACTCATTCAGTCATCCGAGCGCATGAAAAGACATGCTGACAAGAAACGTCTGGATCCTCCTCAATTCCGTCCTGGGGACAAAGTCTGGCTTTCGTCCAAATATGTTCGGCTCAAAATTCCTTCCTACAAGTTAGGTCCTCGGTTTATCGGTCCTTTTGAGGTCATCAGGCAGATCAACCCAGTGTCCTATAAATTGAAACTCCCGGCCAATTTGCGAATTCCTAACTCTTTTCATGTGTCTCTCCTCAAACCTGTGGTACTTAACTCTTTTTTCAAGTCTACAGGTACACCTCCTGCTCCAGTGTCTGCTGATGATGAATTTGAGGTAGAGAACATTCTGGCCACAAAAAGGGTAGGAAGAAAGACTTATTTTTTGGTGGATTGGAGGGGGTTTGGTCCTGAGGAGAGAACCTGGGAGCCTCGGGAGAACATCCATGCCCCTCTCATCCTAGCTAAATTTCTTTCTGGCCTAAAGAGGGGGGGGCCTAGAGGGGCGGGTACTGTAGCGTCGGCGTCCCGGCCCTCTGCCAGGCAGGGACGCCGTTCCCCTTACCAGCGCTCTGCGTCCTCAGCGCCCCCAGCGTCCTCAGCGCCCCCAGCATCCTCGGCGTCCTCCTTCCACCCTGCTGGGCCCGCGCGCTCCTTCCCTGCTGCTGGACTTAGGGCGCGCGCCCGCACCCTCCCCCGCTCTTAAAGGAGCCGCGCGCATTTTCCAAATTAGTCTCCGGCCAATGCCGGAGGACTCCACCCTATATTAAGGGCTTCCTCCTTAATGGAGATGCCCGAGCAATGTTGTTGTTGCACTGTATAACTCTGCTTCAGCCCTCAGCTCCTGTTTCCAGTTGCCTGCCTGTTACCTGTCTGTTTGCTGTCTGCCATCTGACTGCAGCCCTTCCCGGAGGTTCGGACATCACCTGCAGTGATCCCCGGCTATTACAGAGACTCTTGCCTGCTCACTTGGGAGCGATCATCTGCCATCCGACTGCAGCTCTATCCGAAGGTTCGGACTTCATCAGCAGTGATCACCGGCTACTCTAGAGACTCTTGCCTGCTCACTTGGGAGCGATCATCTGCCATCCGACTGCAGCTTTATCCGAAGGTTCGGACATCTCCAGCAGTGATCACCGGCTACTCCAGAGACTCCTGCCTGCTCGCTTGGGAGCGAACATCTGCCATCGGACTGCAGCCTACCAGGAGGCTCCAACATCTCAGGTCGTATAAGCCTGTATATTCTGAGACTGTCCTGGTCACTTGCCGTGACAACCTGTCTACCCAGAGACTGCCCTGGTCACTTGCCGTGACAACCTGTCTACCCAGAGACTGCCCTGGTCACTTGCCGTGACAACCTGCCTACCCAGAGACTGCCCTGGTCACTTGCCGTGACAACCTGCCTACCCAGAGACTGCCCTGGTCACTTGCCGTGACAACCTGCCTACCCAGAGACTGCCCTGGTCACTTGCCGTGACAACCTGCCTACCCAGAGACTGCCCTGGTCACTTCCCGTGAATTCCTGTCCGTATTCCCCGGGCGCCACCTGCTCTCTTACAAGTATACTGTCTTGTATAATAAAGCTCAGTGGTTTCACCTACCAGACCCGTTACATCTTGCTCTGTGTTGCTTTTGCTTTGGGCTTCTGTTGCTGTATTACTCTGGGGTTCTGTGTCACTCTGAGCCCGTAACCTGTTGGCAGCGGATTACTCACGATACTCTCCAAGCGTGTGATAACAGAACTTTATATATATATATATATATATATATATATATATAGTTTATGCAGGAACAAACAGGAACAATACGTATATGATAAGCTTAATAGATCAGGAATAAATCATTTGTGTGTCTGCTATTTTGACGGCGGAGAGGACTTCTCTTGTCTTCTCCTGAGGCAAGGGAGCCTTCTCTACTGGAAATGCAGGTCATGGACAATCCTCACCAAGAGGGTCTCTGTCTTTCCATGGTTTGAGCAGATTCACATGGTATACCTGTTCTGGCTTTCTCCGCCCTGGTTGGTGTACTTTATAGTTTACGGGACCCACCTTCTCCATAATCTCGTAGGGTCCCTGCCACCTTGCAAGGAGCTTACTATCCACTGTAGGCACAAGTACCAACACCCGATCCCCAGGTTTAAAGGACCTTACCCGTGCCTCCTGGTTATAGACCTGCCTCTGTGACCTTTGTGCTGCTTCCATATGTCCTCGGACTAATGGTAGGTGTTATGAATGTTTTAGAAATGAATTCTGAGCAGAAGCTCCCTCTGGTGGTTACAAACAGTACTGAACCATTCAATGAGGATTGGCAATCAGGAATTACAGACTGGCTGGATATAAGGGAGGTTTCCCCCCATCATGGTTGCCGGTGATCAATTGTTCTTGTCTCAACGTTGTTTCCTGGTTCACTTGGAAGCTTGCTGAGTCTTGCCTCTTCTCCTGCTCTCAGATAAGATATTTTCTGTTTTTTGGTTTTTGTCCTTGCCATTTGCATTTTTCTCTGCATTTTTGTGAGGTTGGTCAAGTTCCCCTCCCCGGGGGGCTTGGGCTCCTCTCGGTTCCTCTGGAGCCACTGTTGTTTGTTCATTTGCCTTTTCCAGTTTTTTCTGTGGCTGCGGCTTAGTTTTGTTACACTAGAGAACTAATTTAGGTGGTAGAGGTCGTGTGATCTCAGGTGTTTTTGCAATTAGTAGCGTTGTTTTTTTTTTTAGGGTTTTTTGGAATTGCAGTAAGTATCCTTCCTATCCTTTTCTGTCTAGGCAGATTGGGCCCCAGCGTTTGCTCATACTATTTTCTGTCTGTGTCTGTATTTCCTCTTGTCTAACCGCCATTACATGTTTGGGGGCTTCCTATGTTCTTTGGGGATCTGCTCCGGGGCAGATAGCTTTCCTCTTTCTATCTTTAGGTGTAGTTAGCCTCTCAGGCTGTGACGAGGCGTCTAGGACCAACGTAGGAATGCTCCACGGCTGCCTTTAGTTGTGGTGGTTAGTCAGGGTACTGCAATCCAGTAGATTCCAACCTCTTTGGTGTATTGCCGTTTTTGCCTGCTCTCCTCAGCTGCCAAGGCATAACAGTATCACCGGCCCAAACTAAAAATTATATGGTACTCACAGAAGGGAAAAATAGTGTGGAAAGAAAAAGTTGTCAGAGTTGTCAGAGATTTTTTTTTTTTTTCTGCATTTTTTTTTCCCTCTTTTTCTCTGGGTGCTGAGGAGGATTTTTTTTTTCTCTCAATGGAGTTTTCACAGTTGTCTGGCCGTGTGGATCAGCTTGCCACTGAGGTTCGGAGTATTGCTGCCTATCTTGCAGGGTTGCCGGTTGTGGAACCTAGGATCCCCATGCCAGATTTGTTTTGGGGGATCAAGCTAAATTTATGAATTTCAAAAATATCTTATCTGAGAGCAGGAGAAGAGGCAAAACTCAGCAAGCTTCCAAGTCAACCAGGAAACAACGTTGAGACAAGAACAATTGATCACCGGCAACCATGATGGGAGGAAACCTCCCTTATATCCAGCCAGTCTGTAATTCCTGATTGCCAATCCTCATTGAATGGTTCAGTACTGTCTGTAACCACCAGAGGGAGCTTCTGCTCAGAATTCATTTCTAAAACATTCATAACAGGTAGGACTGTCTCCATTCTCTCTTGCATTTTGGCCACATGTTCTATCACACTTTTGTGGGGAGTTGGTTGGTTTTCCCAGGCCTCTTTAGCTATATCGAGTAAGCCACGGGGATGTCTGCCATATAATAGTTCGAAGGGCGAGAACCCCGTAGATGCCTGGGGCACCTCCCGCACTGCAAACATCAGGTATGGCAACAAGAGATCCCAGTCCTTACCATCTTTAGAGACTACTTTTTTCAACATATTCTTCAGGGTCTTATTGAACCTTTCTACCAAACCGTCTGTTTGTGGATGATAGACCGATGTGCGCAACTGTTTAACACTTAACAAGTGGCAGAGTTCCTTCATGATTTTTGACATAAAGGGGGTCCCCTGGTCTGTTAAGATTTCTTGAGGGATTCCCACCCGAGAGAACATACCCATGAGTTCTTTTGCAATCAGTTTGGCAGAGGTGTGGCGCAGGGGAATAGCCTCAGGATACCTGGTTGCGTAATCTAGAACTACGAGGATGTGTTGGTGACCCCTTGCTGATTTATTAACAGGCCCCACCAGATCCATGGCTATTCTCTCAAACGGGACCTCTATAATTGGTAATGGCACCAAGGGACTCCGAAAATGAGGCTGCGGACTGGTTACCTGGCACACGGGACAAGAGTTACAATACCGTTTAACTTCTTCATAGACCCCTAGCCAGTAAAACCGTTGTAGAATTCTGTCTAGGGTTTTCTTTTGGCCCAAATGACCCCCTAGTACATGCGCATGCGCTAAGTCCATTACCAACCTCCGATAGGACTGCGGTATCAGCAATTGCTCGACAATTTCCCCATGTATTTTCTCAACCCGATACAGCAAATCTTGGTTCAGCTCGAATCGGGGAAATACTGTAGCTGCCCCGGGGTGTTGGGGTTCCCCATTGACAACCAATACATTTTCCCGGGCTCGAGCCAACGTAGGGTCCCGGAGTTGCGCCGTACCAAAATTGTCACCTGCCACATTTAAGTCTGACAATTCTGGTCCCGGTGGCAAGTCTTCCACCTCCCCAGCTAACACTTCTATAGGAGAGGGGTTTTCCTCCTCCACCGAAGGCACAAGTACTCCTACCGCCAGCACATCTTCCTCTGGGCCACCAGGTTCATGCCCGATTTCTGGAGAATGCAACCTGGTTGCCCCTGGTGCAGACGACTGTTCTGTGGGAGGGGTAATTACAGGCCAAAGCACAGAAAATAACGGAAAATCTCTCCCAATTATTACCTCATAATGCAAATTAACCACCACCCCCACCTCGTGGCACCTCCTCCCCGCTGGTGTGTTTATCATCACCAGGGCGGTAGGATAATGTTTTAGGTCCCCATGTATGCACAACACACCCATTTTCCGACCAGTATACTCGCTGATTTGGACGTGGCTGGCTCGTATTAGGGTCACGAGACTCCCTGAGTCCAGTAGAGCCACAGCAGGGTTACCCTCCACTTTACACAAATGGTTCATACTGGGTCCCTCTGGTTTGCCCACTGCACACATGTGTTCGGCATAGTGAGACTGGTAGTACCCAAAGTTGGTGTCCATGGGCTCAGTCAGGAGGGGGCAATCAGCTCTCACATGTCCTGGTTCTTGGCACTGCCAACAGATTATGGGGCCCCTTTCGTTCCCCGACCCGTCCTGGGCGGCCTTCCGGGTCTCTGCTCGCCGACTGCGGGTGAAGGTTTGGGGAATTTACTCTGTACCTTCCGGGTAGTCTCTCCCTGTATCTCCTTGGTAGCCCCATATCTTTCAATGAGGTCTACCATCTGGAGACCATCAGTAGGGGCTGCCTGTCCAACCCAGGTTTGCAGGGTGTGGGGAAAGTTCTCCAGAATTTATCAGTTACTATCCGATCCAGCATATCTCTGGGTGACAACACCTCCGGCTGCAACCATTTTTCTACCAGGTGTATCAAATCATAGTACTGGGACCGAGCTGGCTCGGAAGGGGAAAACTTCCACTGGTGTACCCGCTGGGCCCGGACCAAAACATTTACCCCAAGACGTGCAAGTATCTCACCCTTGACGATCTCATAGTCTCTCTGTTGCTCGGGAGGTAAGTCCCTATAGGCTTTCGCAGGTCCTGGAGCCAAAAACGGAGCCACGATTTCTGCCCACTGGTCCCGGGGTAGTCTCTCCCTCTCAGCCACGCCTTCAAACATCTCCAGGTACCCCTCGACGTCATCTGATTTTTCCATTTTAGGAATCGCTGTGCGTACCGCTTTCCGGACATCCTGACGTCCCGGGGCAGCTCCTGCTGTCTGCGGCGCTGTGATGTGCTGCATCAATAGAGTGTTGGTTTCCTGTTGCTACTCCATAGCCTGCTGCTGCATAGCCTGCTGCTGCTGCTGCATAGCCTGCTGTTGCTGCTGTATAGCCAGCTGCTGCTGTCGCATGGCCTCCACAAGCATTTTTACTGTGCTCTCCATCTCCGGACAGTTCTCCACCGGGTTTTGCGTCACTTTCTTCACCCAGGACATTTACTGTCATGCAGAGAAAAAAAAACACAGCCTGACCTCACTGCGTGTGCCCGCTTTCAAACCACCAATTGTAGGGATCCGCTCTGGTAGGCAGGGGTCGGGCCGCAGTAATGAGGCAAACACACAGGCTTTCAATTCAAAGTTCAGTGGTTTTAATAACGGGTTCAAAAGTCCAGATAACAAAAATCAAAAATAGAACATAACATACTCCAGTTTGGAGAACCACTGGTCCCAGACTCACCCTTGTTGGGACGGGCTTAACTAAGCGGCTGCAGGCCAGCAGGGACCACCAGGTGCCATTCCGGGTGGTCTGGTACTCGCTTCCTGGTGCACACTGACACACTGTAACAGAAATCACTTCTTCCAGGCTGACTCCAGCCAAACTCCTTCCTTCCACACCCACATACTACAACAGCTCCTTGTTAAATAGGCCTAGTCCACACCCTCAGGTGAGGTACACATCAGCTGACCTGATCACGTGATTATGACCTCATCACAGGTCCTTGTGATCAGGGAAAATCCTGACCAAACTTCAGTCTGCTAGGAGAAATATATCTCCCATCCAGCAAGATCCCCTTTGGTGTACCACACTAGCTAGACGCCTTTCTTATATGATCAAAATACTTCCTAAACCAGTTTGGAAAGTCTGAAGCCAAAGGTGCGTCAACACCAATGGACCCGTCCTACTTAAAGTTGGAAGGAGAAGAAGATCTGCTACCCAGCAATGAGAGTTACAGACAAGCAGTGGGGGCACTTCTGTACATAGCAACCACAATTTGTCCGGATATCACAGCCACAGTCGGAATTCTCTGCCGACGTGAAAGCAAGCCACGCCAAAGAGACTGGAATGTGGTGTACTCACGTTTGTTTATTGCGAGTCCGACAAGATGATAGCTGATGGTATGACAAAGCCATTATCAAGAGCCAAGTTTGTGAACTTCAGAAATGCAATGGGACTAAACAGGATAAGTATTTGTTGAGTGGGGGTGTTGGAATATGTTTGGTGCAACAACTCCATTCCTGTCTATGTGTGTTTAGTTGCTAGATTTGTATGCTGTTTATAAAGTTGTCACAAAAAAACAACTCCCAGAGGCTCACACAGGGAGAGCATGTGACTGTATTTCCTGTTTTCCTGTGTCTGTGTATGAGAGAAGCAGGCTGCTGTAGATGCTGCACAAATAGACTGTCACGCTGTATAGCAGATATATATATATGTGATGTCAGTAATCTATATCAAAAGGGCAACATCCTATATAACATGCGCATAGATATATGATAACATAGAATTACCTGACAATGTCCAGTGGGTCAATACGGAATCCGTTATACACTGTCTCCGGCTAGAGGGTGACCGGGTCTATGCTGACCCTAAACTGGGGTCCTAACTAATCCTTCTACCTGGAGGTACTGTTAAAGGTACAGAGGTCCAGGCCACCAGCGTAAACCCTGTCTCCTATCAATCCCTGCCAACTGTAATCTAGTCCTAAGAAGGACCCTGATTACCACCAAAGGGAATGAACAGGTAACGGTTAATGAACAGAAAGACATACAAGAAAGACAAGAAATAAAGTAAATAAAGTCTTACATACAACACTCACACACAGTAGGAACACCTAAGGTCTCAGAGATATAAACTATAAGCTGTAAGAGTAAAAACAACTAAGGAGCTCTTAGCTTAAGTATTCTCAGAACCGATCCAGTCTGCTAGACTACATGAATTCTTTCACCGGCATCTAACAAGCAGACTGGCAGGTATATGAAGGAATCTAATTAGAACATAATCAAAAGCAGCCGGCGAGGCTGGACCTAGTCTTAGCAAAGAGCTAGGTAAAATTAACTCCCTCATTACCAAACACAAAGAAACAGCAACTCAGCTGTGAGAAGTCAGAGTGTGTAATCGCGACGATCCTCGTGGCGATACACCCATGACAGTACCCCCCCTCTACGAGGGGACTCCGGACCCTCAGGGCCAGGTCTGCCCGGGTGAGTTGTGTGAAAGGTCCAAACCAATCGATCTGCGTTAACATCAGACGCAGGGACCCACGTCCTCTCCTCAGGACCATACCCCCTCCAATGAACCAAGTACTGAAGGGATCGGCGACTGAGACGTGAGTCAATGATTTTCGACCCATGAAATTCCACGTTATCATTGACCACCACTGAAGGAGGAGGTAGAGGTGACGGTATGACTGGTGCCACATACTTTTTAAGTAATGACTTGTGAAACACATTATGAATTTTAAACGTAGGAGGGAGGTCCAGACGAAATGCCACCGGATTAATTATGGAACTGATCCTGTACGGCCCGATGAATCTGGGACCCAACCTCCAGGAGGGAACTTTAAGTTTTATATTCCTGGTAGACAACCAAACCAGATCGTTCACCTTCAGATCTAGACCAAAAACTCTCTCCCTATCAGCCATCCGTTTGTAACGGTTCCCCGTAACCTTCAGTCTTAACCGATCTGGAACTATCAGTCTCCCTGAAAGTCCCACAGGGTGTCCCCCTGAGCCCCCAATACCTCCCCCTCAAGCTCAGAGCATACAGCTGACACTACAACTCCCTCCTGAGGAATAGGAATCGGATCATCCGTCTTCCCGGCCCCTGGGAAAGTACGAGATAAGGCATCAGGAAGCAACTTTATTGAGCCGTCATATGCGCGATAAGGAGGTAACTCTTTACACCCCTCCTCTGAGAACATCTCCCCAAAGTCCTCCAGAAAAGGAGACAAAGTCCTAGGCACAACCGCACCGATGACCGTGCTCATGCAGTTATTCCTGCAAAATTCACCCCACTGGCTTATCTTTCTGGATTGTCAATCAATCACTGGGTTATGTTTAGCCAACCAAGGAAGTCCCAACACAATAGGAGTAGGTAGACCCTCCAACACATAACAAGACAATTGCTCTTTATGTATTGCCCCTACTCGAAGATCTATGTTATGAACAGCTTGTACCAAGCTACCTTGACCGAGAGGTCTAGAATCAATAGAGACTATAGGGACCGGTTTGGCCAATACACTCAGTTGCATACCATGCACCTGGGCAAACCGAGCGTCCACCAGATTAGCCCCGGACCCACTATCAAGAAAAACAGAAATCCTCTCAGTTCTAGTACCAATCACCACCTCCGCAGGCACGAGAAACTGAGAGGGATTTGGGGACGAAATACACACTCCCAGGTTAACTCCTTTGCTCAAAGAGGCCCGGGATGGAACACCCCCAACAAAATGTCCCTCTCTCCCGCAAAAGAAACACCTTCTAGTCTTGCGGCGCACCGCCGATTCCCTCCTACAAAAAGATGTCCCTCCCAACTGCATGGGTTCCTCAGAACAGACCAGGGGAACCTCAGTATAAGGGACTTTAGTAGTAGGTGGAGTCATCACGGGAGGCGGAGTTACCTCGCGTCTTCCCCGAATTCGTCTTATCAATGCGAATAGCGAGGGCCATAGCAGCCTCCAGTGATGGAGGAGAATCATACTGAGCCAACACATCTTTTAATTTGTCAGACAACCCTTGACAAAACTGGCTCCTAAGAGCGGGGTCATTCCACTGAGTATCTGTTGCCCATCTACGGAACTCAGAAGAATATTCCTCCGCTGGACGATTTCCTTGCCGTATTTTACGTAACTTTGTTTCAGCAAGGGAAACTCGATCCGGATCATCATATACCAGACCCAGGGCAGTAAAAAATCGATCCACTGACTGGAGATCTGGGGAGCCTGGAGGAATAGAGAACGCCCAAGATTGAGGGTCCCCTTGTAAGAGCGAGATAACAATTCCCACCCTCTGCTCTTCACTCCCAGATGACCGAGGCCGCAGCCGAAAGTACAATTTACATGCCTCCCGGAAAGTAAAAAATTTGTCCCGCCCACCAGTGAACCTGTCCGGGAGAGCAACCTTAGGTTCAGATCTGGTTTGCTCCGGGGGGACAAAACCTTGGACTTAATGTCTGCAAACTCCATGGACAACCCCTGCAACTGCCGGGCCAGCTGGGCTACTGGATCCATGACAGCTGGGGAGAATCTTTAGTATGGCCGGTGAAAATGTCACGCTGTATAGCAGATATATATATATGTGATGTCAGTAATCTATATCAAAAGGGCAACATCCTATATAACATGCGCATAGATATATGATAACATAGAATTACCTGACAATGTCCAGTGGGTCAATACGGAATCCGTTATACACTGTCTCCGGCTAGAGGGTGACCGGGGTCTATGCTGACCCTAAACTGGGGTCCTAACTAATCCCTCTACCTGGAGGTACTGTTAAAGGTACAGAGGTCCAGGCCACCAGCGTAAACCCTGTCTCCTATCAATCCCTGCCAACTGTAATCTAGTCCTAAGAAGGACCCTGATTACCACCAAAGGGAATGAACAGGTAACGGTTAATGAACAGAAAGACATACAAGAAAGACAAGAAATAAAGTAAATAAAGTCTTACATACAACACTCACACACAGTAGGAACACCTAAGGTCTCAGAGATAAACTATAAGCTATAAGAGTAAAAACAACTAAGGAGCTCTTAGCTTAAGTATTCTCAGAACCGATCCAGTCTGCTAGACTACATGAATGCTTTCACCGGCATCTAACCAGCAGACTGGCAGGTATATGAAGGAATCTAATTAGAACATAATCAAAAGCAGCCGGGCGAGGCTGGACCTAGTCTTAGCAAAGAGCTAGGTAAAATTAACTCCCTCATTACCAAACACAAAGAAACAGCAACTCAGCTGTGAGAAGTCAGAGTGTGTAATCGCGACGATCCTCGTGGCGATACACCCATGACATAGACACACAGAAATGATTTATTCCTGATCTATTAAGCTTATCATATAATGTTTCTGTTTGTTCCTGAATAAACAAATTCTGTTGTCACACGCTTGGAGAGTATAGTGAGTAACCTGCTGCCAACAATAGGACCAACAGCGCCCAATGACAGAAAGGTTCCTCCTCATTATCACTGGCTAACATTGGAAAGTGCTTGTAAAACCGAACAACCCTTCAAATTGTGCTTTTAAGCGCTGCTCTGAGGCTGTCCGGGTTACCGCCTGATCTGGCAACTTTAGAGACGCAGTGCCCACAGGATGGCACAGTGCACTCTTGGGCGTTGTGGTGCAAGGATGTTGCAGATTCGATTTGTCAGTCAAGCAGGAGCGCAACTTCCCTGGAAGGTGGGAGGCGGAGGCAGAAAGGGCCGAGAGGACAGCTTACAGTCAGAATAATCCATCTCCAATGGTGAGGCAGAAAGATGGATACATGATACTTGTAGAGGCCGACAGAACATCTCATGCTGATCTGCAGCCTAGAGGAATACAATGAGAAATAAATACCACACATCATGGAGCTGCCGGTGACAATGCTGGAATTTTCCATCTACAGAAGAAAGTCTGAACCTGTGAACTTTATGGTTTTGGGCAAAAGATTTTGCTGAGGTTAAATTCTGCTAGGAGCCTTAAAGAGCAAAAAGTAGGAACAAAGATATGATTATCACCCAATTACCGGATGATCAGTGGGGACTAGGCTGGGATTTGTCCAAGATCACACAGAGCGATAGAGAAAGCCGCAGATCTGTGTAGCTGGGCGAAATCGGGTCAGCTCGGGGACCTAGCGCACACAGCAACTTGTCCTTTAACCGCAGGCTGAGTTGACTCTTTTTCTAACCTAATCTTGCAGAGACTGCCAAGGATTGTGTGTGAGAATGAAAGCAGACGTCCTGCATCTCTGGGAAGTTAAAAGGCAGAACATCTGCGCACTAAGTCTCAGGATGTAGAATCGGCCAGAAAATAAGAAGTCATTGATTTCAAAACTAAGAGGAGGATTTACAAGCAGCAAGAGCAGCGGGGAACTGCGGGAGAGTCAGGTCCAGCCCCAAAATAGCACAGGTGCAGGGCAGTAGTCAGACACACTGTGACAAAACATATGCTGCACAAAGGCAGCAATGATCTGGAGGAAGGCTGCTGATCTGTCCCTATACACCAACTTGTATCAATTCACATCAATAGCTGAAAACAGTGATGATGATTGGCAGCGACAGCGCACAGCAGCTTTCAGAAGTGAGGCCTTTGGGGAGCTGTGCTCCAGGTACATGGCCAAAACATGCTGTGAGTATACTCTGATCAGTGAAGGGGGTATTGTGCATGGAGGTGACCTGCGTCCATCCCCCATAGACTTCTATGTGAGTGTGCTGTGAGCATGCTCTGTGCAGGGAGGGGCAGGTGAGCTACATCCATCCACCATAGACTTCTATGTGATTGTGCTGTGGGCATTGTGTAGAGAGGTGAGCTGCATCCATCCCCCATAGACTTCTATGTCTCTTATTACATAATCCCCTCTCTTGTTAGATATAAAATGACTGCTGATGCAGGAGCTGGTGACCAGACTACCAGTCCTCCATTAGAAAATAAGCTTTCCCATGCTCCATCAGCCATCATTGCATTATACAACTAACAAGACAGGACTGTATGTAATAAAAAACAGGGCTCTTATAATCCAATATGTAAGGGATGGTGCTGTACATAAAAAGAGAGGGCACTGTATAATAAGGGATGGCAATATCTACTATATAATCGTCTAATTCTGTCCGTCTGTAAAGGAAATCCCGCGCTGCTGATTGGTCGCGCCTGGCCGGATGCGACTAATCAGCGTCAGGCGCAGTCCGGCCACGAATTGGCGCAGGATTTGAACCACGCACGCCACCGCTATCGTCGGGAGATCAGCGTCGCTAGCTGCTGATCTCCCGACGGTAGCTGCGGGTCATCTGCCACATGGAGGTCAGCGGCGATGCAGCCGGGAGATGACCGGCGCCAGCCGGTCATCTCCCGGCTGCTCGCAGCGGAAGAACCCCGACTGGCGGCCTCCACGTAAACCCTAGCAGCAGCCTCCACGTACACCCCACTAGCAGCCTCTATATACACCCCAGCAGCAGCCTCTATATACACCCCAGAAGCAGCAACCTCTATATACACCGCAGCAGCCTCTACATACAAAAGTGATGATTCGGTGGATGTAGACAATGAAGATGAACGAGAGCATTATCCAGTTGAATTTTTAAATAGTCTTACGCCATCAGGAATGCCATCCCACAGACTACAACTTAAAGTTGGAACAATCGTAATGTTGCTGCGGAATCTAAATACAAGAAATGGTCTATGTTTTGGAACTCGCCTTATTGTTACTGGACTCCATTCCCACGTAATTCAAGCAAGAGTGATCACTGGATCAGCAAAAGGAGACGAAGTGTTCATTCCACGCATTGATTTATGTCCTTCGGACACCGGTCTTCCATTTAGGCTTCGGCGTCGACAGTTTCCAGTAAAACCAGCATTTGCCATGACAATAAACAAGTCACAAGGTCAAACTCTACAGCGTGTTGGCATATATCTACCGGAGCCCGTTTTTGGTCATGGACAACTCTATGTTGCATTTTCAAGAGTTAAAATGAGATCCAACGTCACGGTGCAAGTTTTTGATACCCCTTTACAAGGAAAGTTGCTTATAGATAGTCAAAAGGTATTCACAAGAAATGTGGTGTACAAAAATATTTTGGGTTGATATTGTTAACAAATATAGTGTTGATGTACTTCTTTCGTCCGATGATTTATTTAAATACAGTTAGATATTCATGTAATAGTTTATATATTTTGATGATCTGTTTATTAATTTCGTTCAGTTGTATTAAGTTCTATGGGCAATAACATTTAATGATAATGTATATATTTTACCCGAAAAATCCTGTGTATTCATTGCATTATTCTTAAATCTTCATAAATATACTACATACATATTCTAGAATACCCGATGCGTTAGAATCAGGCCACCATCTAGTACATAATAAAGGAGACTATGTAATATATATACATATATGTGTGTCTGTGGCTATATATATAGATATATATATATCTTTGTCACCATAGAAGGAGAGGGGCCCAGACACATTTGCACAGGGGGCCCAAGCTGTCAGTGTCCGCCCCTTCTATAGGGGATACTGATATTACAGTGAATACTAATGCTACAGGAGAAGCTGATGCTACAGGGGGTGCTGGTATTACAGAGGGTGATACTGATATTACAGGTGATACTAATACTACAGGTGATACTGACACTACATGTCATACTGATACTACAGGGAAAACTGATACTACAGGGGATACTAATGCTACATGGGAAGCTGATACAGGGAATTCTGATATTATGGGGAAAACTGATACAGGGAATACTGGTACTACAGGAAATACTGATACTAGAGAGGATACTGATACTACATGGGAAACTGATACAGGGATTCTGATACTATGGGAAAACTGATACAGGGAATACTGGTACTACAGGAAATACTGATATTTACAGGGGAAACTGATACTACAGATGATGCTGATATTACAGGTGATGCTGATACTACAGGCCATACTGATACTACAGGGGAAACTGATACTACAGGGATACTGATACTACAGGGGAAAGTGATACTACATGTCATAGTGATGCTACTAGGGAATCTGATATTACAAGTGATGATACTGATATTACAGGCGAGGGTGATACTGATATTACAGGTGATACTGATACTACAGGGGATACTGATACTGCAGGGGATACTGATACTATAGGAGATACTGATATTACAGGTGATACTGATACTACAGGTGATACTGATATTACATGTTATACTGATACTACAGGGGATACTGATATTTCAGGGGATACTGATAGTACAGGGGATACTGATACTACAGGGGATACTGATACAGGGGAAACTGATACTACAGGGAATACTGATACTGCTGAGGAAACTGATGCTACAGATGATGTTGATACTAATACTACAGGTGATACTGATATTACAGGTGATTGTCATACTGATACCACAAGTGATACTGATATTACAGGTGATGGTGATACTGATACTACAGGTGATACTGATATTACAGGTGATGTAATACTGATACTACAGGTGATGCTTATATTACAGGTAATACAGATGATTGTGATACTGATACTACAGGTGATACTGATATTACAGTTGATGGTGATACTGATGCTACAGGTGACACTGATACTACAGGTGGCAAGTAGAGTGTGGAGATACGAGAGGTAGGGGTGCTCTCTTCTGCTGGCCTGGCTGTCTTTAGAAAGGCTGCATGAACCAGGGTTCATTCTATTGAACACCCACTCTCCTTCCCCATGGGCAGAATACTAATCAGACAACACAGGGTGAGGGTAAAACAGTGCGGCAATGCATTATTGAACCACCAAAAGACAATAACAACATATAGTTCAGTCCCAGTAAATACACAAGATGGAGCAAATTACAGAGTCTCACCCTTCCGCTGGTTCACCAGGAGGAGCTGCGACTTCAGGTCTTTCAGTGCCGACTACCCCCACCAGTGGCACCCCGCTTTTATCAGGCACCCACAGAGAAGAGGCAATGACAAGCTTAGGAAACTGACAGTACATTGAGATACGTGGCTAGGTGATCTAATTGGATCAACCTGAGTTCTCCAAACGTCTCCATGGGGCCATTGATGGTCAATGGATTAGTTTTGTATTCCTCCAGCTGGGGCTGTGGTCACTTAAACTGGTATCCTGCAGAATGTCTCAAATCTGTATCCCTCCAGTTAGAGCCATGTGTGCTGTTCTTTGTAGAAGGATAAAGGTCACTTTTTATACCCACATCTGTTTTTTCAGGCCATCATCCACAGGTCATGTTTAAGGTGGGATGAGGTCAACTCTCATTTTTTGAGTATTTAATCAATCTGAATAGTTTGTCCTTTACTGTTTGCCAGTCAACATTATTTGCAAACTTTGGTTGTTCAATGACCCTGCATCCCTGTCCTCCAAGGATAGCAACACAGTAATCAATTCAAGAGTCAATGTTCAGGTACATATGAACAATGGCATATGTCTCTTGACCCTCAGAAGAAAAATATGTCTGGCAAAATTAAGAATAAATGCTGTGTCGTCACATTCCTCCCCCATCTTAATCAGACATGATAGGCTTCTGATCATCCCTCTCCTTCTACCCGGCTTGAACTGGGTTGCTCCTCATGTAATTAACGAGAACTGAACTCGTATCCATTGCTTACCTACATGGCGTCCTCCGCATACTTTGGTTCCTGGAAGCTGATAAGGCATCATGGTTCCTCCTGTATCAATAGAATATCTCCTCCAGTTCCTTCTCCCGTTTGAAGCTCCGGGTCCCAGTGCGACCAACAACTCCTAGGTTCGGGGTGCTTGGGATTGGGTATCTGACTCCAGACTGCCACTGGATACTTGATTTGACAATAAGTTCAATTCCTCTTGGTCAAACTCATCGTCCTTCACGGCGTTCCAGGTATCCCAAAGGACCAATTCCTATATCAAATTCGACCAAGTGTTTTTGGCCCTGTATTCGATCCATCAAAGCTGGCACAACTCCTGAAGTTGCTGTTTCTTATTGAGGCTGTATATCCACTCCTGTTCTCTTCCCAAGGCAGGCTGGTGGTTTTGGACACAGTGGCATCTGAAACCTGCTGTGCATGCCTCACCTACGGTCTCCTGTGCCTGTCTATATGCCTCCCTGGTTGTGGAGCCCTTGGATGGGGCCTATGGTCACCATTCCTCTGCACCTCTCCCATCTATGCCAGACTGAGTAGTTTCCCAATGCTGCCACCAAGTGTGGAGACACGAGGGTCAGGGGGTGCTCTTGTCCGCTGGCCTTGTTGTCTTTAGAAATACCATATGGACCAGGGCTCATCCCACTGAACACCCGTTCTACTTCCCCTGGCCAGAATGCTACTCAGATAACATAGGGTGAGGGTAAAACAGCATGGCAATACTTTATTGAACTACCAACAGACAATAACATATAGAACTGTCCCAGCAAGTACATAAGAGAGTGCAAATTACAGAGTCTCACCCCTCCACTGGCTCTCCGGGATTAGAGCACCTGTGACTTCAGGGCATCTAGGGTCAACTAATACCATACCAGTGGCACCCCGCTTTTGGAGGGAACCCACAGAGAGGAGGTAACGAAAGACTTAGGAAGCTGACAGTCCATTGAGGTACAAGGCCAGGTGACCTGCTTATCCCAACCTGGCTTCTCTGAACGTCTCCATGGGGCCAGTGTTGGTAAATGGATCATATTTGTATTCCTCAAGCTGGGGCCATGGTACTTTAAGCTAATTTTCTGCAGAGTTTCTCAAAGCTGTATCCCTCTGGTTGGAGCCATGGTGTCCTGGCTGCTGTTCTGTAGAGTCTCTCTGCAGAAGGACAAAAATCCCTTTTTTATGCCCATATCTCTCCTTTAGGTCATCATCCACAGGTCAGGGGAAAGGGATGAGATAAACTCTAATTGTTTGAGTATTTAATCAATCTGCATAGTTGTCCTTCGCTGTTTGCTGGTCAACAAGCTAGTTGGACTTATACAATATACAATGGGTAATCAATATATTTGCAAACTTTGATTGTTAAATGACCCTGCATCCGTGTCCTCCAAGAATATCAACACAATAATCAATTCGAGAGTCAACATTCAGGCTCATATGAACAATGGCCTATGTCTCTTGAACCACTGAAGAAAAATATGTCTGGGCTAATTAAAAATAAATGCTGTGTAATCATAGAGTTATTGAGAAAAATAGGTATACCGTATTTTTTGGTCCATAATACGCACTTTTTTTCCCCAAAATTTTTGGGGAAATGAGGGTGCGTCTTATGGTCGCAATACACTTACAAATACCATTGGTGGCAGCGGCGGTCCCGATGCGGCCTCCCTTCCCAGGCCGGTGCGGCTGTGGTGGTGCGGCGAGGCTCTGTAGTGTGGTGATGGCGGGCTTTGTGCTCCGGGGCAGTGGCAGTGGCTCTCTGTGCTGTGTGTGGGGGCTCCGCCGGCATTTCGTCAAAGCCCGAAGGCCCCCGCTCCTCCATTAATGCGATGCTGCGGTGGCCTCCGGGAACATGGCCGCTGGCAAGATGGCCGCCGGGCCAACGCATGCTCAGATGCAAATCTCGGCAACGAGAACTCATTGCGAGATCTCGGCAACAAGATCTCGTCCCGAGATCTGAATCTGAGCATGCGTTGGCCCGGCGGCCATCTTGCTGTGTCCCTCGTGATGGTGCCATGATGAATTGGCTGCAGTTCTGTCTCTCGTCCGTTGAGTGTTTATCAGAATGTCCGACTGGTAGCTCTGTGTGGTGAGATGAGATCTGCTCTCTCATGAGTCTTTTCATACCCGAGGCATGTGATCTATTTTTAGATTTACCCAGTGTCCTTCAGTCCACCCTCACAGCCTTTCCCTATCTACCTTCAAAGTCAACAAACTGGTATAAAATACAATACACAATTAGCATTTAAGCACACAATAAACAAAGATAAACACACACTATGTACAAGTCACTATTACAGACTTACACAGTATGTCAAATGGTATGCAAGTCTGGCTTCTTGACCCACCAGAAATAAACACTTAAATCAACAAGCCAATGTACAGATAAAAAGTCAATTTTTTTTGGTTTGCAAAAACATAGTCGTCTGGGTAATTAAGATATATTCTGGTGTCTTCACAATCATTTTCTCAGATATGGGAGGAGAGAGGCTGCACAAGCCCAGGGGTGGGCGCAGGGTGTGGGAGGGAGCAGCCTAGGAGATATAAGGCAGCTCCTCATTTTGGACAAAGTTTTCTACTGGCAGGAAGATGCGTTATCTGACGCGGCCAAGGGAACCGCGCAACTAAGATTTGGACCTGTGATCCATCAGTGCCTCCCTGTGGTCACATGCTACATAACACGGTAATTGTAACCTATCTATACCCTACCCTTGTACTACACTCTTGACTGTATACTGTATATTGTTCTGTATATATATTTATATATATATACAGTACAGACCAAAAGTTTGGACACACCTTCCCATTCAAAGATTTTTCTGTATTTTCATGGCTATGAAAATTGAAGAATCACACTGAAGGCATCAAAACTATGAATTAACACATGTGGAATTATACATTACACTTTACAAAAAAGTGTGAAACTGAAAATATATCTTATATTCTAGGTTCTTCAAAGTAGCCACCTTTTGCTTTGATTACTGCTTTGCACTCAGAAAAGGTGAACGGATGGATTCTACATGCCTGGTTCCCACCGTGAAGCATGGAGGAGGTGGTGTGATGGTGTGGGGGTGCTTTGCTGGTGACACTGTTGGGGATTTATTCAAAATTGAAGGTATACTGAACCAGAATGGCTACCACAGCATCTTACAGCAGCATGCTATTCCATCCGGTTTGCATTTAGTTGGACCATCATTTATTTTTCAACTGGACAATGACCCTAAACACACCTCCAGACTGTGTAAGGGCTATTTGACCAAGAAGGAGAGTGTTGGGGTGCTACGCCAGATGACTTGGCCTCCACAGTCACCAGACCTGAACCCAATCGAGATGGTTTGGGGTGAGCTGGACCGCTCACCGGTTCAATTTTGAATAAATCCCCAACAGTGTCACCAGCAAAGCACCCCCACACCATCACACCACCTCCTCCGTGCTTCACGGTGGGAACTAGGCATGTAGAGTCCAGCCGTTCACCTTTTCTGCATGCAAAGCAGTAATCAAAGCAAAAGGTGGCTACTTTGAAGAACCTAGAATATAAGACATATTTTCAGTTGTTTCACACTTTTTTGTAAAGTGTAATGTATAATTCCACATGTGTTAATTCATAGTTTTGATGCCTTCAGTGTGATTCTACAATTTTCATAGTCATGAAAATACAGAAAAATCTTTGAATGAGAAGGTGTGTCCAAACTTTTGGTCTGTACTGTATACAGGTCCTTCTCAAAAAATTAGCATATAGTGCTAAATTTCATTATTTTCCATAATGTAATGATTACAATTAAACTTTCATATATTTTAGATTCATTACACACCAACTGAAATTTGTCAGGTCTTTTATTGTTTTAATACTGATGATTTTGGCATACAATTCCTGATAACCCAAAAAACCTGTCTCAAAAAATTAACATATCAAGAAAAGGTTCTCTAAACGACCTATTACCCTAATCTTATGAATCAACTAATTAACTCTAAACACATGCAAAAGATTCCTGAGGCTTTTAAAAACTCCCTGCCTGGTTCATTACTCAAAACCCCCATCATGGGTAAGACTAGCGACCTGACTGATGTCAAGAAGGCCATCATTGACACCCTCAAGCAAGAGGGTAAGACCCAGAAAGAAATTTCTCAACAAATAGGCTGTTCCCAGAGTGCTGTATCAAGGCACCTCAATGGGAAGTCTGTTGGAAGGAAACAATGTGGCAGAAAACGCTGTACAACGAGAAGAGGTGACCGGACCCTGAGGAAGATTGTGGAGAAGGACCGATTCCAGACCTTGGGGGACCTGAGGAAGCAGTGGACTGAGTCTGGTGTAGAAACATCCAGAGCCACCGTGCACAGGCGTGTGCAGGAAATGGGCTACAGGTGCCGCATTCCCCAGGTAAAGCCACTTTTGAACCATAAACAGCGGCAGAAGCGCCTGACCTGGGCTACAGAGAAGCAGCACTGGACTGTTGCTAAGTGGTCCCAAGTACTTTTTTCTGATGAAAGCAAATTTTGCATGTCATTCGGAAATTAAGGTGCCAGAGTCTGGAGGAAGACTGGGGAGAAGGAAATGCCAAAATGCCTGAAGTCCAGTGTCAAGTACCCACAGTCAGTGATGGTGTGGGGTGCCATGTCAGCTGCTGGTGTTGGTCCACTGTGTTTCATCAAGGGCAGGGTCAATGCAGCTAGCTATCAGGAGATTTTGGAGCACTTCATGCTTCCATCGGCTGAAATGCTTTATGGAGATGAAGATTTCATTTTTCAGCACGACCTGGCACCTGCTCACAGTGCCAAAACCACTGGTAAATGGTTTACTGACCATGGTATTACTGTGCTCAATTGGCCTGCCAACTCTCCTGACCTGAACCCCATAGAGAATCTGTGGGATATTGTGAAGAGAAAGTTGAGAGACGCAAGACCCAACACTCTGGATGAGCTTAAGGCCGCTATCGAAGCATCCTGGGCCTCCATAACACCTCAGCAGTGTCACAGGCTGATTGCCTCCATGCCACGCCGCATTGAAGCAGTCATTTCTGCAAAAGGATTCCCGACCAAGTATTGAGTGCATAACTGAACTTTATTATTTGATGGTTTTTTTAAAAAACACTTTTATTTTATTGGACGGTTGAAATATGTTAATTTTTTAGACAGGTTTTTTGGGTTATCAGGAGTTGTATGCCAAAATCATCAGTATTAAAACAATAAAAGACCTGACAAATTTCAGTTGGTGTGTAATGAATCTAAAATATATGAAAGTTTAATTGTAATCATTACATTATGGAAAATAATGAAATTTAGCACTATATGCTAATTTTTTGAGAAGGACCTGTATATACCTGTATATTGCTAGTGCGCCTTTTTGGCGATTAAATATAAAATTAATCTTGGGATGCTCTTTTATCTCTATACACGAATCCTCACATCCGCACGCTTGGTTGTTTATATTATACGCTACCCGGTTGGTTTCTGACCTGATATAAACCTGTTGTCGGACGGGGATTATTTCGTGCGAGGAACTGGTGGCAGCATACCGTACTGGTTAGTGAGGAAATCTGACAGTGACGGCCAGGAGGTTTATATATATACAGTATATATCATCCGCCTGTACTGGTGATATATATCGCCCCTCACTGGGTGCGCCTTAATAACTCGTACCTATAAGGGAAGCCTTTCCGGCGACTATTTGCCCTCCGTGCAGTTCCCTGACTGACCTGGGGCAAGTAGTGGTGCCAGAGAGCCGATCCCTGCTGGGTCCTTCTCTTCCCTCCCCCGAGGTGAGCGAAGTCGACACCCCCCTTCCCCTGTGCAATCTGTTACAGATTGGTGGCAGAGCGGTGGGATTGAGATAATATCGTGCGTGGGATCCCTACTCACAGATACTAAGGACTAACAGCAGTAGCTTTTGCTGCTGGGGTCTTAAGATCAGCTCAGCACTAGACAGTCCGAGTGCAAGTACTGTAGAGGTGTGGGTGCTCGGGTTGCCGCTGTGTCCGTGACCAAGGGCTGAAAAGATTGGCTGCAAGCACTACAAGCCAGACAAGAATGAGGGCTGCGGAGCTAGCCCATAATGCAGAGGATGACTGTACTGGCTCCGATGAACGGCTGAACCAGGGGGGGTCCAGCCGGGGCTCTCCAAGTATCTCGCCGCCAGTGCACTACCCTGCTGCAGGAGAACGCCCTCCTACTACCCTTCTCCCCGGACAGCTCAGGTCGGAGGCCCTCTTTCAAGCTGCCCTGGCGAGCCTCGAGGCAGGGCGCGAGGAAGCCTCCGCAGCTCTCCTGAAAGTGGCAGAACACCTGGCAGAGCGAGAGGCGGCAGAATGCTAGACAGAGAGAGAGGCAGCACAGGCAGAGCGAGAGGCGGCACAAACAGAGCGGGAGCTCGAGGTGGTGGGACACCGTGAAGCTGCAGAGCGACAGCATCAGCTGAAGTTTGCATGACAGGTATCCTACCTCCAACCACAGCAACACCGGAACCCAAGACAGCCAAGGTCCGAGTCGAGGACTTCCCCTTGCTGGAGAAGGATGGAGACTTACCTGCCGGGGCGGAACGGTACTATGAGAGCATCAAACAGGCCCTTATACAGCAGTTCAACCTCACCCCAGAGTCTTACCGTAGGAAGTTATGGAGTCAGCAAAAAGGCCCCAAGGACACTTGGGCCGACCATTTGTGGGCCCTTATGAGAGCTGCAGAGCACTGGACCAAGGGTCTGGAGCTCACCACCGGCCAGGAGATCCAGGAAGTGTTTGTCACGAAGCAATTCTTGTGGAACTGCCCAGAGGACCTCCAGCAGTACCTCCGTGACTGGAAACCAAAGTGGGCCGCTGATACAGCCACCCGGGCGGATGAATATGCCCCTGAAGCCAAGCGGGCCACCCAGAGCACCTGGAGAGGGGCTAAGACTCATCCTGCCTGTTTCCCCAGCCCCTAGCATGCAATGGGTGCCCCCTCTGTTTCCCTCTCCAGGTCAGGCGCAGAACCCAGGAGGTGTCACCTTTGCAACCAACCCCGACACTTCATGGACATGTGACCCCAGCGCCCATGGCCCCGTCCTCATCCCCAAAACCGTCCCCTGTCATGTGTGTGAGTGGGGGTGGTGAGAGGTCCCGTGACGATTACCAGCCCGTCACCGTAAATCACGCCACTGCTATTGGACTGCGGGACATCGGTGCCGAGATGACCCTCGTGGTGCCTATGATGGTGCCCCCCAGGACTTGATACCCGGAAAACTCCTCACCATCTCCGGGACTAGAGGAGTTGAACCGATGCTGCCTGTCGCCAGGGTTCATCAGGACTGGGACGCCGGGAGGGGAATGAGGGAGGTGTGAGTATCGGTGAATATTCCTGCAAATGTTTTACTTGGGACAGATTTGGGGCGGCTAGTGTCACAGTATGTGGCTACTGAGATCCCAAGTCCTGGTCCACCACTGTCTCTTGATTTGTCTACTGCTAGTAATGTTGTGTGTTGCCTGTTCCTTCTGCGTCAAGGGGGGAGGTGGGAGCTGAGAGTCACTCCTGTGCTGACAGGACACATGCAGCACGCGCAGATGAGACGGAGCCAGAAGACACAAGACGCTGTGAGAAAGCCCTCAGGTGTGATGAGACAGTGTGCTCTAGAGAGAGAGGTAGGGGGCAGGTAGCTGCAAGGCCAGAACCAGAGTTGGTGGAAGGGGCTGCCGCAGGGATTGTAGGGCCCCTAGATGAGTCCAAACTGCTGGGTTCTGCACAGCTGCAGGAAGGGGAACATGCCAATGGGGATGGGTCTGTCACAGGAGCGGTGGAGCTTCCAGGTAAGGCCCCAGGGCAGGAGGTCCCAACCCCCGGGATGCCAGGAGACCAGGTTGGTCCAACTGACTCGGCGATTTGTGTGGAAGCCGAGGGGAGCCAGGCACTACCCAAGGTTACAGCGGTCGTGGCTGCTGTCACGAGTGGGAGTGCAGGAGCTCAAGGAGCCTCACGAAGGTCTGACGGCCTTCCCCCTTCCAACCAAGTGGCGGCTGAGCCAGAGGGAGGCCTGGAGACAGGTCCCGGGGAACTGACAGAAGACGTGGCTGTTTCGTCCATTCTGGCCACGTCTAGTCAGTGGTTTCAGGCTGCGTTGGAAGCTGAAGGCCCTTAAGGAGCAGGCGGCACCGCCTTTCACGGACTCAGACCTTGAACAGGTGGTCAGGGACCAGGGACGGCTGTATCGGGTGTCGGTTCAGCAAGAGTCACCAGAGGCGTGGCCTAGGGATCGACAGTTAGTGGTACCCTATCCTTTCCGGGTGGAGTTGTTGCTGATCGCACATGAGGTTCCGATGGCCGGACACTTGGGGATCGCTAAGACCAAGGTCAGGCTAGCCCAGCATTTCTACTGGCCTAAAATGGGGCCGATGTGGCTACCTACTGCCGTTCGTATGACACCTGTCAGAGAGTGAGGAATGCGGGGCGGTGCCCCAAAGCCCCACTGGTGCTATTGCCCATCATTGACAAGCCTTTCCGGAGGGTGGTTATGGATCTCACTGGTCCGCTGTCCATTCCCAGACTCTCCGGGAAACGCTACATACTAACAATAGTGGATTGTGCCACTCGGTACCCAGATGTAGTAGCCTTGTCATTCATTCAGGCCGACAAGGTCGCCACCGCTTTACTGGAGATTTTCACCAGAGTGGAATTTCCCCAGGAAATGCTTACCGACTGAAGGACCCAGTTCATGTTGCAGCTGATGGAGTCCCTTTGTATGCAAATACAGGTGCAACATCTGGTGGCCACCCCTTACCATCCGCAGACTAATGGTCTGTGCGAGCGGTTCAATGGCACCCTCAAGCAGATGCTTAGGATGTTGATTGACTCCCACAGAAGCGACTGGGAGCGGTACCTCCCACACCTACTATTTGCCTATCGGGAGCCTCCACAGGCCTCAACGGGGTTCGCCCCCTTCGAGCTCCTGTATGGGTGGCATGTATGAGGGCCCCTTACTCTGGTGAAAGAGGCATGGGAAGGAGACTTGGCCACCACTGGAGTGTCGGTAATTGAGTATGTTGTGGGCTTCTGGGACAAAATGATGGCCTTGTCGCGGCTGGTGCAGGACAATATAGCCCAGGCTCAGGCTGACCAAAAGCGCTGGTACGACCAGAATGCTTGGAAAGGACCTACTAGGTGGGTCAGAAAGTGTGGGTACTGGTCCCCATACCACAGGACAAGCTTCAGGCAGCCTGGGAGGGCGCATACTTCGTGCATCAGCGGCTCAATGATATCACGTACCTGGTCACCCTAGACCACGCCCGTGGATGGAAGAAGGCCATGCCATCTTCAGTCCCACATGGGAGAATCACTGATAGAATCTGACCCAGGTGCTTAGGCGGATCCACCGGGCAGGTTTGACCATCAAGCCGGAAAAGTGCCAGCTGGGCATGAGCGAGGTCCTCTACCTGGGTCACCGGGTAGGCGGGGGGTTCTGAAGCCAGAGCCTGGGAAAGTGGATGCCATTGCATCCTGGTCTACCCCAGGACCAAGAAACAGGTGATGTCCTTCCTCGGGACCGCTGGGTACTATAGGAGGTTTGTTCCACACTATAGCACCCTGGCCAGGGGTCAGTCACCTGCGAAACCGCTTTTCAGGCACTCAAGACCGCTCTCTCCAGCTCCCCAGTACTACAAGCTGCTGATTGTGTGTGGCCGTTTGTAGTACAGACTAACACCAGTGACTTTGGCCTCTGTGCCGTGCTCAGCCAGGTCAACGCCGCGGGCCAGAAGCATCCCATCCTGTACCTGACCAGGAAGCTATTGCCGAGAGATGTGGCCTACTCCACGATGGAAAAGAAGTGCTTGGCAATTGTGTGGGCCCTGCAGCGTCTGCAGCCATACTTGTATGGGCATCTCTTCATCATGGAGACGGACCAAAACCCACACAGCTGGTTGCACACGGTCTCTGGGACGAATGGAAGGTTGCTGTATTGGAGCCTGACGCTCCAGCAGTACAACTTCTCCATTCGCCACAAAAGGGGACGTGACCATGGCAACGCTGACAGACTATCTCGGCAAGGTGAGATTGCGGGAGTGCGCTCGGGGGAACACAGGAATGTGATGCCCCCTAGCGCCCTCTAAAGGGGGGAGGTGTAAGATATGGGAAAATGATATCATTTTGATTTCTGATGGAATTCCCCATCAAGATAAAGTTTGGCCCAAAAATACTTGCTTTAGACCACTCAGCACCCTCCATTGGCATGCATTCCCCAATGCCATAAAAAGCAATGCAATGTTTTCTGTTATGTTTCGGTAGCTGAGGAGGACAGGAACAACAGCAGGGCAGCCGAACACCTGAGATGTTGGTAACTGATGGGTTGCAGATTCCTAAACTAACGACACAACTAGAGGTAGCCGTGAAGCGTTCCTACGTTGATCCTAGACGCCTCACTGCCTGAGAGATAACTACACCTAAAGGCAGAAAGATGAAAGCTATCTGCCCCGGAGCAGATCCCCAAAGAAAATAGGAAGCCCCCAAACATATAATGGCGGTTAGACAAGATGAAAACACAAACACAGGCAGAAAATAGACTGAGCAAACGCTGGGGCCACAAGCTGACTAAATAGGATAGGAGAGGAGAGATTACTTTCTGCAACCCAGAAAACCCTACAAAAATCCAACAATTATGATTACAAAAATACTGAGATCACACGATCTCGCCACCCACTAAATCAGATCTCAGCCGCTGAAAAAACAGGAAAAAGCAAATGAGCAAATAACAGTGGCTGCAGATAAACTGTGAGGAGCTCAGGCCCCAGGAGGGGACCTGGCTGGCCTCCACAAAAGTGCAGAAAACAATGCAAAAAGCAAGCACAAAAAGAAAAGCAAAAAATATCTTATCTGAAAGCAGGAGATGCAGGCAAGACTCCAGCAAACTTCCAAATGAACCAGGAACCACAATTGAGACAAGAACAATTGAACACCGGCAACCATCATGGGAGGAACCTTCCTTATATCAGACCAGTCAGTGAACCCAGATTGCCACTCCTCGCTGAAAGGTTCAGTACTGTCTGTAACCACCAGAGGGAGCCTCTGCTCCGAAACCATCTCTAACATATTCATAACAGTACCCCCCCCTTGAGGAAGGGTCACCGAACCCTCACTTGTGCAATCAGGCCGATCAGGATGAGCTCGGTGATAGGCACGGATCAGTCTCCTAGCATGGATGTCCGAAGCAAATACCCAAGAATTGTCATCCTGACCATAACCTCTCCACTTAAGCAAATACTGGAGTTTCTGTCTAGAAAAACGAGAATCCAATATTTTCTCAACCACATACACCAGATTGCCCTCAACCAAAACAGGGTCAGGAGGCGCAGCCACTGGAACCACTGGCTCGACAAACCTCTTCAATAAGGACTTGTGGAACACGTTATGGATCTTAAATGTCCCTGGAGGAAGCAAACGGAAGGAAACAGGATTAAGAATCTCCATAATCTTATAAGGTCCAATGAACCTGTGCTTAAACTTTGGAGATGCAACCCTCATAGGGATATTTCTTGAGGACAACCAAACCAAGTCCCCCACTTTAAACCGAGGACCATCAGTCCTATGCCGGTTGGCAAACCGTTGGGCCTTCTCCTGAGAGAGAGACAACCTCTCCACTACCTGGTCCCAAATCTGCTGCATTCGCTCCACAACAGAGTCAATACCCGGACAGACAGAAGCCTCCGCCTGTCCCGAAGAAAATCGAGGGTGAAACCCAAAATTGCAGAAAAATGGAAACATCAAGGTGGCAGAGCTAGCCCTATTATTAAGAGCAAACTCAGACAAAGGCAAAAAAGAGGCCCAGTCATCTTGATCAGCAGACACAAAACATCTCAAATAAGTCTCCAAGGTCTGGTTTGTTCTCTCAGTTTGTCCATTGGTCTGAGGATGAAAAGCAGAGGAGAAAGATAATTGAACACCAAGTTTAGAACAAAATGTCCTCCAAAATCTGGAAACAAACTGGACTCCTCTGTCAGACACAATGTTCTCCGGTATGCCATGTAACCGAACCACGTGCTGAAGGAACAAAGGCACCAATTCGGAGGAGGAAGGCAACTTAGGTAATGGCACAAGATGTATCATCTTGGAAAACCTATCACAGATTACCCAGATAACGGTCATTCTCTGAGAAACAGGGAGGTCGGAAATAAAATCCATAGAGATATGGGTCCATAGCCTCTTGGGCACAGGTAATGGCATTAACAAACCACTAGAGCGAGAGCAAGGCTTGGAGCGAGAGCAAGTCCCACAGGACTGCACAAATTCCCTGACGTCACGAGACAAAGTAGGCCACCAAAAGGACCGACTCACTAAGTCTCTGGTACCAAAAATCCCTGGATGACAAGCCAACGCGGAACAATGAATCTCAGACATAAACTCTTCTTCCACTGGTCTGGGACAAACAATTTCCCAATAGGGCAGCGCTCAGGTTTATCCTCCTGACACCCTTCCAAGGCCAGTCTCAAATTGGGCGAGATGGCGGAAAGAACTACACCCTCTTTCAAAATAACATTAGGATCAGATAACTCAGGAGAGTCCGCAAAGAAACTCCTCGAGAGGGCATCCGCCTTAACATTCTTAGTGCCAGGAAGAAAAGAAACCACAAAATTAAAACGTGTGAAAAACAAGGCCCACCTGGCCTGTCTAGGATTAAGTCGCTTGGCTGATTCGAGATAAACCAGATTCTTATGGTCCGTGAGGACCACCACCTGATGTTTGGCTCCTTCCAGCCAATGTCTCCACTCTTCAAAGGCCCACTTCATGGCCAATAACTCCCGATTACCCACGTCATAATTACGTTCAGTTGGAGAAAATTTTCGAGAGAAAAAGGCACAAGGGTTACTCTTAGAGGTCTCTGGATCTCTTTGGGACAAAACGGCACATGCCCCAATTTCAGAGGCATCAACCTCCACCTGAAACGGTAGAGAAACATCAGGCTGCCGTAGAACAGGAGCAGAAGTGAATCTCTGCTTAAGTTCCTGAAACGCAGAGACTGCCTCAGGAGGCCAATTCACCACATCAGAACCCTTTTTGGTCAAATCAGTCAATGGTTTAAGAATACCGGAGAAATTACCAATAAATTTACGATAAAAATTGGCAAAACCCAAAAATCTCTGAAGAGCCTTTAATGAAATAGGTTGGACCCAATCACAGATGGCTTGAACCTTGACCGGGTCCATTTCAATAACAGACGGAGACAAAATGAATCCCAGAAATGAGACCTTCTGTACGCCAAAAAGACACTTTGATCCCTTCACATACAGTGCATTCTCTCTCAAAATCTGGAACACAGTCCGAACATGTTTCACATGAGAGTCCCAGTCATTGGAAAAAATCAAGATATCATCCAAATAAACAACCAGAAATTTATCCATAAAATCCCTGAAAATATCATTCATGAAGGATTGGAAGACGGAAGGAGCATTAGTGAGCCCAAAGTGCATCACTAGGTACTCAAAATGCCCCTCTGGGGTATTAAACGCCGTCTTCCATTCATCCCCGTGCTTAATGCGAATAAGGTTATACGCCGCCTGAGGTCAAGCTTGGTAAACCAACTCGCACTTTTCACCCTGGAAAACAGGTCAGAAATCAAGGGTAACGGATATTGATACTTCACAGTGATCTTATTCAAGAGACGATAATCAATACACGGCCTCAATGAACCATCCTTTTTGGCCACAAAGAAAAAACCAGCACCCAAGGGTGAAGAGGATGGTCTGATATGACCCTTCTCCAATGACTCCTTGACATAAGATCGCATAGCATCGTGTTCAGGTACAGACAAGTTAAAAAGGCGACCTTTAGGAAATTTACCACCAGGCATTAATTCAATAGCGCAATCGTAGCTCCTGTGAGGGGGCAAAGATGCAGATGTACTTTCACTAAATACATCCGAAAAATCAGACAAAAAGTCAGGAACATCCTGAGACTTGGGAGAGGCAGAAAAAACAGGAGTGTCGGCATTAACACATTGGCAGCCCCAACTGGTCACAGACACAGATTTCCAATCCAAAACAGGATTATGAGACTGTAACCAAGGGAAACCTAGTACAATAATGTCATGCATATTATACAGCACCAGATATTTGCAACTCTCCTGATGATCTGGTCCAACCCTCATTATCACCTGAGAAGAAAACTGGGTTTATTCCCCGCCAAAGGGGTGGAATCAATGCCCAGTAGGGGAATAGACTTCCGCAGGGGTATCATGGGAAACCCACAACGTTTGGCAAAGTCAAAATCCATCAGGTTAATAGCTGCTCTTGAATCAACAAAAGCCTGAGCAGAAAATGTGGACAGGGAGCAAATCAGGGTAACAGTCAACAGAAATTTAGTCTGAACACTACCCAAGACAACTGAGCGTGCAAAACGTCTTCCCTGCTTAGGGCAGACTGAAATAGCATGAGAGGCATCACCACAGTAGAAACATAACCCATTACACTTTCGAAACTCATGACGCTGAGCCCCAGAAGTCACTCTATCACACTGCATGGGCTCAGAAGCTGGCTCACAAGGCAACACTATCTCACGCATACCTCTGCACTCATGCAAACGTCTGTCAATTTGAATAGCCAATGACATAGAATCATTGAGACCAGAGGGAGCAGGGAATCCCACCATAACATCCTTTACATTCTCTGACAGTCCCTTCCGAAAAAGGGCTGCCAAAGCATCATCATTCCATTTTGTCAGGACTGCTCACTTTCGGAATTTCTGACAGTACAACTCAGCGTCTTCAAGACCCTGATTTAATGCCAACAAGGTTTTTTCAGCTTGATCAGTGACATTAGGTTCATCGTACAATAACCCCAGAGCCAGAAAAAATGCATCAATATCATTCAAAACAGGATCCCCAGGTGTCAGGGAAAAAGCCCAATCCTGAGGATCGCCGCGCAGGAGAGAGATGAGAATTTGAACCTGCTGTGCTGCGTTACCTGAGGACTTAGGCTTTAAGGCAAAAAACAACTTACAGTTTGAAATTCAGAAATTTAGCCCAATCCCCCAAAAACAAATCTGGCATGGGAATCCTAGGTTCCACAACCGGCAACCCAGCAAGATAGGTAGCAATACTCCGAACCTCAGTGGCAAGCTGATCCACACGGCCAGACAACTGTGCAAACTCCATTGAGAGAGAAAAAAATCCTCCTCAGCACCCAGAGAAAAAGAGGGAAAAAATTCAACAGACAAAAAAAAGAAAAAAAAAATCTCTGACAACTTTTTCTTTCCACACTATTTTTCCCTTCTGTGAGTACCAAATAATTTTCAGTTATGGCCGGTGATACTGTTATGTTTCGGTAGCTGAGGAGGACAGGAACAACAGCAGGGCAGCCGAACACCTGAGATGTTGGTAATTAATGGGTTGTAGATTCCTAAACTAACGACACAACTAGAGGTAGCCGTGGAGCGTTCCTACGTTGATCCTAGACGCCTCGTCACAGCCTGAGAGATAACTACACCTAAAGGCAGAAAGATGAAAGCTATCTGCCCCGGAGCAGATCCCCAAGGAAAATAGGAAGCCCCCAAACATATAATGGTGGTTAGACAAGATGAAAACACAAACACAGGCAGAAAATAGACTGAGCAAACGCTGGGGCCACAAGCTGACTAAATAGGATAGGACAGGAGAGATTACTTTCTGCAACCCAGAAAACCCTACAAAAATCCAACATTTCTGATTACAAAAATACTGAGATCACACGATCTCGCCACCCACTAAATCAGATCTCAGCCGCTGAAAAAACAGGAAAAAGCAAATGAGCAAATAACAGTGGCTGCAGATAAACTGTGAGGAGCTCAGGCCCCAGGAGGGGACCTGGCTGACCTCCACAAAAGTGCAGAAAACAATGCAAAAAGCAAGCACAAAAAGAAAAGCAAAAAATATCTTATCTGAAAGCAGGAGATGCAGGCAAGACTCCAGCAAACTTCCAAATGAACCAGGAACCACAATTGAGACAAGAACAATTGAACACCGGCAACCATCATGGGAGGGAACCTCCCTTATATCAGACCAGTCAGTGAACCCAGATTGCCACTCCTCGTTGAAAGGTTCAGTACTGTCTGTAACCACCAGAGGGAGCCTCTGCTCCGAAACCATCTCTAACACATTCATAACAGTTTTCCTTTAATTAAACTCCAAGAACAAGCTCTTTGAAGCTCGGTCTCCACCAACTATCCTGCAGGCCCAGCCATACTGGATTCCTTTGTCTGACTCAAGCACATGGAGACAGCGTGGGACAACAGATCCCAGGTTAACCAGTGCAAGGCTCTGAGATATTGAATCTGGAAAATGACCTATAATAACAGAATGCAATATCTCTGAGACTAGCCAAGCACATAATAGGAATCAGCATTCCTTCCCTCACATGCCCTTGCCCGGCAGCCACCTGTAGCACTCTGCGTTATTGGGTTATAAAGCATAGCTACCAGGAATTACATATGGTAGGCATATTTAGTCTCTATGCACGGATAAAATCCAGTAGAATCCAGTGACACCGCTGCCATTCCATTTGGAGCTTCAGGCGGAAAGTTATAAGCCTCTACGGTTCTGGGCAGAAAATCATATTCTCAGATATGGGAGGAGAGAGGCTGCACAAGCCCAGGGGTGGGCGCAGGGTGTGGGAGGGAGCAGTCTAAGAGATTTAAGGCAGCCCCTCATTTTGGACTTAGTTTTCTACTGGCAGGAGGATCCGTTACCTGACTCGGCCAAGTGAACCATGTAACTAAGATTTGGACCTGTGATCCATCAGTGCCTCCCTGTGGTCACATGCTACATAACACGGTAATTGTAACCTATCTATACCCCACCCTTGTACTACACTCTTGACTGTATCTCCTCTTTTTCCTGTCCTGATCTGGCTGTTCATCACTACAATGACATTCTTAAAAGCACCCTTGACCAAGTAGCACCGCTCACCTCAGAACCTCCAAACACACAGTAAAACAGCCCTGGCTCACATTGCAAACTCGACTTCTTCAGCGATGCTCTAGGAGTGCTGAACGCCTCTGGAGAAAAACCCGCACACCAGAAGACTTCATCCACTTTAAATTCATGTTAAGAACTTATAATGCTGCCCTTCACCTCGCCAAACAGACCTACTTCACCACACTGATCTCCTCACTAGCCAACAACCCCAAGAAACTTTTTGACACTTTTCACTCCCTCCTCAGGCCAAAAGCACAAGCCCCTATCACAGACATTTGTGCTGACGACCTGGCCTCCCACTTTATAGAAAAAATAGATACTATCCGTCAGGAAATCTGCTCTCAACCACCAAGTGCTGTGACTCCCATCCCACCCTGCATTTCCCCTGGCTCACTTTCCACATTTGATCCCATCACAGAAGAAGAAGTCTCCAGACTCCTCTCTTCCTCTCGTCCGACTACATGCACTACCGACCCCATCCCCTCACATCTCCTCCAGTCTCTCTCTCCAGTTGTCACAACTCACCTAACTACAATCTTTAATCTCTCACTCTCCTCTGGCATTTTCCCATCCTCCTTCAAACACTCCATCATTACTCCATTACTAAAGAAACCCGCTCTTGACCCTTCCTGCACAAACAACTACAGACCGGTCTCCAATCTCCCCTTCATCTCTAAACTTTTGGAGCGCCTAGTCTACTCCCGCCTCACCCGTTACCTCTCCACTTACTCCCTCCTAGACCCTTCACAGTCCGGCTTCCGCCCCTACATTCGACTGAAACTGCACTCATCAAAGTGACCAATGACCTTCTTACAGCAAAACGTAACGGCGACCACTCTCTGCTCATTCTTCTCGACCTTTCTGCAGCTTTCGACACGGTTGACCACCGTCTCCTACTCTCTAGGCTCCAGTCACTAGGTATTAAGGACACTGTTCTCTCCTGGTTCTCCTCCTATCTTTCTGACCGCTCCTTCAGTGTTTCGTTCTCTGGCTCCACGTCATCTCCTCTTCCTCTCACTGTCGGTGTACCCCAGAGCTCAGTCCTTGGCCCCCTTCTCTTCTCTCTCTACACGGCCCCAATTGGACAGACCATCAGCAGATTTAGCTTTCAGTACCATCTTTATGCCGATGACACACAACTATACACGTCATCCCCCGACCTTACCCCCGCTGTTCTACAGAACACCACCGACTGTCTGTCCGCAGTCTCCAACATCATGTCCGCTCTCTATCTGAAACTTAACCTCTCCAAGACTGAACTCCTTCTGCTCCCGCCGTCTACTAACCTCCCTAAATCTGACATTTTCCTCTCTGTGGGCGGCACCATAATAACACCCCGGCAGCAGGCTCGCTGTCTGGGTGTTATGTTTGACACCAATCTCTCCTTCACCTCCCATATACAATCTCTTGCCCGCTCTTGCCGTCTACACCTAAAGAACATCTCTAGAATCTGCCCTTTTCTCACCATGGAAACAACAAAAACCCTCACTGTAGCATTGATCCACTCCCGCCTGGACTACTGCAACGCTCTATTACTTGGCCTCCCCATTACTCGACTATCCCCTCTCCAGTCCATCCTTAATGCAGCAGCCAGGGTCATCCATCTGGCTAATCGGTACTCGGACGCGTCCGCTCTTCGCCAGTCCTTACACTGGCTGCCCATTCATTATAGGATCCAATTCAAAGTACTGGTTCTCACCCACAAAGCTCTCCACAGTGCAGCACCCCCCTACATCTCCTCCCTCATTTCTATCTATCGGCCTAACCGACTGCTGCGCTCTGCAAACGACTTTCGACTAACCTCTGCACTAATCCGTACCTCCCACTCCCGACTCCAAGACTTCTCCCGCGCTGCGCCAATCCTCTGGAATGCTCTACCCCAAGAAATTAGGACTATCCACAATTTGCATGGTTTCAGGAGCTCCCTCAAAACACATTTGTTCAGAGTGGCCTATCACATTCACTAACCAAAGTCGTTCTATGTTTAAGTGTGTATGTGTAGCCCATTCACTATCTCCATCCATCCCTCCCTCCCTCAAGATGGCTGGACCATCATTGTAAATGCACCATTGTATATACACACCTGTACTTTGTATCTCCCCCACCTCATTGTAGATTGTAAGCTCTCACGAGCAGGGTCGTCTTATTTTGCTTTAATTATTGCATTGTTAACGTTGTTACCTATGACTTGTGTTTTGAAACTGTTAAACTGTAAAGCGCTGCGGAATATGTTGGCGCTATATAAATAAAGATTATTATTATTATTATTATTATACTTGTATAGTGTTCTGTATATATATATATATATATATCTGTATATCTCTAGTGCGCCTTTTCGGTGATTAAGTATAGAATTAATCTTGGGCTGCTCTTTTATCTCGATACACAAATCCCCACGTCCGCACGCTCGGATGTTTATATTATACGCTACCCGGGTTGGTGTCTGACCTGATATAAGCCTGTTGTCGGACGGGGCTTATTTTGAATGAGGCACTGGTGGCAGCATACCGTACTGGTAAGTGAGGAACTCTGACAGTGACGGCCGGGAGGTTTATATATATATCTCCAGCCTAGACTGGTGATATATATCCTCCCTCACTGGGAGCGCCTCAATAATTCGTACCTATAAAGGATGCCTTTCCGGCAACTATTTCCTCTAGGTGCAGTTCCTTGACTGACCTGGGACAAGTGGTGGTGCCAGAGGCGCCAATCCCTGCTGGGTCCTTCTCTTCCCTCCCCCGAGGTGAGCGAAGTTGACAACCCCTTCACCTGCGCAATCCGCCACAGCCACGTTTGATGCACCCATGCCTGAGGTCCGCATGCCCATGTCTGATGCACCCACGCTTGAGATCCACATGCCCCTGCCTAACGTTGATTTCTGTCGCACCCACGCTTGAGGTCCGCATCCCCTGCCTAGCATCCATGCGTTATGTCCGCATGCCCCTGCTTAATGCCCACGTCTGACGCACCCACGCGTGCAGTCCACATCCCCTAACACTCACGCATGAAGTCCGCATGCCCCTTCCTAACGCCCACATCTGACACCCCCACGCGAGAGGTCCGAATGCCCCTCCTTAGCATCCACGTCTGATGCACCCACGCGTGAGGTCTACATGCCCCTGCCTAACTCCCACATCAGACTCACCAATGCGTGAGGTCCACATCCCCCTGCCTAGCGCCCACGCGTGATGTCCGCATGCCTCCGCATAATGCTCATGTCTGACGCACCCACGCGTGCGGTCCTCATCCCCCTGCCTAACACCCACGCGTGAAGTCCGCATGCCCCTTCCTAACGCCCACATCTGACGCCCCAACATGAGAGGTCCGAATGCCCCTGCTTAGCATCCACATCTGATGCACCCACGTGTGAGGTCTGCATGCCCCAACCTAACGCCCGTATCTGACGCACCCACACATGAGGTCCACATGCCCCTGCCTAACACTCACGTCTGACGCACCCACGTTTGAGGTCTGCATCCCCCTGCCTAGCGCCCACGCATGATGTCCGCATGCCCCTGCCTAACGCCAACATCTGATGCACCCACGCGTGAGGTCCGCATGCCCCTGCCAAACGCCCACGTCTGATGCACCTACGTGTGAGGTCTGCATCGCCCTGCCTAGTGCCCACATTTAACGCGCCAACGAGTAAGGTCCGCATCCCCCTGCCTAATGCCCACATCTGACGCACCCATGCATGAGGTCCATATCCCCCTGCCTAGCGCCCACGAGTGAGTTCTTCATGCACCTAACGCCCACGTCTGACGCACCCACACGTGATGTACGCATGCACCTGCATAACGCCCATATCTGACGCACCCACGCGTAATGTATGCATGCCCCTGCCTAATGCTCACGTCTGACACACTCACACGTAATGTCCGCATGCCCCTGCTTAACGACCACGTCTGACGCACCTAGGTGTGATATCCGCATGCCCCTGCCTAATGCCGACGTCAGACGCACCAACTCGTGAGGTCCGCATGCACCTGCGTAATGCCCATGTCTGACGCACCTACGCGTGATGTATGCATGTCCCTGCCTAATGCCCATGGCTGACGCACCCACGCGTAATGTCCGCATGTCCCTGCCTAACGCCCACGTCTGACGCACCCACGTGTGAGGTCTGCATTTCCCTGTCTAGTGTCCACGTCTGATCCACCCACGCGTGAGGGCCACATGCCTATGTTTGACGCACCCTTGTGTGAGGTCCCCATTCCTTTGTCTAGCGCCCACGCTTGAGGTACGCATGCCCCTGCTTAACGCCCAAGTCTGATGCACGCACCCATGAGTTTTGCATCCCCCTGCCTAGCGCCCACGAGTGAGATCCGCATGCCCCTGCCTAATGCCCACATCTGACACACCCACACGTGAGGTCCGCCTGCTCCTGCCGCATGTAGCCAGACCACCATGGACATGCATGTAATAGTTAGCCTCCAATGTAGTGGTCTGTGTACGAGGAACGTGGCGATAATTCTCTACACTGTGCACTCGTCTTGAGCGGTTTGTTAATGCCCTTTTTTGTATCTGGTATTATTGTATGTTTTTAAACATTTCAAACAGTCCTGCAAAGTTACTAAACAAAGTCTGAAAAAAATGAGACCATTTTTATTTTTTCACATTTGTTTGTGTGGACTTGCAGCCCTCCCTTCTGGGGTCTAAATGGTGAAGGGTGTCTACATTGATGAGAGTTTTCCCATGTGTTGTTGGCCTTGTTCCTAACCATATAAAATAAGTGAGGTACTGTACGGTAAATCTGACTGATGTTGTGTCCATGTTTGGTGTGCTCCAGGGGTGAGTGCTCTTGGGGTGAGGGCTATTGGGGTGAGGGCGCCTGTGATGAGTGCTCTTGGGGTGATGGCACCTTGGGTGAAGGCACGTGGGGTGAGTGCTCTTGGGTTGAGGGCTCCTGGTGTGAGGGCTCTTGGGGTGAGGTCACCTGGGGTGAGGGCTCCTGTGCATTCACTTGTCCTTTCCTGTGACCCAGACCTGGCATTTGGCTCCATCCGATCTCCCAGCTCGCACTTCTGGGCCCAGTCTTGCTGCTGCCACTTGGAGCTGAGCTTTAGACGGCTGCCTGAGCTTTTTTGGGCTGTTTAGTCCTTTGTGCTGTTTACTGTGCAGAGGACTCATTTGTTGTGCTGGAGAGCCTTGTCCTAATAGTCTGGTGTTTTGCTCTCCAGCTTCTCTTCACAGGGTCTGTGTGGATTCCAGGAAAATGCTGATAGGGGTCGAGGACCTCTAATGCACACGGGCACCTTATATGCCTTTTCTCATATCATTTCTCATAATACAGAATGTGGACTTTCCTAATTTACTCTGATTTTTTGGTCAAAGCTCATCCACTCTAGCAAATGATTCCATTTAAAAAAATAAAGTGCATCCACAGATGCCATCCTTGTCAGTGTGTGGTCCATCTGCACAAGTCCACATCCATCTACATATGTCCTTATCTCTGGTCCATTTATAATATCTATCATATCTATATATCCCCTCCCCAACATCCTGAAGGTGTCTGCAATGACATTTCTGGATCAGCAGACTGCTCATTCTGGCGGTAGTGTTTGCTTTCAGAATGAAGACAGGAGAGAGAGAGAGACAACGCAGGAGAATCTGCTACGGATCCGCAGGGCCAAATCCGCTGCTGATCCGCATCAGAATCCGCAACGTGTGCAGAGACACGAAAATGCAGGTAAAAATCTGTGCTTTTTTATGCAGATTTTCCAGCGTTTTTGCGCTTTATGCGGTTTTGTATGCATTTGGACCGACCCCCGGTTAAAAAAAAAACAACAACCCTTGCTCAGGTGCCAAGTGGGCCCCCCCCCCCCCGTCTCGCCAGGGCCCCGGAATGCTTACTTTAATCACTTTACTTATTATGCATTAAACTCGCTCACCCAGAACTATCCCCAGAAAATCCTATTGTCACAGGGATATCGTGACAGTGTGGAGCCAGAAAATAGCAACGTCTGATTGCTCCTACTCCGGCGCTGAGAAGAAGCACTTCTTTATTTTATTGGTGTTTGTTCCTTGTGGCAGAACAGGGGTTAATTGGCCATGTTGGCAATCCCTGAGCTTGCAGCTGAGCTCAGTTAGCCACTCCTTTGCCCTTTATAAGTGTAACGAATGGAAACGGAGGCAGAGATGGTGAAGTTCACATTCGTTTTTTATTTTTGAAGTGGAACCTCGTGACCACGGTCCCGGGGGCTCTGAAGAGGGCGTAACTAGTGAGCCCCAGGTACCCGTAGTAAGGCCCCTCGAATAGGACCAGAATGGAATACTCTGAGGACACAGGTGCTACCTCCAGTTAGACCCCGGACACGTGGCAGCTGTCCCAGCGGGACCAAAAGGGGTAACAGATAATAGAAGAGACCGTGGAGAGGTAGACACAGGTGAGGAAGGTCCTGGGTCCGGGTAGATGGTAGCAAGCTGGCTCCAGTAGCCTTGTCATAGTCCACGGATTTGGATGGCTGTTGGCGGAACGGGATGACACTTGCACGAGTGATTGCAGAGGTTTCAGGGATAGCAGGATACAGGATACCGATACTCTGTGGAGACAAATAGTATGAGCAAATGCACAGAGACTGCTAACGCAGCACAGACAGGTCAGAGACAGAACCGGATGTAGCAATGGTAGATACTCGTTGCTCCGGCACTCTCCCAGTGGAGGAGAGACCAGAAATTATAGTCAGTGCGCTGTCATTGGATAATTACTGAATTCAAAAAAATGCATGCTGTACCTTTAAGAAACCAGAGGAGTGTGCGCTCGCGTCCTAATAGTATTCCCTGAAGATCTGCTGACAACACGCCAAGAAATGGGGGAGGGAGAGAGAGCAGGACGCTGAGACGTAGAGAGAGCATGAGACCTTAGACAGGGAGCTCGCTGCTGCACAGGGACAGTGTGAAAAGCAGGAGGTGAGTGACCAGAATGGAGTGCAGAGCCAGCACGGGGACCGGGTGTAACAGTAATCTGGGCTCTGATGCAAATCCTTGTCAGAGCTAGCATTTGCTGCATGGCTTCCGGAGGGAGAGGTGTTCATATGAGGAGAGTTGGAGGAGTAATCTGTGACTGTTGCTTGGTTTGTATGTGTGGTAATTCCTTATCTATTTTGGTTTATTCCCCTACCTCCACATCCCAGTGCATTCCTCTGTTATATGTGAGTGAATATTTTATATGCCTGGAGTTTTCTGTTAACCCTTGTTTATGTTGCCTTGTCAGGTTGATGTACTACATTGCACAGTAGCGCCCCTCTTTCCTGGGTGCGGAACAGATGGAGGGCTAGCTCAGGAGATAAGGCAAGGGTGGAGGCCCAGGCATCTTCACCTTCAGAAGTTTCTTAGGGAATAGGGCGAGTTAGGGCGCCAGAATGGAGCCCCTGGTCACAAGACAGCTGTGTCGTGGCACCTATTCCAGGAGTTCAGGTCTCATGTTATGGGGGTGTCTGGCAACAAGATTTCCAGTAGCAACCATCAGGCACTGCAGATTAAAAGATAAAAGTATAAAAAGTTTATTTCCACCTTTGACATCTGCTATAACTTGTAAGTGCAGGGTGGCTGCTGTCAGTTCTGGCATGAGTTGCCTGAGTAGTGCAGAGTACATGGCATACAATGGAGGCCATCCTCATTACTAGATGCACCGCGGCTTCTGCTGAAGTCATGTATATTACATTTGGAGGGTATAGAGAGCAGCTGGCGGATCAACCATCAGCCCATACAGACGTTAACAGATAAATATGCACATCTTAAATTTTATTACATTTGTATGTTAATGTCTTCTTAGTGCACAGGTTTACCATGGCCTGGAAACACTGCTGTCGCTTCGTGCAATCTGATAGACTTCTGCTAATCTGGAGTTTTTCTCTGAGATCTCTCGGGCAAAGCCGAGTGGGTCACAATTAGGCTGCTATACTCAGTCCTGAGCTCCCACATGGTAGATTAAAGCCTCAGTAAAGAGATGATACTTAAGGGCTATGTCGATTGTGGAATTCAAGCACTAAGGAGGGTGTCACGAATCACCCACAAAATGCACATGTGATTCGGCTGCAACCGTTACTAAGCTTCTCACACCCACCTGTCCATTTACATTCACAGGAGGCTGGAAATAAAAACTAAGTGCACCCCAAAACCAGTCCACTCAAAGCTTCTTGCACTGAACCCTGCACTGGGTATTCCACCAGTGGACACAAGCACACATGAGGGAAGTTTTTATAAAGGTACAACTGTGGCAAAATATAAAGGTCACACACCAAGCTAGAACAAACGGGATAAACCAGAAACCTTCTACTAATTAGGCCACCAAGACATCCTGCTTAGAAGAACCCTGAAATTTGAACAGATCTACAATCTTGGTCTCCTGCGTCTGACCATTGGTGTCTCTTGAGAAAATTTAAAGGGTACTAAGCAGACCTCTCACTCTTCCTCCTTGTCATGTGAAAGGAGGATGGATAATCGTTTACAAGAAAACAAGGTTGCATGAAATATTTCTAAATTATGTCTTAATTTCCAATAAGAGCCTCCTATTGGATGTGATCGCCATTTTTCCAAGCATATTTTTACCACCTTCGATACCCCAAACCTGACTATGACATTTCCATCATTTGGGTCAATATTACATTTCTGGAATTCCCCAAGGCTGAAAATCCATGGATTGTTTTGGACATGGATTATTATACGGATGGCAGTGAAATATACCTTTTTTTATAGTTCCATTTTGATATACATTATGTGAGCTGAACATGGAAAGTTTTTAAGTATTTGCACGCACCTCTATCAATTCATTAACATCTCTTTGTTAATGAGGAAGCACACAGACAGGACATTTGGCCTTCATTAGTTCCAGGGATTGTAATCATCTGACCCTCCCGCAGATTACTAGTGGTCTGTAGTGCTCAACTGCATAGTAGGCCGCCAACCTGTATTCTGCAGAGCACGCACGTAGTGTTCTGTACTGAATGACTCCATGGTGCACACAATAACTGATCAGGTCTGAAGTCTGCCAGGTCAGACACTTGTGGGTGGAGAGAGCACTCCTGTACTGCTCCTGCCATTGTAGCGCTGCAGCCTCATTCTCTCTGAGCTGAATCAGCTCCTGCGAGAACCAAAGGGGCTGCATCCTGTTATTTTACAACCATCTCCAAAGTCTGGATGAGCTAGTGAGATGGAGCCAGCATCGGACTGGAACACCTTGGGCCCACCAGAGAAAATCATTCTTGGGGCCCACTATGTAGCTACATAGAAATAAATACAAGACCACCAATTGTGCAGTAAAACACAGTAATATCAGGGTATAATATAAGGTAGTACATGTCTTAATTATGTAGCAGGAATTGGGGTAGCCTCCCTCATAGATTATAAAGCAGCCCCCCTCATAGGGGATAATGCTGCCCCCCTCATAGAGGATAATGCTGTCCCCCCTTATAGGGTATAATGC
>JARQOD010000001.1:397356269-397431528 GCA_033576555.1 Oophaga sylvatica
CCTGGTCCCAGACCACTCGCTCGCGGTCGGACTCCAGGGGAGGCTGTGCCGCCTGTTCCTTGAGAGTCTTCAGGCTAGGGTCAGCTTCCAACGCTGCCTGAAATCCCTGACTAGATATGGCAAGAATTGATGAAACTGCCCTGTCCTCTGTCAGTTCCCCGGGATCTGTCTCCTGGCTACTGTCTGACTCGGCAGCCACTTGGTCAGAGAGGGGGAAACCGTCGGACCTCCGCGAGGCTCCTTGGGCTTCAGCGCTCCCACTCCTGGTAACAGCGGCCACGACCGCTGAGACCACGGGTAGCGCCTGCTTTCCCTCATCCTCTGACCAAGTCGCCGGGTCAGGCAGACTTCCCTGACTTCCTGACATCCCGGATGTGTGGGACTCCTGACCTGGGGTCCTACCTGGTGGCTCCTCTCCCGGGACACCGCCTCCCCCATGGCCTGTTCCTCTTCCTGCAGGGGCCCTAGACTCAGCAGGCTGGGTTCACTTAGGGGCCCTACACTGCTCATAGCAGCCCCTCCCTCCACCTCTGAGCTCTCCCCTACAGCCTCCTCACCTGTCCTCACTGTGAGCCCTGTGTGTGTAGTGTCAGTGCATGGCTTACCATCAGGTTTCACTCCCTCCTCCACTGTTGGAGGCACATTCAATACATTAACATTAGCATTCACAGTAGAGTCATGACATTCTTGGGGAGCCGAACTTGGGGGTTCAGTGGCCACATACTGGGACACTAGCCGCCCCAAATCGGTCCCAAGCAACACATTTGCAGGAATATTTGGCGTTACTCCCACCTCCCGCATCCCCCTCCCGGCGCCCCAGTCCAAATACACCTTGGCAACGGGCAGCACCGGTTCAATGCCTCCAATTCCGGAGACGGAAAAGGGTTTTCCCAGGTACCAAGTCTTGAGGGGACACCACCTCAGGGCGTACCAGGGTTCGTTCAGCGCCTGTGTCCCGCAGTCCCATGACCGCTGAGCGGCCAATGGTGACGGGTTGGTAATTGTCTAGGGACCTCCCACCACCCTCTCCCACACACAAAACAGTGGTCGGTTTCTGGGACAGGGATGGGGCCTTCTGGCGCTGGGGACACGCAGCCTTAAAGTGTCCTGGCTGATTGCAATTATGGCAACGTCTGGGTTCTGTTCCTGGCCTGGAGAGGGCAGCAGGGGGGTACACCCCTTGCACTCTGGGGGCTGGATATGGGGCTGGGGCAGGATTGGGCTTACCCCTCTCCAGGTGCTGCTGGCAGGCTTCTTTGGCTCCGGCGCCCTGTTGTTGGCATACTCGTCTGCCAGGGCGGCTGTAGCAGAAGCCCCCTTTGGTTTCCGGTCACGGAGGAACTGCTGGAGGTCTTCTGGGCAGTTCCACAAAAATTGCTCCACGACAAACAGTTCCTGGACCTCCTGGCGGGTAGTGAGCTCTAGACCCGAGGTCCAGTGCTCCGCAGCTCTCAGCAGGGCCCGCATGTGGTCGGTCCAGGTGTCCTTTGAACCCCGCTGCAGGCTCCTGAACTTCCTGCGGTACGACTCCGGGGTGAGGTTGTAGTGCTGGATCAGGGCCCGCTTGATGCTGTTGTAGTCCTGCTCCTCCCCGGCAGGTAAGTCCCCCAAAACTTCCAGGGACTTACCCCTCAAACGGGGGGTCAGGTACCTTGCCCACTGATCCAGGGCCAGATGATGTTGGAGGCATGTCCTCTCAAAAGCAAGCAGAAAGGAATCCAGGTCTCCATCCTTTTCAAGTAAGGGAAAGTCCTCCGCCCGGACCTTGGAAGCCATTGTCTCCGGTGGGCCTGGTGCGTCCAGCGGGGGCCCGTGCTGAGCCATCTCCAGTCGGTGCCGGTGCTCCGCAGCTTCACGGCGTTCTGTATGCTCCCGCTCCGCTGCTCTCTCTGCTCTCTCTGCTGCTGCTTGCTCACGCTCTGCTGCTTTCTCTGCCGCCGCTTGCTCCCGCTCTGCTGCTTTCTCTGCCGCCGCTTGCTCCCGCTCTGCTGCTTTCTCTGCCGCCACCAGGAGTCTGTCATAGGCGGCGTCATTACCAGCCTCGAGCTGTGCCATAGCCGCTTGGAAAAGGGCCTCCGATCTGGACAGGCTGGGACGGGCAGGGGGTGGACAGTCCACTGTGAGACTGAGCACGGGGGTCGGGCTCCTTGGGGAGCCCTGGCTGAGCTCCCCCTCATCGGTATCGAACCCCTCATAGGCCACAGCATTGGCCTCCCCCTTTGCCCTACTCCTGGTGCCTTCCGCCATCTTGGGAACCTTTGGTTACTGAAACACAGCTGCAACCCTGAGCTTGCACACAACTTGTTATATTTACACTCTGACCGTCTAGTGCTGGGCTGACCTTAAGACCCCAGCAGTGAAAGTACTGCTGGTAGTCTCTAGTGTCTGGGAGTAGGGGTCCCACACACACTATTACTCTGATCCCACCGCTGCCACCAATTTGTGAGGAACTCAGCCGGCCGCCACACGGTAGCCCGGGTATCACAGCTTCTGATACCACCGCCGCTACCAAATGTGACGGACGATCCCTTTCCTCCCACGTCACCAATGGGACGTAACTCCACAGGTGCAGCTCTCCAGCGCCCCCCTTTGTCTCTCAGGTCAGTAAGAGAACTGCACCTAGAGCAAATGGCCGCCGGGGAAGGTGTCCTGTTACCCACTGGGTATTCTAAGATTCGTGATCAGAGTAAAAGCATCAGCCCAAGATTAATTTTATGGTTTAATTTGCCTTAAGGGCGCACTAGATAATTACAGAAATATACAGTAAAGCTATACAACGTAATTACAATGGATTTGCAGTCAGAGTAAGAATACAACAATAATGTACAAGGCTTAAATTATTAGCTATAGATCAATATTACCGGGTTGTAGTATGGTCATGGGGAGGCATGGAGCTCTGCGTTCCCCAGGTGAAAGTCTTCAGTTGCTGGACAGTCCCCAATGCATGTGCTGCAGCTCCATTTGGCAAGTCTGTCCCTTGTGCTTCTGCTGCTGTGAGAAAATGGAATGAGAGGCCAGCCTCTTCTTGGCTACAGCTTTTAAACCTGCTAGGCCCTTCCCCATTTGCTTTAAAGCACGCATATTAACTGGCCTGCAATTCATATGGAGCAGGAAACAATGGCTTGAGCTTGAGCTATTTACCATACGACTGACCATCTTATTCAGACCCTGGCCTAAACCAATTAGCATGTAAAGGCCTATTGATTCATAGTGGACATCAAAGCTGGCCGTACTGAATATGCTAATAGGCCCTGTGTAGCTAAAAGTCTGTGGCTGTGTGAACTGACAAAATGGAGGCTGGTACAGGCCCTATACAAAATGGCGACAACCTTTTCCTTACAAAGGGTAACTACGGGACACAGTTACCAAGGGGCATAGACAGAATGGATAATCAGGACGTAGCCAAGGGGTCATACACATAGAGGGCGACGAAGTACAAGAGAGGAGCAGGCAGAGCGGAGTCAGAACGTAGCCAAGGGTCATACACGTAGAGGGCAGCAGAGTACAAAAGGGACAGGCAAAACTCGAAACAGGGACACAGCCAAATCAGAACCAGACAGACAGAACGTAGCACAGGCACAAAGCACTGGCACAAGCACAACAGGGTCACACACACTCGGCCAAGGGTCAGAGTATAAGCGACAGAGGATGGCCCCACAATGAGGCTATAAAAAGCCTCCCAGAATCCCAGAGTGAGGCCATCCCGTTTAACCCTAAAACCACCTAATCCCAGAAACTCAGCAGACCATGACAGAATGATGTAATAATTATCCAAATGCCCCTTGGTGGAGAAAAGGATTCCCACCACTGCAGTAGACTGTAGAGCCTCCAGACTAATGTTGTCATCTCGAGACTAATGACATGTAATTAGAATCTTTGTCCACATAACAGGAATTTCTCATGACTGACAATTTTTGGGGTCATCTGAATATTATGAGGTGCCTTGGATGACGATGTCACAAGGTGAAAGCAGTGAGGTCACGTAGTCCAGTCTGTGCTTGGTTGATGATGTCACAGGGTGAGAGCAGTGAGGTCACAGGGTCCAGTCTGTGATTGGATGATGATGTCACAGGGTGAGAGCAGTGAGGTCACACAGTCCGATTTGTGATTGGATGATGATGATGTCACAAGGTGAAAGCAGTGAGGCCACTAGTCCAGTCTGTCATTGGTTGATGATGTTACAGGGTGAGAGCAGTGAGGTCACACAGTCCAGTCTATTATTTAGAGGATTAGGGCAGGGAGTACTGCACTATCATCCTATGATAAACGTATCAGCAGTACAATGAATCATGTCGTTACAGTGGCAGTTACATTTTAGAATATCTACAATCTTCAGCAGATCTCTGGGTGTCTTAGATGAACAGCCAACTGTAATGCATAAAAAATAAGTGCCAGATCCAAGCCATGAGCTCCCACTCGCCTCTCGCCTGACAAACAAACCCCTCCGGTCGCTTACTGCAAGCCTATGTGACTTTCTGGTGCAATCCACTAAGGGCATTTTCTTCCCCCACACGACGCCACCTTCTGTCCCCTGACCTGTGTAAGTTCACTGAGAAAATGCAGGGATTTCTCATTGAATCCTCAAGTTGTCCCGTAACATCATCTACAAGGAGAATTCTCCACATCTCGCTTCTTCTCCTAGGAATGGTCTGAAGGCTGGAAATTGTGTCAACCCAGTAGTGACTGTGTGATTTTCTGCGTGGTCTCCCCAACCTCAGTGCCCACTGTGCTTCCAGGTAATCGAGCAGCATCAGGAGTGGTGGCCTAATAATAGCCGCAATCCAGCTCCGTTTAGAATTTCCCTTATTTTCCAACCTAAACCTGTCGATACCACAGAGCTAAATGTGGGATTCATACAGCCAACGTGCCTATTGCCCCTTCAAGGCACCTCCATGATGAATGAGACAGGAGCTACATGAGAAAAGAACCCCATGAACGTCTCGCCCCGCCTCACCCCAACACTCTACACGAGAAAAGTGCCCCATGAAGGTCTCTGCCTCTGCCTCACCTCAACACCCTCCACGTGAAAAGGGCCCCATGAAGGTATCTGCTGCACCTCACACCAACATCCTGTGCGAGAAAAGGGCCTCATGAAGGTATCTGCCCCCACCTCAACCCAACACCCTACATGAGAAAAGGGCCCAATGAAGATCTCTGCCCCACCTCACCCTAACACCCTACATGAGAAAAGGGCTACATGAAGTTTTCTGCGCCAACCTCGCACCAACATCCTACATGACAAAAAAGGACCCATGAAGGTCTCTGCCCCACCTCACCCCAACACCCTACACGAGAAAAGAGCTCCATGAAAGTCTCTGCCCCGCCTCACCCCAACACCCTAGGCGAGAAAAGGGCCCCATGAAGGTCTCTGCCCCGCCTCACCTCAACACCCTACATGAGAAAAGGGCCCCATGAAGGTCTCTGCCCCACCTCACCCTAACACCCTACATGAGAAAAGGGCCCCATGAAGTTTTCTGCCCCAGCCTTGCACCAACACCCTACATGACAAAAAAGGACCCATGAAGGTCTCTGCCCCGCCTCCCCCAACACCCTACACGAGAAAAGAGCCACATGAAAGTCTCTGCCCCGCCTCACCCCAACACCCTAGACAAGAAAAGGGCCCCATGAAGGTTCTCTCCCCCGCCTCACCCCAACACCCTCACCTGGGATTACACCATGGACACGCTGTAGGTTTGGGGGACTTATTATTGTATTCTACATGTCATACAAGTATCTCGGTGCAAAGTTTATCGAATTTTTGGATTCTTCCTAATCCTTTATGGAGAATGCATTTGACACTTTTTCTTACTGTAATTTGAGCTTCAAAGTCGAATCCATTCAAACTAGTCTATAAAAGAATTCACTGTGTGTGCCGCCATATGGTGCTGCTATAGGCGCTGTAACCTCCCATAATACGACATGTGGAGGATGTACAGTGTGAGAATCCAGTGTAAAATGAGTACATGTGAAAAGGGCAGAAGTGGCAGAAGTGTGGGCATACTGTGCTGTGCAGTGAGCGCCCCATTTCACAGGAGTCTGATCCTTGCTCAATGCTCAGATTATGGCTGAGGACATGCACAACTAATTAGTCCAATGAGAACGGGATCAGTTTTGGGATTTCACATTCTGATCTCGTTGTTGGAGTGTCCGCCCCACCTGTTCCAGATCTGCTGCACATTAATCTGTGGCACATTAATATTTATTACTATGAGATGGGCATGACTTAAGCATGCATTAAACCCTGTTCTTAAACAAGTTCCCCTCTGTTTGTTGCTTGCCAAACCCTATGTTTCTGCTCTCGGTCTGGTGAAATATAATTTCTCTGAGAAAAGAATGAGCTGATCAGGAAAACCTGTATCTGCAGAAAAGAACAACTGCCCTCAGCCTCGCGGCAAAGTCACATGGCATGTTACCGCGTTTTCCAAAGTCCACACAATTTTTTTTATTAATATATTGCATTCACATTTATCTAACATTTGGAGGCTACAGAAAGATGCTCACCACTTACAGTGGTGTTCAAAATAATAGCAGTCCAATATGACTGAACAGATTAATCACTGTTTTTGTTATAAATTATATCACTACGTCAAACAATTTACCAGTTGGTTCAGTAGATTCTAATAAAACCACCAGACTCTGCATTCATGATCTGCAGGCTTTTGAGTCTGAGTATTAGAATAATTAATTGAAAGGGGAAAGTGTTCACAATAATAGCAGTGTGGAGATCAATCAGTGAGGTCAGTCATTCTGTGAAGAACCAGGTGTGAATCAGGGGGCCCTTATCTAAGGATGACCCAGAACATGTTGTACATGCATATCTCCTTGTAAGCCTGAGAAATATGGGTTGTTCGAGATATGGTTCAGAAGAACAACGTACTTTGATTAAATAGTTGAATAAAGAAGTGCAGACAATGATCGACTGTTCAGCTAAAATGATCTCCAATGCTTTATAATGGAAAGCCTAGCCAAAGAGACGTGGAAGAAAACGGAAGACTAACATTCTAAGGAGTCCTGGAAAGGTGTATCCCAATCTACCTGGGAGTTTGCTGAGCCGCTCACCTGGAGGACATTGTACCAAGTGGGCATCTGTACTGCATGCACCTGAACTGTGAGTAAAGCCTTGGAAACTGCAACTGACTGTCTCCTCAGTTTTCTTCCTGCGTCACACACTCTACTCTGCTACATCTCTCAGCACCATTACCATCTATTACATCTTCCTGCCCTGGGACAACATAGCCTCACCTGTGGGAGGCTTTACCAACTCTGCTGCATCTCACCATCTGTCCCAGAGGATCTGCACCGCAGCGCTGGTCACCTCTGACCAGAAACCACAGGTGGCGTCACGAATACTATACTACAAACTATCATCCCCTGTAACTATTCCCCTTTTCATTGGACGCCCAGGGCCTCGGACCGGGTCACTGCTGCCGTGACACATCCCTTTAATACACCGGCCCGTTACCGAGTATCCCACTGCCCTGGCGGGCGATCCACATACCACGGATCATAAACCAGTTTTCAGATATTAAAATACTTGAAGAGGTCATGTTGCCTTACGCTGAAGAGGATATGCCCTCGAAATGGGGGTTTCTACAATACAACAACCCTAAACACACCAGTAAACGAGCAAAATCTTGGTTCCAGTCCAAAAAAATTGAGGTTATGGAGTGGCCCTTCCAATCCCCAGACCTTAATCTGATGGAACATTTGTGGGGTGACATCAAAAATGCCGTTTCTGAGGCAAAGACAATAAATGCCAAAAAATTGTGGGATGTATTCCAAGCATCCTGGGCTGGAATAACAGGTGACAGGGGACAGAAGTTGGGTGACTCTGTGCAACATAGATGTGGAGCCGTTCTAAAAAACTGTGAGGAATGATAAATCCACAAAAACAGTACATATTTTGAGTTTATAACGACAAATGCAGACACTGGTATTTTTTAGAACGGCCCAATGTTCATTTTTTGTTATTTTCTGTAGTTATAAATTATATATGTTTCTCTTCATGTTTTGAATTAGAAAACAGTGTGCAATGTTCCCAATGTTGGAAATAAAATCTAGGATAAAAATTTTGTGATTTACTCATGTTTTTAAACACACTGCTATTATTTTGAACACTAGTACTGTATAAGTACTACAGTCATGGACAAAAGTTTTGAGAATGACACAAATATTAATTTTTACAAAGTCTACTGCTTCACTTTTTCTAATGGCAATTTGCATATACTCCAGAATGTTATAAAGAGTGATCAGCTTAACAGCAATTACTTGCAAAGTCAATATTTGGCTAGAAAATTAACTTTATCCCCCAAAACACATTTCAACATCATTGCAGCCCTGCCTTAAAAGGACCAGTTAACCTCTTTTCAGTGATTGCTCCATTAACACAGGTGTGGGTGTTGATGAGGACATGGCTGGAGATCAATCTGTCATGATTACGTAAGAATGACACCACTGGACACTTTAAAAGGAGGCTGGTGCTTGGCATCATTGTTTCTCTTCTGTTAACCATGGTTATGTCAAAAGAAACACGTGCAGTCATCTTTGCAATGCACAAAAATGACCTAACAGGGAAGAGTATCGCAGCTAGAAAGATTGCACCTCAGTCAACAATCTATCGCATCATCAAGAACTTCAAGGAGAGAGGTTCCATTGTTGCCAAAAAGGCTCCAGGGCGCCCAAGAAAGACCAGCAAGCGCCAGGACCGTCTCTTAAAAGTGTTTCAGCTGCGGGATCGGGCTACCAGCAGTGCAGAGCTTGCTCAGGAATGGCAGCAGGCAGATGTGAGTGCATCTGCACGCACTGTGAGGAGGAGACTCTTGGAGCAAGGCCTGGTCTTAAGGAGGGCAGCAAAGAAGCCACTTCTCTCCAGAAAAAACATCATGGACAGACTGATATTCTGCAAAAGGTACAGGCAGTGGACTGCTGAGGACTGGGGTAAAGTTATTTTCTCTGATGAATCCCCTTTTCGATTGTTTGGGACATCAGGAAAACGCCTCATTCGGAGAAGACAAGGTGAGCGCTACCACCAGTCTTGTCTCATGCCAACTGTTAAGCATCCTGAAACCATTCATGTGTGGGGTTGCTTCTCAGCCAAGGGAATCGGCTCTCTCACAGTCTTGCCTAAAAACACAGCCATGAATAAAGAATGGTACCAGAATGTCCTCCAAGAGCAACTTCTCCCAACCCTCCAAGAGCAGTTTGGCGATCAACAATGCCTTTTCCAGCATGATGGAGCACCTTACCATAAAGCAAAGGTGATAACTAAATGGCTCAGGGAACAAAACATAGAGATTTTGGGTCCATGGCCTGGAAACTCCCCAGATCTTAATCCCATTGAGAACTTGTGGTCAATCATCAAGAGACGGGTGGACAAACAAAAACCTAAAAATTCTGACAAAATGAAAGCATTGATTGTGCAAGAATGGACTGCTATCAGTCAGGATTTGGTCCAGAAGTTGATTGAGAGCATGCCAGGGAAATTGCAGAGGTCCTGAAGAAGAAGGGTCAACACTGCAAATATTGACTTGCTGCATTAACTCATTCTAACGGTCAATATAAGCTTTTGTTACTCATATGTTTGCAATTATATTTCTGTCTGTGATAAAAACCTCTGTCAAACACACGTAAAAACCAGAGGGCAGCAGATCATGTGAAAATATAATATTTGTGTCATTCTCAAAACTTTTGGCCATGACTGTACATAGATAAGCCTCCCCAAATATTGGGAGCACATAATGGCCCTGTTTTATGGTGTCTGCTAATATCTGTCCTTTTCCGGATATTTTAGGTGGGTTGGGGATAGATGACACAATCGTGTTCAGTGCTTGAATGTGCCATACACAACAGTATGAACAAAGCCCAGAATACACCGTGCCCAAATCATACAATGCCCACAATACACAGACCGTCCATCCCTGGGACTCAGTGCGGCTCTCATTCCATGGACGTTTCTTACATCAGTGCTGGTTAACAAGTGCAAAACATAATGTTACGTAATGGTCCTGGCTCAATTGTCCTTTTCCAATTTCTAAGAATACAAAGTATTCAAGAGCTCGGAGAAGCCAACATTTTTCTTTTGCGTGCAGCTGGAACCTCCCTGCTCCAAACACGTCAGACTTGGCTCCTTTCTGCCATGCCAGCTTGCCCTGGGCACAACAGCTTTCGGATTGCTTTGGATCTGTCTAGAGCTGGCAGGCTTTGTGTGACAAGTGTAGTCTGAAGCCTCCGAGAAACAGTGTCATTCTAATTCACCTTTTCAGAGACTGGACTTGAGAGACCCTTGTCCTTTTCTCAGTGACCAGCTCACCATGGTCTTATGAGAGGTGTAGACAAATCTCTAATCTTGGGACTCTTCTAAGGACAAATGTGCCCTAAGTACAAGGCTATTAAGGTTAAATGACGTACATTATTTTAAAAGTAAAAGACCCCGATTCATCAGTAGCATTGTTTTTTTAGTGACTTTTTTCTTTTTTGTCTAGTGGTATTAGTTGCTACTTTTTGCACCAAATTCTTCAACGTGACGCATGAGGATTGATGCATCTTGTGCACAGAGATGCTCTTTTATGTATTTACTTTTTGTGAAATGTTGCACAATCCATTGAAATGTCACACATTTGTCCTCAACTACTCAGAAAAATAAGATATTTCATACCCCAGTATGGCATCACAGTGCAAACTTAAAAGTTTTGAACCATTTTTAGTAGAGAAAAAAGGACAAATACCTTGATGAATCAGGGCAATAGTGCTGTGGTGTGAAATGACTCTCTTCATTTTGATTTGGCTGATATTTGTGGAACAGGATGTACTTGCAGCTGTCAAGAAGTCTAACATATGGAAGAAGAACTTTAATAACTTACGGTATTTATAAAACTACTTAATGGAAGACGACGTCCTACACAATTGGGGATGATGTGATCCCACCTTTGGTCTTTGGCATGAAACATTAACCTTGTGTTAGTGCCTAGAAAGCGGCAGTGCATATGATGGTGGCTGCCACGCTAATTTGGCTGTTCGCGGATTCTCTCCTGACACCCCACTAGCTTGTTCTGTAGAGCATATTATGGTTGTCAGTCTTAGTGATAGTTGTCCTTTTATTAGGGCCCCGTCTCACATAGTGAGATCGCTACTGAGATCGCTGCTAAACAGCGATCTCAGCAGCGATCTCGCTATGTCTGACACGTACCAGCGATCAGGCCCTGCTGTGAATCGCTGGTCGTGTCAGAAATGCCAAGACTTTTTTTTGATCGCTGGTCTCCCGCTGGAAGGCACGCATCGCTGCGTGTGACAGGCAGGAGACCAGCGATCTCCTGGTAACCAAGGTAAACATCGGGTTCCCAGGCGCGGGGCTGTGCCTGGAAACCCGACGTGTACCTTGGATACCAGCGCGCTGCTGCAGGGGAGCTGGTAACCAAGGTACACGTCGGGTTTCCAGGCACCGCGCAGCGCCTGGAAACCCGACTTGTACCTTGGTTACCAGCTCCCTGCATCAGTGCGCTGGTATCCAACGTACACTGCGGGTAACTAGGCGACGTGCGTCGCTTGTTACCCGCAGTGTCGCTGTCCTGATCGCTGCCTGAGCTGCCTGTTTGGCAGCTCAGTAGCGATCATGTAGCGACACACCAGCGTTCCTGATCGTTGTCGGGATCGCTGGTGTGTCGCTATGTGAGACGGGGCCCTTAGAGTTGAACGGCAGATTTGGAGGGCAATGTTTTTTACTCATTTACTGCAGTTTGTACAACATTATTACACAGAAACATTGGAGATAAATGGACAGGAAATTCTATTCTAAAGGTACTGCCACACTACACAATCCCGCTAGCGATCTCGTTAGCGTCGCATACTAATGAGATCGCTAGCGGGATTGTTTCTATATCGCTAGTGTCGGCCACATTTAGCGATATCGTTAAGGACGCTATCGCGGTTAGCGATCTCCTTAACGACTTTAGCGGTACAAAAGTACCGCTAAATCGCTAAAAAAGGTGCCACACAGCGATATATACTTACCCAGCGGGAGCGCCGACGATAAAATAGGGTCCGGAACGATTCCAGCGACGAGCGAGATCACAGCAGGAAGCTCGTCGCTGGCAGATGCCGCACACAACAACATCGCTAACGGGATCGCTAAATAGTGACGTTTTTTAGCGATCCCGTTAGCGATGTTGTTTAGTGTGGCATACCCTTTACCCAGCGGGAGCGCCGACGATAAAATAGGGTCCGGAACGATTCCAGCGACGAGCGAGATCACAGCAGGAAGCTCGTCGCTGGCAGATGCCGCACACAACAACATCGCTAACGGGATCGCTAAATAGTGACGTTTTTTAGCGATCCCGTTAGCGATGTTGTTTAGTGTGGCATACCCTTAACTGGTAAGTAAGATTTGTAGTATGTAGGTGGCAATCAATGGATTAGTTAGGGTTGATGGGATTGTGGGCCGTATCTGTGGATCTGTGACATAAATTACGTTTACGTGGCCGATTACTAACCTGTTCCACGTAGAGCGCCTAGTTTGCATCCATTATCCCAGCTTCGTTATCCATGGCTGATTGCCTCTACCACATCTTTTATTAAGAGCTGTGTGTTAGGGAGAAGGCTCCACATCGAGAACACCTGGGCATGGCTGCCAGAGACTAATGTGTGTGGTGAAAGGCAGCATTACATTGTGACTTTCTTTACATTGTTATCTTCTAATTGGGGCCGGCTCATTTCCTACAGAAGGTGTTTTGAGGTCACCGTTCTGGAGGCCAAAGTGTTCCTGAGAATAAATATGATGTGAGTCAGGTTGGAGCACCCTTTTCTCCAGTCCAAGACACTGAATGCTACGTTGGTCAGCAGCCTGGTACTATAAAATAGTCTCATGAGGAGTCTTGAGAAGAGACATCTAAGTGGGAGATGATGAACTTGTACATAAGTAGCTATGCAAATAGTATGGTTAAAATCCCTCAAAAGACAAGAGGGCATTCCCTCCGCCTGGAGAAAGGGTTACTCTTCAGAGAAAACAAGGTTTCTTTACCTAAAATAAATCGGAGAATAGGGGTGGTAGTCTGAGATGCCGATGTAGGCCTCAAGAAACCAAGATAATCAGAACAATATTGTGGTTGGTTCTCCTAATGAAGAAGTTGATCCAACTTTACCTAGTGGATGGATAATTAGGAGGGGAGGATTCGCTCTTCTGGGACGGATCATGCATCGTAGTTGCATGTATATCCTTTCCTTTTATCCTTACCCATCCATTAGTCGAGTTTGATGGACATTTCTTTTTTTTCATCGTAATAACTGTGTAAGTTCGTCTATTGTAGACCAGGTCATTGCACAATGGAGTTGACGCTTCTCGAAGTTTCGCTTTGCATAATTTGTTTTCCACTTTTTTTTATTACAATTCTGTTTTGACTATTGAAATCTGTACATGGTCTCTGTGTTGTGTCGGCGTCTTGTGACTTTTTGTTGTGTTTCAGCATTTTTGGTTGTTGTTATTTTAGGCTGAGGTCTCTGGAGCTGATCATACTCTGGATCTCAGCATGTTTTATTATTGTTGCCCTTTCTGTCCATCTTCACATAGTGTGTGGGAGGCTCATGCCATATAAAGTCTAGCAGGAGAGCCGCCAATGTGTGTTCCCAGAAAAGCTGCTGTAGTAAACAGACGGACTGTTATGATAGCGAGATTGTACTTTCTGTAAACATTTTCTGTCAGGAGTCTTTGATTCATTCCCTGTTTTCAATTACTTACGACTATTTGTAATGTGAGTGGTGCGAGCTGCAGAGGAAGAGTCTGTGCCAGCACTTCAGGACACCACCTCGAGATGCCGCGGTGGTAACGGACGTTACTAGAGGAGAATATCAATAACACAATTGAAACATCCAGGTTAAACCATATCCCAAAGGAGTGAAGAAAAAGGAGTTTCCAAGGAGTTTTCTTGAAAAAATATATAAACTTTATTACATAAGTGAATTCATTATACATAAAAATATTGAGCACCACATACCAAAAAAGACCAGGACAAATACAATAGAGGGGAAAAAGATAAATATGAAATATATACACTGCTAATATGGGGAGGAGTCCCTAGGAGATAATTTGCATATTCCCAGTGCCTTCTGGGATAAGTGAAGAGTCTCCGCGAGCTCAAGGAACACTGGATTTTGGCTGTTGCAGCTGAAAGGAGGACATCAGTAAACCAGGGGAGGAGTCCCGAGGAGATAATTTGCATATTCCCAGTGCCTTCTGGGATAAGTGAAGAGTCTCCGCGAGCTCAAGGAACACTGGATTTTGGCTGTTGCAGCTGAAAGGAGGACATCAGTAAACCAGGGGAGGAGTCCCGAGGAGATAATTTGCATATTCCCAGTGCCTTCTGGGATAAGTGAAGAGTCTCCGCGAGCTCAAGGAACACTGGATTTTGGCTGTTGCAGCTGAAAGGAGGACATCAGTAAACCAGGGGAGGAGTCCCGAGGAGATAATTTGCATATTCCCAGTGCCTTCTGGGATAAGTGAAGAGTCTCGCGAGCTCAAGGAACACTGGATTTTGGCTGTTGCAGCTGAAAGGAGGACATCAGTAAACCAGGGGAGGAGTCCCGAGGAGATAATTTGCATATTCCCAGTGCCTTCTGGGATAAGTGAAGAGTCTCGCGAGCTCAAGGAACACTGGATTTTGGCTGTTGCAGCTGAAAGGAGGACATCAGTAAACCAGGGGAGGAGTCCCGAGGAGATAATTTGCATATTCCCAGTGCCTTCTGGGATAAGTGAAGAGTCTCCGCGAGCTCAAGGAACACTGGATTTTGGCTGTTGCAGCTGAAAGGAGGACATCAGTAAACCAGGGGAGGAGTCCCGAGGAGATAATTTGCATATTCCCAGTGCCTTCTGGGATAAGTGAAGAGTCTCCGCGAGCTCAAGGAACACTGGATTTTGGCTGTTGCAGCTGAAAGGAGGACATCAGTAAACCAGGGGAGGAGTCCCGAGGAGATAATTTGCATATTCCCAGTGCCTTCTGGGATAAGTGAAGAGTCTCCGAGTTTTGGCTTATATTTCACCGCTTGATTATCTCTTGAACAATAAGAACATGGAAGAGGCCAGGAGCCATGTGGTGAGCTGCATTTCTTGCTACATGTTCATAGACTTACCAGTGGAAAAGCCAAATTTCACATGCCACAAATGCAAGCTTGTGTCCCTGTTGGAGGAAAAGTTGCAAAATCTGGAAGAGAGGTTATCTACATTGAAGACCATTAAGGAAGGTGAAGAGTTCTTAAGGTACTGCCACACTAAGCTATCCCGCTAGCGATCTCGTTAGCGTTGCATACTAATGAGATCGCTAGCGGGATTGTTTCTATATCGCTAAATGCTGCCGCATTTAGCGATATAGTTAACGACGCTATCGCCGTTAGCGATCTTCTTAACGACTTTAGCGGTACAAAAGTACCGCTAAATCGTTAAGAAAAGGTGCCACACAGCGATAAGATACTTACCCAGCGGGAGCGCCGACGAGAAAATAGGGTCCGGAACGATTCCAGCGACGAGCGAGATCACAGCAGGAAGCTCGTCGCTGGAAGCTGCCGCACTGAACAACATCGCTAACGGGATCGCTAAATAGTGACGTTTTTTAGCGATCCCGTTAGCGATATTGTTTAGTGTGGCATACCCTTTAGACAGAGCAGAATTATCTCTTCATGGTACAGAAAGAGAAGAAATTCGAAGTGCAACTGAAGAAACAGAGGAATGGAAGCATGTGACCCAAAGAAGCAGGAGGATCAGGAGGCAGTCAGCACCAATTCTGCTCAGAAACCAGTACCAGGCTCTTACACAGGAGAACGATGAAGAAATACATCAGGATAAGACTTTGCCCACAAAGAGTAACCTTGTACGCCCTCAGAGTCCTCCTGAATGGAGAAAGAAAAATGTTGTGAAGAAGAAACGGAGAGTTGTTGTCATGGGGGATTCCCTGTTGAGAGGAACAGAGGCTGCTATCTGCAGACCAGATATAACCTCAAGAGAAATGTGCTGTCTTCCAGGTGCAAAAATTAAAGATGTGTCTGACAGGATATCAGGACTCTTCAGACCTAAAGATGACTACCCATTCCTGCTAATACATGTGGGGACAAATGACACCACAAGAAGTGACCTGGAAACCATCTGCAGTGACTTTGAAAACTTAGGTAAGAAAGTGAAAGAACTGGGAGCGCAGGTGGTCTTCTCCTCCATCCTTCCAGTGGATGGCCATGGAACAAGGAGGTGGAATAAGATTCTGCAGGTGAACATCTGGCTACGTCGATGGTGCCGTCAGCAAGGATTTGGATTTCTGGATCACGGAGTGAATTACCTGTACGATGGACTACTTGCTAGAGATGGGGTGCACCTTACGAAGACTGGAAAACATGTATTTGGAAGTCGCCTTGCTACACTCATCAGGAGAGCTTTAAACTAGAACAATGTGGGAAGGGAAGCAAAACGCCAGCAAAAGCCATACACCTGACAAATGCTATTGAGAACTCTGCTATTAGAAGTGAAGGGGAAGAACAAAGACAAAAAAATCTTACATAATAAAAATATTGAAGAAAGAGAAACCAATCACAAACTAAAGTGTTTCTATACGAATGCACAAAGCATGGGCAACAAACAAGGAGAACTGGAGCTACTAACGCAGGAGAAGAAATATGATGTCATTGGAATCACTGAGACTTGGTGGGACGATACACATGATTGGAATACAAGGCTAGAAGGTTACAACTTATTTGCAAGAAACAGACTTGATAAACGAGGAGGAGGTGTTGCATTGTATGTTAGAAAAGCGTATATCTGCACAGAGATTGAAGCTTCAGAGACTGGGAGTTCTGTGGAAACTGTTTGGGTAAGAATACAAGGACAGAACAATGGAAAGGACACCATTGTAGGCATTTACTACAGGCCGCCTGTGCAAGCTGAAGATATGGATGAACTCTTTATGCATCAAATGGCCAAGTTCTCCAAAAAATATGACATAGTGGTCATGGGAGATTTCAACTATCCAGACATTTGTTGGGAATCTCTCTCAGGCAAAACTAACAGGTCCAGGAAATTCTTATCCTCTCTTGCTGACAACTTTATCTTCCAAAAGGTAATGGAGAAAACAAGGGGATCTGCTACCTTGGATCTAATCCTCATAAACAGGGAGGAAATGGTGGAGGAGGTAAGAGTGGCTGGGACCCTAGGAGGTAGTGACCATGCTATTTTAGAATTTTGGATAACAAGAGGAGGAAGACCTGTGAAGACTCAGACGTCAAGGTTAGATTTCAGAAAGGCAGATTTTAAGGAACTCAGAAAGAGAATTGGAGGGATCCAATGGCTGGATATCCTTAAGGACAAAAATGTCCAGGAAGGATGGAAAATCTTGAAAAATGAGATTCTCAAAGCACAATCGTTAACAATTCCGAAAAGAGGGAAGAATGGGAAGCATTTAAGGAAACCAGGATGGATGAACATAGAACTTAAACACATGCTAAAAAGGAAGAAAGAAATGTTTATCAAATGGAAAGAGGGAGGCATATCTAAAGAAGAATATAATGCCGTCTGCAGAACCTGCAGGGCACAAATCAGATTATCTAAAGCTGACAATGAATTAAGGCTTGCAAGTGACGTCAAAAGCAACAAAAAGGATTTTGGGGATACGTCAAAAGTAAAAGAAAAGTCAAAGATGCTATAGGATTTTTACAGGATGAAAATGATGAAATGGTAAGTCAGGATGTTGAGAAGGCTGAACTTTTAAATTCCTATTTTGCATCTGTTTTCTCTCAGAAAGGAAATGTAACATCAACTGATCTTCACTGTCCTATTAAAGGAATAGAAGAATCCAGGATATCTATAAACAGAAAGACAGTGAGGAAACACTTAACTAACCTAAATGAATTCAAGTCTCCAGGTCCAGATGAATTACACCCCAGGGTACTGAAGGAGATAGCAGAAGAAATTCTTGAACCACTGTCCATAATCTTTGAAAATTCTTGGAGAACAGGAGAAGTCCCAGAAGACTGGAGAAGAGCAAATGTTGTTCCTATCTTCAAAAAGGGGAAGAAGGTGGACCCAGGGAACTACAGGCCGGTGAGTCTGACTTCTATACCAGGAAAGATCTTTGAACAAATTATTAAAGAACATGTATGCAAGTACCTGGATAAGAATGAAGTGATTAAACAGAGTCAGCATGGGTTTGTAACTAATAAGTCATGTCAGACTAACTTAATTTCCTTCTATGACAGAATCACTGACTGGGTGGATCAGGGAAATGCTGTAGATATAGTATATCTTGACTTCAGCAAAGCATTTGACAAAGTATCTCACACAATCCTTATTGAAAAAATGACTAAGTATGGAATGGACAAGGCAACTGTTAGGTGGATTCATAACTGGCTTAGTGATCGGACCCAAAGAGTGGTTGTAAATGGCTGCACATCCAGTTGGAAGAATGTCTCAAGTGGGGTACCACAAGGCTCTGTTTTGGGCCCTGTATTGTTCAACATCTTTATCAATGATTTAGATGAAGGAATTGAGGGTAAACTGATCAAATTTGCTGATGACACAAAGCTAGGAGGGGTAGCTAATACTAGAGAAGAGAGAGAGAGGATTCAAAAAGATATACATAAACTGGAGCAGTGGGCAGCAATTAACAGAATGGATTTTAACAGGGAAAAATGCAAAGTACTACATCTGGGCAATAAAAATGAAAAAAGCATATACAAAATGGGAGGAATAGGGCTAAGTAACAGCACATGTGAAAAAGACTTGGGTATACTAATTGATCACAGACTTAACATGAGTCAACAGTGTGATGCAGCAGCAAAAAAGGCAAATGCAATTCTAGGATGTATCAACAGAAGCATACAGTCTAGATCACGTGAGGTCATTATTGCCCTCTACTCCTCTTTGGTCAGACCTCATCTGGAATACTGTGTCCAGTTTTGGGCACCACATTTTAAAAAAGACATCAACAAACTGGAGCAAGTTCAGAGAAGAGCCACCAGAATGGTGACCGGTCTGCAAACCATGTCCTATGAGGAACGGTTGCAGGATTTGGGAATGTTTAGCTTGCAAAAAAGAAGACTGAGAGGAGACTTAATAGCTGTCTACAAATATCTCAAGGGCTGTCACATTGTAGAAGGATCATCTTTATTCTCATTTGCGCAAGGAAAGACTAGAAGCAATGGGATGAAACTGAATGGGAGGAGACACAGATTAGATATTAGAAAAAACTTTTTAACAGTTAGGGTGATCAATGAGTGGAACAGGCTGCCACAAGAGGTGGTGAGTTCTCCTTCAATGGAAGTCTTCAAACAGAGGCTGGATAGACATCTGTCTGGGATGATTTAGAGAATCCTGCTTTGAGCAGGGGGTTGGACCAGATGACCCAGGAGGTCCCTTCCAACTCTACCATTCTATGATTCTATGATTATATGTACCATAGAATCTATGATTCTATGGTACATATAATAAATAATATCACAGAGCAGTTTGTATTCATTAATCATGAATTCCAAGAAGTGCAATAATAAATTAGACAAAACTGCTCATACCAATAGGTGACATCCATAAAGTGCCTGACAAGCCTCCAAAATCAGGGTAAGTATAACCACTAACGCTGAATAATAATGTAGTATAACTGCCATAAAGATCAAAAAGGCAGAGTAATGAGGGTAAGTATAATCACTAACGCTAAATAGTAATATAGTATCACTGCCAGAAGATCAATAAGGCAGAATACAAATCAAAAATGGTAGTAAGTTGCGAAAAGGATACTTACTGAAGTGAGACTGTAAGCATTGTTCCCTGAGCCCGGCGCCCCTACGCACATTTCGAAATAACTTCGTCAGGAGGTCACCTCGAGATGCCGCGGTGGTTTCGGACGTTACTAGAGGAGAATATCGCAGCTTCATATTAGACGGCACCTTACATGTTCAGAAGAAAACTCAGGCCTCCTAATGAATTGGCGAACCTTACTCTAGTCCTTCCTTTATCAATGCTGTCATACAAAACACCAGCCTTGATGAATCATGGCCATATATCCTATATGCCAGTGATGGCGAACCTTTATGAGACCGAGTGCCCAAACTGCAACCTAAAACCCAATTATTTATGACGAAGTGCCAACACATGCCAAATGCCCCATCATGATCCCCTTCATGTAGTAATATGCCCCATCATAATCCCCTTCATACAGAAATGCCCCATCATGATCCTCTTCATGCAGAAATATGCCCCACTGTAACGAATGGAAGCGGAGGCATAGGTGGTGAAGCCACATTCGTTTTTATTTTTTTAATGTGGAACCTCGAGACCGCGGTCCGGGGGGCTCCGAAGGGGGCGTAACTAGTGAGCCCCGGGTACCCGTAGTAAGGCCCCTCGAACAGGACCAGAATGGAATACCCGGAGGACACAGGTGCTACCTCCAGTTAGACCCCGGACACGTGGCAGCTGTCCCAGAGGGACCAAAAGGGTAACAGGTATTTACAGAGTCCGTGGAAGGTTCTTGACGGAGAAGGTTAAGGTCCTGGTCCAGAACGGATGGTAGTAGGCTGGCTTCAGTGACCTTGTCACGGTCCACGGGTACGGATGGCTGATGGTGGAACGGAATGACACTTGCGCCAGTAATAGCCGAGATTGTCCAGATTAGCCAGATACGGATAGCAATGATCTGAGGAGACAAACAGTATCAGCGAAGCACAGAGACTGCAGACGCAGCGCAGACAGAACAGGCACAGAACCGGATGTAGCAATGATAGAACACGTTGCTCCGGCACTCCCCTAATGGTCTAGTGACCAGATATAGTACCGAGTGCGCAGCCATTGGATAATTAGCTATTTCAAAAGATGCACGCTGCCCCTTTAAGAGAGGCGGTGGGCGTGGCCTCGCGTCCTAAGCCGACTGTCTGGAGGCCTGCCAGCAGCGTGCCAGGAAGTGGAGAAGGACTCAGGACGCCGGAGAGCAGATGGGACAGGAGACCCCAGCCCACGCACAGACCACCGAAGAGGGACAGCCCGAGGAACAGGTGAGTGAGCAGAACGGAGTGCAGAGGCAGCGCTGGGACCGGGTGTAACAGTATCCCCTTCTTTACTCCCCCTCTTTTTCAAGCCTGCGTGAAATCTTTTAAGAAGAAGAGGGGCCTGGATGTTCTCTTTAGGCTCCCAAGACCTCTCCTCAGGACCAAAACCCCTCCAGTCCACCAGGTAATAGATCCTACCTCTTACTCGCTTAGAGGCCAAGATATGTTTTACCTCAAAAACATCATCCTCAGAGACCGGATCAGGAGTGGTACCCGGGTCCTTAAAAAAGGAGCTCAACACTACTGGTTTGAGGAGGGAAACATGAAAGGAGTTAGGTACTCTTAGAGAATTAGGCAATTTCAGTTTATAAGAGACCGGGTTGATCTGTCTCAAAACTTCAAAGGGACCAATGAAACGAGGACCCAATTTGTACGATGGTAACTTCAGACGGATGTACTTGGAGGAGAGCCATACCTTGTCTCCTGGACGAAAGATGGGAGCCTCCAAACGTCTTTTGTCCGCATGCGTTTTCATACGTTGAGAAGCTTTCTCCAAAGCCGACCTGGTCTCTCTCCAAATGTCCGAGAAATTCTTTGACAAGGTATCGACTGCTGGAACATCCGACAATCCCGAGACAGGAAGAGGAATTCCGGGTTGCAGTCCAAACACAATCTGAAAGGGAGACTTTCCAGAAGATTCACTTACTTGATTGTTGTAGGAGAATTCCGCCCAGGGCAGTAATTCTACCCAGTCATTATGATGAGCGTTGACGAAGTGACGCAGGTATCCAGCCAGGATTTGATTGATCCTCTCCACTTGCCCATTAGACTGGGGATGATATGCAGAAGAAAAATCTAGTTCAATTTTTACCATTTTACAGAGTCCTCTCCAGAACTTAGAGGTGAACTGGACGCCCCTGTCGGACACGATGTGGAGAGGAAATCCATGTAGACGAAAGATGTGCTGGATGAAGTGAGTGGCCAGTTCTGGAGCAGACGGGAGGCCAGATAGCGGAACGAAGTGAGCCATTTTAGAGAAGCGGTCCACCACAACCCATACCACTGAGCAGCCAGAAGAGATGGGAAGATCCGTGATGAAATCCATCGCGATGTGCTGCCAGGGAGCGGACGGAATCGGAAGAGGCAGAAGCCTGCCGGCTGGTAGATGTTTAACAGTTTTGTTACGAGCACATGAAGGACATGCTGCGACGAACTCCTGGATATCCTTGACCATGGTAGGCCACCAGTAATACCGGGAGATGAGTTGCTGCGTCTTTTTCTGACCAGCATGGCCAGCCAACTTAGAAGAATGACCCCAGCGCAGAACACGAGTACGGTCAGAAGCAGACACGAAAGTCTTCCCAGGAGGAAGCCGGGCCAGATCAGTGGAGGCAACAGAGACTAACCTAGAAGGTTCAATAATGTGCTGAGGTTCCTCCTCCAGTTCAGGAGGCAAGAAGGCCCTAGAGAGTGCGTCTGCCTTGATGTTCTTGTCAGCTGGACGGAAATGAAGTACAAAATTGAAACGGGCAAAAAATAATGCCCAACGGGCCTGACGGGGATTCAGTCTTAAAGCAGATTGGAGATAGGCAAGGTTTTTATGGTCGGTGAATATGATTACCTGGTGATGAGCTCCTTCAAGAAGATGTCTCCATTCCTCCAGAGCCAATTTGATGGCCAACAGTTCGCGATCACGACAGAGTAGTTCCTTTCTGCAGGAGAAAAAACCTTGGAAAAAAAAACCACACGAGATCATCCGCCCGGTAGACGACTTCTGGGTCAGAACTGCTCCTGCACCTATGGAAGAAGCGTCAACTTCAAGAAAAAATTGCTCACTTGAATTAGGACGATGGAGAACGGGTGCGGAAGCGAAGGCTTTTTTGAGAGAAACAAAGGCCTCTTCTGCCTCGGAGGACCATTCCTTAGAGTTTACACCTTTCCAGGTTAAGGCTGTGATTGGAGCCACTCGGGTGGAAAAGTGTAGAATGAATTGCCGGTAGTAATTGGCGAATCCGAGGAACCTTTGTATGGCTTTTAGCCCAGACGGACGAGGCCAGTTGAGAACTGCAGACAACTTCTCCGGATCCATCTTTAATCCTGTGGAAGATACAATGTACCCAAGGAAAGGCAAAGAGGACTGCTCAAAGAGGCATTTCTCATATTTGGCATAGAGCCTGTTCTCTCTCAGTCTTTGTAAGACCAGGCGTACTTGCCTCCGGTGTGACGTCAAGTCAGCAGAAAAAAATCAAAATATCGTCCGGGTAAACCACGACACAAGTATAGAGCAAGTCCCTGAAAATGTCATTAACAAATTCCTGAAAAACCGCAGGTGCATTGCTTAGGCCGAATGGCATTACCAGGTATTCATAGTGGCCGTCACGGGTGTTGAAGGCTGTTTTCCATTCGTCTCCCTCTCTGATTCGGATCAGGTTGTAGGCCCCTCTGAGGTCCAATTTGGTGAAGATCTTGGCCCCTCGGAGACGATCAAACAGCTCTGAAATAAGAGGCAATGGATACCTGTTTTTTACCGTGATTTGATTTAGACCCCGATAGTCAATGCAGGGCCGCAAGGATCCGTCCTTTTTCTTCACAAAGAAGAATCCAGCTCCTGCCGGTGATGATGACTTTCGGATAAATCCTCTAGCCAAATTCTCTTGAATGTAGTCCGACATGGCCTGAGTCTCTGCCTGTGAAAGAGGATAAACTCTCCCGCGAGGGGGTGATGCTCCTGGAAGAAGCTCTATCTGACAGTCATACGACCTGTGTGGAGGTAGTCTCTCAGCCTCTTTTTTCCCAAAGACGTCAGAGAAGGACCAATAGGCGGAAGGCAACCCTGGCAGGGTATCAGGCTGGACTGGAGGCGAAACAGGTTGAATCCGGGTTAAGCAACGATTCATGCAGGTATCTCCCCAACGCAGAACTTCTCCAGTTTTCCAATTAAGGACTGGTTCATGCATCTGAAGCCAAGGTAAACCTAGAAGCATGGGATGGGATAAACCAGGATATACATAAAATCGCATTCGTTCAGTATGCATTAGACCTACCCGGAGTTCCACCAACTCGGTTTGAAACTGGACGGGCTCGGTCAGCGGTTTGCCATCCACGGCGGACACCTGTAACGGATCAGGAAGACGCTGGACTGGTAAGCGGTAATGATCCACAACCGCCTGCTGGATGAAGTTCCCTGCAGCTCCAGAATCCAGTAGACAGTGTTCGGAGAATTTTATTGCTCCATAGGACACGGTGACAGAGATGTGTAAAGAGGGAGAGGACTGCTCTTTACCTAGGTTGGCCCTTCCTACCGGACCTAGGCACTGGAGTTTCCCGACTTTTTAGGACAGAAAGGAATCAAATGTTCAGAACTACCGCAGTAGTAACAACTTCCCTCCTTGCGACGTGCCTCCCGGCGGCGGGTGGCCAAACTTACATGGTCCACCTCCATGGCCTCGGAGGCGGAGGGTGAAGTACCTGTTTTGTACAAACTAGAGTCCAGGTGATAGGACCTTTTGTCCCGCTTGATCTCCATGGAGCGCTCCTGAAAACACAGGTCAATTCGGGTTGCTAAGGATATTAGCTCTTCCAAGAGAGTAGGTCTGTCCCGTCCCGCCAGCTCATCCTTGATTCTTCCGGATAGGCCTTCCCAGAAGTTAGCAACCAGGGCCTCATTGTTCCACGATAATTCAGACGAGAGGGTGCGGAATTTAACAGCATACTGAGCTACCGTGAGAGTACCTTGGCGCAGGCGGAGCAGAGCTGATGCAGTCGAAGTGGTACGACCAGGTTCATCGAAAGTCCTGCGAAAAGCCTCTAGGAAAGATTGAAGATCGTTAACCACCGGATCCCCTCTCTCCCATAGCGGGTTTAGCCAGGCGAGGGCTTCTCCTCCCAGGTGTGACATGATGAAGCCCACCTTGGCTCGGTCAGAAGCAAACATATGCCTCAAGATTTCAAAGTGTAGAGTGCACTGATTGAGGAAACCCCGACACAGAGTAGGATCACCCTGGAAACGGGTAGGAGCCGCCAGACGGGGACCTTGATTTGCCATGGGAACTGGTACCTGATTATTGATAGAAGAGTCAGGTGCAGACGAGGACCCTAGGGAATCCATGCGGGTAGACAAGCTGCGTAGATAAGTCGTGATCTTGTCCTGTTGAACTCCCAAACGGGCCACCTCCTGGCACAGATCCGTGGTCGGAGGTCTCTGGGATCCAGCGGGTTCCATGGCCGGAGCAATCTGTAACGAAAGGAAGCGGAGGCAGAGGTGGTGAAGCCACATTCGTTTTTATTTTTTTAATGTGGAACCTCGAGACCGCGGTCCGGGGGGCTCCGAAGGGGGTGTAACTAGTGAGCCCGGGTACCCGTAGTAAGGCCCCTCGAACAGGACCAGAATGGAATACCCGGAGGACACAGGTGCTACCTCCAGTTAGACCCCGGACACGTGGCAGCTGTCCCAGAGGGACCAAAAGGGTAACAGGTATTTACAGAGTCCATGGAAGGTTCTTGACGGAGAAGGTTAAGGTCCTGGTCCAGAACGGATGGTAGTAGGCTGGCTTCAGTGACCTTGTCACGGTCCACGGGTACGGATGGCTGATGGCGGAACGGAATGACACTTGCGCCAGTAATAGCCGAGATTGTCCAGATTAGCCAGATACGGATAGCAATGATCTGAGGAGACAAACAGTATCAGCGAAGCACAGAGACTGCAGACGCAGCGCAGACAGAACAGGCACAGAACCGGATGTAGCAATGATAGAACACGTTGCTCCGGCACTCCCCTAATGGTGGAGTGACCAGATATAGTACCGAGTGCGCAGCCATTGGATAATTAGCTATTTCAAAAGATGCACGCTGCCCCTTTAAGAGAGGCGGTGGGCGCGGCCTCGCGTCCTAAGCCGACTGTCTGGAGGCCTGCCAGCAGCGTGCCAGGAAGTGGAGAAGGACTCAGGACGCCGGAGAGCAGATGGGACAGGAGACCCCAGCCCACGCACAGACCGCCGCAGAGGGACAGCCCGAGGAACAGGTGAGTGAGCAGAACGGAGTGCAGAGGCAGCGCTGGGACCGGGTGTAACACCCACCATGATCCCCTTCATGCAGAAATATGCCCCATCATGATCCCCTTCATGCAGAAATATGCCCCATCATGATCCCCTGCATGTAGAAATATGCCCCATCATGATCCCCTTCATGTAGAAATATGCCCCATCATGATCCCCTTCATGCAAGAATATGCCCAATCATGATCCCCTTCATGTAGAAATGCCCCATCATGATCCCCTTCATGTAGAAAAGTCCCATCATGATCCCTTCATGCAGAAATATGCCCCATCATGATCCCCTTCATGTAGAAATATGCCCCATCATGATCCCATTCATCTAAAAATATACCCCATCATGATCCCCTTCATGTAGAAATATGCCCCATCATGATCCCCTTCATGTAGTAATATGCCCCTTCATAATCCCCTTCATATAGAAATGCCCCATCATGATCCCCTTCATGCAGAAATATGAAAGCATTTGACAAAGTATCTCACACAATCCTTATTGAAAAAATGACTAAGTATGGAATGGACAAGGCAACTGTTAGGTGGATTCATAACTGGCTTAGTGATTGGACCCAAAAAGTGGTTGTAAATGGCTGCACATCCAGTTGGAAGAATGTCTCAAGTGGGGTACCACAAGGCTCTGTTTTGGGCCCTGTATTGTTCAACATCTTTATCAATGATTTAGATGAAGGAATTGAGGGTAAACTGATCAAATTTGCTGATGACACAAAGCTAAGAGGGGTAGCTAATACTAGAGAAGAGAGAGAGGATTCAAAAAGATATAAATAAACTGGAGCAGTGGGCAGCAACTAACAGAATGGATTTTAACAGGGAAAAATGCAAGGTACTACATCTGGGAAATAAAAATGAAAAAAGCATATATAAAATGGGAGGAATAGGGCTAAGTAACAGCACATGTGAAAAAGACTTGGGTATACTAATAGATCACAGACTGAACATGAGTCAACAGTGTGATGCAGCAGCAAAAAAGGCAAATACAATTCTAGGTTGTATCAACAGAAGCATACAGTCTAGATCACGTGAGGTCATTATTGCTCTCTACTCCTCTTTGGTCAGACCTCATCTGGAATACTGTGTCCAGTTTTGGGCACCACATTTTAAAAAAGACATCAACAAACTGGAGCAAGTTCAGAGAAGAGCCACCAGAATGGTGACCGGTCTGCAAACCATGTCCTATGAGGAACGGTTGCAGGATTTGGGAATGTTTAGCTTGCAAAAAAGAAGACTGAGAGGAGACTTAATAGCTGTCTACAAATATCTCAAGGGCTGTCACATTGTAGAAGGATCATCTTTATTCTTATTTGCACAAGGAAAGACTAGAAGCAATGGGATGAAACTGAATGGGAGGAGACACAGATTAGATATTAGAAAAACTTTTTGACTGTTAGGGTGATCAATGAGTGGAACAGGCTGCCACGAGAGGTGGTGAGTTCTTCAATGGAAGTCTTCAAACAGAGGCTGGACAGACATCTGTCTGGGATGATTTAGAGAATCCTGCTTTGAGCAGGGGGTTGGACCAGATGGCCCAGGAGGTCCCTTCCAACTCTACCATTCTATGATTCTATGATTCATGTAGAAATATGCCGCATCATGATCCCATTCATGTAGAAATATGCCCCATCATGATCCCATTCATGCAGAAATATGCCCCATCATGATCCCCTTCATGTAGAAATGCCCCATCATGATGCCCTTCATGTAGAAATGCCTCATCATGATCCCCTTCATGCAGAAATGTGCCCCATCATGATCCCCTTCACGTAGAAATGTAGAAATTGCCCATTCCACCACCTCCATCATTTCCTTCTCTCCATCACCCATCATTGCCCTCTCCCCCACTACCATTGTTGTCCTCTCCACATCACTCCCATCATTGGCCCTCTCCCCATCACTCCCATCATTGGACCTCTCACCATCACTTCCATCATTGGCCCTCTCCCCATCACTCCCATCATTGGCCCTCTCCCCATCACCGCCATCATTGGCCCTCTCCCCATCACTGCCCCCCATCACTCCCTTCATTTCCCCTCTCACCATCACTCCCATCATTAGTCCTCTCCCCATCACCGCTATCATTGGCCCTCTCCCATCACTCCTATCATTGGCCCTCTCCCCATCACTGACCCTCTCCCCATCACTGGCACTCTCCCCATCACTCCCTTAATTGGCCCTCTCCCCAACACTCCCATCATTGGCCCTCTCCCCAGCACTCCCATCATTGGCCCTCCCCTTATCACCGCCATCATTGGCCCTCTCCCCATCACTGGCCCTCTCCCCATCACTCCCTTCATTTCCCCTCCCACCATTACTCCCATCATTGGCCCTCTCCCCATCACTCCCATCATTGACCCTCACCCCATCACTGGCCCTCTCCCCATCACTGGCACTCTCCCCATCACTCCCTTCATTGGCCCTCACCCCATCATTGACACACACCCCCACACACCACAGTGGCCACACTCACCACACACACACCACAGCGGCCACACCACACACACACACAACACACACTCACCACACACACACCACACACACCACAGCGGCCACAGTCACCACACACACACTCCACAGCGGTCACACTCACCTCTCCCCACGCTGGCAGCTTCCTTCCTCTCACACATTGAGCTGCGTGGCTGCGGCTGGATGACATCATCATTCAGCTCCGCGACCGCGCCGCTCAATGTGTGAGAGGAAGCTGCAGTCTGGAACAAGGATGAGGCGAGGCCGCGTGCCAGCTGAGAGGGCTCTGCATGCCCTCTCTGGCACGCGTGCCATAGGTTCGCCATCAGTGCTATATACTATGGCCTGATGTATCTGTGCAGGGCCCTAGTTCACAGTCATCAGACGACAGCGGAGGAGAAGTCCACTCCTACTGTGTATCTCATCTCCCTTGCAATTTAGAAGAAAGACACCAACATGTTCTCCTTAGACTGGAGCAACATTCAAGTGGCCCCTCAGCCTCCTTCCCCATAACACATCACGTCCACAATAAAAACACGGTGAAATAAATCCCTGCCCTGAGCAGTGAATAATAATTTCTCTTTAGCAGCGGTTACAGGCTTTAGCCGCAGCAGTCGGCTCCTGCCTCCTGTCACCGGCTTCTCCACCGCTGCTTCACCCAGCGTTCGCCTCATTCAACTGTATCGGCATCATAGATGTCGGTACAGTTAAAAGCAATAATGGAGGAGAGCGCGTCAGATAATGCTCCTCCCTCTCCCATCATTCCGCTCTGACATAGCAGGTGCGTGCGTGATGACAGGCAGACGACAGTGCAACTGCTGAGACCGGAGCACAGCCAGGATCAGCAAAGGAACGAGGAGGAGAGGTGAGTATTGTGTTTCTTTTATATATATATCAGTGAGTTCTGGTGGCCATTATACTGTATGACTGTGGGGCTGGATTATATTCTATGGAGGGGGCTAGATTGTACTACATTGTATTCTATGGGGGCTGCATTATACCTTATGAGGGGGCTGCATTATATTCTATGGGGGGCTGTATTATACCCTATGAGGGGGGCTACATTATGCCCTATGAGGAGGCTACATTATACCCTATGAGGGTGCTGCATTGTACCCTATGAGGGGGCTACATTATATTCTATTGGGGGGCTGCATTGTACCCTATGAGAGAGCTACATTATATTCCATGGTGGGGGTGGATTATACCCTTTGAGGGGGCTACATTATATTATATGGGGGGTGCATTATACCCTATGAGGGGGCTACATTATATTCTATAGTGGGGCTGCATTATACCCTATGAGGGGGCTGCATTATGCCCTTTGAGGGGGCTACATTATATTCTATTGGGGGCTGCATTATACCCTATGAGAGGGCTGCATTATACTCTTTGAGGGAGCTATATTATATTCTATGGGGGTTCATTATACCATATGAGGGGGCTTCATTATATTCTATGGGGTGCTGCATTATACCCTATGAAGGGGGCTACATTGTGCTTTATGAGGGGGCCACATCATCCATAAATATTGCTTACCCATAATATGCCAAGCTGGACCCGAGCCCGCTTTTCAAAAAAGTGCAGCAAAACGCGCGTCGGTCTCCGGTCCAGCTTGGCATATTATGGGTAAGCAATATTTATGGATGATTTGATATATCCCAGCTTATACTTATGCAAATGCAAATGACTTTGCTGGTTTAGATTATTGTAATTTCCCCCGGGATCAATAAAGTGTATCGTATCGTATCGTATACTATCTCTTTGAATATGCGTACTCTGGCACTTTAGCTTTTCATGTGTTTTTGATAGGTGACCTTTGTAGCCATCATTACCTGATCCTTATATGTATGTATTGCCATTTATTATATGTTCAATAAATTTATACTTTTATAACTAATCATGGACTTTATACTCCTACGTGGTCCTTTTGTTTTCAACAACTTTATGGAAGAGTAGCCTGACAGAAGCCTCTCTTCAGTGCCAGACATATGAAAGCCCGCGTAGAGTTTTCTAATTAAAACACATGAAGGACTCCCAGACTATGAGAAATAAGATTTTCTGGTCTGATGAGACAAAGATAGAACTTTTTGGTGATAATTCTAAGAGGTATGTGTGGAGAAAACCAGGCACTGCTCATCACCTGCACAATACAATCCCAACAGTGAAACATGGTGGTGGCAGCATCATGCTATGGGTGTGTTTTTCAACTGCAGAGACAGGAAGACTGGTTGCAATTGATAGAAACATGAATGTGACCAAGTACAGAGATATCCTGGATAAAAACCTCTTCCAGAGTGCTCCGGACCTCAGACTTGGCCGAAGGTTCATCTTCCAACAAGACAATGACCCTAAGCACACAGCTAAAATATCAAAGGAGTGGCTTCAGAACAACTCTGTGACCATTCTTGACTGGCATAGCCAGAGCCCTGACCTAAACCCAATTGATCATCTCTGGAGAGACCTGAAAATGGCTGTCCACCAACGTTCACCATCCAACCTGAGGGAACTGTAGAGGATCTGCAAGGAAGAATGTCAGAGGATTCCCAAATCCAAGTGTGAAAAACTTGTTGCATCATTCCCAAGAAGACTCATGGCTGTACTACTAGCTCAAAAGGGTGCTTCTACTCAATACTGAGCAAAGGGTCTGAATACTTATAACCATGTGATATTTCAGTTTTCTTTTTTAATAAATTTGCAAAAATTTCTACATTTCTGTTTTTTTCAGTCAAGATGGGGTGCAGAGTGTACATTAATGAGAAAAAATGAACTTTTTTGAATTTACCAAATGGCTGCAATGAAACGAAGAGTGAAAAATTTAAAGGGGTCTCAATGCTTTCCATACCCACTGTAAGCCTGCTGTCGGACGCGGCTTATTTCGATCGAGGAACTGGTGGCAGAATACCATACTGTGTTAGTGAGGAACTCTGGCAGTGACAGCCGGGAAGTTTATATATATATCCCTATTGGCCTTCGGTGCAGTTCCCTTACTGACCTGGGGCAAGTGGCGCCAGAGAACCAATCCACGCTGGGTCCTTCTCTCCCCTCCCCCGAGGTGAGCGAAGTCGACACCCTCTTCCCCTGGGAAATCCTTCACAGATTGATGGCAGAGAGATGGGATCAAGATAATAGTGTGCATGGGATCCCTACTCCCAGACACTAAAGGGTATGCCACACTAAGCGAGATCGCAAGCGAGATCGCTACTGCGCTCACCATTTATGATGCAGTAGCGATTTCGTTAGCGACTTAGCTGTGTGTGACATGTAGCAGCGATGTGGCCCCTGCTGAGATGTCGCTGATCGCTTATGAACGTTCTGAGCCGTTTTTTGGTCGTTGGTGTCCCGCTGGTGAGCCTGAATCGCTGAGTGTGACACCCTTTATGAACGACTTCACCAGCGTCACAGGTGGGACTAGGTTTTCCCAACGACCGCAGAGGTCGTTATACAGATCGCTGATGAGATGTGTTTGGAATCACAGATCGCTGATGAGTTGTGTTTGGAATCTAACTAGCGATCACATAGCGATCGCACTAGCGATCTCGCCAGGTTAAGTCGTTGTCGTGATCGCTAGTGCGATCGCTAAGTGTGGCAGTGCCTTAAGGACTAACAACAGCAGCTTTTGCTGCTGGGGTCGTAAGATCAGCTCAGCACTAGACAATCCGAGTTCAAGTACTGTAGAAGTGTGGGTGCTTGGGTTGCCGCTGTGTCCATGACCGGGGGCTGAAAAGATTGGCTGCCAGCACTCTTAGCCGGACAAGAATGATGGCCGTGGAGCTAGCCCGTAATGCGAAGAATGACTGCACTGGTTCTGAAGAAGGGGTGAACCAGGGAGGGTCCCGCCCAGGCTCCCCAAACGTCTCGCCGCCAGTATACCACCCTGCCGCAGGAGAATGCCCTTCTCCCCGGATAGCTCAGATAGGAGGCCCTCTTTCAAGCTGCCCTGGCGAGTCTCGAGGATCAGCTGGAGTAGGCCTGGCAGGGTCTTATACCGCCCACCACAGCACCTCCGGAACTCAAGACAGCCAAGGTCCGAGCCGAATACTTCCCCTTGCTGGAGAAGGACATTGACCTGGACTCCTTTGAGCGGACCTGCTGACAGCACCATCTGGTCTTGGATCAGCGGACCAAGTACCTGATCCCCCTGTTTGAGGGTAAGTCTCTGGAAATTTTGGGGGACTTACCTGCTGGGGAGGAATAGGACTATGAGAGCATCGAACAGGCCCTGATCCAGTAGTTCAAACTCACCCCGGAGTCTTACCGCAGGAAGTTCTAGAGCTTGCAAAAAGGCCCCAAGGATACTTGGGCTGACCACATGCGGGCCCTTATAATAATCTTTATTTTTATATAGAGCTAACATATTCCGCAGCACTTTACAGTTTGCACACATTATCATCGCTGTTCCCGTTGGGGCTCACAATCTATATTTCCTATCAGTATGTTTTTGGAGTGTGGGAGGAAACCGGAGTAACAGGAGGAAACCCACACAAACACGGGGAGAACAAACAAACTCCTTGCAGATGTTGTCCTTGGTGGGATTTGAACCCAGGACTCCAGCGCTGCAATTGTGGAGCCCAGCTGTGACTGGATCCATATCTCCCAGAAGGGTGCACTGAAGGTAACCACCACTAGAGGTCCTGTATATACATTCACACACCTTCACCCATCCCTAGAGCCATCAGAGGGAGCTGTTTAGCGATATATAAGGAAGGTGAAGACACTGAGAGTAGTCTAGTCTCAAGTTTCCGTCACCTCAGAGGGTGAAGTGAAGAGCAGACAGTCTAGGCTGAGAAAGTGTGCAGTCTGGCACACGGAGCAGAGCTCAAAGAGGAGTTCAGCTGCTAATGAAGGAGTCTGAAGTCTGCAGCTTGAAGCTTAGTTCAAACGAGTGGAGGCTAGTACAAGTGGAACGAAACCCACTCCAGCCTAGTCAGAACTGAGTCAAGTGAGTGCAGCTCAGTGAGCAAGCGTGCCGACGCTTAGAGAGCGGTGAAGAAGGAAAGAAGAAGCAGCCCACCTACTGCCAGTGTGTGATAGTGTGAGGGCCCGAGTAGGACGAAAGGTGAGTGGAAAGCGAGTGAGGGACAGAGGAGCCTAAACAGCTCATCCCAATTATTACCACCGGACACCGGGGTCCGAGCCTATAGGGATCTCCACGACCCATTAGGAGAACACCGGAGTTCCTGGAGGACTACAAGTCCCAAGAGTACCACAGAGCTGATACGTAACCGGGCCAGGAGGACGGAGTCCTGCAAGCAGGACGCTGCAAGCAGGGACTGTGTACTTCGGAAAAAGGTCCAATCACAAGGTCAGCCAGGTGCAGGACGGAGGCCAAGCTAGGCCCAGTTACAAGTAGGCCAAGACTTTATCACATAAAGGCAAGGAGAAAGGAGGCCACACACCTACTCAGTGGAGGAATCTGGATGTGCACCCTTCACCCTACAGTGCTCCGGGGAGTGCCTGCAACATCTTCAGTAAAGGTACCAAAGTAATTTGTGTGTTGTCTACCTTATTACCCCTCACTGCCGGGTCCCCGTCTGTCCTGCATCCCTACACATTTGTCTGCCCTGAAGGACTATCAGCCTTACCTGTGGAAGGCTTAACATCTAGCTGCACAATATTAACCCTTCAGTGGAACTGCATAGCAGCGCTGGTCACCCTGACCAGATACCACAGGTGGCGTCACGAATCCCCATACCAATATTCAATTCACCTGTAAATATCCCACATTAAGGATGTTCCCCAGAGCCACGGACTGAGCTGTGTCGCCGTGACATTCCCCATAGTAGTCTATAGGCTCAGATCCGAGTTCCCATTGCTCTGAAGGGCGACTCACAATGCTATCCACTGAGCCACCCTGCTGCCCTTATGAGAGTTGCAGAGCGCTGGACCAACGGTCTGGAGCTCACCACCGGCCAGGATATCCAGGAAGCGAAGTCGACACCCCCTTCCCCTGTGCAATCCGTCACAGGGGGCTACATTATATTCCATGGAGGAGTGCATTATACCCTATGAGGGGGCTACATTATATTCTGTGGGAGGCTGCATTATGCCCTATGAGAGGGCTACATAATATTCTATGGGGCTGCATTATACCCTATGAGGGGCTCCATTATATTTTATGGGGGTCTGCATTATACCCTATGAGGGGGCTAGCAGGGGCTGTATTATACCCTATGAGGGGATGAGGAGGCTACATTATATTCTATGGGGAGGCTGCATTATACTATGAGGGGCTGCATTATACCCCATGTGGGGATGTGGGGGTTACATTATATTCTATAGGGGGCTGCATTATACTATATGAGGGGGATCCATTATATTCTATGAGGGCTGCATTATACTCTATGACGGGGCTGCATTATACCCTATGAGGGGATGAGGGGGCTACATTATATTCTATGGGGGGCTGCATTATACCATTTGAGGGGGCTACAGTATATTCTATGGGGGCTGCATTATACCATATGAGGGGGCTGTATTATATTCTATTAGGGGCTGCATTATACTATTTGAGGGGGCAACATTATATTCTATGGGGGGTCTTCATTATTCCCTATGAGGGGGCTACAGTGGTGGCCAAAAGTATTGGCACCCCTGCAATTCAGTCAGATAATACTCAATTTCTTCCTGAAAATGATTGCAATCACAAATTATTTGCTATTTTTATCTTCATTTAATTTGCTTGCAAGGAAAAAACACAAAAGAGAATGAAGCAAAAATCAAATCCTTGATCATTTCACACAAAACTCCAAAAATGGGCCAGACAAAAGTATTGGCACCCTCAGCCTAATACTTGGTTGCACAACCTTTTGCCAAAATAACTGCGAACAACCGATTCCGGTAACCATCACTGAGTTTCTTACAATGCTCTGCTGGAATTGTAGACCATTCTTCTTTGGCAAACTGCTCCAGGTCCCTGATATTTGAAGGGTGCCTTCTCCAAACTGCCATTTTGAGATCTCTCCACGGGTGTTCTATGGGATTCAGGTCTGGACTCATTGCTGGCCACAAGTCTCCAGTGCTTTCTCTCAAACCATTTTATAGTGCTTTTGGAAGTGTGTTTTGTGTCATGACCTCTGAGGGAGACCCAGCTTTCTCACACTGGGCCCTACATTATGCTGCAAAATTTGTTGGTAGTCTTCAGACTTCATAATGCCATGCACACGGTCAAGCAGTCCAGTGCCAGAGGCAGCAAAGCAACCCCAAAACATCAGGGAACCTCCGCCATGTTTGACTGTAGGGACCGTGTTATTTCTTTGAATCCCTCTTTTTTTTCTGTACACTCTATGTTGATGGTTTTTCCCAAAAAGCTCGAATTTTGTCTCATCTGACCAGAGAACATTCTTCCAAAACGTTTTAGGCTTTCTCAGGTAAGTTTTGGCAAACTTCAGCCTGGCTTTTTTATGTCTTGGGGTAAGACGTGTGGTCTTCCAGGGTATCCTACCATACAGTCCCTTTTCATTCAGACGCCGACGGATAGTATGGGTTGACACTGTTGTACCCTCGGACTGCAGGGCAGCTTGAACTTTTTTAGATGTTAGTCGAGGTTCTATATCCACCATCCGCACAATCTTGCGTTGAAATCTCTCGTCAATTTTTCTTTTCCTTCCACATCTAGGGAGGTTAGCCACAGTGCCATGGGCTTTAAACTTCTTGATGACACTGCGCACGGAAGACACAGGAACATTCAGGTCTTTGGAGATGGACTTGTAGCCTTGAGATTGCTCATGCTTCTTCACAATTTGGTTTCTCAAGTCCTCAGACAGTTCTTTGGTCTTCTTTCTTTTCTCCATCGTCAATGTGGTACACACAAGGACACAGGACAGAGGTTGAGTCAACTTTAATCCATGTTAACTGGCTGCAAGTGTGATTTAGTTATTGCCATTAACTGTTAGGGGCCACAGGTAAGTTACAGGTGCTGGTGATTACACGAATTAGAGAAGCATCACATGAATTTTCAAACAGTGCCAATACTTTTGTCTACCCCCTTTTTTAGGTTTGGTGTGGAATAATATCCAATTTGGCTTTAGGTCAATTCTTTTTGTGTTTTTTTGATTAAAGACAAATTAAATGAAGATAATAAAACCAAAGAATTTGTGTTTGCAATCATTTTCAGGAAGAAACTGAGTATTATCTGACAGAATTGCAGGGGTGCCAATACTTTTGGCCACCACTGTACATTATATTCTATGGGGGCTGCATTTTACCATATGAGGGGCTGCATTGTATTCTGTGGGGAGGGCTACATTATATTCTATGAGGGGGCTACACTATATTCTTTGAGGGAGTTCTACCCCAACCCCTGCTATATCATTAAGATGTGTACTACCTTATATTATACCCTGATATTAGCATGTTTTACCACACAATTGGTGGTCTTGTATTTATTTCTTTGTAGCTACATAGTGGGCCCCAAGAATGATTTCTCTGGAGAGCCCAAGGTGCTAAAGTCCGATGCTGATACCACAGTCCAGTTAGTAAGAGTCCTCTTCTCAACCCGTGGTTCTGCTTCTTTCCACTCAAGGGAACTGTATTGCCAGGATGGCGGGTAGTTATCTTCTGTCACTGACGCTCTGTAACTATGTAACTCCCGCCCGGGGCACTGTCCCAGTCTCATGCTCTGTCCCGTATTGGCCTGTTGCCACTTGGGATTATAAAATCTGGGCCATAATGCTAGGCGACCTGACCCAGGACCTGTCTCCAATTGATCTCTCAGTTGTTCGAGCCCTATCTGACTTTCTGATAGGTAACTGTCTGTCCTTTCAGGTTAGCCCCTCCCACTCTGGGCTAGTCCCAGCCATAATCGATAACTCTAAAGAAAAAAAAAGAGTTTTGCTGGATCCTTGAATTAAAAATATCCTTGTTTTTATTAGAAAATCATTTAAAAAATCACATCAGGGTAGACAGTAACAACTCTTTTCTCTTTGGCTTTATATATGCACCCAGCCGACAGGTGGCTGTGTTTCCTGCTTACATGGATCGGTCAGGTCAGAGGACTTACTGGTGAGCAACATATTCCTTACTGACTTTTACTATAATCGATAACTCTCCCTACTGTTGGGCAACACAGAATATTAAACCATGTCGCAATTCACATTACACAATACATCACTGCATTATTATTCAAGGGAGAACGTGGACAATATGTCCATCTCCTTACACCTCCATTAAGAACGTGCATTCCTCCCCATCAAAGGCAAAGTTCATTTTGGAGGCCAAGGGCCAAGATAAATGAGTCTGTTTGTGTTGACTCCAGTCCTATCTGAAGACGTCAGAGATGGGCTCAATATGTCCATCTCCCTACAGAGGCAGTCACCACCCCAAATGTATAATGCAGAGAGCGCAGCTACTTGGCACGTCCAACCTTTGTGAAGTGTGCAAGTGTTCACTGCTGCGACTGCAAAGATGCAGCGGCAATCTGCAAGCTCCAAGACATCTGCAGACATTGTATGAATGCTTGACTTTTAAATACTGCTATATTTACTTTGCATATAAATGTGATGTTCTCAGGGCATGAGCCCATCCGCCTACGACACAAGTGTGACTTTGTACAACATAAGTAATGGCATAAATTGACATAGTGACTCAACTTTTATGGAGATGATATCTATAAATAAACTATACAACAGTGATCAAAGGTGACATGGGTTATGTCACATGTTAGTGCCATGTCTGTCGCACAGATGAGTCGGCTGAATGTGAAAGGTGCTGACGATGAGATACAGCTTGTAGATAAGGAAAGTGTTTACAGTGTTCTGCAGCGTCTTCTGATCTGTGAGATGTTTTCTTGAGACTTTTCTATGATGACACTTGACTATTCCATCACCTTATCCCCATAACAGACTTATCTGTAATTCTAGTTTGTTTGCAAACTGGACACCATTATCCTCCAAAGCTCAAGGGTCATTGTGTTTTACAGCATTTATCCCTGCTGACAAGGACAATGAAACGTGGCAATTCCATAGCGTAAACAAGTGATCCCCATCTTGGGCGCGCCCGCCAGCAAGTGTTTGTGCCCAGTGTTTGTACCCACTGTTTATTGCCAGTGTTAATTGCCTGTGTTTATTCCCAGTGTTTGTACCCAGTGTTTGTGGCCAGTGTTTATTCCTAGTATTTGTGCCAAGTGTTTATTCCTAGTTTTTATTTCTATTGTTTATTCCCAATGTTTATACCAAGTGTTTGAGACCAGTGGTTATTCCTAGTATTTATTCCCAGTGTTTATGCCCAGAGTTTGTGGCAAGTGTTTATATCCAGTGTTTGTGGCCAGTGTTTATATCCAGTGTTTGTGGCCAGTGTTTATTCTCAGTGTTTGTGGCCATGTTTATTCCCAGTATTTATTCTTAGTGTTTATACCAAGTGTTTATTTCCAGTGTTTGTGCCCAGCGTTTATTTCCAGTGTTTATACCCAGTTTTTGTCACCAGAATTTATTCCCAGTGTTTATACACAGTGTTTGTGTCCAGTGTTTATTCCCAGTGTTTATACCCAGTGTCCAGTGTTTATTCCCAGTGTTTATGGTCAGTGTTTAATCCCAGTGTTTGTGCCCAGTATGTATTCTTAGTGTTTGTGCCCAGTGTTTATTCCCAGTGTTTGTGTCCAGTGTTTATTCCCAGTGTTTATTCCCAGTGTTTATACCCAGTGTTTATTCCCAGTGTTTGTGCCCAGTGTTTGTGTCCAGTGTTTATTCCCAGTGTTTATGGTCAGTGTTTATTCCCAGTGTTTGTGCCCAGTATGTATTCTTAGTGTTTGTGCCCAGTGTTTATTCCCAGTGTTTGTCGCCGATATTTCTTCCCAGTGTTTATTCCCAGTGTTTATACCCAGTGTTTATTCCCAGTGTTTGTGTCCAGTGTTTGTGTCCAGTGTTTATTCCCAGTGTTTGTGCCCAGTGTTTGTGCCCAGTGTTTGTGTCCAGTGTTTATTCCCAGTGTTTGTGCCCAGTGTTTGTGTCCAGTGTTTATTCCCAGTGTTTATGGTCAGTGTTGATTCCCAGTATTTGTGCCCAGTATGTATTCTTAGTGTTTGTGCCCAGTGTTTATTCCCAGTGTTTATGGTCAGTGTTTATTCCCAGTGTTTGTGCCCAGTATGTATTCTTAGTGTTTGTGCCCAGTGTTTATTCCCAGTGTTTATGGTTAGTGTTTATTCCCAGTGTTTGTGCCCAGTATGTATTCTTAGTGTTTGTGCCCAGTGTTTATTCCCAGTGTTTGTCGCCAATATTTCTTCCCAGTGTTTATTCCCAGTGTTTATACCCAGTGTTTATTCCCAGTGTTTGTGTCCAGTGTTTGTGTCCAGTGTTTATTCCCAGTGTTTGTGCCCAGTGTTTATTCCCAGTGTTTGTGCCCAGTGTTTGTGTCCAGTGTTTATTCCCTGTAAGGTTCTTTGTCTCTGTTGACATGTTCCTTGAAACTCAGTTTTCCGTCGGCCATTTTGCTTTCTGTCTTTCTGCAGCTCTTGCCCTCAGTTAATATGGAGTTTCCAGTTTTCATGTTCCCGCCCTGATTCTTCCCTCTTGCTTCTTAAGCAGCCTCAGCTGAACAATCAGTGCTCCTGAATCAAGCCTCAGTCAGTCTGTGACCTTACTCCTGGAAACCTTGGACTTGTACTCCAGCTATTCCCGACTGAGGAACCTTGGAACACTTTTGGACTCTGGAAACCTGCTGTTTGGTGAATCCATGTTTGCAGAGGAATTACGGTACAGAGAAGAGATCCTGAACCTGCTTTGGAGATTTATTGTAGTGCTTGGAGTTACTCTGGCCTGCTGTGTCTCCTGTCGCTGTTCCTGCAAACTGTGTGAACTTTTCAGCATGCTTGTATGAAGTAATACAAGTCATTTCATTTCAACCTATGTCTCCTGTGTTTTCCTCGCACCCAAGCACAAGACGCTATAGGAACTGTACACTATACATGACAAGATTCAGGAGCCAATGTTTAGTGTCTGCTGGGTCTGGGAAAGCCGTGTCTGCTGTGACTGTGGATATCAGATGTCCGTTTAATACCTTATGTGATGACAGTGGTTGTGACTTCTCACAACCATTCCAGGTGAGCGCATTCCCTTAAAATTTTACTCTGGAGTGTTAACCCAGGTAAACACTATTGTTTTTTGTTTTTTTTTCTTTCCTGTTCCAGCACTTCTGCCTTAAAAGATCTGGAAGATGGAGGCCCGCATAAAGGAACTTTGCGGAGTGACTGATACAATCCTTTCAGATGTACAGACTTTAAAAACCCGTTTTGCAAGCCTACAGGACCTCACTAATCATAATTTGCAAGTGTTTGGACAGACTACCCAGGAATTGCGAGCCAGGATTGAGGCTCTAGAGGAACGAGCCCAGGCTCCTGCCATAACCCCGAGTTCTGGGATCCCCAAATTACCTCCTTTTCGTTTTGGCGGTGAACGTGAGAAATTCAGGGGATTTATTAATCAATGCAATTTATTTTTTTCTGCACATGCTTCACAATTTCCCACTGAACGATCCAAAGTGCTTACTATAATCATGTTGCTTACCAATAAGGCTTTGATGTGGGCAAACCCTCTGATTGAGACTGAGGATGATTGTTTGAATCACCTTGATGCTTTTATTTCAGCCATGGGGCAGGTGTTTGATGACCCCAATCGAGGTGCAACAGCTGAAGCAGCCATGTTAACTTTGCGCCAAGGTAAGCGTTCAGTAGCCGAATATGCCCTGGATTTCAGGAGATGGGCTCTTGATACCACTTGGGACACTTCCGCTAAAAAATCTATTTTTCGGAAAGGGTTGTCTCCACTGATTAAGGATGAACTTGCTCGTGCCGACCCTCCCACTGCGTTAGGTGACTTTATTAACTATTGTATCCGTATTGATGCTCGTCTGACTGAACGCAGACAAGAGAGATGGTTCGAAAATAATCGCACTAACCTTTTACTACCTCCCTCCTCAGCTAAGGAACCTTTGAGTAGGATCACAAGGGAACCAGAACCTGAACCCATGCAGGTGGACTCTTTACAAAGACGGGTTAGTGATGCACGCAAAGAACATCGTATAAAGGAAAATCTATGTTTCTACTGTGGTAAGTCAGGGCACTTCATTATAAACTGCCCCAGCCGTTCTCGTAAGACTACTGCAGCAGTCATTCACTGTGAGTGTTGCGAGAGGAGCTCTGTCATGTCCGAGCCTCAGGCTCCAGAGAGATCTGCTGCAAGAGATCTTGATTTCTCGGACTTAAACTCTGTTAGTTCTGGGGACGATGACGGTATAAACGCTGCAATTTTTCAAGTTTCCTCAGCGGTGTCCCAGCTGAGTTGTAAAAGAAACAATTCTCATTGCTTCCTTTCCATCAAACTCTGGGTTGACTCAGTCTGGGTGTCTAGCTCTGCTATGATCGACTCAGGAGCAAGTGGAAATTTTATGGATATCTCCTTTGCTCTGAAACAGGGGATACGTTCAGTGAAGAAGGCTACTCCAGTACAGATGGAGACTGTGGATGGCTCTCTACTGACTTCTGGACCAGTGGATCAAGAAACAGAGCCTTTGAGGGTCCTTATGGGTAAAGATCATCAGGAGAAAATGTCTTTTTTGCTTATCTCTTCTCCCCACTTTCCCATTATTCTAGGGCTACCATGGCTGCAGGCGCAGAATCCTACGATTAACTGGGAGACCAAGGAATTACACTTTGCAGAGAAACAGATGAGTCAAGGAGTTTCAGCTTGCTCTGTTCCTAAAGGAACCATGTCAGTCCCTGAACTACCAGCTGTATACCAGGACTATGTGGATTTATGTGACAAGAAGAACGCTGATCAGCTTCCTCCTCACCGTCCATATGATTGTCCAATTGAATTATTGCCTGGAGCCGAGATACCTTTTGGTAAGATCTACCCCCTAGCGGGGCCCGAGCTAAAAGCTTTGAAGGATTATATAGACGAAAATTTAGCCAAGGGCTTCATACGCCCCTCTTCATCTCCCGCAGGTGCACCCATCTTCTTTGTGAAGAAGAAAGATGGATCTCTGAGACCCTGCATAGACTATAGGGAACTCAATAAGGTTACTATTAGAAACCGTTATCCATTGCCTTTAATCCCTGAGTTGTTGGAGAGAGTGCGGCATGCCAAAATTTTCTCTAAACTGGATCTCCGTGGGGCCTATAACTTGGTCCGTATTAGACCTGGGGATGAATGGAAGACTGCTTTCAGGTCACGCTATGGACACTTTGAATAACTAATTATGCCTTTTGGTCTGAGTACCGCCCCAGCCACTTTCCAACACTTGGTGAATGATATCTTCAGGGATCTCCTAGATACATTTGTGGTGATTTATCTGGATGATATTCTAATTTTTTCTAACTCCACAGAGGAACATCATGGACATGTGAGAATGGTCTTAGAACGCCTAAGACAAAACCATCTCTACATCAAACTTGAAAAATGTGAATTCCATAGGACCGAAATTCAATTTCTGGGGTATGTACTATCTACGCAAGGGATTAGTATGGATGGAAGCAAGACCCAAGCCATCAAGGATTGGCTAATTCCTAGAAATGTGAAGGAGGTGCAGCGTTTCATCGGGTTTGCCAACTTCTATAGACGTTTCATTAAGAATTTTTCTGAGGTAGTGTCACCTATCACCCAACTTACCCGGAAACAGTCTAGGTTCTCCTGGACCCCGCAAGCTCAGGAAGCATTTTCCTGTTTAAAGGATAAATTTACCACCGCACCTATCTTAGTACATCCCAACCCCGAGCTTGCCTTCATAATAGAGGTGGATGCTTCAGACTGTGCCGTTGGAGCTATACTCTCTCAGAGAACAGGTGAGAAGAATGTCTTGCATCCCTGTGCCTTCTTTTCCCAGCAGTTGTCTTCGGCTGAGAGGAACTACGATGTGGGCAATAGAGAATTGTTGGCCATTATTGCCGCCTTCAAGGAATGGAGACACCTTCTTCAGCGAGCTGCACAGCAAATAGTCGTCCTGACAGACCATCGTAACCTTGAATTTATCAGGTCGGCTAAGTGCCTGACTCCTCGCCAGGCTCGCTGGAATCTTTTCCTAAACCAATTTAATTTTGTCATTTCTTATAGACCAGGATCGCGCAATGGAAAGGCTGATGCACTCTCTAGGATTCATTCAGCAGAGACACGTCCACTTACTCCTCCTAAGACTATTCTTCCTGACTCTAGATTCCTGGGAGTGATTCATAATCAAGACCTACTTAAGGACATCAAGGAAGCATACCATGCGGATTCTTTGTTGGCTCAACCCCCAAGGGACGTAAGTCTTATCTTTAAGAATGGTGTGTGGATTCAGGGACAACGTCTGTATATACCTGAAACAGTCAGATTGAGAGTATTGCAACTCATCCACGATTCCAAGATAGCCGGGCATAGGGGAATTCTAAAGACACAAGAATTTCTTTCTCGTTTCTTTTGGTGGCCCACTTACAGGAAAGATGTCTTAAACTATGTCACTTCATGTGAAGTCTGTGCAAGATGCAAAACACCTCGCTCCTCACCAACTGGTCTGTTGCAACCTCTTCCCACCCCGTCCCGCCCGTGGGGATCCATTTCTATGGACTTCATTGTGGAGTTACCAACCTCTCAAGGGAAGAACACCATTCTAGTGGTGGTTGACCGTCTAACAAAGGCAGCTCATTTTATCCCTTGTGTCGGCTTACCCACTGCAAAACAGACATCAGACTTGATGATTAAGAATGTGTTTCGCTTACATGGAGTACCGGATGAGGTCATTTCGGATCGAGGGGTGCAATTCACTTCAAGGTTTTGGCAAAATTTCTGTGCAGCATTGGACATTAAAGTAAACCTTTCTTCTGCTTTTCATCCCCAGACTAATGGACAGACAGAACGAACCAATCAGACCCTGGAGCAGTATCTCCGCTGTTTTATCTGCCACCTACAGGATGATTGGGTGGATCTACTTCCACTGGCTGAGTTCTCTTATAACAACTCTCAGAGCGCCTCCACTAAGCAGTCTCCTTTTTACTCCAATCTACGTTATCATCCTAACATTCTTCCTCGATTTCCCATAGATACGCCCTTGCCGGCAGTGGCTGAAAGAATCACTTCTTTACAAAAGAATATGGATCTTCTAAAGGAAAATCTAGAATTGGCTCAGGAAAGGTACAAGAAAGCAGCAGATAAATTTCGTAAACCTGCACCAGCTTTCAAGGTAGGAGATTTGGTCTGGCTGTCAACCAGAAATCTTAAATTAAAGATTCCATCGTCTAAATTGGGACATAAGTACATTGGACCTTATAAGATCAGTAAAATTATAAGTGCTGTTGCTTGTCGTCTTCAACTGCCCAGAACTGTGAGAATCCACCCTGTCTTTCATGTATCCCTACTAAAGGCTGCAACACCCAATACGTTTCCTGGACGTTCTTCTCCTTGCCCTGACCCAGTGCTGGTCGATGGTCAGGAAGAATTTATGGTGGAAAGGATTCTAGATTCCAGGTTGTACAGAAATCAGTTGCAATATTTGATTAAATGGCAGGGCTACCCAGTGGAGGACAACTCATGGGAACCAGTCAATAATGTAAATGCTCCTCGCCTGCTCCACCAGTTTCATCAGAGGTACCCTGACAAGCCTGGTCTGAGGTCATCCGGAGGTTGTCCCTAAGGGGGGAGTAATGTAAGGTTCTTTGTCTCTGTTGACATGTTCCTTGAAACTCAGTTTTCTGTTGGCCATTTTGCTTTCTGTCTTTCTGCAGCTCTTGCCCTCAGTTAATATGGAGTTTCCAGTTTTCATGTTCCCGCCCTGATTCTTCCCTCTTGCTTCTTAAGCAGCCTCAGCTGAACAATCAGTGCTCCTGAATCAAGCCTCAGTCAGTCTGTGACCTTACTCCTGGAAACCTTGGACTTGTACTCCAGCTATTCCCTACTGAGGAACCTTGGAACACTTTTGGACTCTGGAAACCTGCTGTTTGGTGAATCCATGTTTGCAGAGGAATTACGGTACAGAGAAGAGATCCTGAACCTGCTTTGGAGATTTATTGTAGTGCTTGGAGTTACTCTGGCCTGCTGTGTCTCCTGTCGCTGTTCCTGCAAACTGTGTGAACTTTTCAGCATGCTTGTATGAAGTAATACAAGTCATTTCATTTCAACCTATGTCTCCTGTGTTTTCCTCGCACCCAAGCACAAGACGCTATAGGAACTGTACACTATACATGACATTCCCAGTGTTTATGGTCAGTGTTTATTCCCAGTATTTGTGCCCAGTATGTATTCTTAGTGTTTATTCCCAGTGTTTATGGTCAGTGTTTATTCCCAGTATTTGTGCCCAGTATGTATTCTTAGTGTTTGTGCCCAGTGTTTATTCCCAGTGTTTATGGTTAGTGTTTATTCCCAGTGTTTGTGCCCAGTATGTATTCTTAGTGTTTGTGCCCAGTGTTTATTCCCAGTGTTTGTTGCCAATATTTCTTCCCAGTGTTTATTACCAGTGTTTATACCCAGTGTTTGTGTCCAGTGTTTATTCTCAGTGTTTGTGCCCAGTGTTTATTCCCAGTGTTTGTGCCCAGTGTTTGTGTCCAGTGTTTATTCCCAGTGTTTATGGTCAGTGTTTATTCCCAGTATTTGTGCCCAGTATGTATTCTTAGTGTTTGTGCCCAGTGTTTATTCCCAGTGTTTATGGTTAGTGTTTATTCCCAGTGTTTGTGCCCAGTATGTATTCTTAGTGTTTGTGCCCAGTGTTTATTCCCAGTGTTTATGGTTAGTGTTTATTCCCAGTGTTTGTGCCCAGTATGTATTCTTAGTGTTTGTGCCCAGTGTTTATTCCCAGTGTTTGTCGCCAATATTTCTTCCCAGTGTTTATTACCAGTGTTTATACCCAGTGTTTATTCCCAGTGTTTGTGTCCAGTGTTTGTGTCCAGTGTTTATTCCCAGTGTTTATACCCAGTGTTTGTGTCCAGTGTTTATTCCCAGTGTTTATACCCAGTGTTTGTGTCCAGTGTTTATTCCCAGTGTTTATGGTCAGTGTTTATTCCCAGTGTTTGTGCCCAGTATGTATTCTTAGTGTTTGTGCCCAGTGTTTGTCGCCAATATTTCTTCCCAGTGTTTATTACCTGTGTTTTTACCCAGTGTTTTTTCCCAGTGTTTGTGTCTAGTGTTTGTGTCCAGTGTTTATTCCCAGTGTTTATACCCAGTGTTTGTGTCCAGTGTTTATTCCCAGTGTTTATACCCAGTGTTTGTGTCCAGTGTTTATTCCCAGTGTTTATGGGCAGTGTTTATTCCCAGTGTTTGTGCCCAGTATGTATTCTTAGTGTTTGCGCCCAGTGTTTATTCCCAGTGTTTGTCGCCAATATTTCTTTCCAGTGTTTATTTCCAGTGTTTATACCCAGTGTTTGTGTCCAGTGTTTATTCCCAGTGTTTATGGTCAGAGTTTATTCCCAGTGTTTGTGCCCAGTATGTATTCTTAGTGTTTGTGCCCAGTGTTTATTCCCAGTGATTGTCGCCAATATTTCTTCCCAGTGTTTATTACCAGTGTTTATACTCAGTGTTTATGGCCAGTATTTATTCCCAGTGTTTGTGTGTTTTGCATCCAGGCTGACACTTAGTAAATGTTCTCCAGGACCAGCATGGGACAGACTGGGCAAGGCCTCCAAGGCTTGAAATGATAGCAGGCATGTTAACCATAGGGTTTACTTGGAGCCAGAAGACAAGCTGTCCCTACGGGAGTTCTCACACAGAGAAGAGATGAAAGTGAGCTGCCAGTTAATTTTGGATGACCTCTTTCTGACTTGCTCAGCATGTCTGCCATTCTTTCTTGGCCAGGGAGAAATATTTGGACACGGGTGGCATTTACAATAATATTATCTGATGATTTGCATTAACTTTTTTTTGTAATGTAGAGTAATGTGCCTTTCTATGTCCGGCGTCTTTTTTTTTAAGTGACTTTTCTGTATGTACAGTAGATGACAAAGTGGAATAAAAGGAAGATGAAACCAATGGCTAAGTATTTTTTGGTTGCTAATCTATGCTAATAAATGACATTATGCTTTAGATTTATGGTTCATCACAGATAACCAAGATGATAACATCTATGATCATGAAGTGCAGCATAAAATCAATTGACCAGTTTTCTATGAATTAATTTCAATGTGAATCTATACCACAAATGAAATAATCAAGCGATCTGGGCTATTTCAAACTGGTCAGTGGTGCTGGACTAACCTGGTCAGGATTTTCAATGGTGTGAAAATGATGTGATCAAAGAAAATATCCAGAGAAAGGGGGATCCTGTAGTCGAAGATAACTCATTTATAAAAGGATCAGAGGAGGATGTGAAGAATCATTCTGATAAAAGGACCAGAGGAGGATGTGAAGAATTGTTCTGATAAAAGGATCAGGGGAGTATGTCAAGAATAGAGTTGAGCGAAACAGGTCGGTCAGATTCATAAGTCGCCGACTTTCGCCAAAGTTGAGTTTCGCCGATCGAAACCCGACCATAGCGTGAAGTCGGCCATGCGGTTGGCAAAACGAGCGCCAAAGTCGTATTTCCCAGAATGCTTTCAGGCGCTTTTTCAGCCAATGAGCAATGACGTACACTGTGGGCAAGGAGATGACATGTGCAGCGTCCACCACAATCATAGAGAAGGGCATTGCAGTGATTGGCTTGCTTTGGGGGCATCATAGTGTCTATAAAAGCCCTGACCGCCGACCTCCATTGTTCTTCTGCCGATCTTAACAGTAGGGAGAGGTTGCTGTTTATCAGTAGGGAGAGAGTTGGGGCTGTAAAGATAGAAGAAGTTCTTATGTGCTTGTGCTGATAACAATTGTGCAGTGACAGGGGAGGATTTTCTTGTGTGCAGCAGCGCTGGTTAATAGGCTGCCTGATAGCTGTACTGCTGTGTGTACACTGCTGTGCAGACTGCTTTTTACACAGCACTAATACTTTTATTCTTTTTTTCTGCACAGTTACCGAGCGTTCATTTTTCCCCACACCGTACAGAGCTGTACGCTCCTCACACACTACCGTGTACCGGCTGGTATCAGGGACAAATACATGCTGACTATCTGTGTGTGACTTCGGAAATATATACGGAGATTTAAATTTTCCCCTACACCGTATACAGCTGTACGCTTCTGATACAGTACCATTTTTCTGCTTTTTGAATTACGGTCAAATCCATACTGAGTGAGCGTCTGTGTGTGACTCCGGATATACAGTACAGACCAAAAGTTTGGAAACACCTTCTCATTCAAAGATTTTTCTGTATTTTCATGACTATGAAAATTGTAGAATCACACTGAAGGCATCAAAACTATGAATTATACATTACACTTTACAAAAAAGTGTGAAACAACTGAAAATATGTCTTATATTCTAGGTTCTTCAAAGTAGCCACCTTTTGCTTTGATTACTGCTTTGCACGCAGAAAAGGTGAACGGATGGACTCTACATGCCTGGTTCCCACTGTGAAGCATGGAGGAGGTGGTGTGATGGTGTGGGGGTGCTTTGCTGGTGACACTGTTGGGGATTTATTCAAAATTGAAGTGGTGAGCGGTCCAGCTCACCCCAAACCATCTCGATTGGGTTCAGGTCTGGTGACTGGGGAAGCCAGGTCATCTGGCGTAGCCAGGGCCGGATTAACGTAGGGGCTGATGGAGCTGCAGCTCCAGGCCCTTAGAGATAGGCCCATCGCGGCTGCTCTCTGCTCTCCTCCCTTCCCTGTGCTGCTGACGTCAGTCTGGTGGTGGAGGGGGAGGTGAGGAGCCAGGAGAGACTGTGTGCTGGAGGGGGAGAGAGGAAAGCTGCTGCTGAAAGTACTGTAGGAGAGGAGTCGGCAGCAGCACAGTGTTATCTCATTCACCCAATCCAGAAGCAGGATGTAAATGAAGGCAGAACATGTGACCACAGAGCAGCCAGTCACAGCTCACCTTTCACTTGTCCTCATACATGCACTGTCTTCTTCCATCTTTGCCTATTGGCATCCTGCCCTGTGTTCAGTGTGTTGTAGTGACGGTCCCTGTCTGGAGGAGAGAGTTAGAGACAGGCAGGCAGAGGTGTGTGTGCTGTTACAAGAATCCCAGCCATATTACAGTGAAAGCAGATGGAGAATCCTGAAGTCTCTGCACAGGTTTGTGTTGTAAAGTGTGTGGTTTCTGGCAAATTCCATCAGTAGCATTGAATGGCCCATAGTAATATAGGGCAGCATTGAGAGGCCCATATAGCGCAGCATTGAATGGCCCATAGTATATATAGGGCAGCATTGAGAGGCCCATTCTAGTATATAGCGCAGCATTGAATGGCCCATAGTAATATAGGGCAGCATTGAGAGGCCCTCTCAATGCTGCGCTATATATACTATGGGCCATTCAATGCTGCGCTATATACTAGAATGGGCCTCTCAATGCTGCCCTATATATACTATGGGCCTCTCAGTGCTGCCCTATATATACTATGGGCCTCTCAATGCTGCGCTATACAGGTCCTTCTCAAAAAATTAGCATATAGTGCTAAATTTCATTATTTTCCATAATGTAATGATTACAATTAAACTTTCATATATTTTAGATTCATTACACACTAACTGATATTTGTCAGGTTTTTTATTGTTTTAATACTGATGATTTTGGCATACAACTCCTGATAACCCAAAAAACCTGTCTCAAAAAATTAGCATATCAAGAAAAGGTTCTCTAAACGACCTATTACCCTAATCTTCTGAATCAACTAATTAACTCTAAACACATGCAAAAGATTCCTGAGGCTTTTAAAAGCTCCCTGCCTGGTTCATTACTCAAAACCCCCATCATGTGTAAGACTAGCGACCTGACTGATGTCAAGAAGGCCATCATTGACACGCTCAAGCAAGAGGGTAAGACCCAGAAAGAAATTTCTCAACAAATAGGCTGTTCCCAGAGTGCTGTATCAAGGCACCTCAATGGGAAGTCTGTTGGAAGGAAACAATGTGGCAGAAAACGCTGTACAACGAGAAGAGGTGACCGGACCCTGAGGAAGATTGTGGAGAAGGACCGATTCCAGACCTTGGGGGACCTGAGGAAGCAGTGGACTGAGTCTGGTGTAGAAACATCCAGAGCCACTGTGCACAGGCGTGTGCAGGAAATGGGCTACAGGTGCCGCATTCCCCAGGTAAAGCCACTTTTGAACCAGAAACAGAGAAGCAGCACTGGGCTACAGAGAAGCAGCACTGGACTGTTGCTAAGTGGTCCCAAGTACTTTTTTCTGATGAAAGCAAATTTTGCATGTCATTCGGAAATCAAGGTGCCAGAGTCTGGAGGAAGACTGGGGAGAAGGAAATGCCAAAATGCCTGAAGTCCAGTGTCAAGTACCCACAGTCAGTGATGGTGTGGGGTGCCATGTCAGCTGCTGGTGTTGGTCCACTGTGTTTCATCAAGGGCAGGGTCAATGCAGCTAGCCATCAGGAGATTTTGGAGCACTTCATGCTTCCATCGGCTGAAATGCTTTATGGAGATGAAGATTTCATTTTTCAGCACGACCTGGCACCTGCTCACAGTGCCAAAACCACTGGTAAATGGTTTACTGACCATGGTATTACTGTGCTCAATTGGCCTGCCAACTCTCCTGACCTGAACCCCATAGAGAATCTGTGGGATATTGTGAAGAGAAAGTTGAGAGATGCATGACCCAACACTCTGGATGAGCTTAAGGCCGCTATCGAAGCATCCTGGGCCTCCATAACACCTCAGCAGTGTCACAGGCTGATTGCCTCCATGCCACGCCGCATTGAAGCAGTCATTTCTGCAAAAGGATTCCCAACCAAGTATTGAGTGCATAACTGAACTTTATTATTTGATGGTTTTTTTGTTTGTTTTTAAAAAACATTTTTATTTTATTGGACGGTTGAAATATGTTAATTTTTTGAGACAGGTTTTTTGGGTTATCAGGAGTTGTATGCCAAAATCATCAGTATTAAAACAATAAAAGACCTGACAAATTTCAGTTGGTGTGTAATGAATCTAAAATATATGAAAGTTTAATTGTAATCATTACATTATGGAAAATAATGAAATTTAGCACTATATGCTAATTTTTTGAGAAGGACCTGTATATACTATGGGCCATTCAATGCTGCGCTATATATACTATGGGCCATTCAATGCTGCGCTATATGGGTCTCTCAATGCTGCATTATATATACTATGGGCCATTCAATGCTGCGCTATATATACTATGGGCCATTCAATGCTGCGCTGTATACTAGAATAGGCCTCTCAATGCTGCCCTATATATACTATGGGCCATTCAATGCTGCGCTATATACTAGAATAGGCCTCTCAATGCTGCCCTATATATACTATGGGCCTCTCAATGCTGCCCTATATATACTATGGGCCATGCAATGCTGCGCTATATGGGTCTCTCAATGCTGCATTATATATACTATGGGCCATTCAATGCTGCGCTATATATACTATGGGCCATTCAATGCTGCGCTATATACTAGAATAGGCCTCTCAATGCTGCCCTATATATACTATGGGCCATGCAATGCTGCGCTATATGGGCCTCTCAATGCTGCATTATATATACTATGGGCCATTCAATGCTGCGCTATATATACTATGGGCCATGCAATGCTGCCCTATATATACTATGGGCCATTCAATGCTGCGCTATATGGGTCTCTCAATGCTGCATTATATATACTATGGGCCATTCAATGCTGCGCTATATATACTATGGGCCATTCAATGCTGCGCTATATATACTATGGGCCATTCAATGCTGCGCTATATGGGCCTCTCAATGTTGCATTATATATACTATGGGCCATTCAATGCTGCATTATATATACTATGGGCCATTCAATGCTGCCCTATATATACTATGGGCCATTCAATGCTGCGCTATATGGGTCTCTCAATGCTGCATTATATATACTATGGGCCATTCAATGCTGCATTATATATACTATGGGCCATTCAATGCTGCATTATATATACTATGGGCCATTCAATGCTGCGCTATATGGGCCTCTCAATGTTGCATTATATATACTATGGGCCATTCAATGCTGCGCTATATATACTATGGGCCATGCAATGCTGCACTATATGGGCCTCAATGCTGCATTATATATACTATGGGCCATTCAATGCTGCGCAACTATGGGCTATTCAATGCTGCATTATATATACTATGGGCCATGCAATGCTGCGCTATATATACTATGGGCCATGCAATGCTGCGCTATATGGGCCTCTCAATGCTGCATTATATATACTATGGGCCATTCAATGCTGCGCAACTATGGGCCATTCAATGTTGCGCTATATATACTATGGGCCATTCAATGCTGCGCTATATATACTATGGGCCATTCAATGCTGCGCTATATGGGCCTCTCAATGCTGCATTATATATACTATGGGCCATTCAATGCTGCCCTATATATACTATGGGCCATTCAATGCTGCGCTATATACTAGAATGGGCCTCTCAATGTTGCCCTATATTACTATGGGACATTCAATGCTGCACCATATACTAGAATGGGCCAGGAGCGTTTAAATGCCCTCTCTCTGTTATGTATTGAAAATAGATTGCTGAATGAGCTTAATCTTGATTCTACAATTGAGGAATTTGCAAGCATAACATAACAGACTTTCTATATCCACTGTATTTATATTAGGCATGTATCATATATTTACTTTGTTTATATCTTTTACGTTACATTTTGGCCTTTGTGAATTGCCGTGTTTGGCCCCACCCCTTGTCCCGCCCCTTGCCCCGCCCCTTCAGCTCCAGGCCCATCATGTTCTTAATCCGACCCTGGGCGTAGCACCCCAACACTCTCCTCCTTGGTCAAATAGCCCTTACACAGCTTGGAGGTGTGTTTGGGGTCATTGTCCTGTTGAAAAATAAATGATGGTCCAACTAAATGCAAACCGGATGGAATAGCATGCTGCTGCAAGATGCTGTAGTAGCCATGCTGGTTCAGTGTGCCTTCAATTTTTAATAAATCCCCAACAGTGTCACCAGCAAAGAAACCCCACACCATCACACCACCTCCTCCATGCTTCACGGTGGGAACCAGGCATGTAGAGTCCATCCGTTCACCTTTTCTGTGTGCAAAGCAGTAATCAAAGCAAAAGGTGGCTACTTTGAAGAACCTAGAATATAAGACATATTTTCAGTTGTTTCACACTTTTTTGTAAAGTGTAATGTATAATTCTACATGTGTTAATTCATAGTTTTGATGCCTTCAGTGTGATTCTACAATTTTCATAGTCATGAAAATACAGAAAAATCTTTGAATGAGAAGGTGTGTCCAAACTTTTGGTCTGTACTGTATATACGGAGATTTAAATTTTCCCCTTCACCGTATACAGCTGTACGCTTCTGATACAATACCGTTTTTCTGCTTTTTGCATTACGGTCAAATCCATACTGAATGAGCGTCTGTGTGTGACTCTGGAAATATATACGGAGATTTACATTTTCCCCTGCACCGTATACAGCTGTACGCTTCTGATACAGTACAGTTTTTCTGTTTTTTGTATTACGGTCAAATCCATACTGAGTGAGCGTCTGTGTGTGACTCCGGAAATATATATGGAGACTTAAATTTTCCCCTACACCGTATACAGCTGTACGCTTCTGATACAGTACAGTTTTTCTGTTTTTTGTATTACGGTCAAATCCATACTGAGTGAGCGTCTGTGTTTGACTCCGGAAATATATATGGAGACTTAAATTTTCCCCTACACCGTATACAGCTGTACGCTCCTCATAAAGTACCATATATCTGCTGGTATTTTTGGTACATTTTCCCAAACATGAGGAAGTATGGTGGAAGAGGCCTCGGACGTGGGCGGGGGGGGGGGGGCAGCTGGTACTGATGGTGGTGGTGGTGCATCTGCTGATAGTGCCAAAAGCACAATAGCACCTAAGGCAGGAGGTGTTGAGCCTGCGTCATCGTCTGGCTCTAGAAGGCCTGGAAGGCTCCCTTTTCTGGGAGTAGGTAAACCGCTTTTAAAGCCAGAGCATCAGGAACAGGTTTTGGCTTACATTGCCAAAACAGCCTCCAGCTCTATCGCCTCCTCTTCTGAAGTTTCAAAAACTGCAAGCACTGAGTCGTCAGTGCAGGCTCCTGATCAGGAACAACACCTTTCCTTGTGTCCTTCACCCCCACCAAAAGTGAAGGATGTGGCAGGCCACAGTTCAGATTACTCCTGGAGCTCTTTTCACATACCATGCTTGGGTTATCAAGTCAAATCCTGAATTCCCCAGTCCAAGATGAATATGACATGGAGTGCACTGATGCACAGCCAGTGTTATATGATTCTGCTGGTACATTCACCCAGAGCACTACATTGCCCTCGCAGTCTACTGAGCCAGAATCTGACCCTGATGAAACTCAGGTGCCCCTTCCCGCATACTATACCACCTTACACGGTGACACAGAGGAAGGTGCAGATGAAATTGAAGAGGAGGTGATGGATGACCCAGTTGTTGACTCGGATTGGCATCCATTGGGGAAGAGGGTGCCGCTGGCAATAGCTTAGAAGAGGAGGAGGATCCGCAGCAAATCGACATCGCAGCTGCGGTTATCTGGCAGGCCAGTAGCAGTCCAAAAACGTGTTAAAAAAAACAAAAATACTTGCAGGACAGCTTGGCCAGACGGTCAAATTAGCACAGCATGCAAGCCCTGAAAAGTTTTCCCATAGTAGGAAGAGTGCAGTGTGGCACTTTTTTGACCAAAATCCTATTGATGAGGCAAAGGTTGTCTGTAAGAAGTGCAGAAGGACCTTTAGCCGAGGGAAAAACCCTCCAAAATTTGAATACCAGTTGCATGCTTAGACACGTAAACACCATTCACTTGCAAGTGTGGACGGACTACAAAACCTCAGGTAACACACGTGCACCTGCTCCGACTGAAGGTAGACAGCAACGCTACATCGCTTCCCCCACTGTAAGCCCACCGGTTAGTACACCACCAACAAGAAATGTTGAGGTGTCGTCGCAAGGCCAAATCAGTCAGGGAATCCCAATGGTTTTCCAACGAAAGACTGCATCTAGGCCATCACCACCATCACCACCCCCCTCTCAGTCTGCCATGTCCACCGCTAGTTCCACCATATGCAGCTATCAAGTCCACCGTAGCAGAGACTCTGAGTAGGACAAGAAAGTACTCATCATCTCATCTGCGTACACTGTCTTTGAACGCCTACATTGCCAAACTGATCTCATTAGAGATGATGCACTTCTGTTTGGTTGAAAGCGCAGCGTTCCGAGAGTTCATGGCCTACGCTGTCCCACGCTATGACCTACCCAGTCGGCAATTCTTTGCTAGAAAAGCCATCCTTGCCTCCACCTGCATGTGAAAGACCGCATTGTCCATACACACAAACAATCAGTGAGTGGAAAGGTGCACCTCACAACAGATGCATGGGGCAGTAGGCATGGCCAGTGCCGTTACGTGTCCATCACTGCACACTCAGTTAATATGGTGGATGCAGGGTCCACAGGGGACAGCAGCGGTGGGACAGTGCTGCCTAGCCCACGGTATAGGCAACAGTTGGTAGTAGGCGTTCGACCCTCCTCCTCCTCCAGAAGCGAAAGCTCGTCGGCAGAGCGCAGTCGCACGAGCACTCCATCCGCAGCTGCCAGTGTTGCACATGAGGTGTCACACTGTCGAACAGCTAGTGGTAAGCGTCAGCATGCTGTTTTAAAGATGATGTCTTTGGGCGACAACAGGCACACCACGGAGGCACTGGTCGACTACTTGCAGCAAGAAACTGAGTCTTGGCTGGGCAGTCTACATCTTGAGCCAGGCAAGGTAGTCAGTGATAACGGCCGTAATTTTGTGGGACCATAGCTCTGGCAAAACTCAGATACATTCCTTGCCTGGCTCACACCTTGAACCTGGTGGTGCAGTGCTTCATAAATAATTATCCGGAGTTACCAGCCCTGCTCCATAAGGTGCGAAGACTGTGCTCACACATCCGTCGCTCGCCCGTAGACTCCAGACTCCAGTCGTAAGCAGAGGCTGCAGCGATCGCTCCACCTCCCCAAGCACCGCCTAATCATAGACGTTGCAACAAGATGGAACTCCACCATGCACATGGTTGAGAGGCTGTGCGAACAGAGGCAGGCTGTCATGCATTTGTGGGAGGATACATGGGCAGGCAGTTTGAGGGCTGACATGGAGTTGTCGGGTGTGCAGTGGTCAAAGCTGAAAGACCTCTGTAAAGTCCTTCAGTGTTTTGAGGAATGCAAAAGGCTGGTAAGCGCAGACGACGCCATCATAAGCATGGGCATCCCACTTATGCGTCTGCTCATGCAAACTTTGACGCACATTAAGGATCAGGCGTCTGCAGTGGAGGAGGAAGAGGAGGAGGGAAGCCTTGATGACAGTCAGCCATTGTCTGCTCAGGGAACTGTCCTGGACAAGGTGGAGGAAGAAGAGGAAGAGGAGGAGGATGAGGGGGATGATTATTTTGGGGAGGAGGATGCTTCTCAGGGGGCAAGAGAAAATGTTGACTTGCCAAGGTCAGGTACAGGGTTTGTGCGTGACTGGAGGGATGTGGATTTGGCAGAAAGTGCTGGCAGTGCATCATTGACACCTGCAACATTGGTCCACATGTGTGATTATGTCTTGCGGATCCTAAAAGGGACCCCCGCATTGCCAAAATTATGAAGGATGACGACTACTGGTTGGCCAGCATCCTCGATCCACACTATAAATGCAAATTACAGAACATCATGCCACAGGAAAACCTAGAGCTAATATTCGCGAACAAACAAGCAACTCTGGTAAACCGTTTGTTAGAGGCATTCCCAGCACACAGCAGCAGTGCAGGTTCTACCACGAGCCGTACTGGGCAACATGGAAGAGGTGTTCGTCGTGCACACAGCCAAAGTGGCGTTGGAGACAGGGTTTCATGACCATGTTGTGGACTGATTTCTCGAGTAACGCTCACACGACTGGTAATACTGAATCGATTGCAACAGACAGGAGACAGCAGTTGTCAACTATGGTTCAAAATTACCTCTCCTCCCCTATCGATGTTCTCCCTTACAGTTCATTCCCCTTTGACTACTGGGCCTGTAAACTGGACACCTGGCCTGAATTGGCACAATATGCCTTACAGGAGCTCGCTTGCCCTGCTGGTAGTGTGCTATCAGAAAGAGTCTTCAGTGCTGCTGGATCAATCCTGAGGGTGAGTTTCCACGATCAGTAAACGCTGCGTGTTTGGCGCTGTGCGCTGGCGCAGCGCCAAACACGCAGCGTCCAGATGTTACAGCATAGTGGAGGGGATTTCAAGAAATCCCGTCTCCACTATGCGTAACAACACGCAGGTGGCAGACCTGCGTAAACGGACATGCGGCGCGTCTTTTCAGACCGCAGCATGTCCTCGCGTGTTGCGGCGACGGTGCATCGCCGCAACAGAATTTCACACAGGGCTATGCAGCCCTGCGTTCTTTCCGGAGGTGTTCCGGAGGTGTCCTGAACACCTCCGGAAAGAGCGCGCATCAGAAAGGGGGCGGGGCTTAGACGGAGCGGAATTTCCGCTCCGTCCAAAGCGCTGTGGTTCCGGACCGTGGAACCACAGCCTGACAGAAAGAAGGACCCGGCTGTCGACCCAAAATGTTGATGATCTCACCTTCATTAAAATGAACCATGCCTGGGTTTCAAAGGATTTTGTACCACCTTCCTCTGATGACACATAGGTTGCCAGCAAAATGGCTTGCTTTGTCCTCTTCTTCCTCCGACTCTCCAATTCCTCCATTTGCAGCTCCTGAACGTCCAGCCTACACCTCAACATATGCCAGTTTTTCCACCTCCCTAACTGAGCTGTACCCCCCCCCCCTCAGGGCAGGCGTCAGCACCTGGCGCACCCGGGCAAGTGCCGGGGCCCTGAGCAGGTGGGGGGTCCACTCGCCATCAGAGAAACTGGCGTACTATGGGGGCCCTGTGCCAGTGCCGGCGCCCACGAGTGTGCCCCCACTGCTTGCTCAGGGTCCCAGCACTTGCAATACTTACCTCTCCCTGCTCCACCGCTGTGACGTCTTCCGCATTTCCTGACAGTGACATTCAGGTCAGAGAGCGCGATGACGTCATGTCTGTGAGCCCTCTGCCTGAATAGTCACAGTGCAGAGAGCTGGAAGATGGCGACGCTGAGGAGTCCAGAGTAGAGCAGTGCCCAGCGAGGAGAGGTATTTCATTTTTTTTAATGTTTGGAGCAATATATGGGGAGCATTATACACTGGAGAATGATATATGGGGCCCATCATACACTTGAGCATCATAGATAGGGCCCATTATACACTGGATCATTATATATGGGGCCCATCATACACTGGAACATTATAAATGGGGCCCATCGTACACTGGAGCATCATATAAGGGGCCCATTATACACTGGAGCATCATATGGGGCCCATCATACACTGGAGCATCATATGGGGCTCATTATATATGGTGCATCATATGGGGCACATTTTATATGGAGCATCACATGGAGCCCATTATATATGGAGCATTATATATGGGGCTCATTATTCTGTATGGCGTGGTGCCCATAATACAGTATGGAGGAATATACTGTCTGGTTTTTGAGCTATTGTAGAATTTACAATAGATATCACACATGTAATGTAGGAAGTGAAGTATTTGGCATTGGACTATACCTATATTTCTCTGCCGTATCGGAGCATCATGAATTGTGGTATGTGTTAAAGGGGCCCACTGACACTCTTTCGCCCGGGGCCCACGAAAACCTGGAGCGAGCCCTGCCCCCCCACAACTTTAGCCAAATAACCCCCAGTTTTTAATGCGTTACTATTATTATAAAGTAAATTAAGGTTGACAAGCTTAAGTAATAAGAATTGATGTCGTTGGCATTGAAATGGGCACTGTAGGTGTGTTTACTGTCCTCCACTCACTGCCGACTTTTCTTCCCCATTGACTTGCATTGGGATCGGGTCGAGTTTCAGTCGGAACTCCGACTTTTTCCGATAGTCGGCCGATTTCGTTCGACTCGACTTTTGATAAAGTCGGGTGGTCCGAAACCCGACTCGACCCTCCCGGAGGCAAAGTCGCTCATCTCTAGTAAAGAATCATTCTGATAAAAGTACCAGAGGAGGATGTGAAGAATTGTCCCAAAGAAAGAAGAATGTGAAGAATCGTTCTGATCAAAGGATCAGAGATGGATGTGGAGAATTGTTCTAAAAAGACCAGAGGAGGATATCAAGAATCATTCTGATGAAAGGACCCGAGGAGGATGTGAAGAATCGTAAAACTACCAGAAGTGGATGTGAAGAATCTGATAAAAGGACCAGAGGAGGATGTGAAGAATTGTTCTGATAAAAGGACCAGAGGAGAACATAAAGAATCATTCTGATAAAAGGATCAGACGAGGATGTGAAGAATTGTCCCGATGAAAGAAGTATGTGAAGAATCGTTCTGATAAAAGGATCAGAGATGGATGTGGAGAATTGTTCTAAAAGATCAGAGGAGGATGTGAATAATCATTCCGATAAAAAGACCAGAGGAGGATGTGAAGAATTGTTCCGATAAAAAGGACCAGAGGAGGATGTCAAGAATCGTTCTGAAAAAAGGACCAGAGGAGGATGTGAAGAATCGTTCTCATAAAACTACCAGAAGTGGGTGTGAAGAATCGTTCTAATAAAAGGACCAAAGGAGGAGGTGAAGTATCGTTTTGATAAAAGGATCAGAGGAGAATATGAAGAATTTTTCTGATAAAAGGACCAGAGGAGGATGTGAAGAATTGTTCTAAAAAGATCAGAGGAGAATGTGGTGAATTATTCTTATAAAATGAGTGAGAAAAAGATGTAAAAAATTATTCTGATGAACAATGAAGAAACCTGGCAGCCAAATATAGTGCTGATGTTAAACTAAGGTGTGCAGAAACAAAAAGGAGCATTTCTTAAATGGTGGATGCCACAATTGTCTAGGGAAAATAGTAAGTTTACAGCAGAGGAAGAAAGGTTAAAAACTGTATCACTGAGCAGTGGAGGAACATTGCCTGGTCAGATAAATCCACATCTCTGTTGCTCCATGCTAATGGGAGGACACGTGGTGCAAGCAGTATGAATCACTGCGGTAGGTGGAGTAATGGTAGGTGTATTGGAGAGGCGTAGGAGAGGTTCTTGGAACAGCCTGGCTCTTCTGATATCTATAGATTGAACAGTAGGGCTCAACAAAACATTGTAGCCATTCATCCCTTTATGGCAAAAGAACAATACCCAATGGCACAATAGCGGTATGTCATGGATGGCTTCCAGGAACAAGACAGCAAGGCAGAACACTTGTTCAGAGAATGCCAGTACCTCCTTTAATGATCTTTGTCCGCATGGACCAATAGTTCTGCTGAAGCGCTGTGGAATTAATGGCGCTATATAAATGAGTAAAATAAATAAAAAAAATAAACTATCTCATCAGATGGTAAAATCTATGCCCATCAAAATTACTGCAGTTTTAAGCAGCAAAGGAGTAGCCAATGCTTTACGCAAGGGTCCATACTGTGTAACTAAGGCTGGTTTCACACTAGCGTTCGTCAGGGCTGCGTACTTCCTCCGTCAAGCCCCGCCTACTTCCGCACCTCTCCGAACTGTGTCGAACGCAACATGTTGCATTTTGTTGCGGTCAGCGCAGCGTCAAAACGACGCATGTGGAGGCGTCCGCATACATCTGCATGGCCTGCATACCCAATTTTAAAGATAGAGTACACAGGACGCCTGCAGAGGTGGGCGACGCTGAAAGGAAGAGGTGCGGCAGTGGGTGGGGCTTGACGGAGGAAGTACGCAGGCCTCTGCAGCTCTGCCGAATGCTAGTGTGAAACCAGCCTTTGTGCTTTTGATTCCTCCTCTTATTATTATGCTGCACATATTATGGGGCTTGTTTCCCGTGAAGTACAATTATGATGCCATTCATGGAAGAGGACGTTGTTACATAAAGTTGTAAAGCAGTTGGGTCTGTGCGAATGAGGTAAAGCCCCATACACATTGGACTAATGTTGGCTGAACCCACTGATATTGTCTAGCGTGAATGGGGGTGCTGACTGATGATCAGGGGTTATATTGATCAGATATGTCTAATTTTGGACTACCAATCACATTGCTCTCCAGAGATAATGTCAGTTGTCAGCTTTCGCCTAGAGAACACAGCAGCGCATGGCTGAACAACTGCTCTTGTGTATAGTCAAGCCGACTGAACAATAGGCTGCAGCACTGGTCGGCTGACAGCCATCATGTGGATCGCCAGCTTATCTTTCTAACTTTGGGAAAGGAGCTGGCATAGGTAATTTAAAGGGGTTTTCCTAGCTTCAGAAAACTCCTGTCCCCAGATGAAGTTTGTTTTTGTTTTCTAAATTTAAAAAAATGTGCTTTAATCACCCACCTCGGGTCTCTTGCGGAGTGGCTAATGCTGTTCATGGCATCTGTTTTTGTCTGCTGCGTTTATGATCAGCGTCTTCGGCCGTTTACTCTCACGGGGTATTACTCCCTGGCTGCAAAGCAATCAATTAACGGCATCAGCCTTCTACTCTTGCAGGGTATTACGTCCTGGCTGCAGTTCTGTCGATCAGCAACATCGGCCGTCTACTCTTGCAGGGTTTTACTTTCTGGCTGCAGTGCTGTCGATCAGCGGCTTCGGCCGTCTACTTTCATGGGGTATTACTTCATGGCTGCCGTGCTATCGATCAGCAGCCTCAGCCGTCTACTCTCGTGGTTGCATTATTTCCTGGCTGCAGTGCTGTTGATCAGTGGCATCGGCTGTCTACTCTTGCGCGGTATTACTTCCTGGCTGCAGTGCTGTCGATCAGCAGCTTCGGCTGTCTACTCTTGCGGGGTATTACTCCCTGGCTGCAGTGCTGTCGATCAGCGGCCTCAGCCGTCTACTCTCGTGGTTGCATTACTTCCTGGCTGCAGTGCTGTTGAGCAGTGGCATCGGCCGTCTACTCTTCCAGGATATTACTTTCTGGCCGCATTAGCCGCCTACTCTTGCAGGCTATTTCTTCCTGGCTGCAATGCTGTCAATCAGCAGCTTCGGCCGTCTACTCTTGCGGGGTATTACTCCCTGGCTGCAGTGCTGTTGATCAGCGGCCTCGGCCATCTACTCTTGTGGGGTATTACTTCTTGGCTGCAGTGCTGTTGATCAGCGACATCGACTGTCTACTCTTGCGGGGTATTACTTCCTGGCTGCAGTGCTGTCGATCAGCAGCTTCGGCTGTCTACTCTTGCGGGGTATTACTCCCTGGCTGCAGTGCTGTCGATCAGCGGCCTCAGCCGTCTACTCTCGTGGTTGCATTACTTCCTGGCTGCAGTGCTGTTGAGCAGTGGCATCGGCCGTCTACTCTTCCAGGGTATTACTTTCTGGCCGCATTAGCCGCCTACTCTTGTAGGCTATTTCTTCCTGGCTGCAATGCTGTCAATCAGCAGCTTCGGCCGTCTACTCTTGCAGGGTATTACTCCCTGGCTGCAGTACTGTCGATCAGCGGCTCAAGCGGCTTCGGCCGTCTACTCTTGTGGGGTATTACTTCCTGGCTGCAGTGCTGTCGATCAACTGCTTGCGCCGTCTACTCTTGCAGGGTATTATTCTCTGGGTGCAGTGCTGTCGATCAGCGACTTGCGCCATCTACTATCGCATGGTATTACTTCCTAGCTGCAGCGCTGTTGATCAGCGGCTTGCGCTGTCTACTCTCGCAGGGTATTACTTGCTGGCTGCAGTGCTGTCAATCAGCTGCTTCGGCCGTCTACTCTCGTGGGGTATTACTTCATGGCCTCAGTGCTGTCGATCAGCAGCTTCGGCCGTCTACTCTTGCGGGGTATTACTTACTGGCGGCATTGGCCGTCTACTCTTGCAGGCTATTACTTCCTGGCTGCAGTGCTGTCGATCAGCAGCTTCGGTCGTCTACTCTTGCGGGGTATTACTCCCTGGCTGCAGTGCTGTCGATCAGCGGCCTCGGCGTTCTACTCTCGTGGTTGCATTAATTCCTGGCTGCAGTGCTGTTGAGCAGCGGCATCGATCGTCTACTTTTGCGGGGTATTACTTCCTGGCGGCATTGGCCATCTACTCTTGCAGGCTATTATTTCCTGGCTGCAGTGCTGTCAATCAGCAGCTTTGGCCGTCTACTCTTGCGAGGTATTACTCCCTGGCTGCAGTGCTGTCGATCAGCGGCCTCGGCCTTCTACTCTCGTGGTTGCATTAATTCCTGGCTGCAGTGCTGTTGAGCAGCGGCATCGATCGTCTACTTTTGCGGGTATTACTTCCTGGCGGCATTGGCCATCTACTCTTGTAGGCTATTATTTCCTGGCTGCAGTGCTGTCAATCAGCAGCTTTGGCCGTCTACTCTTGCGGGGTATTACTCCCTGGCAGCAGTGCTGTCGATCAGCGGCCTCGGCCATCTACTCTCGTGGGGTATTACTTCTTGGCTGCAGTGCTGTCGATCAGGGGTTTGCGCCATCTACTCTAGCGGAGTATTACTCCTTGGCTGCAGTGCTGTTGATCAGAAGGATTGGCCGTCTACTCTTCCGGGGTATTACTTCTTGGCTGCAGCGCTGTCAATCAGTGGCTTTGGCCATCTACTCTTTGGGGTATTACTTCTTGGCTGCAGTGCTGTCGATCAGGGGTTTGCTCCGTCTACTCTTGCGGGTATTACATTACATCCTGGCTGCAGTGCTAACAATCAGTGGCATCGGCTGTCTACTCTCACAGAGTATTACTCCCTGGCTGCAGTGCTGTTGATCAGCAGCATTGGTATTCTACTCTTGCGGGGTATAACATCCTGGCTGCAGAGCTGTCGATCAGCGGCTTACGCCGTCTACTCTTGCGGGGTATTACTTCCTGGCTACAGTGCTGTTGATCAGCGGCTTGCTCTGTCGACTCTTCCTGGCCGCAGTGCTGTCGATGCTGTCTTTTATTTTGCTATTATATCTAACAGATTATTCTATTAGTCTCTAGTAATCACTGGTTTAGTTGTTTGTATCTGCCTTCAATGATTTATTATCTGCTAGTCTTGTAACAAAGCATTGTTTATGGCAGCCAGAATCCAACCAAAACAGAGCAAAACTGCAGACATACATGTACGACTTGCCACCTTTGCTGATGCTCTTCCAGGTCCGGAGGTCCGCCATGTTTCAGGAGTTGTTCTGATTGCACAGCATATCTCATGGCACAAGCTAAGGAGCCTACAGGGGGGCACCCACTTGCGTATACAGTGGCATACTTGGCATGGTTATACCAGCTTGTAAATATTGCTCAATACCCAGTCATTACTGAGGAATGCAATGCTATTGTGGAAACTTCTCTGTCCTATTTTCAGGGAGATTAAGTAGTGAAAAAAGAACAGCAGGGCCTGCCACCCCCGTGAGATTGTGTAAATGTGCAGCTACCTGAGTCATGGAAGCCAATATCCAGATCCTGTGTACAAAAGCAACCACCTTACAACCCTAAATCAAACATGCAGGACAAATCTGTGCATTATGGATCTGTGCCCTGTGTCTCCATCTGTGCCAGGTGCTATAAAAGCTAAAGGCTCCATACATGTTATAGCAAGGATGTTCCAACCTGCTGATATGGATGGGAGCAGTTGACCATCCAATATGTATGAGCGCCTCCTGACAGATGGGTAGAGACAGATTGGGCATGAGGTATTACACTGCACCTCTTCCTTTGGAGCCAATTTACGGTGGACAGGGGAGAGGGACATTGGCCTCTGGTGTTGGATAGTTGTGTGAAGGGAGACAGAGTTGTCTGACAGTGGCCTACTCCTCTCATAAATGTAGGAGATTATGTATAGGGAAGGAAGGATAAATGCATGAAGCCCCGACAACCATCTAAGGTTTTGGGCACTTTTAGTCTCATTAATGACTTTTGAGTGAAATATAATGCAGGAAAACACATTGTTCAATCGTTAAAACTGTTATTTGCAGTTAAGGGTAATTAGCATTTCCAAAGATTTCTTTACATATATTATAGAGTCTGCAAAGTAGTGCCAATCTTTGGGGTCTGAGTCCTGAGACCCCCACCAATCTCTCAAAGCCCTGCTCTGAAGTGTGCAGCTCCTGATTGAGCGCACTCCGAGAGGTAGATGGCCTTAATAGAAACTCTATGGGTTCATACATCGCTCTGTGACAGTGCGGTACAGACCATACACTTACTATTGAGTAATTGTTGGGGCATGTCAGGACTGATCAGTACTTTAGTCTTGATAATATGTAAAAATCTTTTTGATTCCTCCACTCAGTGTGCTGAGTGGCATCTCAGCAGTCCCATCTGGAGCAGCTGAGCCAAACACGCAGGTTATTGTAGCGGAGCCGCTCTCCGCCACACAGGGCACAGTGGATTGAGTTTGGATGAGATGCAGGGGTGGGATTCAGCCGGTTCTCCCCAGTTAGATGGAACCGCTTGTTAAAAAAGCTGCCGGTTCCCCGAACCGGGGAGATTCACAGCCGCGATCCAGTACTTTGTTTTTGTTGCACAGCACTCGGGAGTCAATCAGACGGGCTCTGCAGGCGCCGCGCACTGATACAGCACACCCCGCCGGGCCCCGGCCCCCGCACACTAATACCAGGCTGCGGCAATTGGGTAGACCGCATCACAGACAGTCACGAGGCAGGCGCGCTCAGCTACTACGCGCAAGCCGCCTGCGGCCTACCCAGCGTGAGCTGAGCTGCGCAGTGCACTGCTGTGGAACTTGGGGTCGGTAAGTAGCAGTAGTGGGAAGTGCACCCCTGGCTAGCCCCATATATCACAGCAGCCCTCTGCACCCCCAGTTCAACTCCTATGGGTCAGCATGCTATATCCGGACCTGCCTGCTATGCCCAGTGGTGCTGAGCCCTGAGGGCCTGTTAGCAGTGGCCCTGTGTTATGTCACTGTGCCCACAGGCCACAGCCACCAGACCAGGCCATATTGGGATTCCCTCTTCTGGGCCTATGTTTACATTAGTGGAGGAGCCGATGTAAATTCTGTGCCAAAAAGATCAGATATTCACCCTGAAATGTTCCTGCTTTCCAGGCATCAGTCACAGAGCCACCACTTATATTATCGGCAAAGTATGTGACCCCCAGTTGACAGAAGAGCCCACGTCTGCTGCCAATATCTGACCTGGCCCGGGAAGTCCGATATTAGGAGACAAATGACTGACATTAGTCTCACAAAGTGTTAAATCTGTCTGCCCTATGGTGCTCGGTGAATAAGCCGGGGGCTGCACGGCACGTGACGTCATGGCATGGCCTCAGATGATTGCCCGTGTGGTGATGCTCGGGCACGCGACACGACGTAACTGTTACAAAGCCAAGCTTGGCGTTTTGGTTGCAAGTCCCGAGCTACCTTGAAATCATAGACGGCAATATAATGTTCTTGTGACGGTGACATGCTGCAGATTTTCTTTTCATTTTTTTTTTGCGCCCCCTACTTGTATATGTTTGAGGAAAAGGTGTGTAAATGGGTGTGGCTTAAAAAATGGGTGTGGTTTAAAAATGGGTGTGGCTGACAATGGGTGTGGTTTTCTGACACACAAACACAGAACCTGTTGTTAAAAATTTGAATCCCACCCCTGATGAGATGGCTTCCTTCTTCCACCTCCTACCCCCCTGACACCACCTACATCTCTCTGCACAGCACTTCTAGGTGGGCGCTGACTGTGATACTATCAGGAACCGCTGTCCGCTACTCTGGTGAGTGAGTGGTACGTAGCAGGAGCTCATGTGTGGCAGGAGTGGCATCGCTCTTCCTCAATTCTGATCTGGTGAGTGCAGACCGCAACGTTCTCTGCAGCATAAACAATTAGGTATCAAGCCTCCTTTTATGAGCCCACATATATACAAGGTGCCATGTGGTCAACCAACAACATGGTGGCAATAATTTGTTTCCAAACTGACACAGGACGCAAAATGATTGAGGGTACGGGCGGTCACCAGATACTGATGATGGATGCGACGGGCGTTACCAGATACTGATGATGGATGCGACGGGCGTTACCAGATACTGATGATGGAGGAGACAGGCGGTCACCAGATACTGATGACTGAGGCGACGGGTGTTACCAGATACTGATGATGGAGGTGAAGGGCGGTCACCAGATACTGATGATGGAGTCGTTGGGCGGTGTCCAGATGCTGATGATGGATGCGACTGGTGATCACCAGATACTGATGATTGAGGCGATGGGCGGTCACCAGATACTAGTGATTGAGGGTAAGGGCGATCACCAGATACTGATGATGGAGGCGATGGATGGACATCCAGATACTGATAATGGAGGCGACGAGCAGTCACCAGATACTGATGATGGAGGCGATGGGCAGCCATCAGATACTGATGATGGAGGCAACGGGAGATCACCAGATACTGATGATTGAGGCGACGGGCGTTACCAGATACTGATGATGGAGCCGATGGGCAGTCACCAGATACTGATGATGGAGTCGTTGGGCGGTGTCCAGATGCTGATGATGGATGCGACTGGCGATCACCAGATACTGATGATTGAGGCGATGGGCGGTCTTAGATACTGATGATGGAGACGATGGGGGGTCACCAGATACTGATGATGGATGGGACAGGCGATCACCAGATACTGATGATGGAGGTGACGGGTGGTCACCAGATACTGATGATTGAGGCGACGGGCGTTACCAGATACTGATGATTGAAGCGACGGGCGGTCACCAGATTCTAGTGATTGAGGGTAAGGGCGATCACCAGATACTGATGATGGAGGCGATGGATGGACATCCAGATACTGATAATGGACGCGACGAGCAGTCACCAGATACTGATGATGGACAGCCATCACATACTGATGATGGAGGCAACAGGAGGTCACCAGATACTGATTTGATTTACATTTCTCTTGTGATCATTCACTTTATTACAAGTTAAAATATACTTTTAACACTTCTATTTTTCATTGTTCTTTGCAGCGTTTTTCTCACCTGCTTAAAACCTACAGTATAGATAAATACTTGCTGAAATGAGAATAGTGGGAGTCTCGTCAGTACTGAAGCAATGGCCTCCTGTCTCCCGGATTGTTGTGTCCTCTGCTCTCTGGGCGAGATTCTCGGTGGTCTGAAGTTCTATGGGATTCCTGCTAGACATGGATGTGTGAATGTGTTGTACAGTCATGGCCAAAAGTTTTGAGAATGACACAAATATTAATTTTTACAAAGTCTACTGCTTCACTTTTTCTAATGGCAATTTGCATATACTCCAGAATGTTATAAAGAGTGATCAGCTTAACAGCAATTACTTGCAAAGTCAATATTTGGCTAGAAAATGAACTTTATCCCCCAAAACACATTTCAACATTATTGCAGCCCTGCCTTAAAAGGACCATCTAACCTCTTTTCAGTGATTACTCCATTAACACAGGTGTGGGTGTTGATGAGGACATGGCTGGAGATCAATCTGTCATGATTAAGTAAGAATGACACCACTGGACACTTTAAAAGGAGGCTGGTGCTTGGCATCATTGTTTCTCTTCTGTTAACCATGGTTATCTCTAAAGAAACACGTGCAGTCATCATTGCAATGCACAAAAATGGCCTAACAGGGAAGAGTATCGCAGCTAGAAAGATTGCACCTCAGTCAACAATCTATCGCATCATCAAGAACTTCAAGGAGAGAGGTTCCATTGTTGCCAAAAAGGCTTCAGGGCGCCCAAGAAAGACCAGCAAGCGCCAGGACCGTCTCTTAAAAGTGTTTCAGCTGCGGCATCGGGCTACCAGCAGTGCAGAGCTTGCTCAGGAATGGCAGCAGGCAGGTGTGAGTGCATCTGCACGCACTGTGAGGAGGAGACTCTTGGAGCAAGGCCTGGTCTCAAGGACGGCAGCAAAGAAGCCACTTCTCTCAAGAAAAAACATCATCGACAGACTGATATTCTGCAAAAGGTACAGGCAGTGGACTGCTGAGGACTGGGGTAAAGTTATTTTCTCTGATGAATCCCCTTTTCGATTGTTTGGGACATCAGGAAAACGCCTCATTCGGAGAAGACAAGGTGAGCGCTACCACCAGTCTTGTCTCATGCCAACTGTTAAGCATCCTGAAACCATTCATGTGTGGGGTTGCTTCTCAGCCAAGGGAATCGGCTCTCTCACAGTCTTGCCTAAAAACACAGCCATGAATAAAGAATGGTACCAGAATGTCCTCCAAGAGCAACTTCTCCCAACCCTCCAAGAGCAGTTTGGCGATCAACAATGCCTTTTCCAGCATGATGGAGCACCTTGCCATAAAGCAAAGGTGATAACTAAATGGCTCAGGGAACAAAACATAGAGATTTTGGTCCATGGCCTGGAAACTCCCCAGATCTTAATCCCATTGAGAACTTGTGGTCAATCATCAAGAGACGGGTGGACAAACAAAAACCTAAAAATTCTGACAAAATGAAAGCATTGATTGTGCAAGAATGGACTGCTATCAGTCAGGATTTGGTCCAGAAGTTGATTGAGAGCATGCCAGGGAGAATTGCAGAGGTCCTGAAGAAGAAGGGTCAACACTGCAAATATTGACTTGCTGCATTAACTCATTCTGTCAATATAAGCTTTTGTTACTCATATGTTTGCAATTATTATGTTTCTGTCTGTGATAAAAACATCTGTCAAACACACATAAAAACCAGAGGGCAGCAGATCATGTGAAAATATAATATTTGTGTCATTCTCAAAACTTTTGGCCATGACTGTACATAAAATAGCAGAGATGGAATAAGTTACACAGAGGATTCATGGCACCATGAAGGTGACCATCATAGGCACTCTTACCAATCTACAGCTCCCCAGTAATCTCCTCCGTTGCTCTGGAATCTTCCGTCTGTGGTCGGTATGAATGTAGAATTTGATTGGGGTTTTTTCCATGTGTTACTATTTATTTTCACGCAATGTTTTTACTCTAGAAGGTATGATCGTAAAATATAATTGGAGTTTCTGGCAGAGTTTTCTGTATAATGCTGCTTCTTGCTCAGTGGATTTTTATTTCTCTGTACAATGATTCTGGAAATGATGTTGAAGGTTTAGCTGATGTACTCTGAGCTGGGTGGCCATACTGGCTTTTCCTCATACTTTACACTGCAGTATTGGGTCCTTACTCCTTATGTTACTGCCTGAGAGAAACTGACTGATCTTGGTGTCATTCTGGTTGCTTCTGTTTTTCATCTTGTCTTCTTTTCACTGAGGAGGGGTTTTTTTTTCCACAAACCTTTCTGAAAAGACCCCTCAAAATGCACATTTTTTTTCAATATTATCACTAATCATCAGATTTGTGAGACTCTAAAGGAAATTGCTTTTCATCCATATTTCACAGATTGTCATTGACTTGTATGGCCAAGTGTGACTGCAGCCTAAGAAGCGGCGAGGACATGAGATGGACGAAAAACCTGAAAACAATGAACTTATCGCCGGAAAACATCTGTATATTACGTTCTGAAATGTAAAGACTTCAGCTCTGTGAGCGATGATCCAAAGCAGGGGGTCTCACTGCAGTCACAGAGGGACCTCCTGCAACCAAAGCCTCCTCTATCATGAGTTCCAGCTGCTTTTAGGTTCAGGGGCCATTAACATTCAGTTTAACCACAAATCTATTTAATATTTAATGTATCATTTGGACATCACTGAAAATGCAGTGACAGATAGAAGATATGAAGGTGTAGCTAGCGCAACCTTTCCAAGACTTGCATTTCTTATATACTGTATGTGGTTTGGGGGTGGATTTTTACGTACGGACTCTCTATCAGTCCTGTGCGTTGCCGGTGTGGCCTTCAAAGGTCAGCGTTGCTTTGGAGACGAGCCACCATCCCTTGTCAACTCTTGACTCTGGTAAGGTCGATTTTGTGACCTGGCCCCTAACAACAATCCTACTTCTCCCCGGAAGTTCCCCCCAACCCCTTCCCATAAATAAAAGCTCAGACAACAATCTATTTTTTTGGATAAAAATGGCCACAGCAGCTAATTTATTAATAATTAAAACAATTGGTGAGGTCATCGAAGCTACAAAAAATCTAGTGATTTTTTCATGACATTGCCCTCCCCTCCCATGCTTACTCCTAGCCGTGTTCACCTGCTCAGGAGCACAGTGAAACCGAGAAGAGGTTGTCCTCCAATACTGTTAATATGAACCCGACGTTCCAAGGCTGGGTATCACCCAAATCTCAACAGACCACCATCAAATAACCATCCAATAAAAGGGATCCACGTACTTAATGAATCCCCAATCCCGAATTTGTAACCAACTTCGAGGACCCACCAAAGCCTCCAAAACATTAAGGGAACTCAATGTAGCAATCCTCCGACTCACAAAGAGTCATCCAACAGCGCTCAGGAGAGGAAAAACCCTCTGTGGAGGAAATCTCTAGGGAACCATGGCTGAAGGATTGCCCTCACCTTGGAGTTAGAAGGTAAATGCCAAAATAACTCTTCATAGCAATGGAATCACTTGAACATGGTAACGCCGCAGATGATCGCCACTGTGACCCAGAATTTCTTCTTTCTCATAGGGACAGTGGGTGGTACTTCGCTGTCCAGTGGTCTCAGTTCAAAGAGGGTCACTCAACCTTGGTCAGTCCTATTTATGTATTTTTTCCCCGAGTTCCCACCTATAACCTATGTCATTTCCTCCCTACCTTCAGACCACTACCCCTTGGATCACCCCTCGTCCCCTTCCGCACTCTCCACCCCCCATCTTCTCCCATATGGTCACTCCCTCCCTTAGAGCGTTATGTCAGCCTCCTCCTATCCCTGCGTGGAGGATCCAGCTGATACTATATCATGTACTTGAGTCCATTTGTGACTGATTATTATCCAATATTGCTGCCATGAGGATGGCAATGTGGTAGGTGGTACGTGTCACATCCGTACAATGTCAGGATGCAAGGTTTCATCGCATCGTATCCGTGCTTCAGTACTGAGACTCCTGTGCTCATTGTTGGCATGTTTGGCTGTTAACAGAGGCCATCATGGACTGTCTTACCAGTCTCCATCTCTGCAACCCCAGATATGGCAAGCTGCGATGCTCTGCATGTTCTGCCTGCTTTCCAGCATGGCTATGATTCCCCATGTGATCTGAAACCTTTTGACCTCAGCTGCCCTGCTCTGACTGATCTGACAACGCTGTCATAGATGCAATGCTCTGTGTCTTGTGATACTTTTCTGCCAAAGCTGTGGAGCCGTGTTCATACACCTTTCTCTCATATCTGCGACATCTTTCATAGCCAAAAGTGACTTTATAACTAAGATTTTTTTCTGTGGGTTCAGACCGGACAAGCATCACAGAGTGTTGGGCCCCTGACTTTATGTAGTTTGCCATGTATTGTCCACTGCATTTCAGGAACACCCTACAAAGACCCAGGCTGCTGCCATCTCATGAGTGGCTTCCTCCCTACCTAATGTATCCCATTGTAATCTGTCAGTGGTTTTAGTGTTATGGCTGATTGGTCTATGTTCTGCTCTCTGTCCCTACAAGCTCTATGTAAATGTGCACAATCCTCCTGCGACACCTAAATTCCATCTAGATCAACAAGTACAATTGTGGAGGAGGGGGATGCAGCTGCAGGTCCTCTCTGTTACCTCCTGCGCAGCACAGGTATTATTCACGTAGAGCGCACAGTTCATCTCCGTCTATACTCTGAGATATTATGTTTCAAAAGGAAGAAAAATGTAACACTAAAATCTGAGTAGCGGCACAATATCGGCACAGGCGGGATTGTGATTTCCCTCATCCTGGAGATCAGGCCATGACCTGTTCAGGGGGCCGCACACGAGCTGGCCTCCATGTTTGCACTCAGGCACTGGCAGCGTTGTGCTGAATGTAGATGAGCAGAGCTCTTTATTTCGCTGATGAAGCAGTTTTCCTGCTGAGCACTCGGAGTAAACACTCTTCACCTTAAGAGCCGTCACTATAAGAAGAACTGAATGTAATATCAGAGGCAGCCAAACAAATGTATGTTCATGAGTGTGATGGCTCCATGTAGGATGAGCTCATCCCAAGACTCCCAGCCAGGGCAAAGTTCCTGCTCCCATCTGCTTTCCATCTCTGTCCTGGGCACGATCTTCAAGGATCCATCTTGTCTCTTGTAAAAAGAATTGTTCTAGCATTTCTAATAGAATTTCTTCCTCTACAACTGTAACCCTTAAATAAACCCTGAAATCCCACCACAAACTTCACAGGAAAGAGGAGCAAAAGGCTGGACCGTCTTCTATCTAGAAATAGGATTATAGTTTATGGCACTCCATGTTGTGTGTTAAATATGGCTGCATATAAGGCATTAACATCTGAAGAAAATGATCTACCATGCTGCCAATGATACGCAGCTGGGAGGTCACACAGATCCCACCGCTGCCACCAGTCACAACTCCAATGCCTCAAATCACCAGGACAATTACACAATTGACTGACGAGTGATGGATGAGGCTGCGACTGCTTCCACTACCAGGCCGGTTATTGGGGAACTCACAGTAATCGTATGGGTATATACAGCTCCGATTCCAACGTATGGAATATATGTATATACTGGATACGATCACAGCCAACTCCACAATAACCCAAGAAAAATGAATAGGTGCCACCTCCAATCATTTATACAGGCCGATTAGATACCTGTTAAGTCAGGGCTCCCCAACTCCAGTCCTCAAGGTCCATCAACAGGTCATGTTTTCATGATTTCCTTAGTATTGCCCAGGTGATAATTGCATCACCTGTGCAATACAAAGGAAATCCTGAAAACATGACTTGTTGGTGGGCCTTGAGGACTGAAGTTGGGGAATCTTGTGTTAAGTAGTGTGTGACTTCAGGGGGCGGTTTACAGAGCAAAAGGAACAGAGCAATTACATTTATATATTTCATTCAGACAGATAGGCAGTGTTTATAAAAATAAACAAGATGATACAAAATGGGAACAAAACAATACAATACTATATATACAATTAAATGAATTTAATGTCACGGAAATGTCTAAGAGCTTAGAGGAGGGTTCCTTAGCATCATCCATTGGTTCGAGATTAAGTGTTAAAAAAGGGATTCTAATGGCCTAATGGTGATGTGAGTGAATGTGTTATGTCCGTCCCTTTGATATGATGCTGAAAATACACTGCTCAAAAAAATAAATGGGAACACTTAAACAACAGAATATAACTTCAAGTAAATCAAACTTCTGTGAAATCAAACTGTCCACTTCGGAAGCAACACTGATTGACAATCAATTTCACATGCTGTTGTGCAAATGGAATAGACAAAAGATGGAAATTATTGGCAATTATCAAGACACACTCAATAAAGGAGTGGTTCTGCAGGTGGGGACCACAGACCACATCTCAGTACCAATGCTTTCTTGCTGATGTTTTGGTAACTTTTGAATGTTGGTTGTGCTTTCACACTCATGGTAGCATGAAACGGACTCTACAACCCACACAAGTGGCTCAGGTAGTGCAGCTCATCCAGGATGGAACATCAATGCAAGCTGTGGCAAGAAGATTTGCTGTGTCTGTCAGCGTAGTGTCCAGAGGCTGGAGGCGCTACCATGAGACAGGCCAGTACACCAGGAGACATGGAGGGGGCTGTAGGAGGGCAACAACCCAGCAGCAGAACCACTACCTCTGCCTTTGTGAAAGGAGGAACACTGCCAGAGCCCTGCAAAATGACCTCCAGCAGGTCACAAATGTGCATGTGTCTGCACAAACGGTTAGAAACTGACTCCATGAGGATGGTCTGAGTGCCCAACGTCCACAGATGAGGGTTGTGCTCACAGCCCAACACCGTGCAGGACGCTTGCCATTTGCCACAGAATACCAGAATTGGCAAATTCGCCTCTGGCGCCTGTGC
>JARQOD010000001.1:397431628-397534759 GCA_033576555.1 Oophaga sylvatica
AATGCGAATAAGGTTATACGCCCCCCTGAGGTCAAGCTTGGTAAACCAAGTAGCTTTTTCACCCTGGAAAACAGGTCAAAATCAAGGGTAACGGTATTGATATTTCACAGTAATATTGTTCAAGAACGATAATCAATACACGGCCTTAATGAACCATTTTTTTTGGCCACAAAGAAAAAACCGGCACCTAAGGGTGAAGAGGATGGTCTGATATGACCCTTCTCCAATGATTCCTTGATATAAGACCGCATAGCGTCATGTTCAGGTACAGACAAGTTAAAAAGGCGACCTTTAGGAATTTACTACCCGGCACTAATTCAATAGCGCAGTCATAGCTCCTATGGGGAGGCAAGGATGCAGATTTACTTTCGCTAAAACACATCAGAAAAATCAAACAAAAAGTCAGGAACATCCTGAGCCTGGGGAGGCAGAAAAAACAGGAGTGTTGGTATTAACACATTGGCAGCCCAACTGGTTACAGACACAGATTTCCAATCCAAAACAGATTATGAGACTGTAACCAAGGGAAACCCAGCACGATAATGTCATGCAGATTATACAGAACCAAAAATTTGCAGCACTCCTGGTGATCAGGTTCAACCCTCATTATCACCTGAGTAGAAAACTGGGGTTTATTCTCAGCCAAAGGGGTAGAATCGATCCCCAGTAGGGGAATAGACTTCTGTGGGGGTATCAAGGGAAACCCACAACGTTTAGCAAAATCATAATCCATCAGGTTAATAGCTGCTCCAGAATCAACGAAAGCCTGAGCAGAAAATGAGGACAGAGAGCATATCAGAGTGACAGTTAATAAAAACTTAGTCTGAACACTACCCAAGACAACTGAGCGTGCAAAACGTCTTCCCCGCTTAGGGCAGACTGAAATAGCATGAGAGGCATCACCACAGTAGAAACATAACCCATTGCGCTTTCGAAACTCATGACGCTGTGCCCCAGACACCACTCTATCACACTGCATGGTTCAGAAGCTGGTTCACAAGGCACACCATTCCACGCATACTTCTCCGCTCATGCAAACGTCTGTCAATTTGAATCGCTAATGACATAGAATCATTGAGACCAGAGGGGACAGGGAATCCCACCATAACATCCTTTACATTATCTGACAGGCCCTTCCGGAAAAGGGCCCCAAAGCGTCGTCATTCCATTTGGTCAGGACTGCCCACCTACGGAATCTCTGACAGTATAACTCAGCGTCATCAAGCCCCTGATTTAATGCCAACAAGGTTTTTTCAGCTTGATCAGTGACATTAGGCTCATCGTACAATAACCCCAAAGCCTGAAAAAATGCATCAACATCACTCAAAACAGGATCCCCAGGTATCAGGGAAAAAGCCCAATCCTGAGGATCGCCGCGCAGGAGAGAGATGATAATTTGAACCTGCTGCGCTGCGTTTCCTGAGGACTTAGATTTTAAGGCAAAAAACAATTACAATTATTTTTGAAATTCTGAAACTTAGCTCGATCCCCTAAAAACAAATCTGGCATGGGGATCCTAGGTTCCACAACAGGCAACCTAGCAAGATATGCAGCAATACTCTGAACCTCAGTGGCAAGCTGATCCACACGGCCAGACAACTGTGCAAACTCCATTGGGAGAAAAGATCCTCCCCAGCACCCAGAGATCCCAGAGGATAAAAAAAAAAATGCAACAAACAGAAAAATATCTCTGACAACTCTGACAACCTTTTTTCTTCACAATTTTTTTTTCCCTTCTGTGAGTACCATACAATTTTCAATTTTTTGGCCGGTGATACTGTATGTTTCGGTAGCTGAGGAGTGCAGGTAAAAAAGGCAATACACCAGAGAAGTTGGAATCTATGAGATTGCAGTACCCTGACTAACCACCACAACTAGAGGCAGCCGTGGAGCGTTCCTACGTTGGTCCTAGACGCCTCGTCACAGCCTGAGAAACTAACTACACCTAAAGATAGAAATAGGAAAGCTATCTGCCCGGAGCAGAACCCCAAAGATAACAGAAAGCCCCCAAACATGTAATGGCGGTTAGACAAGAGGAAATACTGACACAGAAAGAAAATAGTATGAGCAAATGCTGGGGCCCAAACTATCTAAATAGAAAAGGATAGGAAGGGTACTTACTGCAATCCCAGAAAACCCTGAAAAGCACCAACTCTACTAATTTCAAAATCACCTGAGATCACACGACCTCTACCACCTAAATTAGTTCTCTGGTGTAACAAAATCAAAACAGCAGCCACTGAAAAAACTGGAAAAAGCAAAAGAACAAAACTCAGTGGCTGAACTAAACTGAGAGGGCAGAAGCCCCCGGAGGGGACCCTGAAGGCCCCCAAAGAAGTGCAGGACAAATGCAAAAACACAGCAAAAAACACAAAAGAAGCAAAAGTCTATCTGTAAGCAGGAGATGCAGACACGACACAGCAGGCTACAAGGGAAACTGGAATGAAGGATTCAGACCAGAACAATTGATCACCGGCAACCCTGATGGGAAAATGACTCCCTTATATAAGACCTGTCAGTAACACCTGATCCCCAGTCCTCACAATCCTCACTAGCACCGCTTGTAACCACCAGAGGGAGCCTCTGCTCAGAACTCATCTCAAACCCCATTCACAACACTCTGAATCCATGACCCACGGCCTCGTAGATGGATTTCGCCGCCATCTCCGTTGTTCTGTCCAGCGGATTCTGCAAACTCGTCTTCCCTTTTAACAGGAAGTAATGAGGACTGCTAAGCTGGGATAAAGGGACATCCACTTCGGAGAAGGAATCCAATTATCAATCATTCCGTCGTACACGGATACAGCTGAAAACACTTATCTGGAACAGGCGTTCCTTTAAGCCTACAGCACCTGGAATTCCCAGGCGATCTCCAATCCAAGTACTAACCAGGCCCAACCCTGCTTAGCTTCCGAGATCAGATGAGATCGGGCGTGATCAGGGTGGTAATGCTGATCGCGACCTATGCGACTCCTGAAAACATCCGGCCGAATTACTAGGACGTCTAGTTACCTCCTCCGGTAACTGTAACGCCTCCCTCATGGCTCCAATAAAAGCCTCTGAACGACCCAAAAGAGAAGCAGAGAGTCCCTGCCGATCCTCCTTATCCGAATCGGACACCTCCCATCTGAGCTTGAAAGGGAAACCCTCCATGCCCGAGATTTCCGAGTCGCTGCGCGAGAATGAAGGCACCGGCCTGTGTCGCTTCCTCTGAGAGGATCTAGCTGACACCCAATAACCTAGAAGGTTAGACAGGCCATCAATAGAACGAGCGAGGGCCTCCATTCTGACATCACTGAAACCTCTGACCGCTGCGCCTGACGCCGTCGAGGTCTGAGTGTAAGATACGCGAGACTGATCCTGTAGCGGATCTGGGAGACGGTCCGCACCTCCTGGACCCTGATCTGACATGTCCTCACACAGTATATGGCAGGTTAAAACTGTCAGTAACTAGGACAGTGTGGTTTCTTAAAGAAGAAACGAACGCTGAAGGGTTAAAGCTCTTAAAGAGAGAGCTACCCCAGCTGTCCCCCAATAAAGGGTTAACCGCCAAAGAAGGGGTTAATGTCGCAGACTCCCCACAACCCTTGTTTAATGAAAAGGGTGTGCGAGCCCAGGTGCCTCTTATGAGGTAACAGCTGCAGGACAGTGCTCTCAAAGGTATGCTTCTTTTGCCTTTGTACACTAAACAAGAACGCTAAAATATTGCGCTGATTTGTACATCGCAATGACCGCCAAAGTCGCTAAGGGGATCGCTAACCACTTATGCGTCGTTAATGAGATCGCCCACTGTGGCAGCTACTAGCGATATTAAAACGATCACAAAAAACGATTGCATTAGTATGTGTCGTTATAATGATCGTTAGCGGTAGCGTTCAGTGTCCTGCGCTGTGGGGGTGGGGGGTTAAGCTTCTGCCCTGACAGGCAGAAGCGACTCACCCAGCTGGCCGCGGTGTAGCGTCTTCGATTGTCGGGAGGAGAGTGAGGAAGGAAGCCTTCCGCTTCCAGTAATGGCCGCTGCGCTGTGCTTCTGAGAGAGAAGCCGGAAGAAGACAGCAGAAAATTAAAAAAAAAAAAAAAAAAAGGCGCGCGACTCCTCCGCTCTCCATGTCCTGCAGGCATCCACCTGCGGACAAAAGACACTAGTCACCAACATGTCACATGTAACAGCGGCTGCCGCAGCAGTCGCTGAAGCACTCAAACACATTAAAATGTGGAGTACTCACCCCGCTGAGCGCCACAGGGACCCTCAGAGATTTGTGGCGCTGTGCCCGTAGCTTCCCCCAGGGCGGGGAACGCAGTGACCCCAGAAGCGCGGTTTGCGTCCCCGCCAGGGAAGCAATCCTCATCCCCCAGGGCCGGCAGGGTTCTGCAGGGACCACCTTACAGGGTAATACAGATCCGCCAAGGGAGAGGTGGGGGTCCAGCAGCGCTGAGACCCCTGAGACCTCTAGACCACTGGCGGTCCAAGTCTCTGTCCGACTTAAAATAAAAAAAATTTCTGAGGAGCTGCTTCCAGCAGCGACTATCCTCTGTGACCTCAAATTTTAGACTGGAGAGCTGGAGTAGGAGGAGCCCTATAAGCTGGAGGGGCCGGTCAACACTTTTTTAATCTGAGGTGTTTCTATCCTGTGTGGGCTCCGCCTACCCACTAGTAATGACTAGTGTGTCTCCCTTCCTTCATCTGCTGCTGAAAATATGATTTTTTTATTTTCATGCCCGGGCGTTATAAACTTCTGTGTAGCCCTTGGGGGTTCAAAGTGCTCACCACACATCTAGATAAGTTCCTTGCGGGGTCTAGTTTCCAAAATGGGGTCACTTGGGAGTTTCTACTGTTTAGGCACATCAGGGGCTCTGCAAACGTAACATGACGCCTGCAGACCATTCCATCAAGTCGGCATTACAAAACGTCACTACTTCCCTTCCGAGCCCCAACATGTGCCCGAACAGTGGTTGCCCCCCACATATGGGGTACCAGTGTACTCAGGACAAACTGTACAACAACTTTTGGGGTCCAATTTCTCCTGTTACCCTTGTGAAAATAAAAAATTGCGGGTTAAAAAAATCAGTTTTCGAGGAAAAAAATGATTTTTTATTTTCACGGCTCTGCATTAAAAACTTCTGTGAAGCACGTGCGGGTTCAAGGTGCTCACCACACATCTGGATAAGTTCCTTGGGGGGTCTAGTTTCCAAAATGGGGTCACTTGTGGAGGGTTTCTACTGTTTAGGTACATCAGGGGCTCTGCAAACTTAACAAGATGCCCGCAGACATTCCATCAAGTCAGCATTTCAAAGCGTCACTACATCCCTTCCGAAAATCGGGTCACTTGTGGGGGGTTTCAACTGTTTAGGCACATCAGGGGCTCTGTAAAAGCAACATGACGCCCGGAGAACATTCCATCAAATCTGCATTCCAAAATGGCGCTCCTTTCCTTCTGAGCTCTACCATGTGCCAAAACAGTGGCTCCCCCCACATATGGGGTATTGGTGTACTCAGGACAAATTGCACAACAACTTTTGTGGTCCAATTGCTCCTGTTACCCTTGTAAAAATACAAAATAGTGGGCTAAAAAATCATTTTTGAGGAAAAATGATTTTTTTATTTTCACTGCTCTGCGTTATAAACTTCTGTGAAGCACTTGGGGGTTCAGAGTGCTCACAACACATCTAGATAAGTTCCATAAGGGGTCTAGTTTCCAAAATGGTGTCACATGTGTTTTTTTTTTTACTGTTTAGGCACACAGGGGCTCTCCAAACGCGTCATGGTGTCCGCTAACGATTGGAGCTAATTTTCCATTCAAAAGTCAAATGGCGCTCCTTCCCTTCTGGGCCCTGCCGTGCGCCCAAACAGTGGTTTATGACCACATATGAGGTATCAGTGTACTCAGGATAAATTGGCCAACAAATTTTAGGATCCATTTTATCCTGTTTCCCATGTGAAAATGAAAAAACTGAGGCTAAAAGAATATTTTTGTGAAAAAAAAGTACTTTCTTTTTTTACGGATCAATTTGTGAAGCACCTGGGGGTTCAAAGTGCTCACTATGCATCTAGATAAGTTCCTTGGGGGGGGTCTAGCTACCAAAATGGGGTCACTTGTGGGGAGCTCCAATGTTTAGGCACACAGGGACTCTCCAAATGCGACATGGCAACCGCTAAATATTCCAGCATATTTTCCATTCAAAAAGTCAAATGGCGCTCTTTCCCTTCTAAGCCCTGCCGTGCGCCCAAACAGTGGTTTATGACCACATATGAGGTATCTGTGTACTCAGGAGAAATTGCCCAACAAATTTTAGGATCCATTTTATCCTGTTACCCATGTAAAAATTGATGCTAAAAGAAAATTTTTGTTGGAAAAATTAAAATGTCCATTTTTTCCTTCCACGTTGCTTTAGTTCATGTGAAGCACCTGAAGGGTTAATAATCTTCTTGAATGTAGTTTTGAGTAGCTTGAGGGGTGCAGTTTTTATAATGGTGTCACTTTTGGGTATTTTCTGCCATATCGACCCCTCAAAGTGACTTCAAATGTGAGGTGGTCCCTAAAAAAATGGTTTTGTAAATTTTGTTGGAAAAATGAGAAATTGCTGGTTAACTTTTAACCCTTATAACTGCCTAACAAAAAAAAGTTTTGTTTCCAAAATTGTGCTGATGTAAAGTAGACATGTGGGAAATTTTATTTATTAACTATTTTGTGTCACATAACTCTCTGGTTTAACAGAATAAAAATTCAAAATTTGAAAATTGCGAAATTTTCTAAATTTTCGCCAAATTTCCATTTTTTTCACAAATAAAAGCAAAAATTATCGACCTAAATTTACCACTAACATGAAGCCCAATATGTCACGAAAAAACATTCTCAAAATCGCTAGGATCCGTTGAAGCGTTCCTGAGTTATTACCTCATAAAGGGACACTGGTCAGAATTGCAAAAAATGGCAAGGTCTTTGAGGTCAAAATAGGCTGGGTCATGAAGGGGTTAATCTATTTGCATAGTTTTTCCTCTGTTTTCAAAGTCAACAAAATATCTGGCCTACACAATGCATAATTAGCATATCAGTAAACCTCACTAATTATCAACGATAAGAGCACACTATGTTATATCAAATGTAAACTTACAAGTCAATATTACAGGTTTACACAAGCAAAAGTCTGTTTTCTTGACCAACCAGAAATCAACATTTACTTTCAAAAATGAACATATACATAACAGTCAATTTTTTTTGGCTTGCTAAAAATAGTCATCTGGTTAATTAAGATACAATACTGTGTCTTCACACCAGGTATCATTTTAATCAGCATAACGGCGCCGACCTGACACTGTAGGTTACTGTGCACAATCCTGCTGAAAGGTTCCCTTTAAGTGTTTTTGGCCAATTTTCCTGTGTAAACACTTTGCAGCTTCGGCACCATGTGTTCTTCAGAACATGTCCGGATCCGGTCTTTAAACACCTGCAGGACAGAAATGACCTCGCCACACAATATCTGATGGCACGTTGCAGCCAACCGCACCATTCATTTGGTTGTGGAAAAAGTTATTTTCCGTTCCAAGCCGCTTCCACCACAAAACTGTACGTGGAAAATCTAGAAAGATGTGAATGGAAAATGCAGGTTCAAGGGAAAATTATCAATTTCTCTTGTGCTGCGTTGGGAATGTCAGCCATATTTACATTGAAAGGCGACTCCGTGCACAGAATGTGCACCAGACCTGAGGCTGATGTGATCCTACCATCGTTGGCGGACCCCACTATCACATAGGAGATTTCTGTACGTTCTCTCGCAGTATTCCCACTGATTAAGAACACAAATGCGGCCTCATCACTTTCTGCCTGGAACCGTTCCCTGTGACACATAATCAGCGCTGCAGCAATATGAAAATAGCTTCATGTTCTTCCTGTGGTATGAAATATGTTTTCCGTATGTTTTCCACTGATGATCTGGTGCCAGCATCAAGCTGCCAAACGCCTGTGCTTCATATAGGAGGTTGTGGAAAGTTGGATGCTTACTGGCATTCACCAGAGACGCTGCACTGTGACCCGATGGAAACTCCAAATCTACCTACATGTTGTTTGTCCCCACGTCAGGAAGCACCAGCAACTAAGAGCCCCCCACTACCACACTGTAATCTGCAGTGGCCGTTCTATGCCATACCTGTAGTTTTGCGCCTCGTTTGTCCTCATGTTTCCTGTGAATGCTGCAGGCATTCAGGAAGACAGAGGCTGAGTCTTATGGCCGACATTGACAAGGCACTAATTGCCAAACAATCCCTTGTAATGTCTCTTGTTCCCGATTATTGGCTCCTCTAGACAGGCCGGCAAATGAGAAAATGTTCAATTATCAGTCTGGAGGATTTCTCATCAGGCTTAAAAAAAAAAAATTCTCAGCAGCACGTTATCCTATGTAAGCAGCTGCCGAGATCACGACATTACGGCACAGAACGACCGCAGCAGCATAGGCATGTAGATGGCGGTCGTTTCACAATCTGATCTGCCATTAGCCACAGTTCTGATGTATGTCTGACTGTCCGTCAGAATCAGACATCGAGTCTGGTGACTTTGTAGACTATGGCGATTGCAGGATATGGGCTTTCAAATCTTATTCTGATCAGGGCGGGTGTGCAGTGACAAGAGCGGATGTGCAGCGACAAGAGCCGGTGTGCAGACAGTAAGCGGGTGTAGAGAGAACAGCGTTTTTGCAGAGAGAAGAGCGGATGTGCAGAGAAAAGAGCGGGTGTGCAGAGAAGAGGTTTTTGCAGAGAGAAGAGCGGGTGTGCAGAGAGAAGAGCGGGTGTGCAGAGAGAAGAGGTTTTTGCAGAGAAGAGCGGGTGTGCAAAGGGAAGAGCGTTTGTGCAGAGAGAAGAGCGTTTGTGCAGAGAGAAGACCTAGTGTGCAGAGAAGAGAGCGGGTGTGCAGCGAGAAGAGCGTTTTTGCAGAGAGAAGAGCGTTTTTTGCGGAGAGAACAGCGGGAGTGCAGAGAAAACAGCGGGAGTGCAGAGAAAACAGCGGGAGTGCAGAGAAAACAGCGGGAGTGCAGAGAGAAGAGCGTTTGTGCAGAGGGAAGAGCGCTTGTGCAGAGAGAAGAGCGGGAGTGCAGAGAGAAGAGCGGGAGTGCAGAGAAAACAGCGGGAGTGCAGAGAAAACAGCGGGAGTGCAGAGAAAAGAGCTAGTGTGCAGAGAAAAGAGCGGGTGTGCAGAGAGAAGAGCGTTTTTGCAGAGAGAAGAGCGTTTTTGCAGAGAGAAGAGCGTTTTTGCAGAGAGAACAGCGGATGTGCAGAGAGAAGAGCGGGAGTGCAGAGAGAAGAGCGGGAGTGCAGAGAGAACAGCGGGAGTGCAGAGAGAACAGCGGGAGTGCAGAGAGAACAGCGGGAGTGCAGAGAGAACAGCGGGAGAGCAGAGAGAACAGTGGGAGTGCAGAAAAACAGCGGGAGTGCAGAGAGAAGAGCGTTTGTGCAGAGGGAAGAGCGTTTGTGCAGAGGGAAGAGCGTTTGTGCAGAGGGAAGAGCGTTTGTGCAGCGGAAGAGCGTTTGTGCAGCGGGAAGAGCTTTGTGCAGAGGGAAGAGCGTTTGTGCAGAGGAAAGCTTGTGCAGGGAAGAGCGTTTGTGCAGAGGGAAGAGCGTTTGTGCAGAGGGAAGAGCGTTTGTGCAGAGGGAAGAGCGTTTGTGCAGAGGGAAGAGCGTTTGTGCAGAGGGAAGAGCGTTTGTGCAGAGGGAAGAGCGTTTGTGCAGAGGGAAGAGCGTTTGTGCAGAGAACAGCGGATGTGCAGAGAGAAGAGCATTTTTGCAGAGAGAAGAGCGGGTGTGCAGAGAGAAGAGCGGGTGTGCAGAGAGAAGAGCGGGAGTGCAGAGAGAACAGCGGGAGTGCAGAGAGAACAGCGGGAGTGCAGAGAGAACAGCGGGAGTGCAGAGAGAACAACGGGAGTGCAGAGAAAACAGCGGGAGTGCAGAGAAAACAGCGGGAGTGCAGAGAAAACAGCGGGAGTGCAGAGAGAAGAGCGGGTGGCAGAGAGAAGAGCGTTTGTGCAGAGAGAAGAGCATTTGTGCAGAGAGAAGAACTGGTGTGCAGCGAGAAGAGCTGGTGTGCAGAGAAAATAGCAGGTGTGCAGAGACAAGAGCGGGTGTGCAGAGAGAAGAGCAGGTGTGCAGAGAGAAGAGCGGGTGTGCAGAGGGAAGAGCGTTTGTGCAGAGGGAAGAGCGTTTGTGCAGAGAGAAGAGCGGGTGTGCAGAGAGAAGAGCGGGTGTGCAGAGAGAAGAGCGTTTGTGCAGAGAGAAGAGCGTTTGTGCAGAGAGAACTGGTGTGCAGCGAGAAGAGCTGGTGTGCAGAGAAAATAGCGGGTGTGCAGAGACAAGAGCGAGTGTGCAGAGAGAAGAGCGGGTGTGCAGAGAAGAGCGGGTGTGCAGAGAGAAGAGCGGGTGTGCAGAGATAAGAGTGGGTGTGCAGAGAGAAGAGCGGGTGTGCAGAGAAGAGCGGGTGTGCAGAGAGAAGAGCGGGTGTGCAGAGAGAAGAGCGGGTGTGCAGAGAGAACAGCGGGAGTGCAGAGAGAACAGCGGGAGTGCAGAGAGAACAGCGGGAGTGCAGAGAGAAGAGAGTTTTTGCAGAGAGAAGAGCGTTTGTGCAGAGAGAACAGGTGTGCAGCGAGAAGAGCTAGTGTGTAGAGAAAAGAGCGGGTGTGCAGAGAAAAGAGCGGATGTGCAGAGAAAAGAGCGGGTGTGCAGAGAAAAGAGCGGGTGTGCAGAGAGAAGAGCGTTTGTGCAGAGAGAAGAGCGTTTGTGCAGCGAGAAGAGCTTGTGTGCAGCGAAACCTCTTCTCTTGTAGCAGCGCTGTAGGTGTTTTGCACTTCTTTGCTTAAGTCATATTTTGATTGCAGAGAATGGGAAACCAGAATAGATTTGGGCTGTGGCCCCGAGGAGAGGACAGACTGCGTCTGCCGAAAATCTGTGGGGTTTGACCATTCAAGTAAGAATGATGTGATTTCATGAAACCTGCGGCCACTGCACATGTAACACGGCCTCACAACCAATTTTGGCCTTTATGGGAGTTCTGCTCACTGGGTCATATTGGTGCAGATACAGGTGCTTCACACATCACCTTTTATTACCTTTTTATGGCAAAGAATATAAATCAAACAGTAATTCTTCCTTTTTTTGTTTAAAGTGAATCTGCAAGCAGAGACCCTGATTCCAGCAACATGTCAATTTGTGTCACAACTAGAGATGAGCGGTGTTCGAAGCGAACTGTTTGCCAATTTCAAATTCGAGCTGTTTTGGGCGGTGTTCGAGCCGTTCGACGAACCCGAACGATTTTGAAAAATCCGGCTGTTCGAGGTTATGCTCGATAACTGTTCGTGCACCTAAATCGTCACTGGCTTTTTTCACAGTAATGCTGAGAATCACTGTTAATACACAGTTTGAGCGTACAGCAGGTGGGGGAGGGGCATGGGATGGATCTCTGCTGAAATAATGAAGATCTCCATTTTTTTTCTCTTTCCCGCATTTCCAGTGGGCGGTGCAGTCTGTCAGCCTATCAGCAGCGCACACACGGAGTGAAGTGCTTTTTTTTCACAGAAGCAAGGGCATGTCATTGGCTGTGTATGTCACATGTCCTTGCCCTATAAGACCCAGCCATTTTCCCCCTCGCCACCATTTTCTCACTTCTGCAGCACAGTGTTAGACGGCACTGCTGCTGCTGTTAGCGCTATCTTTCTGACTGTGAAGCGAATTTGCAGTTAGACAGGAAGGTTTAGGGAGTAGGGAGGGACTAGCTTGTAATTGCAGCCCTTTTGAGGGCTAGGTTACAGCAGTTCCTAGCACTTTTAGCAGGCAGGTCTGTGCTCTATATAGACAGATAGGTCAACTTGGGAGTAGTGACTATTTGTAATTGCAGCCCTTTTGAGGGCTAGGTTACATCAGTTGCTATCACTTTTTGCCAGCTCCACCAGCGTTGAAATACTCATAATTTTTTGCTGCATCTTGCCTGTAGAATAATTTTGGGCATGGTAGCAGTGTGTGGTACTCATTCTATTAGGCCATCTATACAAAGCTCCACCAGCGTTAAAAAAAAAGAATTTTTATCTGCATCTTGCCTAGACAATAATTTTGGGCATAGTAGCAGTGTGTGGTACTCATTCTATTAGGCCATCTATACAAAGCTCCACCAGCCTTAAAAAAAAAAAAGAATTTCTATCTGCATCTTGCCTGGACAATAATTTTGGGCATAGTAGCGTTCAAATACTAAGAATTTTTTGCATCCATCGTTTTTTGTGCAAACAACTCCAGAGTTGTCAATTAGGTAACCACCAAAATGAGTGGCAAAAGGCCTGCTGCTGGTGGAAAGGGGAATAGGCGTGTTGGGGAGGGAAAAAAATGTGTCCGTGGGGTAGGTGTTAAAGCAACAGTAACATCTGCAGAAGAAAGACCATCTTCCAGCCAAACTAAGATGTCTACTTCTTTTAATGGACAATGTGGTACAATCCCTTTCTTACGGGCACGCCCATCGCTACAAATTCCAGATGAGGCCACAGCAGGTGCTTCAACAGATATCAAGTGCTCCTTTAAGTCGGCTCTCCTCCACCTCAACATCACAAAAACTCCAGTCCTCAGAGGTGTTACCCCAATCGCACTTGCTTCCTCACAGCTCCCAAGTCTCCAGCTGCCCGTCTGAGTATGGGGTAGAACAGATGGTTGAGTCTGCAGAGCTGTTTACTCATACTATAGCCTGGGAATCAGAGGTCGTCTCCAGACGAAATGATCTGCACTGATGCCCAGAATGTTTATGAGTCGGATCCAGGACCAGATGAAGAAGGTTCTCAGCATAATGTAGACCCTCGTTCCCAAACTGTAACTCCTGTTGGTGGAGACAATGAGGAAGACGATGATGAGACTTGAATACCTGATTTGAGCGACAACTTGAGTTTTGTGTCAGGGCAGGAAGAGGTTGGCTCTGAGGACGACGGGTGTGAGAACACACAGGGTGATGATGACGAGGTTGCAGATCCCACTTACTGTCAACCCACAGTCAGACAGTCGATGAGGTCAGCAGAGGAGGTGGAGGAGGATTCGAGTGACGACGAGGTCAGGGTGCGCCTTCCTGGACAGAGACATAGTACTGGAAGCACGTCACCAACTGCATCCTCAACCACAACTCTGCCTCTGACCACAAGTCAAAGTGGCTCTTCAGGTCACATGGGTTATAAGCCTTGCATAGCCTGGGCATTTTTTAACATCGATAAGGATGACCCAACTCGTGTTATCTGTAACATTTGTGACCAAAAGCTAAGTAGAGGCCAAAAAATCCATAGTTTGAGAACTTCATGCATGAACCGGCACATGGATATGAAGCATAAGTTGCAGTGGCAAGCTCACTGTGCTACAATGCGGCCTAGCGGGCCGGCCCAACCACCGTCTGCCCCATCTTGTGCATCCGCGACCGCTTCATCCTCTGTGACTGGGGGGACAGCAGTCAGACCTGTTTTGAGACTTAGACCTGGCACCTCTTTACCCGCAACAGCCAGTCTGATTGGCAGGTCATCAGTTCATTTGGAATTGGAAACACCAGCTGGTGTTGAGCGCTCTCCGACATCGAGAGCACCACCTTTGGATCAAGGCAACCTAACTTTTGCGCCTGCATCTTCCTCACAGACCGTCAGTTGTCCGGGGACACCCGACTCAACCCCGTCTACGCACAACAGCCAGCCCTCGGTCCCTCAGATGTGGACAAGAAAAAGACCATTTCCTCCTAGCCATGAGAAAGCTAAGAGGTTGAATTTCACCATCTGCAAGCTCTTGGCTACAGAAATGCTGCCTTTCCGCCTTGTGGACACAGAGGATTTTCGAGACCTTATGTCCGTCGCAGTGCCCCAGTACCAGATGCAGCGGCACTACTTCTCAAAGAAAGGTGTGCCTGCGCTCCATCAGCATGTCGCACACAACATCACCGCTTCTTTGAGAAACTCAGTGTGTGACAGGGTGCATTTCACCACAGACACTTGGACGAGTAGGCATGGACAGGGGCGTTACATGTCGCTGACTGGGCACTGGGTAACTATGGTGACAGCAGGACAAGGGGCTGCTGTCCAAGTCTTGCCGTCCCCACGAGTTGTGCGTCAATCCTCTTTATCTCGAAGTTCCTCCACTGCTTCTGCCTCCTCAACCTCCTCTCGGTCCTCCACCTGCACCCAAAGCCTGTCTGGTCATGCCACGGGCTTTCTAACTGCGCAGAAGGGATCCTGCACACCTCCTTGCTATGCTGGCAGAAGGGCTCAACGTAATCAGGCGGTTTTACGTTGAAATGTCTGGGAAATGTGAGTCACACAGCTGAGGAGTTGTGGTCAGCTCTGGAGAACCAGTTTCATGAATGGTTGTCTCCACTGGACCTGCAACCAGGGAAGGCCGTGTGCGACAATGCCGCAAACCTGCGTGCGGCACTTCGCCGGGGCAATGTCACATATGTGCCTTGTATGGCTCACGTCTTGAACCTGGTTGTCCAGCAATTTTTAGCCCACTATCCCGGACTACATGGCCTTCTGCAGAGGGCACGGTCGCTGTGTGCTCACTTCCGCCGTTCGCATCCCGCAGCTAAGCGACTTACATCTCTACAGAAGTCGTTGGGCCTGCCACTTCACCGGCTAAAATGCGATGTGCCAACATGGTGGAATTCAACTCTGCACATGTTGCAGCGACTGTGGCAGCACCGACAAGCCCTGGTGCAATACGTTCTGAATTACAGCCTGGGCCAACGAGATCCAGAGGTGGGGCAAATCACGCTGGAGGAGTGGTCTCAGATCAGGGACCTATGCACCCTTCTGCACAGTTTTGAAATGGCCACGAAGATGTTTAATGCTGACGATGCCATTATCAGCATGACTATTCCGGTGATTTACATGCTGGAGCAGATGTTAAACAGAATTCGGAGTCAGGTGGTGGAACAAGAGGAGGTGGAGGAAGTAGAGGAGGAGGAGTTGTATGCGGAAGGGCTAACATCTGCAAGGTCCAGACGGTCGGCAGCACCAAGGCGGCTGGCATGGGAGGGTGGGGGAGAGGGATTAACCAGGGCGCATGGTAGCAGCCAAACTAGTGAGGAAGGTGCAGGAGCCCAGGAAGAAGTTGAGGACGAACTGGCGATGGGCATGGAAGACTCATCAGATGAGGGAGACCTTGATCACATTTCTGTTGTGCGAGGTTGGGGGGAGAGGGCAGAGGAAGGAAGCATGATTTTTACCTCGCCACCAACACAACAGGGAATTGGTGCTCCTGGATGCGCAAGACACATGAGTGCCTTCTTGCTGCACTACCTGCAACATGACTCGAATTGTCAGAATTCGAAATAATCCTGACTACTGGGTAGCCACACTGTTAGATCCCCGGTACAAAAGTAAATTTGACGAAATAATTCCTGCCATAGAAAGGGATTCACGCATGCAGGAGTATCAGCAGAGACTGTTGCAGAATCTTACATGTGCTTTTCCACAAAACACCAGTGGTGCACGTAGTGAATCTCACAGTTCTAACTTGCCAACCGTGGGACTGTCGAGTCTTCAGCACTCAAACCGTACCAAAAACACAGTATCTGCTGGTGTTAACAGCAATTTTGCGGAATCCTTTCACCAGTTTTTTAGCTCATCCTTTGCAAGGCCACAGCAGACAAGAAGTCAGACACATAGTCAACGCCTAGAGACGATGGTACAGGAATATCTCCAACCGAATATCGAAGCCATGACTGTGTCACTGGGCCCTTGGTCTTTTTGGGCTTCCAATCTGGATAAATAGCCGGAGCTCGCCACTCATGCCTTGGAGATCTTGTCATGCCCCGCAACCAGCGTTCTCTCTGAACGTGTGTTCAGCGCTGCTGGTGGTGTGCTGACAGATAAGCGCACGCGGCTGTCCACTGAGAATGTAGACAATCGTTCATAAAGATGAACAAATCATGGATCCGCAAGGACTTTTCTACCCCTGTGTCATCCTGGGGAGAATAAAAGCTTGAGGATTTGGTAAAATCACCTTATCAACCGTTTTAAGCTTTCAAATTACTAATAATTTTTAGCTGCATCTAGGCCGGAAAATAATTTTGGGCCTGTAGCAGTGTGTGGTACTTATTCTATTAGGCCATCTATACTAAGCTCCACCAGCTTTCAAATTAATACGAATTTTTAGCTGCATCTTGCCTGGAAAATAACTTTGGGCCCGTAGCAGTGTGTGGTACTCATTCTATTAGGCCATCTATACTAAGCTCCACCACCAGCTTTCAAATTAATGATAATTTTTGTTCTCTCTGAACGTGTGTTCAGCGCTGCTGGTGGTGTGCTGAGTCTGACAGATAAGCGCACGCGGCTGTCCAATGAGAATATAGACAGACTCACGTTCACAAAGATGAACAAATCATGGATCCGAAAGGACTTTTCTACCCCTGTATCATCCTGCAGAGAGTAAAAGCTTGAGGATTTGTTTAAATCACCTCACCAACCGTTTTAAGCAACTCTGGGGCAATTGATGCTACTTAAGTGGTGTCTGTGCCCCAAATTTTTGGAAAAAATGGAGACTCTTTTTGGAGTCCCCTTGCTGTGTTTTACGTGACGTTGGCATCGTCAATTACAGGTGGGTTGGGTCTTTCCCCACCCCCCTTTTAACCGTAAGAAACTACATACACTATGGCTTGGAGTAACACAAATGGTTGAGTGTGAAGAGCTGTTTACTCATACTATAGCCTGGGAATCAGAGATCTGCTCCAAAGCTTGAGTGTCTGCTAGTCAGCGGAGTAGCCACCGGCTGTAGATCTAATTACAAATTTTTAACTGCTTCTAGCCCAGACAATAATTTTGGGCCTAGTAGCAGTGTCTGCTAGTCAGCGGAGTAGCCACCGGCTGTAGATCTAATTACAAATTTTTAACTGCATCTAGCCCAGACAATAATTTTGGGCCTAGTAGCAGTGTCTGCTAGTCAGCGGATTAACCCAGCTGTTAATCAAGCTACACCACCTGTACTTTGGACACTTAATTTTTTCAAAGGAAATGCTTCAAGCCCCGGGACAATCAGTGAAGAGCATCAGGGAGGCACCCCAAGGCACAGGGGCTGTGACTGGCGGTAGGACGCCTTGCGGTGGACCGACAAGCTCGATCCTTATAAAAGCTTTTTAACTGCAGCAGCTTTACTGGACGCTACTGGAGCTGGAATTACCGCGGCTGCTGGCAAGAGACTTGCCCTCCAATAGATCCTTTAAAGTGTACTCATTCAAATTAGAGACATATTAAATTAAAAAGATTAGACCTGCCTCCACCGCAGGGGGGCTCGCTCGACCCACCAGCGGACAGGCACCAGTATTGGGAGAGGGGGGGCTGGCCGTCAGGGTCCACCGCAGGTCTGGCACAAACCCGGCGACACGCAGGTCGCACGGGCAGGAACGGACTGGCCGTGTCGGCTTCGCACTTTTTTGGTTTTAGAAGGGCATGACATGCCTATATCTGTCTCCCCCTCCTTTTACTCCTCCACCTCTTTTCTTTTCGCATGACTATATGTACTTGTCACCATGTGTTAGTTGTGTCTTCTGAGCAATTTGTCAGCTTTTGGACACCTTTGAAGTGTTTTCTATGTGTTTTGGTTTGCCTACCATTGGTTTTAACAGTGTTCGACGAACTGTTCGTCGAACAGTTCGTCGAACACACGGCTGTTTGGCGAACTGAACTCGAACACTACGGGGGTGGCTCATCACTAGTCACAACTGCTTGACCCAGTAAACTATCAGAAATTTTAGGTTATGTTTCCACGTTCCGGAATTGCAGCGCTTTGGACGCAGCGGATATCTGCTCTGCCCAAATCGCTGACCACTTCTGAATGCGCGCTGATTCCGCATCCTATACATAAACAGTGCAATCTACTCTTGCGGAGTCTGAGCGGCTCCGCAAGATAAATAGACATGATGCGGTCTAAAAAGACGCACCTGCATGTGCGTATAAGCAGGTCTGCCACCTGAGTGTTTGTACGCGTAGTGGAGATGGCATTTCATAAAATCCCCTCCACTATGCTGTAGCATCTGGACGCTGCGGCTGTACGCAGCGTCCAGTCCACAGCAAATACTGACTGAATAAGCCACGTGGAAGCATACCCTCAGATGTAGCCGAGCTCAGAAAGCTCAAACCCCCCTCACACCCAGGCTCACCTATGTACGTGGTCTATTGACAGTGAGCTGCTCATCAGAGGAGGGGATACAGTCTGATCAGGGCCCACGTGCCATGACATTTTTTTTTCTATCATTTTATGCTAAGTTTTATTAAAGAATACAACAATCAACAATTTCTTTAGAAACTAGTTAAGTAAATTCACCGCGCGCTCTTGTGATGATGCAATTTCTTTTATTTACAGTGCAGGTTGACATAAGCTCAGAGTAAGCGTAAATTATAGATGCGTCATAACATTTCCACGGGTAATGCGTTTTGTTCACAAAGTCACTCTGGAGGGGAAGAAATGATCATGTTATCGAACACATGTAGACAATATATTCAAAAACTAATCCCATCCAGCACACAGACTGGACCAACAAAGTCATTAATCCTAGCACATACTGTATATCATTTACTAAAGGTAACCACAGAAGGAGAAAGAAAATGAAACAACATAAAAGCTATCATCCAAAAAAAGGCTGTAAGGGGAGGAACGTCCCTGCTACATACTGCAGTCCCTCTAGTGCTTAATTATTGATAAGGAGCTGGCCTATGTTGATTTTGTTATATTATAAGATGAACCAGGTAGTTTGGGCAAAAGCGTCTACAATTTTCCTTCTTTCCTCCAAAGTTCAAAACTTTAAAATAAATTGTTTTCAATTACAAAGAAATGTCCGACGTTCTTGTGACTCTGTTAATATCCGCATCCACTTTTCTTTCCACCTCCATGAAATGCTTGAGCAGAATGATCAAAGCAGCAACTTGCCAATTGCTTAATTCAATTCACTGTCATGATCACAACACCAGAATTATATTGGGTTTTGCTACTTCACAAGTTTTTTTTTTTTTTGGGGGGGGGTGGGGTGGTCATTCTCATGCCCCTAATTTTTTTTTTTTGTGTATGAGGGCATGGGTGTTTTAGGCTGTACTTGTCACCAGCACCATTTTTGCATACATATGACATTTAATTTTTTTTTGTAGGCATGAGGAAAAAGTCTAATGTGTATTTTTCTTTAGTGTTCACAATGCAGGATTATTTACACGTCTATTTTACTAATTTTTTTATCTGTTTATTTTTGTTAGTACTTTTTCACAGAAAACTAATTTTGGAAATTATAAACCTGTAATATATTCATCCTTGTCATCCTTGTGTTTGCAGTACTCTGTAATGTTTTTTTTCCGTGTCACAAGCTGGAGGTTTTATTCTTTATTATCATTCTTATTATTAACGGTCTTCAGCTCGGTCTCGGGTGATGACGATTTGATGGATGAACGCTCAGTAGGAAGATTGGTCTTGTGCAGCCTAGATCGGTCACTAGGGTCTTCTCCACTGTTATCTTGACAGTATCGAGCCATAGGGTCGCTGGTCTTTCTCTTCACCTTGTTTCTTTTATTCTTGCGACCATGATGTCCTGCTGCAGTGACCGCTCTTTCTGTATGATGTGTCTAGAAGTCGCAGCTCAGTGATTCTTGCTGTGAGTGACACATCTGGCTTGGTTTGTTCTTCTTGTCATTGTGAGGCAGAGAGGGGGATCATATGCGAGGATCAATATGTATCCACCAGGATGCCACTATTAGACCCACTGGAGTGCCTTGTATTCATAGCACGACGCCTGTGAGTCACAAGGAAAAATAAAAGTAAGGCCGGAGTCACACTTGCGAGTGCAATGCGAGAAACTCGCACGAGGGAGGAGACGCAGATTAGATATTAGAAAAAACTTTTTGACAGTTAGGGTGATCAATGAGTGGAACAGGCTGCCACGAGAGGTGGTAAGTTCTCCTTCAATAGAAGTCTTCAAGCAGAGGCTGGACCGATATCTGTCTGGGATGTTTGGACATTAAACACATTTGCTGTGAACTTTCCTGTGGTCCCTGCTTATCTGTCACACTGCACCAACCCCGCTGCACTACACCATCTATGGTATTGCCAACATCCTTCTCCAACAACACATTTTGAAGGCGCCGATTCTTATTCTGTCTTGTTTCTTCATTATCCAGGTTTTGCATCCGTATGTTACTACAGAAAAGACCAAACTAAACACTAGTGAAATGTTCATCGATTTGAAGACCTTGTCCAGTGACTTAATTGTTGATTTGCCCATAAGGATCCTCCCATTGACTTACGGTGTCGTTGCTGCATCTTCAGCGATCATTGATCTGAGTAGGTTGAAGTGTTTCATAACCTCTAGTTTCTTGTTGTCCATCTCGGCTGTGTCCCAGCTGCACCTGGCAGTAGTCAGTTTCTTTGTCTTCCTTATATTGAGTTGCAGTCCCACGTTTGAGTTTTCCATCTTGACACTCAGTAATAAGTCCTTCATTCCATTGTTGTTATCAATGTTATATCCTATGGTTTTTTAAGATTGTTGCTGATTTGTCCAGCAATTTTGATTCCTTCCTTCTTTGTCAGCAAGTCCAGCCTTCCTGAAAATAGTTTTGGCATATAAATTAAAGCGAAATGGTGAGAAGATACTGTCTGACGCCTGGCTCCACTTTGAATTATGCCATGTTATCATTTTCCGTTTGGGCTATTGCTTCTTGGTCGATGTAAAGGTTCCTAATGAAACTGATCAGATGGTTCGGCACATCCATATCCTTCGTGTTATTGCAACACAGTTGAAGGCCTTACTGTAGTTGTTGTAGCAAAATTCTCTATGTAGTATTTTTTGGCCTTTTCCATTATTCATCTAACGTTAACAATTACATCTCTTGGGTCTCTGCTTTTTCTGAATCTTTCTTGCTACTCTGGAAGCTCTTTATCAGTAGGATCTTCAGTAGTACTTTGCTGGCATGAGGAATGAGTGCAAAAGTCTGATACTTTCCACAGTCGGCAGCATCTCCCTTCTTCAGAATAGGAATAAACCCTGATATTGTCCAGTCCTTGGACCATTTACCCATTTATTCATATCTGTTGAAACAGGCAAGTGACGACATCAAATGTGGCCTCAGAAGATTTTAATAGCTCTATTGGAATATTGTCACATGCAGACACTTTGTTCTATGAGCGAAGGTTTATCGCAGCATGTCCAGCCTCAGTTTCTTCCTGTATCATTGAGGTGCTCCGTGTATCTTCTCCATCTTTCCTTGATCAGTTAAGGTACTGCCACACTACACGATCCCGCTAACGATCTCGTTAGCGTCGCATACTAATGAGATCGCTAGCGGGATCGTTTACAATATCGCTAGTGTCGGCCACATTTAGCGATGTCGTTAGGACGCTATCGCGGTTAGCGATCTCCTTAACGACTTTAGCGGTACAAAAGTACCGCTAAATCGCTAAAAAAGGTGCCACACTCAGCGATATATACTTACCCAGCGGGACGCCGACGATCAGAATAGGGTCCGGAACGATCAGGACGACGGATGAGATCACAGCAGGGGCCACGTCGTTGCTGCATGCCGCACACAACAACATCGCTAACGGGATCGCTAAATAGTGACGTTTTTTAGCGATCCCGTTAGCGATGTTGTTTAGTGTGGCATACCCTTTAGTTTGTTCCCGTTGGTGTCTTTTCAACTTTCCCACTCTTGGTTGAAACATTTGTTGTACCTTTGTGATCTTTTGGTTACAGCTTCTTGGTTTGGCCCTTCAGATGTTCGCTTTCTATCTTTGTACGTATATTTTGGTAGTAAAGTTCTTTGTCTGCTTGATTGGCTCTCTTTAGTCTTTTCCTGATGTTGTCTGTGACCTGCTTGTTACCTTTTGCCATTTGTCTTTGATGATCTTTAGGGTTTCTTCTGCTAAACCTTGCTGCTGGGTTCTCTTCTACCTTTTGTTTGTCTTTCTGACGTCTTCAGTAATAAGTCTTTATATCTGTCCATAATTCCTCAGGCTTTCTTTCATCTGTGTCGAGTGAAATAAATCAGTTGGAAACAACCTATTGCCTAGTGTGTTTGCTCAGTTTGACTCTAATTTTTGGTGTCAAAAGTTCACGATCAGTTCCACAGTCCGCTCCTGACCTTGTTTTCATGGTAATTATAGACACCCTCCATCTTTGGTGAACACATATGTGGTTAGTCTGATTTGTCTAGACCCCCAATCAGTGATATCCATGTGTAGAGTCTCTGTTTCTGATTTTGGAAGGTGTTCATTCATGATGGATGTTGATTTGTCGTACAAAAGTCAATGAATCTTCCTCCAGCCTCGTTTTGTTCACCAAGTCCAAAGTATCCAATGGTTTGCAGCTGCCCACTTTGGCATTCAGGTCACCCATAATAATGAATAAGTTTTGTTTTGTCATCTTGTTGATTTCTTCTTGAGTTTGACTGTAGAATAGTTCCACGTCGTCCTGCCCAGCATCTGTTGCTGGCGAGGAGACTTGTATAACTGTTACATGAATTGGAGCTCCTTGTAGTTGTCTTGAGATGACCATCACTGACTGCATAGTATTTTAGGACAGATCTTGCTAATTTGGGTTGCTAAAAATAGTGACACGGTTTATTCTTTGGTTGTTGTTGTCAGAATAGTAGACCCAATGTTTGTTTGACTGGAAGGATCTGGATTGCTTCCATCTTAGTTTGCAAATTGTAAGTTGAGTCCTGTTCTGTCCATGTAGTTTTTAGTGGAGCCATATAGAATCAAATCTATTTTTTGTTCTGTTTTTGGTGAGATTGTTAAAAATGGCAATTAATTACTGTAATATTTGTGTTTGTTGTAACTGCATTTGATGTCTGGGATGAAAAGTGTGATCATTTTGTCGTATGGGTGGTTGTGAATGCAGCAGCAGCATCAAATCTGCAATGTATTTGTGGGGTGGATCTGTCTTTATGTCCCAAACAAATGGGCAGCTTTTGCTGCTATGTACTTGGCAAGTATCCATTTTTTTTTGTATGTGAAGCAGCCATAATAATCTTAATAATTTTATTTATATAGTGCCAACATATTCGGCAGCATATACAATTAAGCAGTGACACATACAGTCAATAAATTCTCTACAAAGTAAGACAGTTACAGGAGTGAAGGTCCGGTGATCACAAACTTACAATCTACAAGGTAATAGGGGGGACACAATAGTTGAAAAATGCTTGTTATTTCAGGTCCAGCCATTATAATAAATAGGGATTTTCCTCTAAAGCTGCAGGGTCCGGTCATCAGCCTGTGATGCAATTGTCATGTGCATGGAGGGTGTGGAGACAGATGAATAGTAGGGAGTAGATTCTCAATGATATTTAGGAGGGAATAGGCCACAGTGTTGCAGAGATCTTCACTTTAAGGCTATGTGCACACGGTGCGTTTTTGTGGCATTTTTTCTGCGCACATATGGTCAAAAACGCTATGGAATCCTTATGCAAGCTAATTCAATGACAATCCTGAAGTGTTGTGCACATGATCAGTAAATATCCTTACTGTATTGACAGTAGGTTTTTTTTCTGAAGACTGTCAATTGTCTGTGCGGATTTGTAGCGTTTTCCATACATTGACTTCAATCGAGTCAGTTACATCGTCAGCAAAAACACAGGTCTAAAAAGGTTTGCAGATTTGGTGAGTTTTTCTTTTCGTTTTTAGTGGCTTCCTGTGGTGTTTCCCACGTTCCCAGATGACATGGCTCCCCAAACCATCATTGATTGTGGATACTTCACACTAGACCTTGGAAATCGAGGTCCCAGAGTCTGGAGGAAGAGTGGAGAGGCCACAATCCAATCTGCTGGAGGTCTAGTGTGAAGTTTCCACAATCAGTGGTGGTTTGGGGAGCCATGTCATCTGCTGGTGTAGGTCCACTGTGTTTTATCAAGACCAAAGTCAGCACAGCCATCTACCCGGAAATTTTAGAGCACTTCATGCTTCCCTCTGCCGACAAGCTTTTTGGAGATGGAAATTTAATTCTCTAGCAGGACTTGGCACCTGTCCACACTGCCAAAAGTGCCAATACCTGGTTTACAAACAACAGTATCACTGTGCTTGATTGGCCAGCAAACTCGCCTGATCTTAACCCCATAGAGAATCTATGGGGTATTGTCAAGAGGAAGATGAGACACCAGACCCAACAATGCAGACAAGCTGAAGGCTGCTATCAAAGCAACCTGGGCTTCCATAACACCTCAGCAGTGCCACAGGCTGATCTCCTTAATGCCACGTCGCATTGATGCAGAAATTGATGCAAAAGAAGCCCTGACCCTGATCTCAGGACAAGATCTCGTTGCCAAGATTTGAATGAGTATGCGGCGGCCATCTTGCCGGAGGCCCCTGGCGGCCATTCTTCAGCCCGGCACCGCGTCGCAGCTGCGGGGGCTTTCCGGCTAGGACGAAATGCCGGCGGAGCCCCCCATGCAGCACAGAGCCTCGTTGCTGCCCCGACACCACCACCGCACTGCAGCGAAGCTGCATTGGGAGCGCCGCCGCCACCGGACTTTTCGGTATGTTGCGACCATAAGACGCACCCCATTTTCCTCCAAAATTTTGGGGGAAAAAAGTGCGTCTTATGGTCCGAAAAATACGGTACTTTACAGTCCGCTCAACATTCCGGTCGCTCTTCTCTGAACTTGCACCAGGTTTTCCATGTCTTTTTTAAAATGCGGTAACCAGAACTGGACACAGTATTCCAGATGAGGCCTGACCAAGGAGGAGTAGAGGGGGATAATACTTCATGTGATCTAGACTCCATGCTTCTCTAAATACATCCTAGAACTGTTTGCCTTTTTTGCTACCGCATCACACTGTTGCCTCATGTGCAGTCTGTAATCTATTAGTACACCGAAGTCTTTTTCACACGTGCTCTTGCTTATTTCTATTCCTCCCATTCTATAGATGCAATTTTTGTTATTCTTGCCCAAATGCAGAATCTTGCATCTCTCCCTGTTAAATACTATTCTATTAGTTGCTGCCCATTGTTCAAGCTTATCTAGATCCCTCTGAGTCCTTTGTCTTCTCTAGTTAGGGTCCCGTCACACTGTTCAATGTCCTAGAGATCCCACCAACGGTCCGACGTGGATGGGATCGCTGGGACATCGTTAGCTGATCGCTGGTGAGCTGTCACATGGGCAGACTCACCAGCGATCAGGACCAGCGAGCACGCTGGTATCCAATGTACACATCGGGTAACTAAGGGCTGCGCCGCGCCTAGTTACCCGATATGTATCCTGAATACCGGCTCCCAGCGCTCTACAGCAGAAGCTGGGAGCCGGTATCCAGGGTACATATCGGGTAACTAGGCGCCGCGCAGTGCTTATTTACTCGATGTGTACATTGGATACCAGCTCCCAGCTTGCTAATCGTTGGTCTCCCGCTGTCACACGCAGCGATGCGCGCTGGCCAGGGGAACACCAACAATGAAAAAATGGTCCAGGCCATTCGACAACGATCAGCGATACCCACAGGGTGCTGGTCGTCGCTGCGTGTCACACTAAGTGAGATCGCTGGCTAGGTCGCTGTTGCATCACAAAATCGTTGACGCTTCAGTGATCTCACTTAGTGTGACGGGGGCTTTAGCTATCCCTCCTAGCTTTGCATTGTCTGCAAATTTGATTAGTTTACCTTCAGTTCCCTTATCTAGATCATTTATAAAATTGTTGAACAACACTGGGGCCAGGACAGAGCCTTGTGGTATCCCACTTGAAACACTTTTCCAATTGGATGTGCAACCATTTATAACCACTCACTGAGTACGACCACTGAGCCAGTTATGAATCCACCTAACCGTAGCCTTGTTAATCCCATACTTGGTAATTTTTTCAATAAGGATAGTATGAGATACTTTATCAAATGCTTTGCTGAAGTCAAGCTATACTATATCTAAAGCATTTCACTGATCCACCCAGTCAGTGATTTCATCATAGAAGGAAATTTGATTAGTCTGGCATGACTTGCTTGCTAAAAACCCATGCTGGCTCTGGTTAGTTACTGTAGATTGTAAGGTGATTGTGTTTTGCCTTGTATTCTTGCATTGCATTGATTAGGTTGCTGCAAAACCACACATAGATTTATCTTGTGGATGTGGAAGGCCCGTGGAGTGGAGACGTAAAGTGGCCTGAATCTGGGATTGTGATGTGGATAGGTAATGCTGTGTTGAGCTGATAGGCATAGCTATGTAAGGTTGGATTCTAGCATGTCATGGCGGCTGTTAGTTTGTAAGCTTTTGTGGTCAGCACTGTGGCACATATCACTGATATGTTCTCATTTTTGGCAGATGTGTGAGTTGTGATGACTGGTCTTGTCCTTGATCCTGCATTTCTTTGTTGGCTGAGATCTTGTATAGAGCTTTTCTTGCTTTTAGGCTTTGTGAGGTTTCATCTGCTCCTGTATTTTAACGAGAATATCGGTCATGTTTGTTGTTGGCAACCAGAGGTCCAGCAGGATAGAGAAGTGTCTAACCCTTCAGGGGCAACCTGCATTGGGCGATCTTGTGTTTGGTTGCCTTGAAATGTGTGTTTGACAAATGTGTAAGTGTCTTGGTGAGCTTGTGAGTGGAGTGTGTGATGGCCACTTTGAGCTTGGATGGATTAAGAATATAGGGAAAGTGCAGTTGTAAAAATGGGGGGGGTTAAAGTGAGGTGAAAGGTGGGTTTGTTTTGAAGGTGCTGTGGTTAGTAACGGGATGAGGGACTTGTGTAGCATTTATGTTGCTGGGATGTGTGAAGGGCAACATTTGGGGAGTATGGGGGTTGTCTGTGATGGTGGCAGATGTGTGTGTCATGGGCAGGAGGTTTTGGAGTAGATGTAAATGTTGGCTTTACTGAGCTTGAGTCTTTGAGAGAGTGAGGGGGAAAGTTTGAGTGAGTAAATGTTGATGTTTTGTTAGAAGGGTGGTGTGCTTGTTTGTGTGTGGTGTAAATTGAATAGTAAAGTGGCTTACCTTGTGTCTTGTTGTCTTCTGTGTATTTCTGTTATATTTCTGCTGTGCACTTAAAAAGCTGCACCATAAGGGCCTGTCTCACACAACGATCTCGCTAGCGAGATCGGTGCTGAGTCACTAGTTTTGTGACGCAGCACCGAGCTCAACAGCGATATCGCTGTGTGTGACATTCAGCGACGATCAGCCCCCCTGCCGGGTATCGCTGATCGTCACTGAAATGTCTGGACATTTTTTTGATCGCTGGTCTCCCGCTGACAGGCACGCATCGCTGCGTGTGACAGGCGGGAGACCAGCGATCCGCTGGTAACCAAGCTACACAGCGGGTTTCCAGGCGTGGGGCTGTGCCTAGAAACCCGCTGTGTACCTTGGATACCAGCGCCCTGATGCAGGGAGCTGGTATCCAAGGTACACAGCGGGTTTCCAGGCACCGCGCAGCGCTTGGAAACCCGCTGTGTACCTTGGATACCAGCGCCCTGATGCAGGGAGCTGGTATCCAAGGTACACAGCGGGTTTCCAGGCACCGCGCAGCGCTTGGAAACCCGCTGTGTACCTTGGATACCAGCTCCCTGCATCAGGGCGCTGGTATCCAAGGTACACTGCGGGTAACTAAGCGATGTTACCCGCAGTGTCCTTGTGCTGATCGCTGCCCTGAGCTGCCTGTTTGGCAGCTCAGCAGCGATAATATAGCGATACACCAGCGATCCTGACAAGTGCATATCGTTGTCGGGATCGCTGGTGTATCGCTATGTGAGACCCAGCCTATAGACCTAGACCACTATCTTTATACTTCACTGATTGCAAACATGATCCAGCTGACCACAAAATGCCACCAATCACAGCCACACAACACATCCATTAGCTAATTAACCCAGCAATAAGGAAAACTCTCAAAACAAACACATACACTGTGTGCAGAATTATTAGGCAAATGAGTATTTTGATCACATCATCCTTTTTATACATGTTGTCCTACTCCAAACTGTATAGGCTTTAAAGCCAACTGCCAATTATAAATCAGGTGATTTGCATCTCTGTAATGAGGAGGGGTGTGGTCTAATGACATCAACACCCTATATAAGGTGTGCTTAATTATTAGGCAACTTCCTGTAAGGTTCTTTGTCTCTTTTGACATGTTTCTTGAAACTCAGTTTTTTCCCTCGGCCATTTTGCTTTCTGTCTTGCTGCAGCTATCTTGCCCTCAGTCAATATGGAGTTTCCAGCTTTCATGTTCCCGCCCTGATTTCTCTCTCCTCTTAAGCAGCCTCAGCTGAGCAATCAGTGCTTCAGAATCAAGCCTGCAGTCAGCCTGTGACCTGACTCCTGGAAACCTTGGACTTGTACTCCAGCCATTTCCTACTGAGGAACTTTGGAACACTTGTGGACTCTGGAAACCTGCTGTTTGGTAAATCCACGTTTGCAAGGGAATTGCGGTAACAGAGAAGAGATCCTGAACCTGTTGTGGAGAGTTGTTGCTGAGCTTGAAGTTACTCTGGCCTGCTGTGTCTCCTGCCTCTGTACCTGCAAACTGTGTGACCCTTTTGCCTACTTGTATGAAGTAATACAAGTCCTTCCATATCAAACCTGTGTCTCATGTGTTTTCCTCGCACCCAAGCACAAGACGCTATATGAACGTATACCATACATTACACTTCCTTTCCTTTGGCAAAATGGGTCAGAAGAGAGATTTGACGGACTCTGAAAAGTCAAAAATTGTGAGATGTCTTGCAGAGGGATGCAGCAGTCTTGAAATTGCCAAACTTTTGAAGCATGATCACCGAACAATCAAGCGTTTCATGGCAAATAGCCAACAGGGTCGCAAGAAGCGTGTTGATAAAAAAAGGTGTAAAATAACTGCTCATGGGTACTGGTATGGGCTGGTATCATCAAATATGAACTTGTGGGACCTTTTCGGGTTGAGGATGGAGTGAAGCACAACTCCCAGACCTACTGCCAGTTCCTGGAAGACACCTTCTTCAAGCAGTGGTACAGGAAGAAGTCGGTATTGTTCAAGAAATACATGATTTTCATGCAGGATAATGCTCCATCACATGCATCCAAATACTCCACAGCGTGGCTGGCCAGTAAAGGTCTAAAAGATCTGAACCCCATAGAGCAGTGGTCCCCAACCTTTTTTGCACCAGGGACCGGCTTCAAGCAAGACCATTCTTCCATGGCCCGGCAGGGCGGGGATGGAGGTGTGGCAGGGGTGGGGCTTTGGTAATAAGGGGGCAGGGCTATGAACAGGGTTGTAGTTTAGTAGTAGTGCATTCTTATCATTCTTATCTTATATACAAGGCTCTGCTCCCACCCTCTTATACAGGCTCGGCACCTCCGTACAAGGCTCCTCCCACCCTTATACATGGCTCCTCTCCCACCCTATATACATGGCTCCCTCTCACCCTATATACATGGCTCCGCTCCACCCTATATACATGGCTCCGCTCCCACCCTATATACATGGCTCCCTCCCACCCTATATACATGGCTCCTCTCCCACCCTATATACATGGCTCCGCTCCCACCCTATATACATGGCTCCTCTCCCACCCTATATACATGGCTCCTCTCCCACCCTATATACATGGCTCGCTCCCACCCTATATACATGGCTCCTCTCCCACCCTATATACATGGCTCCCTCCCACCCTATATACATGGCTCCGCTCCCACCCTATATACATGGCTCCTCTCCCACCCTATATACATGGCTCCGCTCCCACCCTATATACATGGCTCCTCTCCCACCCTATATACATGGCTCCTCCCACCCTATATACATGGCTCCTCTCCCACCCTATATACATGGCTCCCTCGTCCCCATTATGGCTCCGTCCCACCCTATATACATGGCTCCGCTCCCACCCTATATACAAGGCTCCGCTCCCACCCTATATACATGGCTCCGCTCCCACCCTATATACATGGCTCAGCTCCCACCCTACATACATGGCTCCGCTCTCACCCTATATACATGGCTCCTCTCCCACCCTATATACATGGATCCGCTCCCACCCTATATACATGGCTCCTCTCCCACCCTATATACATGGCTCCGCTCCCAACCTATATACATGGCTCCGCTCCCACCCTATATACATGGCTCCGCTCCACCTAATACATGGCTCCTCCCACCCTATATACATGGCTCCTCTCCCACCCTATATACATGGCTCCTCTCCCACCCTATATACATGGCTCCTCTCCCACCCTGTATACAAGGCTCCGCTCCCACCCTATATACATGGCTCCGCTCCCACTATGGCTCCGCACCCTCCCTTGTATACAAGACTCCTCTCCTACCCTCTCCTGGGCTCCCCCGTCATTCCTGTCATACTTACCCTCCTCGCTCCGTCGCTGAACTTCCCAGCATCCCTGTCGGCGCCGGCAGCTTCCTCCTTTGCGGTGCGGTCACGTAGTACCGCTCATTAAGGGCATGAATATGGACGCCACGCCTATGGGAATGGCGTCGCGTCCATATTCATGCCCTTAATGAGCGGTACTACGTCACCGCTCAGCGCTGGATGAAGCTGCCACGGCCGGGACAGGGATCGCAGCGGCGGAAGGTGAGTATCGATGATGGAGCCGGCGACTGTAGCTGTCACTACAGCGCTACAGCCGCCGGCTCCATGTGGGTCCAGCGTTCTGTGCCGTGGCTCCGCGGCCCGGCATCAGAACTGCTAAGGCCCGGTGGTGGGGGACCCCTGCCATAGAGAACCTGTGGTCCCTCTTGGAACAGTGTCTGGGAGGCTGTGGTGGCTGGTGCACGCAATGTTGATCGTAAACAGATCAAGCAACTGACAGAATCTATGGATGGAAGGCTTTTGAGTGGCATCGTAATGAAAGGTGGCCATGTTGGATACTGATTTTTTTTTGTTTGTTTTTGAATGTTAGAAATGTTTATTTCTAAATTTTGTGTTGTTATATTGGTTTACCTGGTGAAAATAAACAAGTGAGATGGGTATATATTTGGTTTTTAATAAGTTGCCTAATAATTCTGCACAGTAATAGTTACCTGCACAAACAGATATCCTCCTAAGATAGCCAAATCTAAAAAAAAAACACTCCAACTTCCAAAAATATTAAGCTTTGATATTTATGAGTCTTTTGGGTTTAATAATAAAAAGAATCCTCTCAAATACAACTTGCCTAATAATTCTGCACGCAGTGTAGATGGACCAAACAAATAACACACCACAATATGAACACCCAAATAATAACACAACTTAACCATTCTTTCAGGCAAAACTACTTTTCTGACTAACAACTTACTTAGCCATCATTCGCAACCAAACATTAAGGCTATGTGCACACGTTGCGGTTTCTTAGCGGCAAAACCGCTTACACAATACAACTCATTAAGGTCTATGAGATTCCGCAATGCTGTGCACATGCTGCGGGTTTTTCCGCGGCGGAATCGCATCGCGGGAGAATCCGCAGCATGCTCATTCTTTTTTGCGGAACCGCGGCGATTCCGCCGCCATAGGAATGCATTGAACCAATTACTTTCCGCATATGGCTGTGCCCACCATGCGGAAAGTAAGCGGTTCATGTGCGGATGGTACCCAGGGTCTGGAAGAGAGGAGACTCTCCTCCAAGCCCTGGGTACCATATCCATGTAAAAACAATAATTAAAATAAAAAATAATGATATTCTCACCTTCTGGCGTCCCCCGCAGCTTTCCCGCCTCTCAGCGACGCTCCCGCCAATCGCGTTCCCAGTGATGCTTTGCGAGATCACCCAGATGACGTTGCGGTCTCGCGAGATGCTACGTCATCGGGATGATTGTCGCAAAGGACTCTTGGGAACGGAACTTGCCGGGAGCGTCGCTGAAGGCGGGAAAGCTGCAGGGGCCGCCGGAAGGTGAGAATATCATTATTTATTATTTTTTTTATTATTTTTACATTAGATCTTTTTACTATTGATGCGGCATAGGCGGCATCAATAGTAAAAAGTTGGTCTCACGAGTCAAACACTTGTTTGACTCGTGTGACCAACCTGTCAGATCGCTTGTAAAACGCTAGCATTCTGCAAGCTAATTCCGCTTGCAAAACGCTAGTTTTTAGCAGGAATACGCATACCTATAATATGCGGATTTCCCGCGGCAGGGAGGTGCGGAATTGCCGCGGAAATTTCCATGGCAATTCCGCAACGTGTGCACATAGCCTAAAGGGAACCTGTCAGCTCGTGTTGCCGCTATAAGATGCGGCCACCGCTTTTCAGGGCTTATTTACAGCATTCTGTAATGCTGTAGATAAGCCCCCGGTCCGACCTGAAGGAGAAGAAAAACGAGTTATATTATACTCACCCAGGGGTCCGTTCCGATGGATGTCGCATGTCCGGGTCCGGTGCCTCCCATCTTCATGCGATGTCATCATTCTGCTTGCTTCGTGTCGTGCTCCTGCGCAGGCGTCATTCTCTGCAAAGTACTGCAGTGTGCAGGCGCCGGGAAAGGTCAGAGAGGCCCAGCGCCTGTAGGAATCTGCTCTGCCCTCAACAGGGAAGATAAGTACATCTGTGCCGGAGCCGCGACAGAAGCAAGGAGGATGACGACATCGTATGCAGACGAGAGGCGCCGGACCCAGACCTGCGACACCCATCGGACCGGACTCCTGGGTGAGTATAATAAAACTTGTTTTTCTTATCTTTCAGGTTGGACTGGTGGGGGGGGGGTTAATCTATGCTGTAGATAAAGGGTATGCCACACTAAACAACATCGCTAACGGGATCGCTAAAAAACGTCACTATTTAGCGATCCCGTTAGCGATGTTGTTGTGTGCGGCAGCTGCCAGCGACGAGCTTCCTGCTGTGATCTCGCTCGTTGCTGGAATCGTTCCGGACCCTATTTTCGTCACTGGCGCCCCGCTGGGTAAGTATATATCGCTAAGTGTGGCACCTTTTCTTAGCGATTTAGCGGTACTTTTGTACCGCTAAAGTCGTTAAGAAGATCGCTAACCGCGATAGCGTCGTTAACTATATCGCTAAGTTAAGCCGCACTTAGCGATATAGAAACAATCCCGCTAGCGATCGCATTAGTATGCGTCTTTATCGCTATCGCTAGCGGGATTGTTTAGTGTGGCAGTACCTTAAGCCCCGAAAGACAATGGCCGCATCTTATAGAGGCAAAACGAGGTGACAGCTTCCCTTTAATTAGCCAATTAACACACAAACCAGCTTCCTTTTAGAAAACGATCTTACATGAAAAGCAGGGATGCAGAGCACAACAAAGATGTTCAACCTTTGCAGACAGCTTAACAACTGCACAAGCTTCTGTATCATTTGGAGATTACATCCTCATGGCAGCTCCCACCACAACACACTAGCTTCATTCTGATCAGAGATTCTCTTAACTGCTTGCATTTGTAATAAGGTAGAAGCCATCAAATCAGGCCAAAATGGCCAGGATACAGCCACAATCCACATATAATGTGGGGTATCATAAACTGCACTCCTGCACACATAGGAGAACCAACCTACAGTAAACAACACACAAAAAACACATCAACAAAACTGACATCAACCCCCTACATGCTGACCAACCATCACAACTGAGCACACACACACACGTGACCTGATTTACCAAAACACCCATGAGCCAACACACAACCACCATTGATAAGCCAGCAACAAATATCAGCACAACAAACTAAAGCCAAAAAATACACTTTGAAAAAGACTAGAGTTGAGCAAATTTGTCAACATTCACTACAAATTATGATCGCTAGCAAATATTGTTTTACCAATATTGACCTAACACACCCAAACGTCATTGGAGGCAATGGGTGTAGAAATGAACAAATATGTTCAAAAACTATCACTAAACATATATTCAGCACAAGAAGGGGAACAATATGGCACAAATATGACATATTAACATTTAACAACCAATTCCAAACATATTCACTGAACTAAAAAAAAAACCACAAACAAGAACCCACTAAACAACCAAACACAGCACATGGCAGCAGACACATGTCCTTCACCACCTTACACCATACCCGCAACATCCCAAAGACTCCAAAAAAGTCATAACTCCCCCCCAACCCTTGATAGGACACTTCAAGAGAAAAAAGAAGCCCACTCACACAATGTGAAGACCCCATCCATACACCAGCCAAAAGGACAACAGCAAGCAGTGTACACACACATCATAGGCACTGAAAACCAACATCCATTTTACCACCACTGTACGTCAATTAAATCAATCATCCAAAATGCTAAAGGGGATATCCACACAATCCACAGTTACTGCATGCTTACACATCGTCAAACTCACAGCAGCCACATGTTACAGCACGTATTGATTTCAAGAAACCCCATGTCCACTGTGCAGCCACAGACACCTCCAGAGCACCCGCAGAGACTAACGTGCAGCACATCTTTCCAGACCGCAACATGTCAATTTATCCTGCAAAGACACAGATCTATACAACACCAATTATACAAATAGAATGTATTCAACACAGTGAATCCACACAGTTCAGTCACCACATGCACATTTACCTGCATTCATTAGAAGACAGTACTTTGGACGCAGCAAACATACGCTGCATCCAAAACACTGCTACTTCCAGATCATGTGCACCCAGTCCACTCACTTTAAAAAGGATCTGTCACTGTCAGTAGGATCCACCCTCCAAACCCATCTCTAGAAGTAGTCTGGCTCAACTAAGTGTCTTCACATGAGATTTAGGCTGCAAAATCTGATTGCAATCCACATTTTGGAGTTACTATAAATAAAAGGGCCATTACTACTATGAAATAGAATGGCAGGCACTGTACTGAATAAGGAAAGGGCCTCTGACTGGGGAGCCTATAAGGTGATGTTAATGTAATACTGTCCGTGCCCAATTCACCCCCCCTCACACCACTCCCAGTGGTGATGTACTAATTGGGATGTCCAGCTGTCCAGTGACCACCTACGGGGGTTAAATTTAGGTGCTCTGGTCAGCAACTTCCTTTCCCCTCGGCTGTCACTGGAAGCTGTTGTTGTTGTCTCCTGTGACTTTCTGTACCCCTGGTAGCCATGGCTGATGAATGGATGGAGGCCCTGCAGAGGAGAGCGGCACAGGAAGGTGAGCCCTGGATCCAAGCTATGATTAGCACCCTCAGTGCTCAACTCCTCACCCCCAATCCCAGCACGGCTCGTGTCCGAATCTAGCCTGCCTCCTGTCCCCCCTCCGAGCCCGGCGTCGCCCTAACCGATCTAAACGCCCCTCGCCTGCGCCTCCTCGGGTCGCCCCCTGCCCCCCTCAGTCCCCAGGCGTAGGTGCTGTAGTCATACCCCTCCGGGCACACCGCCGGCATCTGCTGCTGCAGGGGGGTCCCAGGCTCCTGCCCCATCGCCGGCGTCCGCAACTGCTGGGGTCGATGCTTTACCAGCGCGGGCGGGCCAGCGGTCGGGGAGAGGGACCCGACATCCGGAGCGGCTGCAGGTGGGGGAGAGTTCTTCCTGGCCTGCTCATGCGTGCAGGCCCAGGGCCGGGACACGCCGGGCCCAGGCGCCTGAACTTTTGTCGCGTCACGTCCGGTCCGGGCCAGAACATTGCCGGGACAGCCAGTGACTCAGCTCCACGTTGTCTCCTGCAGGCGCTGAAGCAGCGCCAGCTCGGGGACAGGGGGAGACTCAATATAGCCCCCATAACGCTGTCTCCGCGATGCGCCCTGCAGGCAATGAGGCACCGCATGCATGGGGACATCCTGGAGACCGCAGCAGCACCCAGGGACCGGTCCCCACACATTCCCAGGCAGGCGCAGCTGTAATGCCTTCTGGGGGGAGCCTGGGGATCGGTCCTACAGCGCATAAACCCGCTGTAGAGCGCTCTGCTCGGATTAACCTGACCGATCAGAGCGCTCTCCAGGGGTATAATATTACAGTAATAGCACCAAACACTGACATCACATATACATCAGCCCCCCCAGCCCAAATACCTAATAAAGAGTCCTTATTAACCCCCGCCCTCCCATATACCTATAACATTATTAAAGGCACTGTCACACTTAGCGATCGCACCAGCGATCACGACAACGACACGACCTGGCGAGATCGCTGGTGCGATCACTATTTGATCGCTAGTTAGATTCCAAACACAACTCATCAGCGATCTGTATAACGACCTGCGTTCGTTGGGAAAACCTAGTCCCACCTGCAACGCTGGTGAAGTCGTTCATAAAGTGCGTCACACTCAGCGATTCAGGCTCACCAGCAGGACACCAACGACCAAAAAACGGCTCAGAACGTTCATGAGCGATCAGCGACATCGCAGCAGGGGCCACATCGCTGCTACATGTCACACACAGCTGCGTCGCTAACGAGATCGCTACTGCGTCATAAAATCGGTGACGCATTAGCGATCTCGTTTAGTGTGACAGTACCTTAACTCTCCCCTTACAAACAGCACACTGTTACCTGCTATGGCCAGTAACCCCCCCCCTGCCCCCGGCTGCGTATTCGCAAGCACCGAGGGTCACCCATAGTCGCAACAGACGTTGGCGTAGACTCCACACGTCTTCCCAATCCTCCTCCGAAGATTCCCGCGATCATTCTCACCACCCCTCTAATAGTCGCCCGCGCAGTTCTCACACTAATCGGCGCAGATATCGCGCATCACAATCAACGTCAACGTCGGGAGAATCCGAGGCTTCGCGGCGGCCAGACAGGCAACAAAGGTCACGCAGCGCACGTCAACAGTCACGTGCTCCTTCGGAGGCTATCAGCCGGGGACACCCATCCCACAGAGCTTCCAGCCTCTACAACCATCCGACCACCAACCAACACGGTGCAGGAGCTCCGCCATCACCTGGTTTCACTCCTGCTCTTGCGCAACACGGAACCGGAGTTCCCCCATCACCTGGCTTCACTCCGGTTCTAGCGCATGATATTCCATTACATGCCTCAAATATGGCTTTCAGCCGGGAAGACGCTTCTCCTTCCCCCGGGCCTTCCAGCCACCGTGTTAACCAATCTTTCACCCAAGCAGGAGCCGGAGTAACTCCAGCGTGGGTTTTCACCCCTCCTGCGCCAGCGGGAGCCAGGGTTCCACCCGCATCGGTCATCACTCCTCCTACAGCACAAAGCGGTGAGTGTTCTATTAACAAGGACTATCTAACGTTAAACGATTTGATTTCAAAGGAGAAAGAGCTATCCTCAGCGATCAAGGAGCTGAGGCAACGCTTAACGCATCCAAGCGGAACAGCGGAAAACAACACTACGCTTCAGTCAGCAAGTTTGCACAAAGAAGGTTTTTACTGCGGGATCAGTCCGCTTGGTGCACATTTAGAACAGGAGACTAAGGAAAAAATTTGGAATAACGATTACGTTGACATATGGTCGCTATTGTCAGCCGATCAACAGAACGTGGACATAGAAAGGAGGACGGGAGGTGGGATATATGATAGAAACAAACCTAAATTAGCGGGAAACATGAACAATTGGCAACAAGCGTTCGCAGTATTGGGCTGTGTTATGGGCCAGAAGCATCCGGAACGATGCTCCGAATTGTTCATATATCAGGATATGATATAAAACACATATAAGTCGCATGGCGGTTCCGCTTGGCGACAATATGATGAGGACTTCCGCAGGCGCCTGGCCCTACAGCCCGATCTAGGATGGGGGGTTAAAGCGACAGAGGTGTGGATATGATTGATGCTAGAGCAGAAGTCCCCTTTTTCTTCGGCGACCACTAATTACTCCGCAGGTCAACACTTGTTGGTCGTTAGAAAACCCGGGGCCTGCTGGCTATTTAACGAGGGAAACTGCCGCTTTCAAACACTTTGTAAATTTAGACACGACTGCTCAGCCTGCAGGGGAGGACACCCAGTCGCAAGGTGTACTCGTCAAAAGAACAGAGCGCCCACAAGGAAAAACCCCGGTGAGCGTAGCCGCGATGGGACCCTGGTTAAATCTTTACCCCAATAGGGAAGTGGCACGGCTACTACACTCCGGTTTTACAGACGGTTTCTTTATTCCCTACAAACCTAACAAAACACCAACGGTTGCCAGTAACCTAAAATCAGCGCGAGAATTCCCTGAAATCTTAAACCAAAAAATAATAAAGGAAGTAGAGCTTGGTAGAATGGCGGGTCCCTTTCATTCGCTGCCCTTCAAAAACATCAAAATATCGCCTCTAGACATTATTCCAAAGAAAGAACCCGGCAAATATTGTTTAATCCATCACCTTTCTTATCCAAAGGGCGAATCTGTTAACAACGCGATCTCCCCTGAAGAAGCCTCCGTCACATACACGTCTTTTGACAAGGCCGTAGATTTAGTCCGCGCTGCAGGGCCTGGCGCTCTGCTAGCTAAATCGGATATAGAATCGCATTTCGCCTTTTACCCGTTCATCCAGAATGTTACCACTTATTAGGATGCAAAGTAGACCAGCACTATTATTTCGACATATGCCTGCTGATGGGATGTTCAATCTCGTGTCATTATTTTGAGTTATTCAGTACGTTTCTGGATTGGGTCGTCCGCCATGAAACAGGTAGTAATTCTTTGATTCATTACCTCGACGATTTTTTGTTCGTCGGTCCCAGAAATTCCAAACTCTGTTCTTTCCTGCTGACAAAATTTAAACTGATATCGCGTCATTTCGGTGTCCCCCTATCACCAGAAAAAACAATTGGCCCGTGTAACGTACTATCTTTTTTGGGTATTGAAATAGACACTAATTTGATGATTTTCCGGTTACCTTCTGAAAAAATACAAAAGACACTACAGATGCTGGAAGGCTTCTGTACAGTTAAAAAAGTCACCCTTCAGCAGATGCAGGCCCTACTGGGCCTACTGACATTTGCCAGCAGCGTAATGCCGGTCGGCAGAGCCTTCTCTCGCCGATTATCGTTGGCAACAAAGGGCTTTTCTCAGCCCGGCCATAGAATCAGATTAACTCGCTCGTTAAAAGCGGACTTGATAGTTTGGAAAACATTCCTGGAATCATACAACGGGCATACATGTGTCATGTTTAACGAAACGTCAAATAAAGACATTGGGCTCACAGTTGGGTGGAGCAAAGAACACGGTTTTGCAGCGGTCTACAAAGACCAGTGGTGCAGAAGTAATTGGCCAGAGCTATGGACCTCATCGAGCTGGGGACAAGATCCAGCACTGTGGGAAATGTTCTCAATTGTGGCAGCCTTTGAGATTTGGGCCAAGCTGCTGATAAATGCCAATATCCGGTTTCATATTAGAAATATTATAACCGCTAAGAGCTTGAACCACATGTCAACGTCATCCTTGCCTATACTTGCTCTGTTGCGCCGATTAGCACTGCTATGCTTGGAAAACAATATATGGTGTCAAGCCACAGTAGTGGCGGAGGTAGACGATAATCTCATTAACCCACTTTTATCTTCCGATTGGCAGGCCTTCAGAATCCAGCTTCCCAGCGCACAACCGACGGGTATTCAGTGTCCGCCGTCCCTTTGGGACATAGTGGCCAATCATTAATGCCCTTAATCCACGCCTCAGTGTCACCGGCTACCTCGCAGGTTTATGGTATGGCTTGGGAGGAATGGTGCGCCTTAGTTCAGGGTAGGCCAGTAGATATGTGTGACCGCGCAAGAGGAGTAGTGACTGCAGAATTTTTGATTCGGCTTAGAGATGCGGGGGCGTCGGGTACATCAGCACAAAGGAAATTATCGGGATTAGCCTTCTTTTTTCAGCTAATGGGGTGGGCCGACGTGACATAACTCTTTTTCATCAGGCAAGCCATCAAAGGGTGGAAAAGGCTTCAGCCAAATCTAGAATGTCGTCGCCCCATTTCACTTACACTATTGCATAACATTATCTCAATATCCCCATCAGTCTGCAAATCACAATATGAGGCGACCCTCATCTCAGCAGCTTTCGCTATCGCTTTTTTCGGCGCACTGCGTATCAGTGAGTTATTACCTCATTCAAAAAGCGCGTCGGAAGGCGGTTTAATTCACGAGGACATAGTCATAAGTAGCGACGCCCTGCGCATCCGAGTGCGAAGATCCAAGTGTGATCCAACCGGGAGGGGCACGTGGGTGCTGGTTAAATCAGCAGATGGCCCAGTATGCCCCCTTAAAATAGTCAAAAGTTACGCATTAGTAAGACACAAAGGCAGATTTTTTCTATCTCATATAGATCTTACCAGGTATCAATTTCAGACAATTTTCACATCATGTTTAAAAAGAACAGGGGCTAATCCAAAAGAATACGGGACGCATTCTTTCGAATAGGGGCAGCCACCGAGGCAGCTAGGGCCGGAGTATCAGAAGCCGAGGTGCAGAGGATGGGACGATAGAAATCCGCGCGCTTCACTAGATACATAAGACCTGATTTGCTCAAGTAACACATTTTATCTCTTTCAGGAGTTGAAGTTTGGATTTTAGGACATTCATATGTCTATTGGGCAGAAAAAAGGGCCGAGCTGCGGCCGGGTGGAAAAAGTCTAGGCTTCCCGGGTCTGGAAGTCAACTGGAGAGGGATAAGAGGCCTCCAGTGGCGGCAGGTGTTTCAAGAGTTGGTTTACATCTCCAGGAGGGTGACACGCCCGGTGATAATCGTGTTACATGTTGGTGGCAATGATCTTGGCAAAAGTAAAATCACTGATCTGTACAAATGGATGACAACGGACATTGAGCGCTTTGCCTGTTTATTTGAGGATATGGTACTGGTGTGGTCACAAATGACACCTTGAGCCGTATGGCGGGGCGCAAGAGATCAAAAGGCCATAGAGCGAATAAGGAAAAATACGGATTTTTGTGTTACCGTAAAATCCTTTTCTCCGAGACGCTCATTGGGGGACACAGGACTGTGGGTGTATGCTACTACCTCTTGGAGGCTGACACTAAGTAGACAAAAAAAAAGTTAGCTCCTCCTCTGACGCATACACCTTGCCACTGACCACCAACGAGGCCAGTTTGGTGCAAAAGCAGTAGGAGAACAAAGCACAATCAACCTCATAAACACAACGTGTCCAAAAGAAAACCACCGAAGGAATAATAAAATAACATAAAATAAAAGCCAACCGGCTACTAGGGTGGGTGCTGTGTCCCCCAATGAGCGTCTCGGAGAAAAGGATTTTACGGTGAGAAAAACAAAAATCCGTATTTCTCCATCGTCTCATTGGGGACACAGGACTGTGGGACGTCCCAAAGCAGTCCCTGGGAGGGAAACCGCCTAGACAAGTTATACAGGCACTTTAAGCATGGCCTATCGGTGTGTCACCGATGCCTGAAGAATCCTTCTACCCAGGCTTACATCCGCCGAAGCCTGAGCGTGGACATTGTAATGTTTTGAGAAAGTATGTAAACTGCTCCAGGTTGCTGCCTTACAAACCTGCTCCGCTGAGGCCTCATGTCGAAGAGCCCAGGAAGCCCCTACCGCCCGGGTGGAATGCGCCTTAAGTCCTGTCAGCGCCGTTGCGCCCCTAATGCGGTAGGCCTCCTGGATGGTTGACCGAATCCATCTGGCCAGAGTAGCTCTAGAAGCAGCGAGCTCCTTCCTGCGTCCCTAAGGGAGAACAAACAGAGTGTCGGCCTGGAAAAAGGGCGCTGTCCGAGAGACATACCTCCTCAGTGCTCTCACGAGTTCCAGTGTATGGAGCGCCTTTTCCACCGTGTCGGAGCTGGGCAAAAGGATGGCAACACAATGTCCTCATTAATATGAAAGGAGGATACGACCTTTGGTAAAAAGGGGGGTGCTGGTCTAAGCACCACCTTGTCCTGGTGAAAAAGAAGATACGGGGCTCGACAAGACAGGGCCGCTAGCTCCGAGACTCGTCTAATGGAAGTTATAGCGACCAAGAACACAACCTTCCAGGAGAGATGTCTCAAAGACACCTCCTGGAGAGGCTCAAAGGCAGATTCCTGCAAACCCCCAGGACTAGGTTGAGATCCCAGGTTTCTAAGGGAGCCTTGTAGGGGGGCACTACATGGAGAACCCCCTGAATAAATGTCTTCACCTGTAGATTAGTAGCAATCTTCAGTTGGAAGAGAACCGTCAAAGCCGATATTTGTCTCTTCAGAGTACTGGGTGCTAAACCTGCGTCTAGGCCAGCCTGAAGAAAAGTCAGTATATTGGGCACAGAAAAATGAAGTGGCGAACAACCGTGCTTCCTACACCACCTGAAGAAGACCTTCCAAGTATGGTGGTATACTCGGTCCGAGGAAGACTTCCGAGCGCTAGTGTTATGTTTCGGTAGCTGAGGAGAAATTGCAAAAATAGCAAAAGTAGTAATACACCAGAGAGGCTGGAAACTTTTGGATTGCAGTACCCTAAACTAACCGCCACACTAGAAGTAGCTGTGGAGCGTACCTACGGTGATCCTAGACGCCTCGTCACAGCCGGAGAGATAACTACACCTAAAGGAAGAAAGATGAAAGCTATCTGCCCCGGAGCAGATCCCCCAAAGAAATAGGAAGCCCCCAAACATGTAATGGCGGTTAGACAAGAAGAAAATACGGACACAGACAGAAAAGAGAATGAGCAAACGCTGGGGCCCAATATGTCTAGATAGAAAAGTATAAGAAAGAATTCTGACTGCAACCCAAAAAAAACCCTGACAAAAATACCAACACTTCTGATTAACAAAAAACCTGAGATCACACGATCTCTACCACCTAAATCAGATCTCTGGTGTAACACACAGCAATTCAGCAAAAAAGTGACAAAGGAACAGAGCAAAAGTGCAAATACAAAATGAGCACAACTGCAGCGCCAGACCCCAAAAGGGGACCAGGCTGCAGTCCCCTGCAAGCAGCAAAACAGGCAAGGAAAATCCAACAAGAGGAAAAAAAACAGCAAATCACTTATCTGAAAGAGAGCAGGAATGCAAGTTGAGCTCCAAGTAAAACCAGGAAGAACAATTGATTACCGGCAAGGCTGATGGGAACTCAGGTCACTTATATCAGACCATTCAAATCTGCTGCATACGCTCCACAATAGTCAACCCCTGGACAGACAGAAGCCTCCGCCTGTCCTGAAGAAAATCGAGGGTGAAACCCAGAATTGCAGAAAAATGGAGACATCAAGGTGGCAGAGCTAGCCCTATTATTAAGAGCAAACTCAGCCAAAGTAAAAAAAGAGACCTAGTCATCTTGACAGCAGACACAAAACATCTCAAATAAGTCTTCAAGGTCTGGTTTGTTCTCTCCTCTCAGTCTGTCCATTGGTCTGAAGGTGGAATGCAGAGGAGAAAGATAACTGAACAACAAGTTTAGAACAAAATGTCCTCCAAAATCTGGAAACAAACTGGACTCCTCTGTCAGACACAATGTTCTCCGGAATGCCATGTAACCGAACCACGTGCTGAAAGAACAAAGGCACCAATTCGGAGGAGGAAGGCAACTTAGGTAATGGCACAAGATGTATCATCTTGGAAAACCTATCACAGATTACCCAGATAACGGTCATTCTCTGAGAAACAGGGAGGTCGGAAATAAAATCCATAGAAATATGGGTCCATGGCCTCCTGGGTACAGGCAATGGCATCAACAAACCACCAGAATGAGAGCAAGACTTAGAATGAGAGCAAGTCCCACAGGACTGCACAAAGTCCCTGACGTCACGAGACAAAGTAGGCCACCAAAAGGACCGACTCACCAAGTCTCTGGTACCAAAAATCCCGGGATGACCAGCCAACGCGGAACAATGAATCTCAGACATCACACTCTTCTTCCACTGGTTTGGGACAAACAATTTCCCAACAGGGCAGCGCTCAGGTTTATCCTCCTGACACCCCTCCAGAGCCAGTCTCAAATTGGGCGAGATGGCGGAAAGAACTACACCCTCCTTCAAAATAACAGCAGGATCAGATAACTCAGGAGAATCCGCAAGGAAACTCCTCGAGAGGGCATCCGCCTTAACATTCTTAGTGCTCGGAAGAAAAGAAACCACAAAATTAAAACGTGTGAAAAACAAGGCCCACCTGGCCTGTCTAGGATTAAGTCGCTTGGCTGATTCGAGATAAACCAGGTTCTTATGGTCCGTGAGGACCACCACCTGATGTTTGGCTCCTTCCAGCCAATGTCTCCACTCTTCAAAGGCCCACTTCATGGCCAATAACTCCCGATTACCCACGTCATAATTACGTTCAGTTGGAGAAAATTTTCGAGAGAAAAAGGCACAAGGGTTACTCTTAGAGGTCTCTGGATCCCTTTGGGACAAAACGGCACCTGCCCCAATCTCAGAGGCATCAACCTCCACCTGAAACGGCAGGGAAACATCAGGCTGCCGTAGAACAGGAGCAGAAATGAATCTCTGTTTAAGTTCCTGAAACGCAGAAACTGCCTCAGGAGGCCAATTCACCACATCGGAACCCTTTTTGGTCAAATCAGTTAATGGTTTAACAATACCGGAGAAATTACCAATAAATTTACGATAAAAATTGGCAAAACCCAAAAATCTCTGAAGAGCCTTCAATGAAGTAGGTTGAACCCAATCATAGATGGCCTGAACCTTGACCGGGTCCATTTCAATAACAGACGAGACAAAATGAATCCCAGAAATGAGACCTTCTGTACGCCAAAAAGACACTTTGATCCCTTCACATACAGTGCATTCTCTCTCAAAATCTGGAACACAGTCCGAACATGTTTCACATGAGAGTCCCAGTCGTTGGAAAAAATCAAGATATCATCCAAATAAACGATCAGAAATGTATCCACAAAATCCCTAAAATTATCATTCATGAAGGATTGGAAGACGGAAGGGGCATTAGTAAGCCCAAAAGGCATTACTAGGTACTCAAAATGCCCCTCTGGGGTATTAAACGCCGTCTTCCATTCATCCCTGTGCTTAATGCAAATAAGGTTATACGCCCCCTTGAGGTCAAGCTTGGTAAACCAACTCGCACTTTTCACTCTGGAAAATGGGTCAGAAATCAAGGGTAATGGATATTGATATTTCACAGTGATCTTATTCAGGAGGCGATAATCAATACACGGCCTCATTGAACCATCCATTTTGGCCACAAAGAAAAAACCGGCGCCCAAGGGTGAAGAGGATGGTCTGATATGACCCTTCTCCAATGACTCCTTGATATAAGATCGCATAGCATCGTGTTCAGGTACAGATAAATTAAAAAGGCGACCTTTAGGAAATTTACCACCAGGCACTAACTCAATAGCGCAATCATAGCTCCTGTGAGGAGGTAAGGACGCAGACTTACTTTCACTAAACACATCAGAAAAATCAGTCAAAAAATCAGGGACATGCTGAGACTGGGGAGAGGCAGAAAAAACAGGAGTGTCAGTATTAACACAATGGCAGCCCCACCTGGTCACAGACACAGATTTCCAATCCAAAACAGGATTATGAGTCTGTAACCAAGGGAAACCCAGTGCAATAATGTCATGCAGATTATGCAACACCAGAAATTTACAGCTCTCCTGATGATCTGGTTCAACCCTCATTATCACCTGAGTAGAAAACTGGGGTTTATTCTCCGCCAAAGGGGTAGAATCAATGCCCAGTAAAGGAATAGACTTCCGCAGGGGTATCATGGGAAACCCACAACGTTTGGCAAAGTCAAAATCCATCAGGTTAACAGCTGCTCCTGAATCAACAAAAGCCTTAGCCGAAAATGTGGACAGGAGCAAATCAGGGTAACAGTCAACAGAAATTTAGTCTGAACGCTACCCAAGACAACTGAGCGCGCAAAACGTCTTCCCCGTTTAGGGCAGACGGAAATAGCATGAGAGGCGTCACCACAGTAGAAACATAACCTATTGCGCTTTTGAAACTCATGACGCTGAGCCCCAGAAGTCACTCCATCACACTGCATGGGCTCAGGAGCTGGCACACAAGGCAACGCTATCTCATGGATACCTCTGCGCTCACGCAAACGTCTGTCAATTTGAATAGCCAAAGACATAGAATCATTGAGACCAGAGGGAACAAAGAATCCCACCATAACGTCCTTTACATTTTCTGACAGACCCTTCTATAATCATTCCATTTGGTAGGACTGCCCACTTTCGGAATTTCTGACAGTATAGCTCAGCGTCTTCAAGACCCTGATTTAATGCCAACAAGGTCTTTTCAGCTTGATCAGTGACATTAGGTTCATCGTACAACAACCCCAGAGCCTGAAAAAATACATCAACATCATTCAAAACAGGATCCCCAGGTGTCAGGGAAAAAAAGCCCAATCCGGAGGTTCGCCGCGCAGCAGAGAGATGACAATTTGAACCTGCTGTGCTGCGTTCCCTGAGGACTTAGGCTTGAAGGCAAAAAACAACTTAAAGTTATTTTTGAAATTCAGAAATTTAGACCGATCCCCCAAAAACAAATCTGGTATGGGGATCCTAGGCTCCACAACCGGCAACCTAGCAAGATAGGTAGCAATACTCCGAACCTCAGTGGCAAGCTGCTCCACACGGCCAGACAACTGTGCAAACTCCATTGAGAGAAAAAAAATTCCTCCTCAGCACCCAGAGAAAAAAAGGGGAAAAAAAATGCAACAAACAGAGTACTATTTTTCCCTTCTGTGAGTACCATATAATTTTCAGTTTGGCCGGTAATACTGTTATGTTTCGGTAGCTGAGGAGAAATTGCAAAAATAGCAAAAGTAGTAATACACCAGAGAGGCTGGAAACTATTGGATCGCAGTACCCTAAACTAACCGCCACACTAGAAGTAGGTGTGGAGCGTACCTATGGTGATCCTAGACGCCTCGTCACAGCCGGTGAGATAACTACACCTAAAGGCAGAAAAATGAAAGCTATCTGCCCCGGAGCAGATCCCCCAAAGAAATAGGAAGCCCCCAAACATGTAATGGCGGTTAGACAAGAAGAAAAAACGGACACAGACAGAAAAGAGAATGAGCAAACGCTGGGGCCGAATCTGTCTAGATAGAAAAGTATAGGAAAGAATTCTGACTGCAACCCAAAAAAACCCTGACAAAAATACCAACACTTCTGATTAACAAAAAACCTGAGATCACACGATCTCTACCACCTAAATCAGATCTCTGGTGTAACACACAGCAATTCAGCAAAAAAGTGACAAAGGAACAGAGCAAAAGTGCAAATACAAAATGAGCACAATTGCAGCGCCAGACCCCAAAAGGGGACCAGGCTGCAGTCCCCTGCAAGCAGCAAAACAGGCAAGGAAAATCCAACAAGAGGAAAAAAACAGCAAATCACTTATCTGAAAGAGAGCAGGAATGCAAGCTGAGCTCCAAGCAAAACCAGGAAGAACAATTGATTTCCGGCAAGGCTGATGGGAACTCAGGTCACTTATATCAGACCATTCAGAGCCAGCTGAAGGCCATTCAGAACTTAGTTCATTACCTTCAGCAACCACCGGAGGGAGCCTCAGCTCAGAAGTCGCCTCCAAAGTATTCACAACAGCTAGTCATCGTGGCAGCGACCTTTCCGGAAAAACCTGCCCTAGAGAGGACCCAAGATTCAATGGCCAAGCCGTCAAATATAGGGCCCCTGAGTTCTGGTGGCAAATCGGGCCCTGGCAGAGAAGATCCGTGCGCTCTGGAAGCCTCCACGGGACGTCGGATAGAAGGAGCACCAGTTCCGCGTACCAGGACCGGCGGGGCCAATCTGGGGCGATCAAGATCGCTGCGACCCCCTCCATCTTGATCTTTCTGATTACTCTGGGCAGTAGAGCAAGTGGAGGAAACAGGTACGGAAGGCGAAACTGGTTCCACGGCAGAACCAGGGAATCTACCGCCAGTGCCTGCGGATCTCGATAACGGGATACGAACTGGGCCACTTTGGCATTCTCTCTGGAAGCCATCAGATCCACGTCCGGCGTCCCCAGCGCCGACAAATCTGTTGGAACACGTCAGGGTGGAGACCATTCCCCGGACGCCAGACCCTGGCGGCTGAGGAAGTCTGCCGCCCAGTTTTCTTCGCCCGGAATGTGGACTGCCGACAGAACCGAGTGATTTCTTTCGGCCCAGCCCAGAACTTGTCTCACCTCGCGCATGGTTGCCCTGCTGCGGGTGCCCCCCTGATGATTTAAATATATGCCACTGCCGTAGCATTGTCAGACTGTACCCGGACGGGGAGACCTGCCAGGTGAGGATGGAAATGCCAAAGGGCCAGCCAAATGGCTCGAATCTCCAGTAAGTTGATCGGGAGGGCAGACTCCTCCTGAGACCAACGTCCCTGGGCTGTGTGATGGAGAAATACAGCTCCCCATCCCAGAAGACTGGCGTCTGTCGTGACCACTAACCAGTGTACCGGAGGAAACATCTTCCCTTGTTGCAGAAAATAACTCGACTTCCACCATGTCAATGCCTGTCTCACCTGAACGGATAGATGGCATCGGACATTCCAGGGAGCGAGGATTCCTGTCCCAAACGGCCAAGAGAGCGTGCTGTAAGGGACGCATGTGAAGTTGAGCAAAGGGCAGGTCCTCTATCGACACCACCATCCTTCCTAACACCCTCATGCAGAAGCGGATGGACTGAGGGACAGGCCGGCAAAAGATTTGAACCTCCTGCTGGAGGGTCAAAGCCTTTTCCTGAGGGAGGAACGTCTTTCCCCGAGCAGTGTGGAGGATCATGCCCAAGAAGGTGATCCTTCGAGACGGCGACAGAAATGACTTCTTGATGTTTACCAGCCGTGATAGAGTGTCCAGCATAATGCTGACACTCTCCCTGCAAGCCTGAAGTGATGGGCCCTTGAGAGAAGGTCGTCCAGATATGGCATCCCTCGTTCGTGAAGAATGGATACGACAACAGCCATAACCTTGGTAAAAACCCTGGGAGCCGTGGCCAATCCAAAGGGCAGGGCTGTGAATTGAAAATGTCGATCGTTCACCGCAAACAGTAGGAACCTCTGATGAGAGGGGAATATGGGGATGTGGAGGTAGGCGTCTTGAATGTCTATTGACGCCAGAAACTCCCCCCTTTCCAGGGAGGCGATTACCGAGCGGAGAGCCTCCATTCGGAAGTGTCGCACTCTTACCTGCCTGTTTAGGCATTTTAGATCCAGAATGGGTCTTAATGACCCGTCCTTCTTGGGTACCACAAACAGGTTGGAGTAAAACCCCTGACCCCCTTCGTTTTCTGGTACAGGAATGATGACCCCCGGCAAGTTGCAGGGACTCGACAGCTTTGATAAGCGCTTGAGCCCGAGACTCTGACCTGGGGATGCCGAGAAGGAAAAAATCTTCTCCGGGGACATGATACGAACTCTATCTTGTATCCGGAGGTGACCAGCTCTCTGACCCACCTGTCGTGAGTAGCTGCAACCCAGGCGGGGCGAAACCAGAGAAGACGGCCGCCTACTCTGGCTGGATTGCCTGGATTCCGCCCCCAGTCATTTAGCCGAAAATCTCTGGGATCTGGTTCCCCTGGTTTTCGACTGCTGGGAGCGCATTTTTCCCAAAGGGTTGGCCCTATAAGAGACTTGACGCGTTCTGGCCTGGCTAGATTGACCTGGGGTGGGGGAGACTGCTGCTGTGTTCCACCCAGGTCTGCGAAAAGCCCTAAATTGGGTTTGAGGCCTGTGATAGAAAGGCTGCCTCAACCTCTGCTGTGAAAGAGAACTGCTCTTCCCTCCAGTGGAGTCAGCTATAAGCTGATCCAGCTTCTCACCGAACAGCAGTCCACTCTTATAGGGCAAAGACGTCAAAGATTTCTTTGAGGTCGAGTCTGCCCGCCATGTCCTTAGCCATAAGGCCCTTCTAATGGCAATCGAGTTTGCTGCCGCCAGTGCCGCACAATTGGCCGCGTCTAGAGAGGCGTTAACCAGATAGTCTCCAGCATGAGCTATTTGGTTAGAGATCTCAAAGACCTCTGGTGGCAAATCCCTGCCAAGGAGAGCTCCACTAAGTGTTTCTGTCCAAGAGATTACTGCCTTGGCATCCCAGGTTGCCGCAAATGAGGGAGAAAGGGCAGACCCTGATGCCTCAAAGCCTGAACGTGCCAGACTTTCCATGAGGCGGTCCATTGGCTCTCTGATAGAGGACCCGTCCGAGAGAGAAAGCAATGTCTTTGATGCCAGCCGGGAAACCGGGGGGTCCACTGTGGGAGATTCCACCCATTTTTTAAGCAAATCAGGGGCAAAAGGATACCTAGCCTGGAGAGCCTTTTGCCCTGCAAAGCGCTTATCTGGCTTTTCACAGTGACGCTGCACCAGGTCCTCAAATGTCGGGTGAGACCCAAATACCTTGTGAGACTGTTTGGCCCGCTTAAAACATACTTTATGACCGGTGGTCAGAGTGGGCTCATCATCAAGCTCTAAGGTCTGATGACTGCCTCAATAAGGCTATCCATAGTCTCCTGGAAGGAAGGAGTTTGAAAATCTAAGGATTCCTCTGAATTATAATCTGAACCCTGGAAGCCCATTCCCGGAGGGTTCAGGAGACACCGTTTGGGTTCGCTTCCCCCGGGTCTGCTTGGTGAGAGCACGGCCCCTGCAGGTCGAGGGTTCCTGAGGGACTGACAACCCTTCCGATGCCGGAGACCCGCTCTCTCTTCCCCTGTCAGGGGTTCAGAGGGACTCTATTGCTCTGGTGAGAGATACCATGGATTCAGATAGAGACATTGCCCACTCCGGGGGTCCTGACGCACTGGGCTCAGTCGGTAGGGGGGCTCTTGGGCACGCTCAGAATCACAGGTCTCACAGGTCTTATCACTCTGGGCCTGCGGAAAAGGTGCCCGACAGACCACGCATGCCGTGTATAAGACCATATGGGATTTTGTCCTTCTGGACATGAAGAGCTTATGAGGTAGCCTCAGGCTATAACTCGGTGCCAGGGGTTATAGTGCAGCGCTTAGAGGGAGCACTTACCTGGTCCTGTGCCCTAGTTGAGGAGATGATCGGGAGGACTACAGATGCTTCCCTGTTCTGAGTCGTAGTTCCGTTTCAAAAGAGGCGCCTGTCCCGACAGGAATGCCCCTAAAAAAAGCCCAGACTCCGCTCTTTCTCCATTCGGGGGCGGAGTTACATGGTCGAACGGCGCTCGCCTCCTGGAGGCCTCCCAGCGAGTGCTTCCAGCCGAGGGCGGACCCCCCCGGAAGTACACGCGCTTCCAGGGGCGAACTTCCGCCCGCGGCCTAGCATGTGCAAAAGCCGGGACTTCGCGTGTGCGCGCATCCGCCCGGCGGCCCGCATCAGAATCCGACCCTGGGAAGCGTTCCGATCCGCCAGGCCGCTCCTCTGACGTCGGGGCCAGAGCCCCAGTACGGCCATCTGCCTCGAGCTCCTGCTCTGTGCAATCCAGCGACTGCAAATCTTCCAGAACCTGCGTCCTATCCATCCTGGAAGGCTCCTGCTCTGTGCACTCCTGGTCCCGGAGAGGAGGTAATTCCACAGATCAGGGTATTAGAGGTAACTCTCCACGTTGCCCATCACATTGAGAGGGGATTAGGACGGTGCAGGCACCCCACTCCGTCGAACCTTCCATGGCCAGAGGAGAGGGACCGTCCGCCCCTTCCATCACCGCAGTCAAGCATTGGTGATGCAGAGGGGGCCGCACGGACCTTCATTGCCGACATACAGCCCAGAGTTTCGATGCTGAGGGGTGGTCAGGGCCAGGTCCGGCATATATGTCCCTCGTTGCGGGAGAGGATACGTGGAGGCGACACTCCACGTGCTCGCCCGTTGATGGTTTGGGGAGATCGGACCCCTTCAAAAGGGTCCGTCGCCCCTATCTTATCTTGATAGAAGAGGGAAAAAAAAAATAGTCTGAGAAGAAACCAGACGTGTGCCTCCATGAGACACTAAGCATAAACTGGCCTCGTCGGTGGTCAGTAGCAAGGTGTATGCGTCGGAGGAGGAGCTAACTTTTTTTTTTTGTCTACTTAGTGTCAGCCTCCAAGAGGTAGTAGCATACACCTACAGTCCTGTGTCCCCCAATGAGACGATGGAGAAAGTTTAATGCACGGATGGCGAAATTTGTAAGAAAAAAATGTGGTATTGTGGTGCGTCATCACCAGCTGGAAGGAGACAACACGGCATTACTAAGACCGGACGGCGTTCACCTGACGGACATTGGCTTAGATATATTTTTGTCCGGCCTGCAGGATGGGGTTGAATAGGCCCCAATGGTGATGGGTGGGGGACGGAGTCCTGTGTAGGTCATACACAGGATCCTCCGTGGCGGATTAGTAGAGGAGGGGAAAGGTTTGTGACCGCTCGTAGGCCTAATAGCCTGTCGATCGCGGACAGGATCTCTGCCATGAGCCCTGTTACGAAATGTAATTGCCCTTCTTTGCTTTGGTAATTAATAAACTGTGACCGACCTGTTCAACCCATCCAGGCCTGGTTGTGTATTCTTTACGGGTTTGGGTGGAAGAGGGGGGGTGAAGGCACTGTTTAGGACTCACAAAGGTCTCCCCAGTCTGGCAGGCACTGTACTGAATAAGGAAAGGGCCTCTGACTGGGGAGCCTATAAGGTGGATGCTAATGTAATACTGTCCGTGCCCAATTCACCCCCCCTCTCACACCACTCCCAGTGGTGATGTACTAATTGGGGATGTCCACTGTCCAGTGACCTCGGAGGGGAAGGTACCTGCGACCACACCTACAGGGGTTAAATTTAGGTGCTCTGGTCAGCAACTTCCTTTCCCCTCCGGCCGTCACTGGATGCTGTTGTCCCACCTTCCCTCCCTTACATATTTCAATCTAAAGAACTGCCATTCTATGTGTGTCGGAGATATGTATATACGTGTAATATGTACAAGTTGTATAAAAAAATAAAAAAGTTTATGTATGTATAAAAAAAAAAAATTGTGTTAGCAAAACTAAGTCACAGCGGATTAGTAGAGGAGGGGAAAGGTTCGTGACCGCTCGTAGGCCTAATCGCCTGTCGATCGCGGACAGGATCTTTGCCATGAGCCCCTGTTACGAAATGTAATTGCCCTTCTCTGCTTTGGTAATTAATAAACTGTAACCGACCTGTTCAACCCATCCAGGCCTGGTTGTGTATTCTTTACGGGTTTGGTGGGAAGAGGGGGGGTGAAGGCACTGTTTAGGACTCACACAGGTCTCCCCAGTCTGTATTCAACACAGTGAATCCACACAGTTCAGTCACCACATGCACATTTACCTGCATTCATTAGAAGACAGTACTTTGGACGCAGCAAACATACGCTGCATCCAAAACACTTCTACTTCCAGATAATGTGCACCCAGTCCACTCACTTTAAAAAGGATCTGTCACTGTCAGTAGGATCCACCCTCCAAACCCATCTCTATAAGTAGTCTGGCTCAACTAAGTGTCTTTACATGAGATTTAGGCTGCAAAATCTGATTGCAATCCACATTTTGGAGTTACTATAATTAAAAGGGCCATTACTACTATGATACATGTAGATGAGAGTCAACTCCCAGTCATTCACTTCTCACACTAAAAACAACTCTTTCCATAAGACTAAGGTCTGGAGGTGGACTATCACAGAGCTCTATGGCCCGCCATTGGTCTTAACAGCTCATTTACATCTAACTCCAAAATGTGGATTGCAATCAGATATTGCACCCTAATGGCCCCGTTACACATAGCGACTCACCAGTGATCCCGACAATGATATGAACTTGTCAGGATCGCTGGTGTGTCGCTACATGATCGCTGGTGAGCTGCCAAACAGGCAGATCTCAGCAGCGATCAGGACAGCGACTATGCGGGTAACAAGCAATGGACGTCGCTTAGTTACCCGCAGTGTACGTTAGAGCTGGTAACCAAGGTAAGCAGCGGGTTTCTAAGCGCCGCCCAGTGCTTAGAAACCCGATGTTTACTTTGATTACCAGCTCCAGCTCGCTGATCTCCCGCCTGTCACATGCAGCGATGCGTGCTGGCCAGCGGGAGACCAACGATCAAAAAAATGTCCAGGACATTCCAGAACGATCAGCGATACCCGGCAGGGGGGCCGGTCGCTGATAAGTGTCACACACAGCAATATCGATGGGGAGATCGCTGTTGCGTCACAAAACTTGTGACTCAGCAGCGATCTCGCTAGCGATCTCGCTATGTGAGACGGGGGCTTAAAGATCAGGTAAAGACACTTAAGTGAGTCAGACTACTTCTAGAGATAGGTTGGGATGGTGGATCCTACTGACAGATTCTCTTTAATAGCCAGTTTGCAGAGCAATGCCTAGTAGCAGCATATACTAAATAATGTACACAATTAAGCCATAATTAGTAAAAATTATTTATTTTTGCCAATAATTCTTACAGTACATCAGATTTATATGGAATATTAGCAGCTTTTCACATAAACTCAATAAGTACAAAATACGTGATCCCTGATCTGACAGCAAGTCCTGCTAGTCTGGCACATAGGAAGGTCCAGCAGGCAAAGACTCATCTAAGGCCCAGCTGCTCACAAGCTGCCATCATCACACTAGCACCTCCACACAGACAGACACAGATTTAGGGACATTGAAACATTACATACAGCAAATAGTGCACAGTGGTTGTGAGAAACAAGGACTACAGGTCCAACATCAGTCCTCAGGGACACAGTAAACGGTCCCAAACCAAGAGACAGATTATAGGTGCCATTCACCTCTCATGGGGCCGCTCCACTCACTGCAATGCCAATGCTGTGCTCCTTCACACTCTCAACACTTGGATGATGGCCTTTTTTTAATGGAGCTGAAAGAAGAAATATCATATACAATTAATTTAAGGGATGATAAAGAAAAGATGAACACATTTTCAATCCACCAATACCGGCCAAGGTTTTCAGCCACTTAGAGGATGGGGGGTCCAGTGTATTGGACACAGTGACACTTACACAAGTAAGAAGACTGCATCCACAGCAGCACAAAGTAAGGGCACATTTCAATTAATAGCATAGCCATTATTAAGCTCTACATACAAATCACTTTAAAGACGCGCAACACCTCTTACCCCAAACTAGGCCAAATGTAGTCCCACTGCTCTGTGCCACATCTGTCATAACCCCCCCTTCACGAAGGCCAAAATCACCACTGATCAGCACATGGGTCATTATTACACTTCATCCAGAAGCTGACAACCTCACCCTCACCTATGCCCTGTCGCCTATGCCCTAACAACAACATCAGCTGGAGAAATCCTCCATCTACACCAGGGGAACACACATCACAAACTATGCCATTCTGGGCAGCTCCACCACCATCTACTCACACAATGCTTGCCTGTGTACAGCTCTTTGGATTCATTCAGGTGTCCATCTTTGGCCATTTAAGTTCACAAGACTTCAAGCCAAATTCACACATAAGCATCTCATCTCTTAAGTGCCAACTGGAGCTAAAGGGGACCCCCTATTATATTCCCAGACATGCAAGATCCTCTTTATTGCATTTAGAGAAAGTATATAATTCTATCTGCTGGAAAGGTCTCTGATACCAAGACCCCGATAAGTTAGAATTTAGCCCTCGGGACTGACATAACATGAGGATGCTGCCTCACACAAGAACAGTTGGGCACAGATCTATATAGAGACACACATTACACCACACATTGAGACACTTCCAGCCGCAATATACAAAGAGGGTCCCAGTTATTGACAAGATGTGGAGCAAAACTCTGGAGGGTAATAATACAAAAGGAGTCAAACAAGGACCAACATCTGTAACACAGAATAGATGAGTAGCAGATAACAGGTTGTAGGCATGACAACATGAGGAGAACATTCTGAATATAACATCAGATATGCACTATATGTACAGTGGGGAACATAAGTATTTGCTACACTGCCCATTTTGCAAGTACACTTCACCTGGAGAGACAGAATCTACAAATAAAATTCACAAAATCACATTGTATCATTTTACATACCATAATGAAATTGCATTTTAGTGCATGAATTAAGGATTTGATCACCAACCAACCAGCAAGAATTCTGGCTCTCACAGACCTGTTATTTTTATCTTTAAGAAGCCTCCTACTCTGCACTCATTACCTGGAATTATTTGCACCTGTTTGAACGCATTACCTGTCCACATACTCCAACCTCTCTACTATGGCCAAGACCAAAGAGCTGTCTAAGGACCCCAGACACTAAATTATACACCTGCACAAGGCTGGGATGGACAACAGGACCAATAGGCAAGCAGCTTGGGAGAAGGCAACAACTGTTGGCACAATCACTAGAAAATGGAAGAAACACAAGATGACTTTCAAGCATCCTTGGTCTGGGGCTCAATGCAAGATCTCGCCTTGTGAGGTAAGGAAGATTCGAAGAAAGGTCAGGCCCATTTGTAGTTTGCCAAGGACCATCAGGACGATCCAGAGGACACATTGGAGAAGGTCATGTAATCACATGAGACCAAAATTGAACATTTGGGGATCAACTCTACTCGCTGTGTTTGGACGAAGAAAAAGGATGAATACAACCTCAAGAACACCATCAAAGCCACGAAGCATACTTTGGGGTGCTTTTCGGCAAAGGGGACAACTGCACCAAATTGAAGGGAGGATGGTTGGGGTCATGTATCGTGAGATTTTGGCCAACAACCTCCTTCATTCAGTAACAGAATTGAAGATTGATCATGGCTGGGCCTTCTAGCATCACAATGACCCAAAACACACAGCCAGGGCAACTAAGTAAGTGGCTCCGTAAGAAGCACTTCAAGGTCCTGGAGTGGCCTAGCCAGTCTCCACACCCGAACCCAATAGAAAATCCTTGGAGGAAGCTGAAACTCAATGTGCGGGTGTCTGCGGCTTTGTGCGGTAACGCTATCTCCAATACTGTCGGTCACAGCGCTGTGGAATCATGCTGGCAGATGTCAGCGTGATTCCGCAGCTGACTGTGACCCACAGCGGTGACCTGTGGTAAAAAAGCAGGTGTGAGCCGATGAGACTACTGCTCCCATCGGGCTATGTCTGCTGTCACTAATAACAGTGACAGAGCTTCTGCTGATGGGAGAGTCGCTCATCTGCCAGCGCCTGTGCTCACAGTTAAAAAAAAAAAAAGTAAAATTACATACATATTCACATAAAAATAAAAACCCATTATACTCACCTCACACCAAATCCCCGACGCCCTCATCTTCTAGAAATAATGTAAAATAAGAAACTAACATATACTCCGTTTGCCATAGTCCAGGTAATCCGAGTATGCCACGGGATCTCACGTGTAGAACAGTCACATCGGGAGTCTGAGAGAGTGAGAGTTCACCGGAGTTCATCAGATACGGTGCTCTCACTTACGGCACCGCTGCGTGGGAAAGTTCTCACACAGCAGTAGTGCCGTAAGTAAGAGCACCGGAGCTGATGAACTCCGGTGAACTCTCAAGCGGCTCAGTAATACACTGTGGGAGCGATAACCTCCTGTCAGTGTATCGCCGGAGGCCGGGTAGAGCAGTCACATCTCCTGATGTGACTGTTCTACAAGTGAGATAGTCGTGGAACACTCGGTAAATGGACTACGTAAGACAGGGAGTATTATATGTTGGTTTATTATTTTATTTTTCTTGCAGGAGACGAGGGAGTCGGGGATTAGGCGTTCAGTAAGTATGCTAAATTAAGATTCAATAAAGGAGTTTGCGTGATTATTTCAAATAAAGGACTTTATTCTGGCTGTGTCTTTTTTTACCATGTAACTATAGGATTAGTAATGGATAGGTGTCTTATAGACGCCTCTCCATTACTAATCCATGGGCTTGATGTCACCTGACAATACAAAGGTGACATCAACCCCACAAATATGAACCCCACTTGCCACCGCTACAGGGCAAGTGGAAACAGCGAGGATAAGTGCCAGAATTGGCACATCTATAAGATGTGCCATTTTTGGAGTGACTGAGAGCTGATGGTTTTAGCCTGGGAGGGGTGCCAATATCCATGGCCCCTTCCCAGGCTGTTAAATACCATCCCACAGCTGTCTGCCTAGCCTTCGCTGGTTTTATAGGGGGACCCCATGCCAATTTTTTTCTGGGGTTCCCCTGTAAACTAGCCAGTAAAGGCTAAGCAAACAGATGTGAGCTGATATTAATAGCCTGGGAACCTTTATGGCTATTGGCTCCTTACGAGAATATTAACATCAGCCCTCAGCTTTCCCTCTGCTGGTTATGAAAATTAAGTGGGAGCCCATGCAATTTTTTTTAAAAAATATTTTGAAAAATAAACAGATATTGCGTTTCATGCAGATTTTGTGTGTGTCTCTCTATTCTTTATGTACCATTTTAATAATGAGGATATCTGGCTGACACCTGTTTATTACTAAAGCTCGGGCTTGGTAATATATATATATATATATATATATATACACATACACAGCTCTGGCAAAGATTAAAGAGACCACCACATCAAAACCCTGTCATGGGCAGACCATTCTCCAGACCTGAAACCCATTGAAAACCTCTGGAATGTAATTAAGAGGATGATGGATAGTCACAAGCCGTCAAACAAAGAAGAACTGCTTAAATTTTTGCACCAGAAGCAGTGTGAAAGACTGGTGGAAAGCATGCCAAGACGCATGAAAGCTGTATTTAAAAATCATGGTTATTCCACAAATTTTGATTTCAGAACTCTTCCTGAGTTAAAACATTATTATTGTTATTTCTAAATGACTATGAACTTGTTTTCTTTGCATTATTTGAGGTCTGAAAGCACTGTTTTTCTTTTTACTTTTGACCTTTTTTCTTTGTCAGAAAGAAATACAAAATTTATTGCTTGGAAATTCGGAGACATGTTGTCAGAAGTTTATAGACTAAAAGAACAATTTACATTTTACTCAAAAATATACCTATAAAGAGAAAAATCAGACAAACTGAACATTTGAAAGTGGTCTCTTAATTTTTGCCAGAGCTGTGTATATATATATATATATATATATATATATATATATATATACACATATATATATTTATATATATATATATATATATATATATATATATACACATATTCAATTAGATTTGTTTTGTGTGTGTAAACATTATATTTGAACATGGTATGTAATGATATTATGGTCTTCACTGGAGAATGAAAAAGAAGAGGTTGAACAAGGAAATGACATCACAATTTTTTTTTAAATAATATATCTATTTAGGTTACAAAAACGCATACAAATCCGCATGAAAAACCACATCAAAACCACGTGGAATTTCAACTGCGTTTTTTGCCAAGAGAGGCAGAAATTTCCACAAGTAAATCTGCAACATGCGCACATAGCCTTAAAGTCCATCATCAGTATTGCCAGCCCTACAAGTCCACTTACACTGACCTGGAACTCTTCACAAAAATAAGCTTGTCCCTAATACCCCTACCTTTCCAAATCGAACAGCGAGGCCCATTAGAGGGAATCTGTCAGCAGGTTTTTGCTACCACATCTGAGAACAGCCTGATGTAGGTAAAGAGAAGCTGAATTCAAATTACTGGATTAATCAGAGCTTTTAGATTTTGCATGAAGCAGAGCTGAGAAAGCTGGTGCCGCCCACATCACACCTAACTCCACCCCCACAACAGCTGCCCCTGCCCACACCACAACCTCACTGAAACAGATGACCCTGCCCACACCAGGCTCTCTGTGTACAAAGTATATATACCATAAGCTGCTTATCGCAGTAGGGGGCGTTGCTGGACTACTGTAGTCAGCCAATGTTCATCCCCTAGCAATGAATCCTTCACAGTTAGTAAACAACAGCAGCACTGTGACAAGTGACACAACCCTCAATTCTGTCTCTCCTGCTGGCAGATTCCCTTTAAAGAGTTGATATGAAATCTTGCACCAATCCATTCCTCTCTGGAGACAAAATTCACATCCACAGTTACAGAAATATCATCCCAAATCAGATTAATAAAACAGCTATGCTTAAAGGGAATCTGCCATCAGGATCCATATTCAATCTCCTTCAAAACATGTACCACATGGTCAAACGGCATGGATGAGTCCAAGAAATCTGCACCATTATGTTTTCCTAAACATTAGACAAACAATCCAAGAATGACCGCTTCCATACACACACTATATATATATATATATATATATATATATATATATAATATACAGTAGATCGAGATCATAGAGACATAGGTAGATGTAGTAGATGGCATTAACTTTAAAGGGATTTCCCACTACTCAGACAACCCTTCTCAATCATTGTTTTCCCCCTTATATAATAAAAGTTATACTCAGCACCAGCGGCGCTCCAACACTATCACCACCGGCGCCACTCCACCAGTGTCACCATTGGGTGTCCCAGGACTCGCAGGACATTGCTACATCACAAGAAACCTTCAGACAAATCTGACATCCGGAAGAATGAGAGCTGCAGCTGCTCTGTGACCTACAAGCGTTACCCATCATTTGACATAAAGCCAAACACTGAGCGTCACAATTTACACTTCAGGGAAAACACCCCCATCATGAAGGCCGTTAGGACACTGAATGACCTCACGGTAACATTGTAAGACACGTTAGAAATGTCTCACCCTCCACTAACAGAGTCTCACTGCAGCATCCACTTATGTTACAGACACTCAGAACTCACTAAGAAATGAAATTATTCATTCTTTTTATCATCGGTGAGAAGTTCTGACTCCCTAATCCCCCCAGTACCCCGCTGATAACCCCAGACTACAGACCTCCAGCTTTACTCTTCAATTCTTCTTAAATGAAATTAAACCTGACAACGGCATCTTTAATCTGCCAAACAGAACCTGACAGGATATAAAGTAAGGAATGTCCTATCTCCAGACAGCGCACTCAGTATCGGAGACCTCAGCATCACCGACTTGGGAGAGCCAAGGAATACAGCCCACCTAGAGAGTAACCCCCCCAACCCCAATACACACAGTACTACTACTGGGAAGGGATCCAGGAATGAGGCCTGATGTGATTATCTCCACTCAGATGAATGGACTTGCCTGGCTACAATGCGCACTTCATTAAGTTACCGGGTCAGAAAGACCTTTCTACTCGGTCACTACACTGCTGGGACTAAAAAGGAAGTGGTGAAGTCTGCAGCGGCTCCCACCGAGGAGTGGAAATAACCACACACAAATCATTAACTCATCACAACACAGCTCAAACTCCCACCAGCAGAGACCCTCAGATCTGCCACCACCTCCAACACCATGAGAAGACCCAACACCAGAACCCTACGTGGCACTTATGGCATCCTGTACTGTACTCCAGAGCTGCACTCACTAGTCTAACGCTTACTGTGTACATACAGTACATTACTGATCCTGAGTTATCTCCTGAGTTACACTCCAGAGCACTCACTATTCTGCTGGTGCAGTCACTGTGTACATACGTTACATTACTGATCCTGAGTTACCTCCTGTATTATACTCCAGAGCTGCACTCACTATTCTGCTGGTGCAGTCACTGTGTACATACGTTACATTACTGATCCTGAGTTACCTCCTGTATTATGCTCCAGAGCTGCGCTCAATATTCTGCTGGTGCAGTCACTGTGTACATACATTACATTACTGATCCTGAGTTACTTCCTGTATTATACTCCAGAGCTGCACTCACTATTCTGCTGGTGCAGTCACTGTGTGCATACATAACATTACTGATCCTGAGTTACATCCTGTATTATACTCCAGAGCTGAACTCACTATTCTGCTGGTGCAGTCACTGTGTACATACATTACATTACTGATCCTGAGTTACATCCTGTATTATACTCCAGAGCTGCACTCACTATTCTGCTGGTGCAGTCACTGTGTACATACATTACATTACTGATCCTGAGTTACATCCTGTATTATACTCCAGAGCTGCACTCACTATTCTGCTGGTGCAGTCACTGTGTACATACATTACTGATCCTGAGTTACATCCTGTATTATACCTCAGAGCTGCACTCACTATTCTGCTGGTACAGTCACTGCGTACATACATTACTTACATATATTACCCTATAATAAGTTTCAGCACACCTGTTTGAAGGTAAGTGTTCGCAGTCTGGTTCTCACAGAATTCCTCACACAATTTCCAGTTATGGATCATTTCAGAGGAAAACAAGTGTCCTCATGTGAGTATTAGAGATGAAGGTTACCGACACACTGACTCCACAAGCAGAACAGTGAGTGCAGCTCTGAAGGATTAGGCTAAGCTTTTCTCTCATTCTCATGTGAGGATACTTGTCTTGCTGTGAAATTGTCCCAATCTGGAAGTTGTGGGAGAGATGGTGAACATTTCATTGTAGTGTCACTTGTGAGCATCGTTAGGTGAAGTTGGCATCGGCCATTGCTGAGACGCTGCTAAATACTTACAGTAGGTGCCTGAACGCAGAGAGCTTGAGAGAAAGCTGCCATTCCCCCTCAAGGATGCAGATAAAGCCGACAATCGGGCGCTCTGGACATCGGCCTTGAATTTTTCCTCCTTTAAAGCACAAGAAACGTGAACTTAGTCTAGGATCTGCAGACGTACAAGACACAGCAAAGACGTTGCAATGCAGAGGCATATTGACTTTTCAGGAGTCTCATAAAGCAGCATTGGTGTGTCGAAGAAACACCCGAGGAGCAACCTGAAAAATGGAATTATGTTTGCAAATGTGGCTCCGTTCTGGGGCTATAATAGTGAGGAAAGTTTATTTCAAGGTGGTTTGGAAGAGAAATCCGCACCAGAAGTCCATGCGCCTTTCAGCTTTGATGCAGTTTGCAATGCAGGACTTCCGAGCATTTACAGCAAATTCATAAAAAAAATCAGCCACATGGAGACGGCTCATTTCGGCAGAGAAACAGCGCACGGGATAAACAGTGATTCTCAAGAAATGTGATTCACATAAAAAAGGACAGAAAAAAAAGTGTGTGAGTGAACACGAAGTCTGATCGGACGGCAGACACAAGCTCCTCGTTCAGCGCCGTCACAACAGCGCGGCCCAGGAGAAAAATACGGATTTTTGTGTTACTCACCGTAAAATCCTTTTCTCCGAGACGCTCATTGGGGGACACAGGACTGTGGGTGTATGCTACTGCCACTAGGAGGCTGACACTAAGTAAACATAAAAAAAGGTTAGCTCCTCCTCCGCCGTATACACCTCAGCACTGGCCGCAGGCAAACCCAGTTTAGTGCAAAAAGCAGTAGGAGGCTAAAACAAAAATCAGTGTTAATACAGGTACAATATATCCAGAAGTAAATCTACTGATATAGACCCAAGCAAACAAAATTAGCTTAGAAAGCAAAGCCATCCGGCTATAAGGGAGGGTGCTGTGTCCCCCAATGAGCGTCTCGGAGAAAAGGATTTTACGGTGAGTAACACAAAAATCCGTATTTCTCCTTCGTCTCATTGGGGGACACAGGACTGTGGGACGTCCCAAAGCAGTCCACTTGGGTGGGAAACTGACTCCACAGTGCAATTATACATAGGCATTGCTCATAGGTGCGCTAACCGCGCCCTGAAGAATCCTTCTACCCAGGCTAGCATCCGCTGACGCCTGAGTATGGACATTATAATGTTTTGAAAAAGTATGCAAACTGGACCAGGTTGCCGCCTTACAAACCTGTTCCGCCGAAGCCTGATGCCGAAGAGCCCAGGAAGCACCCACTGCTCTGGTGGAGTGAGCCCTGATTCCTGCGGGAACCACCGCGCCTCTGATGCGGTAGGCCTCTTGAATGGTTACCCGTATCCATCTAGCTAAAGTTGACCTAGACGCAGCGAGTCCCTTCCTGCGACCCTCAGGGAGGATAAACAGCGTGTCCGTCTGCCTAAAGGATGCCGTCCGAGATACATATCTCCTGAGTGCTCTCACCAGATCCAGCGTATGGAGAGCTTTTTCTACCCGGTGCGTCGGAGCTGGGCAAAATGAGGGCAAAACAATGTCCTCATTGATGTGAAATGAGGACACGACTTTAGGCAAAAAAGGAGGTGCTGGCCTAAACACTACCTTATCACGGTGGAAAAGTAAGTACGGAGCTCGGCAGGATAGTGCTGCCAGCTCCGAAACCCGCCTTATGGATGTTATGGCCACTAAAAATACCACCTTCCAGGAAAGGTATGTCAGGGAAACCTCCTGAAGAGGCTCAAAAGGAGATTCTTGCAGAACTCCCAGAACAAGATTGAGATCCCAAACATCTAAGGGAGCCTTGTAGGGGGGCACTATATGGACAACCCCCTGAATAAAGGTCTTGACCTGTAAATTAGATGCGATCCTTCGCTGAAAAAGAACCGACAAGCCCGATATTTGACGCCTAAGAGTACTTGGTGCTAAGCCTGAATCTAAGCCTGCTTGGAGAAAAGACAGAATGTTGGGGATTGAAAAGTGAAGTGGGGAATAACCATGTTCCCTGCACCATGTAAAAAAGACCTTCCAAGTACCGTGGTAGATACGAGCCGAGGTGGGTTTTCTGGCGCTAGCCATTGTGGCGGCGACCTTTTTGGAGAATCCAGCCCTAGTCAGAATCCAAGATTCAACGGCCAGGCCGTCAAACACAGGACCGCTAAGTTCTGGTGGTAAACTGGGCCCTGGGAGAGAAGATCCACGCGTTCTGGCAGACGCCAGGGTGCGTCGCTGAGCAGCTTTACCAGCTCTGCGTACCATGAGCGACGCGGCCAATCCGGAGCGATCAATATCGCTGGTACCCCCTCTAACCTGATCTTCCTGATCACCCTTGGGAGCAGAGCCATTGGTGGAAACAAGTATAGAAGATGAAACTGATTCCATGGTAGAACCAGGGCATCCACTGCAATTGCCTGCGGATCTCGGTACCGGGAGACAAAGTTGGGCACCTTGGCGTTTATCCTGGAGGCCATCAGGTCCACATCTGGGGTTCCCCAACGTAGGCATATCTGCTGGAATACCTCGGGATGTAGCGACCATTCCCCTGACGCTATCCCCTGACGGCTGAGAAAATCCGCTGCCCAGTTCTCCTCGCCTGGAATGTGGACCGCTGATATCACAGAGTGATTTCTTTCTGCCCAGGATAGAATGTGTCCTACCTCGCGCATGGCTGCCCTGCTGCGGGTACCCCCCTGATGATTTATGTATGCCACCGCTGTGGCATTGTCCGATTGTATTCGGACAGGGCGGCCCGCCAAATGATGGTGAAAACGCCTCAGAGCCAGCCGAACAGCTCGGATCTCCAAAATATTGATTGGGAGGGTCGCTTCCTGCCGACACCAAGTCCCCTGAGCTGTATAGTGACAAAACACTGCTCCCCATCCGAGAAGGCTGGCGTCCGTTGTGACTATCAGCCAATGGACTGGAGGAAAATATCGCCCCTGGCGAAGAGTGATGTCCCTTGTCCACCACGAAAGCGTCTGTCTGACCTGCCGGGAAAGACGGCACTGAAAATTGAGCGAGTAAGGGCTCCCGTTCCATACTGCCAAGAGAGCATGCTGAAGGGAGCGGAGATGGAACTGGGCAAATGGAATGGCTTCGATCGCTGCCACCATCCTTCCTAGGACCCTCATACAAAACCGGATGGTGTGAGGTATTGGTTGGCGAAGGATCCGTACCTCCTGACGGAGAACTAGAGCCTTCTCCTGAGGAAGAGTTATCAACCCTTGAGCAGTGTTGAAAATCATTCCTAAAAAGGTGATCCTTTGAGATGGCACGGGAGACGATTTCTTTAGATTCACCAGCCACCCCAGGCGAGCAAGGGTGTCTAGCGTAATGCTGACACTCTTCTCGCAAGCCTGATAGGACGGACCCTTGATGAGAAGATCGTCCAAATATGGCAAAATGACTATCCCCCGGGAGTGCAGAATGGACACAACGGCAGCCATAACCTTTGTGAACACCCTGGGGGCTGTGGCTAGTCCGAACGGCAAGGCTGTGAACTGGAAGTGAAGGTTGCCGATGGCAAACTGAAGAAACCTCTGATGAGGAGGAAATATGGGGATGTGGAGATAGGCATCCTGAATGTCTATTGATGCTAGAAATTCCCCCTTTTCCATGGCTGCAATAACCGATCGGAGAGACTCCATTCGAAACCGTCGAATTCTGACAAATTGATTTAGTCGTTTTAGGTCCAAAATGGGTCTGACAGAGCCGTCCTTCTTGGGTACTATGAACAGATTGGAGTAAAACCCCTGACCCCTTTCGACCTCTGGAACAGGAACAATGACCCCGCTGCGCCGAAGAGATTCGACCGCCTTGAATAAGGCGTGAACACGGGATTCTTTTCTGGGAAGACGCGAAGGAAAAAATCGATTTGACGGACGATTGATGAATTCTATTTTGTACCCCGAGGAAACTAACTCCCTGACCCACTTGTCGTGAGTAATTGATAGCCAAGTGGGGCGAAACCAGAGTAAGCGGCCGCCTACTCTGGATAAATTGACCGGATTCTGCCTCCAGTCATTTATCCGAATATCTTTGGGATTTAGACCCTCTAGATCTTGGCTGTTGAGATCGCATTCTTCCCAAAGGGTTGGTCTTGTAGGAGACTTGGCGATCTCTGGCCTGATTAGGTCGACCTGAGCCGCTGGAGGTGGCTGGCACGGCCCAACCTGGGTTACGAAAGGCCCTAAAGCGAGGCTGAAGCTGTCGGCGAAAAGGCTGTCTAATCCTCTGCTGAGGAAGGAAACTGCTCTTTCCTCCCGTCGCATCAGATATGAGCTGATCCAACTTCTCGCCAAATAATCGGCCGCTCTGATAGGGTAAGGACGTAAGTGATTTCTTTGAGGTTGAATCCGCTCGCCAAGTTCTCAACCACAAAGCTCTCCTGATAGCAATCGCATTAGCTGCAGCTAATGCCGCGCAATTTGCCGCATCCCTAGAAGCGTTGATTAAAAAATCTCCTGCAAGAGCTATCTGATTGGAGATTTCCGTTACCTCAGAAGGCACCTCTATACCGTGAAGGGCTCTATTTAGAGACTCCGACCAAGATATCATGGCCTTAGCAACCCAAGTCGCTGCAAAAGAAGGAGAGAGTGCAGAGCCTGATGCCTCAAACACTGAGCGGGCCAAACTTTCAACCAGACGATCCGTTGGATCCTTGATCGAGGAACCGTTAGGAAGGGAGAGAAGCGTTTTAGACGCTAAACGCGATACAGGAGGATCGACTGTAGGAGATTCTGCTCACACTTTCAGAAGTTCGGGAGCAAAAGGATATCTGGTATTAAGGGCCTTTTGTCCTGCAAAGCGCTTGTCCGGTTTTTCTCGGTGGCGCTGCACCAGCTCCTCAAACTCAGGATGAGCACCAAAAACCTTATGAGTTTGTCTGGCTCGTTTGAAAGACACCTTATGACCAGAGGCCAAGGTGGATTCATCCTCTATCCCCAGGGATTGACTGACAGCTTCAATCAGACTGTCAATTGTCTCCTGACAATACGGTGCCTCTAGATTGAGGGACCCTTCAGAATCAGAATCTGAATACTGATCACTTGCCTCCAAAGGAGAGGGAGAGCGAGAAACTGAGCTAAAGGATGCCGAGGCCCCGGACGGCATAGGCGACGCAGTATGGGTTCGCTTCCCATGCGTCTGCCTGGTAAGAGCGCGGCCCCTGCAGGCCGGAGTTCCTGAGGCGTAGTGAAGCCGGGTGAACCACTGTCCCTGCTCCTATCGGGAGCTTGAAGGGACTCGATTGCTCTGGTTAATGACGCCACAGATTGAGAAAGAGACAAGGCCCATTCCGGAGGACCTGACGCACTAGGCTCGGTTATAGGTAAGGACTCCTGAGCCCGTTCGGAGTCACAGGCTTCGCAGACCCGATTAGTCTGGGCGTGCGGAAAAGGGGATCTACAGGCAATGCATGCAGTATAAAACACCGTGTGGGTCTTAGCCCTTCTGGACATACTGGATCTGTCACAGATTTCCTCCTGTCAGAATAATTTGGATGTGGCGGTGCGGGTAGTAGCGGTGCGGAGCGCAGCAAAAAACGGAGCAACCAGGCTGGAGGTAGTAGCACTTACCCCAGTCCTGTTCCCCGAACGTCCTTTAATGATTTTTCACCTCACTTGCTGGACCGTGTGGCGTAAAAAAGGAAAACGGAAGCTCCAGACTTCCAAAAAACGCGCTCCCCTTTCAGGGAGGCGTTCCTAAATAGCCGAGCCCTAGGGGAGGGGTCGCAGGGCGCGGCCTAGAGCCGGCAGAAGCCGGGGACCTGATTTCCAGCCGCGGCCTAGTCTCCGGCCGAAGCCGGGGGCTAAATTTCAGGCCGCGGCCTAGCGCTGGCCGAAGCCGCGGCCTAAATTTTCGGCGGCGGCCGCTCGGGATCAGGGGGGCGGGCCCGCCGGAAGTGCCGCTGCTGGGGGGAGGAGCCCGAGAACGCGCTCCTCCCGAATTACCCCTCGCGTTGCCTGACCCTCGGCAAAAACCGGGGCTAGATTTCCGCCCGCGGCCTAGCGCCGGCATGAAGCCGGGAGGTAAATTTTTGGCGGCCGCCGCCCCTGTGTCGGAGAGCAGGCCGCCGGATACGGGGGAGGGGTATGGGGAACTCAGCCATGGACTTGCCCGCTTTTGCCTTGGAGCTGCTCCTGAAAACACCGGACCGCTTTCCCTTTGCTCCAACTCTTCCACGACCGACGATCCTGGATTAAAGGTGGGTTCCCAGCCGTGATCCACTGGAGCATATGTAGGCTTTTCTCCCAAAAAAGGTCCCAGCGTCTCTCAGCCGCAGTGGTTAGAGAGGGGCTTCCCAGAAAAAAAAAGGGGTGAGGATGGTGCAGGCACCCTAACTCCATCACCCCTTCAGGGGGTGAGGAGAGGGACCATCCGCCTCCTTGCAGCACCGCGGTCTTGCCTTGGTGGTGCAGTGGGGGCCGCACGGACTATTTTCTGCCTCTGTACAGCCTAGGGTTTCAATACCTTAGGGTGGTCAGGGCTGAGTCCGGCATTCGTGTCCCACGTCGCGGGAGAGGATACGTGGAGGCTTTACTCCACGTGCTCGCCCGTTGGTGGTTTGGGGAGATCGGACCCCTTCAAAAGGGTCCGTCGCCCCTGTCAAATCTTCGTGGGAAAATAGAGAGAGAGAAAAAAAAAAAAAAAAAAAAAAAAATGGTCTGGAAGAAACCAGACGTGTGCCTCCATCAGACACTAAGCATGAACTGGGTTTGCCTGCGGCCAGTGCTGAGGTGTATACGGCGGAGGAGGAGCTAACCTTTTTTTATGTTTACTTAGTGTCAGCCTCCTAGTGGCAGTAGCATACACCCACAGTCCTGTGTCCCCCAATGAGACGAAGGAGAAAAGGACACATCAAAGGGCTGAAGACCACTCTGCTCCCAGGTTGGATGTTGCTGACCGAGTCCACACTCCAAAGCCCCCCGAACGAGAGATGAATCCATGTCAACTATTGGGCTCAACAGTTTACAGAACACCCAGAGAATTCAATGGAAAGAGCAGCCATGTCTCCATAGCCAGCGCTACATGAGGGGCCCCATCCTCAAGATGAGGGCCTGTCCCAGAGGCATCCTATGGATATGCCATTAATATTTGAGGTCAGGTGAGTCTATGCAGGCACAGTATCTGGACAAACCCCTCTAGTTACCCTTAAGCCCGCCATACACTCTGCACGATGAGCATTCAGCCAATAGCAGGGTCGCACTACTTTAGCTTAATGTGAACAGGGGCCTCAGAAACTAAAACTACATTGGGTGTCATTTGTCTGGAAGGTGCAGGGTCCCAGGAGGTTTTATAATTGTGGAACAAAATTTTTCTCAGAACCCACTGGTGGATCACCTGTGACTAAAGCTCATTCAGCCTATATAGGAGCCCTGGAGAGGTGGTCACATGTCTCAATTACGCTTCATGGACTTGGGGTACCTGTCGGTGGAATGAGTGGGTCTGTCAGCAGCCAGGCCCCAGTGATCAGACACGGATGATGGGGAGAGTAGTTGCACATTTTCGAATTATTTCTACTCACAGGATAAAAGTCTGACAGATGAGGCTTCCAAGCAAGAGAGAGCCCACCCTAGCCACACTGCCCCCTACTGTGTGCAGCCACAAGGACGGACAGAGGCAGAAGTGACGTCAAGTGCAGCCTAAAATGGCAGATTCTGGACTTGTTGCTTCAATGCCTCAGTCCTTGGGATTGTGGGAAACCTATGGTGGAGTCCTGAACGCAGAGGACAACAAATGACAGAGAAGACGTAGGCCTCATTATATGGATAGACTTTACAATCGTGGAAGATGGTTCCCCTCCCCCCATTCCCCATAAGAGAATTTCCAGCCATGATCTCAGTGGAGCGGGAAGGACGGGAACAGTCCGATCAAGCTGACCGCTTCCTGCGCAGGTCCGTCACTGACCTCCAATATAGGCAAACATGCCAGAAAAAAGGCATAAAGGTTCCAAGTGCAGCCGCCCCTCCACATCTGGGCACTTGTAAGGAGGAGACCCCCTTACTCATACGGCTGACCCCCATTACCCGGCACTCCTGGATCCGGCGCTTGGAGTCTTCCAACTGCTGCTGCAGGGAGCTGACGATCTCTCGGTACTGAGCGTATCGTTCCTCCATCACTTCTCTCTGCAGATGAGAGTCCTGTGAAGAAAAGAAGATACAATGTCACCAGACGTGCTCCTCCAGGGAGGAATCGAGGGTACGAGATGTCATGGACGCCTGAACGTTCCTACAACATGGGGGCGCTAGAGAACCGTACCAATGCATTCAGGAGGCAGCACCGATACTGGAGGGTAACCGGCCGAAATGGCAGCTGGACTCGGAATAAGCTCTTTGCCTCAAGAACATGGCTTCCCATCGCTGTTACCCCCAGTAATCAATGTGGGGGTCCTAGCAGCACCACACAGCCACATGCCTGCTCCCTGGTCCCCATTCTTCACCTGCGTCGCTTTGGGTGTCAGTTCTTATTTGTGTTGTATTCATTCACGCTTTTTTGCACAAAACTCACTAAATAGGATCATGTAAGTCAAGAATTTTACAAAAAATCAAAAATGAATTTTAATTTTGTCTTTATCCTTCTACCCCAAACCCATTAGTGCAAAAACGTCAAAAAATTCCCAGAAACATGACAGACGGACATAAAAAAAAACCCTCCAGTGGGGCCTGGAGGAGATTTGTGCAAAAAAATAGATTTAAAAAAAAGTCACAATGAACAATGAATGAATTGATGCAAATCACAGCTCAAAATGACAAACCTACAAAACCACAACCTCCATCAAAGAGACGGAAAAGAAGGCGCAAATTACAGGGAGAAAAGTGGCAAAACTACAATAACTAATGTGCCTGTCCCCCACCGTCCATTATCGTCACAGACCTCGGAGGCAGAGATTCAGGGAATGGCTTTGGGTAGCCGGCATCACATGTGGCATCCCACTGTCCTCCTTCCTGTCTGTAGGCCACAGGGTGTAAGTGTCGGGACGCCTGGGGCTTGGCCATGGACCCTGTCCTTGCTGCATTCCTCTCCCCCTCCAATCTGAAAGATCAGAATTTATCGGAGAAATGTTCCCGGCCTCTGGCGCGGAGCAGCAGCCGACAGGAATGATGTATTGTGCCGAGATGAAATATATTGGATTTCTTTGTCCTCATAAATGATTCTCTACATCTTGGCCCTGCTTCTTGCACAATTACCGGAGGCCGCGAGTCGCGGCTGAATCTGCCGTCTTTTGTGATGCACAGAGCGGAGCCACGGCTGCACACCTGTTTCCCATTTCATCTCTCCGCACACCCCCACATGTGGGACAACATCTCCCCCCCTCCGCTCTAATTGTACCCATAAAACAAACCCTGGTAGAAGAATAGAGCCCGTGAGCTGCAAGGACGACCCTGCCATCGATATCCCATCCGAAAGCCATTACTAACCCTCATTAAGACCCCCTCCACCATTATCTGGGATTGTGCTCTCGTGGTAAGGTCCACTACACAAATATGAAAGAAACGTCCCGATGTGGCAGGAGGCCGCTAATCCCAGGCCGCAGCGCCAGACGTGGCTGAATAGAACAATGCATCTCTCATAGCTGCGTCCGCACGTTCCCATCACTGGGCGCTCGGTGTATTCTCCTCCACAGGACCCCATTGTAGCCGAGGGTCTGAGCAGCACCATAGTGGAGCCCTGACACCGCAGCCTGAAGAATAGGAGCATTCATGCCAGCCCATTCAGATCATGTTCTCAAGGTCGTTGCCTGCACTATTTCCACCATTGTTCCCTCACACCGGAATATTTCCTTACATCAGTGAATGCCGATGTCCTGGGGGTCTATTCATCACAGCTGCACATTGTGAGTGCTCGGCCGCTTCTCAGCTCCTTGGGTCCAGAGATTAAAGGTGACAACCTGGGTCCCTGCCTTCTCTCTGCTAGAACAGACCTTTGCTACCACGCAGGATCCCACCAGCGTGGCCGGGACTCAGCCCACTTGTTACTACGTGGTTTACTACATGCGGCCCTGACTATCTGCCGGTAATAGGGTCACTTTCACATGAAAGGAAAAGGCAAAATAAAGGATTCTGCCTCACAAATAAAACGGTTACTCATAGAAGCCGCATGTACAGCGCCATGCTCCAGTCCTGGAACTGCAGCCTGCAGTGTAAAGGAAGGAGGTGTTCATTCTGGTTGTCATGGCGACTTGTAAACCACTCTGTCCTCTGCTCTGTTTTACCTCACTATTTGTAAGCCAAAACCAGGAGAGAAACAATCAGAGGAAAGTATAATAGGAACACGTCACCACTCCCGAATTATCACCCACTCCTGGTTACAAATACTGGCGTGAAATACCCACAGTGTGAACGTAGCCTTACTATGGGATGGTACTTACAATGGGACCATGAACTTCCACTGCTGACGGTGAGTAACAGAGGGCAGGTACCCCCCTTTCTATATGTGAAGCCCTCCATGACATGTTCAGTCCCCTCAGAGGTTCTGATCACGCACCACGCCCACCTATGACAGCCTGGACCGTGGGCAGCACAAATCCGAGCCTGGCCGTGCGTTTGCAGCCACGAATATCTGAAGAGCCAGCTATTAAGAGAAACCACAATCCGACACAGCCATCGGCCGACTTCTCCTCTTGCCCAGTGATTGACAGGTCTCCCTCACATGTGCATAAAGGGAGCGACCGGTCAACAACTGGAGCGGAGCCACTAGTTGTGACCGCGGAAGACTTGTCAGGCGTCTCCTCATAGTCGCCGATCGGCTTTCCTGAGACGCCGCAGCCAGGTTTGGATCATTGGTGCCCATGACAGGTTCCCTTTTGGTTGAACAAAGTGTGGGGTCCGTTCTCTCACGGCCCGGCCCTCCTCCGCTGCACTGCGGCTTACCGACTTAGTTTGGGATCATTGTGATCGTATTGATCTGAAAAATCATGAAATCCCCAAAAATCCATGGTGGATTTGTTAATTTTTTTTTTTCACTCCATTTGGGATTTTGATCTGGTCTTTTAATGGATTATATGGTAAAAATGAATGGTGCCATTGAAAAATAACTTGTCCCATAAAAAGAATAAAAAAAAAATCATATGGCTATGCGGGCACAAAACTAAATCAAAATTATGGCTCCTGGAAGAAGGGAAGGGGAAAAAACCTAAAACACAAAACACCTCCATAGTAATGAATGAATACAACCGACAGTGACCCCGGGTGTAGCCATTCAACCAGACTGGAAACCTCCATTCTTTATACTGCATCCACAAAACTGGAAAATATGTTTTTAATTGTTGGGTCAAATCAACATTAATTTACTAACTAAAGAAAAAAACACAAGAAAAACCAGATGACGTAGGGAATAATGAGCGCCATCCTGGCTGTACTCACACTGAGATCTTTCATGTCATCCAGGAGGCTGAGCTTTTCCGGGACAGATTCCAGGTGATCCAGGGCCATGCGAGTGCTCTGCAAGATCAAACACAAGGAGCAGCAGGTGACACCTCACATCCACTAATGCCTACAGGGGCCACAGCGTCCACTCAGGGCATCCAGACTCTTGGTTTCATGCATCGTTGTGGTGAAGTGGGTATGAAATGCAGTGGAGCCGGCAGGAGTGGGTATGAATGGCGGTGGAGCCGGCAGGGGTGGGTATGAATGGCGGTGGAGTGGGCAGGGCTGGGTATGAACGGCGGTGGAGCGGGTAGGGGTGGGTATGAACGTTGGTGAAGCGGGCGGGATGGGTATGAACGGTGGTGGAGCGGGCAGGGGTTGGTATGAACGGCGGTGGAGAGGGCAAGGGTGGGTATGAACGGCGGTGGAGCCAGAAGGAGTGGGTATGAACGGAGGTGGAGCTCGCAGGAGTGGGTATGAACGGCAGTGGAGCCGGCAGGAGTGGATATGAACGTCAGTGGAGCTGGCAGGAGTATGAACGGAGGTGGAGCCGGCAGGAGTGGGTATGAACGGCAGTGGAGCGGGCAGGAGTAAGTATGAACGGAGGTGGAGCCGGCAGGAGTGGGTATGAACGGCAGTGGAGCGGGCAGGAGTAAGTATGGTGGAGCCGGCAGAAGTGGGTATGAACGGCAGTGGAGCGGGCGGGAGTGGGTATGAACGGCGGTAGAGCCGGCAGGAGTGGGTATGAACGGCGGTGGAGCCGGCAGGAGTGGGTATGAACGGCGGTGGAGCTGGCAAGGGGCATATGAATGGTGGATCTTCATCACAGTGTACAAGTGATATGAAAGTGTAAGATTTCACGTCACTTACAATGTGGAAGAACAGGACTCTGCAGTACCTGTGCAGCGCCTGTCATCACGGCACCAAACAAGCGCCATGCGCCAATCTAACAGATGCTGCTAAATGCAAACTAGCTCGCATTGCCGCCTGTAGCTGCAGCAATTCACCCAAAATCCAATTTGCCAGAATATGTGACAATTATAATGGCTTCTCTATAAGATGGAAAACAATTGAAATTGTTAGAATAAAGCAAATGAGAAACAAGCAGCTTCACCTTATGGAAGAAACAAGATGAATGTATGTGGGAAGTTATCAATGTGCTAGAGAACATAAGGTGCCCGACAATGGTCACTGCAGAGTCACATGGGCTCCCCCAGTATTGGGAGGGGTGTTGCCGACACCCCATTTAGTGTCTTGATATTTAAGACATATAAAAAGACTTACAGAAAAGAGAACATTGCACCAGCGGGCATTAGAAAAGACTGTACCATAATTTATAAACCATTATTTCACCCAGATGAGTGCGGCTTCATCACCACAGACGTAAAATAGTCATCGTCATCTCTACAGTGCAGCAACAGAGTCAGGACGGGGCAGGTAGATGCCGCCGCTCTGTGCTCAGATCTCGGCTCCTGCACAGGGGACATGTAAGACATTACAGCTGAGCGCAGACCACATGAAGCTTCATTACTCTCCTTTCTGCAGTTGCCGCAGTGTGAGGCCCACATTACAGCATTTATAATCCTATACTCCCTGTGCACGAGCAGCGTTATCTGACCACTTATTGCCGCAGCAGGAGAAGCCCCAACCACGACAAATCAATCCAGGACTGTATCAGAGGCTGCGGCCGGTGGCAGAGCTCACACTGGTGGAGGAGTGGACCCTTGTGATGTGGGATCACACCTAACCTCCTAATAACAATCACAGCTGCCATGTCTTGAAAACACATTTGTGAATAGCAAGGAAAGGCCCAGAAGCACTGCACATCCACGGGACGGCTATCAGACGCAGCACTCACAGAACCAGAGGACGGATACATACGCAGCACTCACAGAACCAGAGGACGGATAGACGCAGCACTCACAGAACCAGAGGACAGACGCAGCACTCACAGAACCAGAGGACGGATAGACGCAGCACTCACAGAACCAGAGGACAGACGCAGCACACAGAACCAGAGGACAGACGCAGCACTCATAAAACCAGAGGACGGATACATACGCAGCACTCACAGAACCAGATGACGGATAGACGCAGCACTCACAGAACCAGAGGACAGACGCAGCACTCATAAAACCAGAGGACGGATACAGACGTAGCACTCACAGAACCAGAGGACAGACGCAGCACACAGAACCAGAGGACAGACGCAGCACTCATAAAACCAGAGGACGGATACAGACGTAGCACTCACAGAATGACCATCAGGTGCGGCACTCACAGAACCAGAGGACGGCTAGCAGACGCAGCACTCACAGAACCAGAAGACGGCTAGCAGACGCAGCACACAGAACCAGAGGACAGACGCAGCACTCATAAAACCAGAGGACGGATACATACGCAGCACTCACAGAACCAGAGGACGGATAGACGCAGCACTCACAGAACCAGAGGACAGACGCAGCACTCACAGAACCAGAGGACAGACGCAGCACTCACAGAACCAGAGGACAGACGCAGCACACAGAACCAGAGGACAGACGCAGCACTCATAAAACCAGAGGACGGATACATACGCAGCACTCACAGAACCAGATGACGGATAGACGCAGCACTCACAGAGCCAGAGGACAGACGCAGCACTCATAAAACCAGAGGACGGATACAGACGTAGCACTCACAGAACCAGAGGACAGACGCAGCACACAGAACCAGAGGACAGACGCAGCACTCATAAAACCAGAGGACGGATACAGACGTAGCACTCACAGAATGACCATCAGGTGCGGCACTCACAGAACCAGAGGACGGCTAGCAGACGCAGCACTCACAGAACCAGAAGACGGCTAGCAGACGCAGCACACAGAACCAGAGGACAGACGCAGCACTCATAAAACCAGAGGACGGATACAGACGCAGCACACAGAACCAGAGGACAGACGCAGCACTCATAAAACCAGAGGACGGATACAGACGTAGCACTCACAGAATGACCATCAGGTGCGGCACTCACAGAACCAGAGGACGGCTAGCAGACGCAGCACTCACAGAACCAGAAGACGGCTAGCAGACGCAGCACACAGAACCAGAGGACAGACGCAGCACTCATAAAACCAGAGGACGGATACATACGCAGCACTCACAGAACCAGAGGACGGATAGACGCAGCACTCACAGAACCAGAGCACAGACGCAGCACTCACAGAACCAGAGGACAGACGCAGCACTCACAGAACCAGAGGACAGACGCAGCACACAGAACCAGAGGACAGACGCAGCACTCATAAAACCAGAGGACGGATACATACGCAGCACTCACAGAACCAGAGGACGGATAGACGCAGCACTCACAGAACCAGAGGACAGACGCAGCACTCACAGAACCAGAGGACAGACGCAGCACTCACAGAACCAGAGGACGGATAGACGCAGCACTCACAGAACCAGAGGACAGACGCAGCACGTCATCTAAAACCAGAGGACGGATACAGACGTAGCACTCACAGAACCAGAGGACGGATAGACGCAGCACTCACAGAACCAGAGGACAGACGCAGCACTCACAGAACCAGAGGTCAGATGCAGCACTCATAAAACCAGAGGACGGATACAGACGTAGCACTCACAGAACCAGAGGACAGACGCAGCACTCACAGAACCAGAGGACAGATGCAGCACTCATAAAACCAGAGGACGGATACAGACGTAGCACTCACAGAACCAGAGGACAGACGCAGCACTCACAGAACCAGAGGACAGATGCAGCACTCATAAAACCAGAGGACGGATACAGACGTAGCACTCACAGAATGACCATCAGGTGCGGCACTCACAGAACCAGTGGACGGCTAGCAGACGCAGCACTCACAGAACGGCTATCAGTCACCTTTTGTATTTTTTGGTATTGTATATGTCTTTTGAATAAATATTGTATTTTATCTTTGGGACTTTTTTTGCTCTTTTTTCTTCTTTGTGTATATAAGGTAAAAGATGTTCGCCTGGAGTCCAGGACAGAGGGAGGTTTGCTCAGAAAAGACTGCCCTGACCAGAGGGGCACAACCTTTGTTGGCCCCAGCACAGATTTTTGATTACATTAGACCCAAAGGCCGCATTCAATTTATAGGGGTATTCAGATGTCAATCTTGACAGTAACCTGCCATAATCAAATAAGTGTGGGAACCATTTCTGGAACTTCTACTGTTGTGGACAAATAAGGTCTTTTACTTCCATATGAAAGGAGTCCACACGAACATACAATGAGCGCAGCTATAGCTTATGAGCGTTACGGAGTCCAGAGAAGTCATCGATGTCTGGGGGCTTCACAGACTGGCATCACGAGCCGCATCTGCCCCCAGACCGCAGGTTGTGGCACCCCTAGTCTACACCAGCGCTTCACATCTTCAGGGTCACAGTGTCTTGTATTTGACTATAAGAAAATGTTTGAAAATACACAAAGAATTGAAACAACCGTATTCAGTTGCTTAAGAAGTTACGATATTCATTCCTGCCCTGCGTTCACAGCATTTCTGTCAGAGAAGCTTCACTGCAGCCTTCCAGGATATGGAGACATCCCAAGGACTGAGGGAACACGGGCGAGAGAACCCACTTCTGGATTTGGAGGGAAAAGTATTCGAGAGATAATGGCCGTGCCCGTGATAGAAGTCCAGGTTCTCAGTTTTGGTCCGTGGTTCGGCTTTAGGTAGCTTCTGGCTTGCAGGATTAATGGCTTCCTGTTCATCTAAGTCAGGATCTTCTCTAGCCACAAGCAGGAATCTCTCTGGATGTTTGCGGCTCTGGAGATTTTCACCTGATCATGAGCTGTTAATTACAAGTGGGGACATTTCCTAACGGATCCTTTAGCTTCTGCCATATCCAGAATAAAGCTCAGCCTGGCTCAGCAGTGATGCTCCTGAGGCCCTGGGAGCTGAAGGGGTCATTTTTTCTTTGGTCCATGATGCCTTCTCATTGCCCACAAGTACAGTCCTGGGAGATAAAGCTTCCAATCAGCGGGCTGTCATCAGGAACCACGGAGGCTTTAATAACTCCCCGCTGCGGCTGCCGCTGTCCTTTCAGCAGATCAGATTTTGGTCAAGCAGTTTGTTACTTCAGATACAAAGTGTCAAAGTAACTTAACACTTAATCTGTCAGCTGCTTCCAGTGTCCTGATAAACCCAGGAACAAAGAAATAAGAAATTAGACCCAGAAGGATGAGATTCCATTACAAGTGCTCAGGTGCCAAACGAGGCCTCCCAGAACAATCTTACTCAGCCGGGGGTCACTGGGCTACTGCAGGGCACATGGAAACACTAAGATATGGCAGAGTTCTGGAGGCCGATCTTCACAAGGACAACCATGGGCCCAGAGAGGAACCTGCCAGTACAAGGATTTCTGGGCAGGACTTCAGATTTCACTAACACTTAGGGCTCATTGGCAGGATTTTTAATACACTTTTTTTTATCTTGTTGATGTTTTATTGCTTTTTCACAAATGCGCATGTCACTCTGCATGCAGATTATGCTGCTGTGCTATATGAATATATAGATGAAGGAGAAAAGTCAGACCAGCGCTCGACATTTAATGGTGCAGTGCTCGAGAACAGTACTCTAATCAGATGAAAATGAGGGGGTGTAAGTGCACCATTGGGACCCCTTGATTAATATTCGGGATAGCCCCCACTTCTCATTGATAGCGCTGCCTTGTTCAGAATGAGCTCACACACTGTTTGTGTGATGCTGGGCTCAGGCACTGTCCGTGCGCATGTGCAGTCACACAGGTTGGGCTCAGGCACTGTCCGTGCGCATGTGCAGTCACACAGGTTGGGCTCAGGCACTGTCCGTGCGCATGTGCAGTCACAGGTTGGGCTCAGGCACTGTCCGTGCGCATGTGCAGTCACACAGGTTGGGCTCAGGCACTGTCCGTGCGCATGTGCAGTCACACAGGTTGGGCTCAGGCAGTGTCCATGCGCATGTGCAGTCACACAGGTTGGGCTCAGGCAGTGTCCATGCGCATGTGCAGTCACACAGGTTGGGCTCAGGCACTGTCCGTGCGCATGTGCAGTCACACAGGTTGGGCTCAGGCACTGTCCGTGCGCATGTGCAGTCACAGGTTGGGCTCAGGCAGTGTCCGTGCGCATGTGCAGTCACACAGGTTGGGCTCAGGCACTGTCTGTGCGCATGTGCAGTCACACAGGTTGGGCTCAGGCACTGTCCGTGCGCATGTGCAGTCACACAGGTTGGGCTCAGGCAGTGTCCGTGCGCATGTGCAGTCACACAGGTTGGGCTCAGGCAGTGTCCGTGCGCATGTGCAGTCACACAGGTTGGGCTCAGGCAGTGTCCTGCGCATGTGCAGTCACACAGGTTGGGCTCAGGCAGTGTCCATGCGCATGTGCAGTCACACAGGTTGGGCTCAGGCAGTGTCCATGCCATGTGCAGTCACACAGGTTGGGCTCAGGCAGTGTCCATGCCCATGTGCAGTCACACAGGTTGGGCTCAGGCAGTGTCCATGCGCATGTGCAGTCACACAGGTTGGGCTCAGGCAGTGTCCATGCGCATGTGCAGTCACACAGGTTGGGCTCAGGCAGTGTCCATGCGCATGTGCAGTCACACAGGTTGGGCTCAGGCAGTGTCCATGCGCATGTGCAGTCACACAGGTTGGGCTCAGGCAGTGTCCATGCGCATGTGCAGTCACACAGGTTGGGCTCAGGCAGTGTCCATGCGCATGTGCAGTCACACAGGTTGGGCTCAGGCAGTGTCCATGCGCATGTGCAGTCACACAGGTTGGGCTCAGGCAGTGTCCATGCGCATGTGCAGTCACACAGGTTGGGCTCAGGCAGTGTTCGTGCACATGTGCAGTCACACAGGTTGGGCTCAGGCAGTGTCCATGCGCATGTGCAGTCACACAGGTTGGGCTCAGGCAGTGTTCGTGCACATGTGCAGTCACACAGGTTGGGCTCAGGCAGTGTCCATGCGCATGTGCAGTCACACAGGTTGGGCTCAGGCAGTGTCCGTGCGCATGTGCAGTCACACAGGTTGGGCTCAGGCAGTGTTCGTGCACATGTGCAGTCACACAGGTTGGGCTCAGGCAGTGTCTGTGCACATGTGCTGTGATGCATAGAATCATAGAATGGTAGAGTTGGAAGGGTCATCTGGTCCAACCCCCTGCTCATAGCAGGATTCACTAAACCACCTCAGAGAGATGTCTGTCCAGCCTCTGTGTGAAGACTTCCATTGAAGGAGAACTCACCACCTCTCGTTGCAGCCTGTTCCACTCATTGATCACCCTAACTGTCAAAAAGTTTTTTCTAATATCTAATCTGTGTCTCCTCCCATTCAGTTTCATCCCATTGCTTCTAATCTTTCCTTGTGCAAATGAGAATAAAGATGATCCTTCTACAATGTGACAGCCCTTGAGATATTTGTAGACAGCTATTAAGTCTCCTCTCAGTCCTCTTTTTTGCAGGTTGGGCTCAGGCAGTGTCTGTACACATGCACAGTCACACGAGTTGGGCTCAGAAAGTGTCCATACTCAAGCAATTGCTGCCAGTCAAAGTGAAAATTGAGGGGGTATAATGGTGGGCTGAGCTGTAGACCATGCCAAAGGTGCATTGAACCCCCCATTAGTTCGAAATTCTAAGTTATTTTCTCAAGCACTGCACGACTGAAAAGAACAGAGCAAGCATTATTTTTATAGGGGCAAAGTCCCATAAATAACTGTTCCTTTAACATTTTTGCCAAATTTTAAGCACAAAGTTGCATATTCCGAAAAATTTGGAAACACTTGTGAAAAAAAATCATGTATATTAAAATCACTCCAGATGGGAACAAAAGTACATTTGCAAACAAATTTGGAAATTTGATAAAAAGTCGTAATTGATGAATCAGCAGAAAACATCTGGAAAACCCATATCCACAATGACAAATAAAAAAAAAACAAAACAGGCGAAACACATAAGACAGACATTACAAGGGGAAATTACAAAAAAACAGGCACAAATGAAAAACAAAAACTGGACACAAAAAGTGCAAATGCAATACAAGTCCGTCCCCTAGACTACTGCAGCCCCTCCGGATGCTACACAGAAGAACTAGCGAGTTTTGTCACCCGCATTACTCCGGAAATTATCATTGTCATCTGGAAAGAAAAAACTGGGAAAGTCCAGAAGGGATGGAAGGTTCTGCCCTTACAGACAGTGACAGCTCTTCTACAGAACTGCCGCGTGTCACCTCCCGATGCCCCGCTATACAAATCACTGCTAAGTACCACAAGTACAAGAACACAGGTGAAGTGTGAAAATGGGAACAAATCTCATTTCTATGATCTGGCACGTCATTACATAATTTTGATACTGGTAATCACAGTAATTGTCCATGAGTCACAGTAACTGGCAGAGACGGTGCTAAGAACCTCAGAGGAGGCTGGCACCAGCACTGGAAGCACCTCACCAGGCAGGTTACACCTCCAGATTTCATCAGTCTCATGCACATGTCTATTTTATATTACAGTAGGCCACATTTACTGTTCATTGATTACAGAATAAATGTATATATTGATCAAACATCCAAAAGACACAGAATTCCAAGAATACTCACACTATAGACAGAGATACATAAGATTCTGTCTGCAGCCACCACTAGGGCGAGTTAACTGTATACAGAGATACATGATAAGATCCTGTCTGCAGTCACCACTATGGGGAGCTCCATGTATACAGATATACATAAGATTCTGTCTGCAGCCACCACTAGGTGGAGCTTCCTGTATACAGAGATATATGATAAGATCCTGTCTGCAGCCACCACTAGGGGGAGCTCCCTGTATACAGAGATATATGATAAGATCCTGTCTGCAGTCACCACTAGGAGGAGCTCCCTGTATACAGAGATACATGATAAGATCCTGTCAGCAGCCACCACTAGGAGGAGCTCCCTGTATACAGAGATACATGATAAGATCCTGTCTGCAGCCACCACTAGGGGGAGCTCCCTGTATACAGAGATACATGATAAGATCCTGTCTGCAGCCACCACTAGGGGAGCTCCCTGTATACAGAGATATATGATAAGATCCTGTCTGCAGTCACCACTAGGAGGAGCTCCCTGTATACAGAGATACATGATAAGATCCTGTCAGCAGCCACCACTAGGAGGAGCTCCCTGTATACAGAGATACATGATAAGATCCTGTCTGCAGCCACCACTAGGGGGAGCTCCCTGTATACAGAGATATATGATAATATCCTGTCTGCAGCCACCACTAGGGGGAGCTCCTTGTATACAGAGATACATGATAATATTCTGTCTGCAGCCACCTCTAGGGGGAGCTCCCTGTATACAGAGATATATGATAATATCCTGTCTGCAGCCACCACTAGGGGGAGCTCCTTGTATACGGAGATACATAATATCCTGTCTGCAGTCACCATTAGGGGGAGCTCTTGTATACGTAGATACATGATAAGATCCTGTTGGCAGTCACCACTAGGGGGAGCTCCCTGTATACAGAGATACATAAGATCCGGTCTGATGCCACCACTAGGGGGAGCTCTCTGTATATAGAGATACATGATAAGATTCTGTCAGCAGCCACCACTGGGGGAGCTCCCTGTATACAGAGATACATGATAAGATCCTGTCTGCAGCCACCACTATGGGGAGCTCCCTGTATACAGAGATACAGTCATGGCCAAAAGTTTTGAGAATGACACAAATATTATATTTTCACATGATCTGCTGCCCTCTGGTTTTTATGTGTGTGTTTGACAGATGTTTTTATCACAGACAGAAATATAATTGCAAACATATGAGTAACAAAAGCTTATATTGACAGTTAGAATGAGTTAATGCAGCAAGTCAATATTTGCAGTGTTGACCCTTCTTCTTCAGGACCTCTGCAATTCTCCCTGGCATGCTCTCAATCAACTTCTGGACCAAATCCTGACTGATAGCAGTCCATTCTTGCACAATCAATGCTTTAATTTGTCAGAATTTTTAGGTTTTTGTTTGTCCACCCGTCTCTTGATGATTGACCACAAGTTCTCAATGGGATTAAGATCTGGGGAGTTTCCAGGCCATGGACCCAAAATCTCTATGTTTTGTTCCCTGAGCCATTTAGTTATCACCTTTGCTTTATGGCAAGGTGCTCCATCATGCTGGAAAAGGCATTGTTGATCGCCAAACTGCTCTTGGAGGGTTGGGAGAAGTTGCTCTTGGAGGACATTCTGGTACCATTCTTTATTCATGGCTGTGTTTTTAGGCAAGACTGTGAGAGAGACGATTCCCTTGGCTGAGAAGCAACCCCACACATGAATGGTTTCAGGATGCTTAACAGTTGGCATGAGACAAGACTGGTGGTAGCGCTCACCTTGTCTTCTCCGAATGAGGCGTTTTCCTGATGTCCCAAACAATCGAAAAGGGGATTCATCAGAGAAAATAACTTTACCCCAGTCCTCAGCAGTCCACTGCCTGTACCTTTTGCAGAATATCAGTCTGTCCATGATGTTTTTTCTGGAGAGAAGTGGCTTCTTTGCTGCCCTCCTTGAGACCAGGCCTTGCTCCAAGAGTCTCCGCCTCACAGTGCGTGCAGATGCACTCACACCTGCCTGCTGCCATTCCTGAGCAAGCTCTGCACTGCTGGTAGCCAATCCCGCAGCTGAAACACTTTTAAGAGACGGTCCTAGCGCTTGCTGGTCTTTCTTGGGTGCCCTGAAGCCTTTTTGGCAACAATGGAACCTCTCTCCTTGAAGTTCTTGATGATGCGATAGATTGTTGACTGAGGTGCAATCTTTCTAGCTGCGATACTCTTCCCTGTTAGGCCATTTTTGTGCATTGCAATGATGACTGCACGTGTTTCTTTAGAGATAACCATGGCTAACAGAAAGAAAACAATGATGCCAAGCACCAGCCTCCTTTTAAAGTGTCCAGTGGTCTCATTCTTACTTAATCATGACAGATTGATCTCCAGCCATGTCCTCATCAACACCCACACCTGTGTTAATGGAGCAATCACTGAAAAGAGGTTAGCTGGTCCTTTTAAGGCAGGGCTGCAATGATGTTGAAATGTGTTTTGGGGGATAAAGTTCATTTTCTAGCCAAATATTGACTTTGCAAGTAATTGCTGTTAAGCTGATCACTCTTTATAACATTCTGGAGTATATGCAAATTGCCATTAGAAAAAGTGAAGCAGTAGACTTTGTAAAAATTAATATTTGTGTCATTCTCAAAACTTTTGGCCATGACTGTACAAGATAAGATCCTGTCTGCAGCCACCACTAGGGGGAGCTCCCTGTATACAGAGATACAAGATAAGATCCTGTCTGCAGCCACCACTAGGGGGAGCTCCCTGTATACAGAGACACATGATAAGATCCTGTCTGCAGCTACCACTAGGGGGAGCTCCCTGTATGCAGAGATACATGATAAGATCCTGTCTGCAGCCACCACTAGGGGGAGCTCCCTGTATACAGAGATATAAGATAAGATCTTGTCTGCAGTCACCACTAGGTGAGCTCCCTGTTACAGAGATACTGATAAGATCCTGTCTGCAGCCACCACTAGGGGAGCTCCTGTATACAGAGATACAAGATAAGATCCTGTCTGCAGCCACACTAGGAGGAACTCCTTGTATACAGAGATACAAAAAGATCCTGCCTGCTGCCACCACTAGGGGAGCTCCTGTATACAGAGATACAGATAAGATCTGTCTGCAGCCACCACTAGGGGGACCTTCCTGTATACAGAGATACAAGATAAGATCCTGTCTGCAGCCACCACTAGGAGGAACTCCTTGTATACAGAGATACATGATAAGATCCTGTCTGCAGCCACCACTAGGGGGAACTCCTTGTATACAGAGATACAAGATAAGATCCTGTCGGCAGTCACCACTAGGGGGAGTTCCCTGTATACGGAGATACATGATAAGATTCTGGTTTCCCGTGAATCTACAGGTTAGGTCAGTGATGGCGAACCTTTTAGAGAAAGGCAAATGGCAGCCCAAAACCCATGTATTTACCACAAAGTGCCAACACTGCTATTTAACTTGGGGCTGGTGCGGACATTACAGAAGACATGCAAAACACTCACACACACACACACACACACTGCCCCTCTGCAAAATACACATACACTGCCCCCCTGCACAATATATATATATATATATATATACACATATACATATACACACACCCCCTACCCAATATATCTATCTATCTATATATATATAAAATTGAATGTGTGTGTGTGTGTATCACCAACCAATCGCTAAGCATCTTTCATTTCACCAGAGCTGTTTAAAAGAAGCTGAGCTGTGATTGGTTGCTATGAGCAACAGTTTTCTCACTCCACGACAACACCTCAGCAGACAGTGACTGGGTGGTTCTGACCCCAGGCTCTCAAAGGGAACCCCGTTATGGAATTTAGGACCGTTCAATTCAGCGCTGTGGTTCTGACTCCAGGCCCCTCTCAAAAGGGATCCCGGAAAGGAAGTGAGGGCAAATCCACTCAGCGCTTTGGTACTGACCCCAGGCCTCTCTTAAAGGGATCTCCAGTATGGAAGTTAGGGCAAATCCCTCAGCGCTCTGATTCTGACCCCAGGCCTCTCAAAGGGATCTCCGGTATAGAAATTAGGGTAAACCCCTCAGCTTTTTGACAGTTAGGGTGATCAATGAGTGGAACAGGCTGCAACGAGAGGTGGTGAGTTCTCCTTCAATGGAAGTCCTCACACAGAGGCAGGACAGACATCTGTCTGAGATGGTTTAGTGAATCCTGCTATGAGCAGGGGGTTGGACCAGATGGCCCAGGAGGTCCCTTCCAATGCTACCATTCTATGCATGACAGCACATGTGCACAGACTCTATACAATATACACACACTGCCCCTCTGCACACTATACACACACACTGCTCCTCTGCACAATATACACACACACTGCCCCTCTGCACAATAAACACACACACACTGCACCTCTGCACAATATACACACACTGCCCCTCTGCACAATAAACACACACACACTGAACCTCTGCACAATATACACACACTGCCCCTCTGCACAATATACTCACACACTGCTCCTCTGCACAATATACACACACTGCTCCTCTGCACACTATACACACACTGCTCCTCTGCACAATATACACACACACTACCCCTCTGCACAATATACACACACTGCCCCTCTGCACAATATACACACACACTGCTCCTCTGCACAATATACACACACTGCCCTCTGCACACTATACACACACACTGCTCCTCTGCACAATATACACACACTGCCCCTCTGCACAATATACACACACTGCCCCTCTGCACACTATACACACACACTGCTCCTCTGCACACTATACACACACACTGCTCCTCTGCACACTATACACACACACTGCTCCTCTGCACAATATACACACACACTGCCCCTCTGCACAATAAAACACACACACACACTGCACCTCTGCACAATATACACACACTGCCCCTCTGCACAATATACACACACACTGCTCCTCTGCACAATATACACACACACTGCCCCTCTGCACAATAAACACACACACACTGCACTATATATATATATATATATATATATATATATATATATATATATGGATACACACACACACTGCCCCTCCGCACAATATACATACACACACTGCCCCTCTACACAATAAACACACACACATTGCTCCTTTGCACAAAATACACACACACTGCACAATAAACACACACACACAGCCCCTCTGCACAATATACACACACCTTTCACAATATACAGTACAGACCAAAAGTTTGGACACACCTTCTCATTCAAAGATTTTTCTGTATTTTCATGACTATGAAAATTGTACATTCACGCTGAAGGCATCAAAACTATGAATTAACACATGTGGAATTATATACTTAACAAAAAAGTGTGAAACAACTGAAAATATGTCTTATATTCTAGGTTCTTCAAAGTAGCCACCTTTTGCTTTGATGACTGCTTTGCACACTCTTGGCATTCTCTTGATGAGCTTCAATAGGTAGTCACCGGAAATGGTCTTCCAACAATCTTGAAGGAGTTCCCAGTGATGCTTAGCACTTGTTGGCCCTTTTGCCTTCACGCTGGGGTCCAGCTCACCCCAAACCATTTCGACTGGGTTCAGGTCTGGTGACTGTGGAGGCCAGGTCATCTGGCGTAGCACCCCATCACTCTACTTCTTGGTCAAATAGCCCTTACACAGCTTGGGGTCATTGTCCTGTTGAAAAATAAATGATGGTCCAACTAAACGCAAACCGTATGGAATAGCATGCCGCTGCAAGATGCTGTGGTAGCCATGCTGGTTCAGTTTGCCTTCAATTTTGAATACCGTATATACTCATGTATAAGCTGACCCGTGTATAAGCCGACCCCCCTAATTTTGCCACAAAAAACTGGGAAAACTTATTGACTCGTGTACAAGCCTAGGGTGAAAAATGATTATGCCCCCATATGATGCTCCACAGATTATGCCCAATATGCTCCACAGATTATGCCCCTATATGCTCCACAGATTATGCCCTATATGCTCCAGATTATGCCCCCATATGCTCCAGATTATGCCCAATATGCTTCAGAGATTATGCCCCCATATGCTCGATTATGCCCCCATATATTCCACAGATTATGCCCCCATATGCTCCAGATTATGCCCCCATATGTTCCAGATTATGCCCCATATGCTCCAGATTATGCCCCCATATGTTCCACAGCTTATGCCCCCATATGCTCCATATTATGCCCCCATATGTTCCACATCTTATGCCCCCATATGCTCCATATTATGCCCCATATGCTCCATATTATGCCCCCATATGTTCCACAGCTTATGCCCCCATATGCTCCATATTATGCCCCCATATGTTCCACAGCTTATGCCCCCATATGCTCCATATTATGCCCCATATGCTCCATATTATGCCCCCATATGCTCCAGATTATGCCCCATATGTTCACAGCTTATGCCCCATATGCTCCATATTATGCCCCCATATGCTCCATATTATGCCCCCATATGCTCCATATTATGCCCCATATGTTCCAGATTATGCCCCATATGCTGCTGCAAAAAAAAAAAAAAATGACATACTCACCTCGCTGGGCCAGGTGCCGGTGTCCTGAGCAGGCAGTGACACTGGCACCTGAGATATTTACCTGTCCTCTCTGCACCGCAGCGCTGCGTCCTCGGCAGTGAATGATCAGGCAGGGGGCGCGGCGCTCACTAATGATGTCATCGCGCCCTCTGCTGATCATTCACAGCCAGAGGAGTCAGACGAGGACGCAGCCTGCAGCGTGGAACGGGACAGATAAGTATCGCTATACTCACCCCTCCACCGCGCGTCCCTGCAGCCTCTCCTCTTCTCCCAGCGCTCTCCGCAGCGCTTCCTTCCTACAGCGGTCACATGGTACCGCTCATTAAAGTCATGAATATGTGCATATTCATGACTTTAATGAGCGGTGGCATGTGACCGCTGCAGGAAGGAGCCGGAGATCGTGGGAGAAGCAGAGGGGGCTGCAGAGACCGCGGTGGCGGAGAGGTGAGTATAATCCGACACCCCCGCTCCCCCTCCCCGCCGACCACCCGTATATGACCCGCGTATAAGCCGAGAGGGGGACTTTCAGCCCTAAAAAATGGGCTGAAAATCTCGGCTTATACACGAGTATATATGGTAAATCCCCAACAGTGTCACAAGCAAAGCACCCCCACACCATCACACCTCCTCCTCCATGAGAACCAGGCATGTAGAGTCCATTCGCTTACCTTTTTTGCATTGCACAAAGACACGGTGGTTGGAACCAAAGCTCTCAAATTTGGACTCATCAGACCAAAGCACAGATTTCCACTGGTCTAATGTCCATTCCTTGTGTTCTTCAGCCCAAACAAGTCTCTTCTGCTTGTTGCCTGTCCTTAGCAGTGGTTTCCTAGCAGCTATATTACCATGAAGGCCTGCTGCACAAAGTCTCCTCTTAACAGTTGTTGTAGAGATGTGTCTGCTGCTAGAACTCTGTGTGGAATTGACCTGGTCTCTAATCTGAGCTGCTGTAAACCTGCGATTTCTGAGGCTGGTGACTCGGATAAACTTATCCTCAGAAGCAGAGGTGACTCTTGGTCTTCCTTTCCTGGGGCAGTCCTCATGTGAGCCAGTTTCTTTGTAGCGCTCGATGGTTTTTGCAACTGCACTTGGGGACACTTTCAAAGTTTTCCCATCATGACTTTAATGAGCGGTACCACGTGACCGCTGAACACAGGCACCAGAGACCATGGGAGAAGCAGGGGGGCTGCAGAGACCCTGGTATATGACTCTAGTATAAACCGAGAGGAGCACTTTCAGCCCTAAAAAATGGGCTGAAAATCTCGGCTTATACTCGAGTATATACGGTGTGTATATATATATATATATATATATATATATATACACTGCTCAAAAAAATAAAGGGAACACTCAAATAACACATCCTAGATCTGAGTGAATGAAATATTCTCATTGAATACTTTGTTCTGTACAAAGTTAAATGTGCTATCATCATAATCACACAAAAATCATCAATGGATATCAAATTTATTAACCAATGGAGGCCTGGATTTGGAGTCACCCACAAAATTAAAGTGAAATGTAATGTCCTTAAAACAAGTCAAAATGATGCTCAGTAGTGTGTATGTGTGGCCTCCACGTGCCTGTATGACCTCCCTACAACGCCGGCATGCTCCTGATGAGGCGGCGGATGGTCTCCTGAGGGATCTCCTCCAGACCTGGACTAAAGCATCCGTCAACTCCTGGACAATCTGTGGTGCAACGTGATGTTGGTGGATTGAGCAAGACATGATGTCCCAAATGTGCTCAATTGGTTTCAGGTCTGGGGAACGGGCGGGTCAGTCCATAACTTTAATGCCTTCATCTTGCAGGAACTGCTGATACACTCCAGCCACATGAGGTCTGGCATTGTCCTGCATTAGGAGGAACCCATGGCCAGCCACACCAGCATATGGTCTCACAAGGGGTCTGAGGATCTCATCTCGGTATCTAATGGCAGTCAGGCTACTTCTGGGGAGCACATGAAATGCCACCCCACACCATTACTGACCCACTGCCAAACTGGTCATGCGGAAGGATGTTGCAGGCAGCAGATCGCTCTCCACGGCGTCTCCAGACTCTGTCACGTCTGTCACATGTGCTCAGTGTGAACCTGCTTTCATCTGTGAAGAGCACAGGGCGCCAGTGTCGAATTTGCCAATCCTGGTGTTCTGTGGCAAATGCCAAGCATCCTGCACGGTGTTGGGCTGTGAGCACAACCCCCATCTGTGGACGTCGGGCACTCAGACCATCCTCATGGAGTCGGTTTCTAACCGTTTGTGCAGACACATGCACATTTATGGCCTACTGGAGGTCATTCTGCAGGGCTCTGGCAGTGCTCCTCCTGTTCCTCCTTGCACAAAGGCAGAGGTAGCGGTCCTGCTGCTGGGTTGTTGCCCTCCTATGGCCCCCTCCACGTCTCCTGGTGTACTGGCCTGTCTCCTGGTAGCGCCTCCAGCCTCTGGACACTATGCTGACAGACACAGCAAACCTTCTTGCCACAGCTCACATAGATGTGCCATCCTGGATGAGCTGCACTACCTGAGCCACTTGTGTGGTTTGCAGAGTCCGTCTCATGCTACCACGAGTGTGAAAGCACAACCAACATTCAAAAGTGACCAAAACATCAGCCAAAAAGCATTGGTACTGAGATGTGGTCTGTGGTCCCCACCTGCAGAACCACTCCTTTATTGAGTGTGTCTTGATAATTGCAAATAATTTCCATCTGTTGCATATTCCATTTGCACAACAGCATGTGAAATTCTGTTGTTTAGTGTTACCTTTTCTTTTGAGCTTTATATATATATATATATATATATATATATATATATATATATATAGATAGATACATACCCTGCCCTCTGCACAACACACATACACACTGCCCCTCTGCATAATATACACACACTGCTCCTCTGAACAATATATACACACATCCTGCACAAAATATATATATATATATATATATATATATATACAGTACAGACCAAAAGTTTGGAAACACCTTCTCATTTAAAGATTTTTCTGTATTTTCATGACTATGAAAATTGTAAATTCACACTGAAGGCATCAAAACTATGAATTAACACATGTGGAATTATATACTTAACAAAAAAGTGTGTAACAACTGAAATTATGTCTTATATTCTAGGTTCTTCAAAGTAGCCACCTTTTGCTTTGATGACTGCTTTGCACACTCTTGGCATTCTCTTGATGAGCTTCAAGAGGTAGTCACCGGAAATGGTCTTCCAACAATCTTGAAGGAGTTTTCACTTCACAGGTGTGCCCTGTCAGGTTTATAAGTGGGATTTCTGGCCTTATAAATGGGGTTGGGACCATCAGCTGTGTTGTGCAGAAGTCTGGTGGATACACAGCTGATAGTCCTACTGAATAGACTGTTAGAATTTGTATTATGGTAAGAAAAAAGCAGCTAAGTAAAGAAAATCGAGTGGCCATCATTACTTTAAGAAATGAAGGTCAGTCAGTCCGAAAAATTGGGAAAACTTTGAAAGTGTCCCCAAGTGCAGTTGCAAAAACCATCAAGCGCTACAAAGAAACTGGCTCACATGAGGACTGCCCCAGGAAAGGAAGACCAAGAGTCACCTCTGCTTCTGAGGATAAGTTTATCTGAGTCACCAGCCTCAGAAATCGCAGGTTTACAGCAGCTCAGATTAGAGACCAAGTCAATGCCACACAGAGTTCTAGCAGCAGACACATCTTTACAACAACTGTTAAGAGGAGACTTTGTCCAGCAGGCCTTCATGGTAAAATAGCTGCTAGGAAACCACTGCTAAAGACAGGCAACAAGCAGAAGAGACTTGTTTGGGCTGAAGAACACAAGGAATGGACATTAGTCCAAATTTGAGATCTTTGGTTCCAACCACCATGTCTTTGTGCGACGCAGAAAAGGTGAACGGATGGACTCTACATGCCTGGTTCCCACCGTGAAGCATGGAGGAGGAGGTGTGATGGTGTGGGGGTGCTTTGCTGGTGACACTGTTGGGGATTTATTCAAAATTGAAGACATATTGAACCAGCATGGCCACCACAGCATCTTGCAGCGGCATGCTATTCCATCCGGTTGTCGTTTAGTTGGACCATCATTTATTTTTCAACAGGACAATGACCCCAAACACACCTTCAGGCTGTGTAAGGGCTATTTAACCAAGAAGGAGAGTGATGGGGTGCTACGCCAGATGACCTGGCCTCCACAGTCACCAGACCTGAACCCAATCGAGATGGTTTGGGGTGAGCTGGACCGCAGAGTGAAGGCAACAGGGCCAACAAGTGCTAAGCATCTCTGGGAACTCCTTCAAGATTGTTGGAAGACAATTTCCGGTGGCTACCTTTGAAGCTCATCAAGAGAATGCCAAGAGTGTGCAAAGCAGTCATCAAAGAAAAAGGTGGCTACTTATAAGAACCTAGAATTTAAGACATATTTTCAGTTGTTTCACACTTTTTGTAAAGTATATAATTCCACATGTGTTAATTCATAGTTTTGATGCCTTCAGTGTGAATGTACAATTTTCATACTCATGAAAATACAGAAAAATCTTTAAATGAGAAGGTGTGTCCAAACTTTTGGGCTGTACTGTACATACATACACACACTGCCCCTCTGCACAATATATATACACACACATTGCTCCTCTGAACAATGCATACACACACACCCTGCCCCCTGCACAATACACACATATATACACACACACTGTACCACTGAATAAAGCAGCCCCCCATCCTCACACACTGCCTCTGTGAAAACTGCAACCCCATTCACAATGATACATTTGATGTTGGCTTCTGCTGGATCTCTTACCAGCGCACGCTTGCCCACGATGTCTCTGCTCCTGTGCGACTCTGGCGCCGTCAGTAGTGTGAGGAGGTCAGTAGCATGATGACGTCATTACACGGCTGAACGGACCCGGGGCTGACAGGCGCTCCTCTGCCCCAGTCTTGCGTCTTATAGAGGCAAATACATTTGACCAGGGTAAGGGAGCGGCGGGGGCCTGGGGTGCGTGCCCACAGAGAGGGTTTTGTGTGTCCCCTCTGGCACACCTCCACTGCTGTAGGCTATAGGTTGAGCTAGATGGACTTATGTCGACTTTCAACCTTAAAAATGACAAAACTTTATTTGTGCATCACCATGAACAGCGTCAAATTTAAAATAAAAATGATAGAACTGCTTTTTAATGTTTCTTCCAATAAAGAGATAATGAGTCATATGTACCCCAAAAAGGTGCCTGATAAATAAAATTCATCTACAAAAACACAAGCCCTCACATATTAGTACAAAGGAACAGAAAACTAAAATATAGCTACAAGAACGAGGATGGAAAAAAGGGAAAAAAAAAAAGAAGCTTCGTCCTAAAGACCCCAAATGGCTCAGTGATGAAGAGGCTAACCCCCCACAACACAAGGGCAGCTTCATGAGACTGGGGTTGTGCCCACAGGGATCGCTGGATTACAATGCACCACTTAATTAATTAGGGCTACTCTTAATTGTCATGTGTCTCCACCAGAAATCTACTACAGTCAAATGCTGGATGAAGACGCCACAAAAGTGGGAAAACTTTCCATGAATGCCTGCTCTGCCCCATATAGTAGTAGCTGGCGGAGATTGGCGCAAAAACACCAAAAGTTGCAAGTTAGATTATTCAGGAAACATGTGAAGGCCATTACTGATAAAACTACATTTAATATATAAAGTTTCATCTCTGAATAGATTACTGAGGGACAGTCTCATTCTGCCCGCCATCCTCGGTCTCATCCTGCCCGTCATTCTCATTCTGCTCGTCATCGTCATCCTGCCCGTCATCCTCATTCTCATCCTGCACGTCACTCTCATCCTCATCCTTTCCATCATCCTTATTCTCATCCTGCCAGTCATCCTCATCCTCCTCTTGCCAGTCAGGCCGGGATCACACATGCGAGGAATACGGCCGAGTCTCGCATGTTAATACCCGGCCTTGTGAGCAGAGCGTGCGGCTCCATGTATTACTCTGCCGCCGCACGCTTCACTCCCAAGGCCAACGGCAGTGTCGGGTATTAACATGTGAGACTCGGCCGTATTCCTTCATTGTGTGATCCAGGCGTCACTCTATTCCTGCCCGTCACTCTCATTCTCCTCCTACCAGTCACTTTCTTCCTACCCATCATTCTCATCCTGCCCGTCATCCTTATTCTCATCCTGTACATCGTTCTCATCCTTATCCTTTCCATCATCCTTATTCTAATCCTGCCCGTCATACTCATCCTGCCCGTCACTCTCATCCTCCTCCTGCCTGTCACTCTATTCCTGCCCGTCACTCTCATTCTCCTCCTACCACTCTCTTCCTGCCCATCATTCTCATCCTGCCCGTCATCCTTATTCTCATCCTGCACATCACTCTCACCCTCATTCTAATCCTGCCCATCATACTCATCCTGCCCATCATTCTCATGAGGCTCGTCATTCTCATTCTGCCCGTCATCCTCATCCTGCACATCACTCTCATCCTTTCCATCATCCTTATTCTCATCCTGCCCGTCACTCTCATTCTCCTCCTACCAGTCACTGTCTTCCTGCCCATCATTCTCATCCTACCCATCATCCTTATTCTCATCCTGCACATCACTCTCACCCTCATTCTAATCCTGCCCATCAAACTCATCCTGCCCATCATTCTCATTGTTACACTCGGTCCCAGCGCTGGCTCTGCACTCCGTTCTGCTCACTCACCTGTCCCATCTGCTCCTCGGCGTCCTGTGTCCTCCTCCACTTCCTGGCACGCTGCTGGCAGGCCTCCAGATAGTCTGCTTAGGACGCGAGGCCGCGCCCACGTCTCTCTTAAAGGGGCAGCGTGCATTTTTGAAATAGCTAATTAACCAATGGCTGCGCACTCAGTACTATATCTGGTCACTCCACCATTAGGGGAGTGCCGGAGCAACGTGTTCTATCATTGCTACATCCGGTTCTGTTCCTGATCTGTCTGCACTGCGTCTGCAGTCTCTGTGCTTCGCTGATACTGTTTGTCTCCTCAGATCATTGCTAACCCGTATCTGGCTAACCTGGACAATCTCGGCTATTACTGGCGCAAGTGTCATGCCGTTCCGCCATCAGCCATCCGTACCCGTGGACCGTGACAAGGTCACTGGAGCCAGCCTACTACCATCCATTCTGGACCAGGACCTTACCCTTCTCCGTCAAGAACCCTCCACGGACTCTGTAAATACCTGTTACCCTTTTGGTCCCTCTGGGACAGCTGCCACGTGTCCGGGGTCTAACTGGAGGTAGCACCTGTGTCCTCCGGGTATTCCATTCTGGTCCTGTTCGAGGGGCCTTACTACGGGTACCCGGGGCTCACTAGTTACGCCCCCTTCGGAGCCCCCCGGACCGCGGTCTCGAGGTTCCACATTAAAAAATAAAAACGAATGTGAACTTCACCACCTCTGCCTCCGCTTCCATTCGTTACAGATTGCTCCGGCCATGGAACCCGCTGGATCCCAGAGATCTCCGACCACGGATCTGTGCCAGGAGGTGACCCGTTTGGGAGTTCAACAGGAAAAGATCACGACTTATCTACGCAGCTTGTCTACCCGCATGGATTCCTTAGGGTCCTCGTCTGCACCTGACTCTTCTATCAATAATCAGGTACCAGTTCCCATGGCAAGTCAAGGTCCCCGTCTGGCGGCTCCTACCCGTTTCCAGGGTGACCCTACTCTGTGTCGGGGTTTCCTCAATCAGTGCACTCTACACTTCGAAATCTTGGGGCATATGTTTGCTTCTGACCGAGCCAAGGTGGGCTTCATCATGTCACACCTGGGAGGAGAGGCCCTCGCCTGGCTAAACCCGCTTCAATCTTTCCTAGAGACTTTTCGCAGGACTTTCGATGAACCTGGTCGCACCACTTCGACTGCCTCAGCTCTGCTCCGCCTGCGCCAAGGTACTCTCACGGTAGCTCAGTATGCTGTTAAATTCCGCACCCTCTCGTCTGAATTATCGTGGAACAATGAGGCCCTGGTTGCTAACTTCTGGGAAGGCCTATCCGGAAGAATCAAGGATGAGCTGGCGGGACGGGACAGACCTACCCTCTTGGAAGAGCTAATATCCTTGGCAACCCGAATTGACCTGCGTTTTCAGGAGCGCTCCATGGAGATCAAGCGGGACAAAAGGTCCTATCACCTGGACTCTAGTTTGTACAAAACAGGTACTTCGCCCTCCGCCTCCGAGGCCATGGAGGTGGACCATGTAAGTTTGGCCACCCGCCGCCGGGAGGCACGTCGCAAGGAGGGAAGTTGTTACTACTGCGGTAGTTCTGAACATTTGATCCATTTCTGTCCTAAAAAGTCGGGAAACTCCAGTGCCTAGGTCCGGTAGGAGGGGCCAACCTAGGTAGAGAACAGTCCTCTCCCTCTTTACATATCTCAGTCTCCGTGTCCTATGGAGCAATAAAATTCTCCGAACATTGTCTACTGGATTCTGGAGCTGCAGGGAACTTCATCCAGCAGGCGGTTGTGGATCATTACCGCTTACCAGTCCAGCGTCTTCCTGATCCGTTACAGGTGTCCGCCGTGGATGGCAAACCGCTGACCGAGCCCGTCCAGTTTCAAACTGAGTTGGTGGAACTCCGGGTAGGTCTAATGCATACTGAACGAATGCGATTTTATGTATATCCCGGTTTATCCCATCCCATGCTTTTAGGTTTACCTTGGCTCCAGATGCATGAACCAGTCCTTAATTGGAAAACTGGAGAAGTTCTGCGTTGGGGAGATACCTGCATGAATCGTTGCTTAACCCGGATTCAACCTGTTTCGCCTCCAGTCCAGCCTGATACCCTGCCAGGGTTGCCTTCCGTCTATTGGTCCTTCTCTGACGTCTTTGGGAAAAAGGAGGCTGAGAGACTACCTCCACACAGGTCGTATGACTGTCAGATAGAGCTTCTTCCTGGAGCATCTCCTCCTCGCGGGAGAGTTTATCGCCTTTCACAGGCAGAGACTCAGGCCATGTCGGACTACATCCAAGAGAATCTGGCTAGAGGATTTATCCGAAAGTCATCGTCACCGGCAGGAGCTGGATTCTTCTTTGTGAAGAAAAAGGATGGATCCTTGCGGCCCTGCATTGACTATCGGGGTCTAAGTCAAATCACGGTAAAAAACAGGTATCCATTACCTCTTATTTCAGAGCTGTTTGATCGTCTCCGAGGGGCCAAGATCTTCACCAAATTGGACCTCAGAGGGGCCTACAACCTGATCCGAGTCAGAGAGGGGGACGAATGGAAAACAGCCTTCAACACCCGTGACAGCCACTATGAATACCTGGTAATGCCATTCGGCCTAAGCAATGCACCTGCGGTTTTTCAGGAATTTGTTAATGACATTTTCAGGGACTTGCTCTATACTTGTGTCGTGGTTTACCTGGACGATATTTTGATTTTTTCTGCTGACTTGACGTCACACCGGAGGCAAGTACGCCTGGTCTTACAAAGACTGAGAGAGAACAGGCTATATGCCAAATATGAGAAATGCCTCTTTGAGCAGTCTTCTTTGCCTTTCCTTGGGTACATTGTATCTTCCACAGGATTAAAGATGGATCCGGAGAAGTTGTCTGCAGTTCTCAACTGGCCTCGTCCGTCTGGGCTAAAAGCCATACAAAGGTTCCTCGGGTTCGCCAATTACTACCGCCAATTTATTCCACACTTTTCCACCCGAGTGGCTCCAATCACAGCCTTAACCCAGAAAGGTGTAAACTCTAAGGAATGGTCCTCCGAGGCAGAAGAGGCCTTTGTTTCTCTCAAAAAAGCCTTCGCTTCCGCACCCGTTCTCCATCGTCCTAATTCAAGTGAGCAATTTTTTCTTGAAGTTGACGCTTCTTCCATAGGTGCAGGAGCAGTTCTGACCCAGAAGTCGTCTACCGGGCGGATGATCTCGTGTGGTTTTTTTTCCAAGGTTTTTTCTCCTGCAGAAAGGAACTACTCTGTCGGTGATCGCGAACTGTTGGCCATCAAATTGGCTCTGCAAGAATGGAGACATCTTCTTGAAGGAGCTCATCACCAGGTAATCATATTCACCGACCATAAAAACCTTGCCTATCTCCAATCTGCTTTAAGACTGAATCCCCGTCAGGCCCGTTGGGCATTATTTTTTGCCCGTTTCAATTTTGTACTTCACTTCCGTCCAGCTGACAAGAACATCAAGGCAGACGCACTCTCTAGAGCCTTCTTGCCTCCTGAACTGGAGGAGGAACCTCAGCACATTATTGAACCTTCTAAGTTAGTCTCTGTTGCCTCCACTGATCTGGCCCGGCTTCCTCCTGGGAAGACTTTCGTGTCCGCCTCTGATCGTAGTCGTGTTCTGCGCTGGGGTCATTCTTCTAAGTTGGCTGGCCATGCTGGTCAGAGAAAGACGCAGCAACTCATCTCCCGTTATTACTGGTGGCCTACCATGGGCAAGGATATCCAGGAGTTTGTCGCAGCCTGTCCTTCATGTGCCCGTAACAAAACTGTTAAACATCTACCAGCCGGCAGGCTTCTGCCTCTTCCGATTCCGTCCGCTCCCTGGCAGCACATCGCGATGGATTTCATCACGGATCTTCCCATTTCTTCTGGCTGCTCAGTGGTATGGGTTGTGGTGGACCGCTTCTCTAAAATGGCCCACTTCGTTCCGCTATCTGGCCTCCCGTCTGCTCCAGAACTGGCCACTCACTTCATTCAGCACATCTTCCGTCTACATGGATTTCCTCTCCACATCGTGTCCAACAGGGGCGTCCAGTTCACCTCTAAGTTCTGGAGAGGACTCTGTAAAATGGTAAAAATTGAACTAGATTTTTCTTCTGCATATCATCCCCAGTCTAATGGGCAAGTGGAGAGGATCAGTCAAATCCTGGCTGGATACCTGCGTCACTTCGTCAACGCTCATCATAATGACTGGGTAGAATTACTGCCCTGGGCGGAATTCTCCTACAACAACCAAGTAAGTGAATCTTCTGGAAAGTCTCCCTTTCAGATTGTGTTTGGACTGCAACCCGGAATTCTTCTTCCTGTCTCGGGATTGTCTGATGTTCCGTCAGTCGATACCTTGTCTAAGAATTTCTCGGACATTTGGAGAGAGACCAGGTCGGCTTTGGAGAAAGCTTCTCAACGTATGAAAACGCATGCGGACAAAAGACGTTTGGAGGCTCCCATCTTTCGTCCAGGAGACAAGGTATGGCTCTCCTCCAAGTACATCCGTCTGAAGTTACCATCGTACAAATTGGGTCCCCGTTTCATTGGTCCCTTTGAAGTCTTGAGACAAATCAACCCGGTCTCTTATAAACTGAAATTGCCTAATTCTCTACGAGTACCTAACTCCTTTCATGTTTCCCTCCTCAAACCAGTAGTGTTGAGCTCCTTCTTTAAGGACCCGGGTACCACTCCTGATCCGGTCTCTGAGGATGATGTTTTTGAGGTAAAACATATCTTGGCCTCTAAGAGAGTAAGAGGTAGGATCTATTACCTGGTGGACTGGAAAGGTTTTGGTCCTGAGGAGAGATCTTGGGAGCCTAAAGAGAACATCCAGGCTCCTCTTCTTCTTAAAAGATTTCACGCAGGCTTGAAAAAGAGGGGGAGTAAAGAGGGGGATACTGTTACACTCGGTCCCAGCGCTGGCTCTGCACTCCGTTCTGCTCACTCATCGGTCCCATCTGCTCCTCGGCGTCCTGTGTCCTCCTCCACTTCCTGGCACGCTGCTGGCAGGCCTCCAGATAGTCTGCTTAGGACGCGAGGCCGCGCCCACCGTCTCTCTTAAAGGGGCAGCGTGCATTTTTTGAAATAGCTAATTAACCAATGGCTGCGCACTCAGTACTATATCTGGTCACTCCACCATTAGGGGAGTGCCGGAGCAACGTGTTCTATCATTGCTACATCCGGTTCTGTTCCTGATCTGTCTGCGCTGCGTTTGCAGTCTCTGTGCTTCGCTGATACTGTTTGTCTCCTCAGATCATTGCTAACCCGTATCTGGCTAACCTGGACAATCTCGGCTATTACTGGCGCAAGTGTCATCCCGTTCCGCCATCAGCCATCCGTACCCGTGGACCGTGACAAGGTCACTGGAGCCAGCCTACTACCATCCATTCTGGACCAGGACCTTACCCTTCTCCGTCAAGAACCCTCCACGGACTCTGTAAATACCTGTTACCCTTTTGGTCCCTCTGGGACAGCTGCCACGTGTCCGGGGTCTAACTGGAGGTAGCACCTGTGTCCTCCGGGTATTCCATTCTAGTCCTGTTCGAGGGGCCTTACTACGGGTACCCGGGGCTCACTAGTTACGCCCCCTTCGGAGCCCCCCGGACCGCGGTCTCGAGGTTCCACATTAAAAAATAAAAACGAATGTGAACTTCACCACCTCTGCCTCCGCTTCCATTCGTTACACTTATCCTGCTCGTCATTCTCATTCTGCCAGTCATCCTCATCCTGCACATCACTCTCATCCTTTCCATCATCCTTATTCTCATCCTGCCTGTCACTCTCATTCTCCTCCTACCAGTCACTGTCTTCCTGCCCATCATTCTCATACTACCCATCATCCTTATTCTCATCCTGCACATCACTCTCACCCTCATTCTAATCCTGCCCATCAAACTCATCCTGCCTATCATTCTCATCCTGCTCGTCATTCTCATTCTGCCAGTCATCCTCATCCTGCACATCACTTTCATCCTTTCCATCATCCTTATTCTCATCCTGCCTGTCATTCCCATCCTTCCCATCACTCTCATTCTCCTCCTACCAGTCACTGTCTTCCTGCCCATCATTCTCATCCTACCCATCATCCTTATTCTCATTCTGCCAGTCATCCTCATCCTGCACGTCACTCTCATCCTTTCCATCATCCTTATTCTCATCCTGCACGTCATTCTCACCCTGCCCGTTCTCCTCCTACCAGTCACTCTCTCCCAGCCCATCATTCTCATCCTACCCATCATCATTATTCTCATCCTGCCCGTCACTCTCATCCTCATCCTTTCCATCATCGTTATTCTAATCCTACCTGTCATCCTCATCCTGCCCGTCACCCTCATTCTCATACTGCACGTCACTCTCATCTTTCCATCATCCTTATTCTCATTGTGCCAGTCATCCTCATCCTGCCCGTCATTCTAATCGTGCCAGTCACTCATCCACCTCCTGCCTATCACTCTATTCCTGTCCGTCACTCTCATTCTTCTCCGACCAGTCACTCTCTTCCTGTCCATCATTCTCATCCTGCCAGTCATTCTCATTCTCATCCTGACCATCATTCTCATTCTGCCAGTCATTCTCATTTGAACCATCATTCTCATTCTGCCAGTCATTTTCACCAGTGCCCCCACAGTACATAATGGATGAAAGGTACTGTTACTTTGACTTCTCTGTGGCTGAGGGGCATAAGACGCACCCCAATGTACCCTATATGTCTATAGGGACCATCCCCCGTCATTGGGGTGCACAAGCTCTTTGACTCTCCCCTATGGCGACATAATAAGTTCTCAGCATCAATTATGTGAGATGCTTCAGATAAATCACTCACCCGCTCCAGATCCACAACCCGATCCTGGGGGGAGAAAAACATAAATGTCATCCACTCCAGCACAAGTGTCATCTATTACAACAAGTTACATCACTCCCATCATTCCTGCCTGCCTCACTGATATCTAATTGTAGAAGTGGAAGCTTTTCATTGGCATCACACTATACCAGGATTTTACACCTTCCCACCCCGACACAGCCGTGTCTGGGCGCCATGATCTTCTGCATGGCAGTCACATCTTCGGAGGGCTTGTGGGGAAGCAGTAGAGTACCTAGGCTGTGTTTACACAGTACAACCATGATGCATTTCTGGCAGAATCGCTTTTGCAGCAGTATTCCGTATTGCAATAAAACTGTAAAGTTTGTGCCGCGATGTGAAATACCGCAATGCGGCTACAATGTGAACGCAGCCTAATGTAAGCCAACTGAAAAGAGACAATTAACCCAAAAGTGCTCATCAGTTGCAAAGAGACGAATATGGCCCCGGCTCGTGCCTGGTATCCTGGAGAAGATGCTGCTTGACAGTTCTGCAACCCTTATTGTTTTGTTTCACTTCTTCACCATTTTCAAGATCTCTGCTTGCTGTAATTGAAAACTTCTGGATTACAAATACCAGACTAAGAAGCCGTCCAGACTGTGTAAGAAAACCTTCTTCTAATATCGGTGGTCAGCATGGATGAATGAAAGCAGCAGATCGTCCACATAAAAGTCAGGCGTCTGCGTGCCGCAATTTATATATGGCAGAAATAGAGGGAACGGAGTGTCCTCAAATACTAAAGATGAACCACTTCCTCCCAACCCATCTCCAGACGAGCGTATAATGGAGCGACTATGCAAAACGCCGGCCCCATCCCCGCCATCGAGCTGTAATGGCTTCAATAATTACACCCAAATTACAGAACATTGAAAAGTATTCAGATGTTCCTCAGTCAAGCAGAGCTCATTATCCCTCGAGCCTTTACACACAGGTCAGAGCAACCCAGAAAATACAACCGGGAGCACGCTGATCTCCGCAAAGTTACTGAATCCTCTCCATCCAGAAGGGAACAAGTTACCAACATCGTGTGACGCCGCAGAGAACAGCAGAGACGGGAAGATGCGACAGAC